>BTFY01000003.1:1230060-1845090 GCA_037044635.1 Martiniozyma asiatica (nom. inval.) | reverse complement strand
ACACCTACACCCACACCTACACCTACACCCACACCTACACCTACACCTACACACCCACACCTACACCTACACCCACACCCACACCTACACCCACACCTACACACACCTACACCTACACACCCACACCTACATTACACACCCACACCTACACCTACACACCTACACCTACACACCTACCCACACCTACACCTACACCCACACCTACACCCACACCTACACCTACACCCACACCTACACCTACACCTACACACCCACACCTACACCTACACCCACACCCACACCTACACCCACACCTACACACACCTACACCTACACACCCACACCTACATTACACACCCACACCTACACCTACATTACACACCCACACCTACATGATTACACACCCACACCTACATTACTAAGTCCTTGGACACAACCAGATTTAAAGAGTTAGTCAAACTGCTTGAATTGAAGTATGACTAAAGGGGGTGTGTAAAGATTTAGGGATTACGGATATCAGTATTAGGTGATATATTATGTAATCACGTAAGATTGGATTTTATGGGAGTGAGAATATTATAAAGAGAATATTCTAGAAGGAATAAAATGTTGAGCGTTTACTCATACGTCAATGAAAAATGTTGAGTGTGTATAAATATAGGACTCCGTCTACTTTATAATTACTTAGTTTTAATAACCTTGGTAACCTCAAAGAACGGTACTATAAATCTAGTAAGCCATAATCCTTAATAGATTTCCAATCTTTGTTTCCAAATGTCAGGCAACACCACATTCACATTTAAGAAGGACATTACTCCTGAACAGCATAAGGCTGCTCTTGAATCGTTCAAAGCGTCCGTCGATAAAAAATCTCAAATATCTATGGACTGGCCAAAATACTTAGAACTCATGGAAGAGTGCACATCCGACTTTGTTGGATATGAAATGGAAAGTATTTTAAAGGCAACAAAATTTGTCGATGCAAAACCAACAATCTCTAGTTTGTTTGAATTAACAATAAAAGAATATTTTCACTTAAATATTATTAGAGACTACAAGGGTCTCAAGGGTATGAAACTGTTTGGTTCAATGAATAAAGATTTTAAAATCTTAAGTGGTGTTGAAGAATTCGAATTAATTGGCAAAATTCACAATCATGGATCAAAACTCACAATTGATCAAATTATTGATGAGACTAGTACCATTGTATACTACAATCCAAGCCTATCAACAACATTAAAGTTCTTGTTAATGGATAAGCTTCCAAGAAAACAATGGGTACCATTTTTGACTGCTAACGAAATGTATGATACAACAAATGTTAAGGAAACCATTGAAAGTATGGATCCTGTTGAGTTAGGTAAAAGAATCAGGAAATATCTAAAAGATACTAGGTCAGAATTAAAGTCGGAAAGTTCATCAGGTGAAGAAGCCAACTATGTTAAAAACAAGAAGGGTAAGAAGAATTCAAAATATAGCAAATTGGTATGCTATTATTGCAAGAAGTTAGGACACATTAAATCTCAATGCAAAACAAGAAAGAAAGATAATGAAAGTAACTTCTGTTTGGACACTGACACATCCTCGGATGAAGAAGAAGGAAAAGAGGCAAGGTTAACCCGGGAGGATGAGGAGTATTTATTTGGTAAAAAGAAAGTTAATAGATCTATAGTTAAGAAGAATGAAAATTATTTTGCTGGTGGAGGAGATTCAAAACACAATGAATTCTTATTAGATTGTGGCTCCACACTACATATTGTAACAGATAAGGTAAATTTAAAGAATCTAAAAAAGCAAAAAACTACACTTAACACTATAGGAAAACCAGTGGTATCAAAATCATGTGGTGATATACAAATAAATGATAAGTTAAAGCTTAAGAAAGCGGTTGTGGTCCCATCCTCGAAGAGAAATATAATTTCAGCAGGGTTGTTGGTTAAAGAAGGATATGAAATACATTTAACCAAGGAGAATAGTAAGGTAATAAAAGATAATCAGGTGGTAGCTAAAGTGAAAATGTCTAGTAATGGTCTATTTCAAATCAAGAGGGATAAAGAAGAAAGCTATTACACATTTTCGGAAAAAGAAATTCAAATATTGAAAGACCACATAAGGAAAGGCCATGCAAGTGCCAAAACTATTCTAAAAATGCCACATAATAGAAAATTCAGAGTTGATGAAATCTCCAGAGTAATAAAACAGTGTGAAGCTTGTGCTGAAGGTAGAGTGGAGAAAAGACATGGCAAAAGTAAGGTATCAACTCATGAAGTAAACGTCGGTCAAAGAATTGTTGTCGACATATTAGGTCCTGTTAATAAAAAGTATGGCATTATTGCGAGGGATACAAAAACAGGATACATTATGGGAAGAATAATGAAGTTTAAGAGTGAAGCATCAATTAAAATAATTGAGATTCTTAAGATTTTCAGGAATTTAGCTAAAGCTAAAGGAAGCTCAGTGTGTTTTATAAAATCAGACAATGTGAAAATAGGAGATAAATAATAATATTGAATCTCTATTGTCTGTAAGTATTAGCGAATACATGAGCCATTTATAATGAAAGAAACCCTTAGGTTGGGTTCGTGCAGGAGAGCTGCGCGTATAAAAAAGGTAAAAACATGTATATATCGTTAATAAAAATATAGTATTATTAATTGAATTTAGGACAGATTTACCTAGATTTCCAATCTTTATCCAAAATAATGAATAATAATACATTAGATTTTTCTGTCGTCGGGGACGCAGGAACTTTCAGCTTTTCAAAAGACATCACAGGCAAGGAGTTAGCCAACGTCAAAGAAGTTATTGATGAAAAGAAACAGAAACCTGAGGACAATCCATTGGCTTGGCCAAAGTTTCTAAAATACATTCAATTGAACTTTCAAAAGGCGATGGTTGACATTGATTTGGGAGAGGTACTCAAACATTGGAGTTTCAGTGGTCCAAGAGTGAGGTATGGTAGAGCGTTCGAAACTATCACAAGAAGTTACTTTAGTGAAGATTTCGTTAGTGAATTTAATGATTTAGGTGGTATGGAATTCTTTGGGGCTTTAAACAGAAAGTATCACTCAATTGAATTACCTGAACACATATCACTGGTCTACAACTTCTTAATGGGGGCTCTGACAAAGTGGGATCCAAACAGAATTGCACAAGAAGCAGAAACGCTATTATACTATAATAGTAAGTTAGATATGGTTGCTAAATTCTTGATGCTAATGAAAATGGAAACAGGGGCGGTAACCGAACTGTTTGAACACTTTGGAATGGATGAGAGACCAAATAGCCTACTAACTGATGTGTCAACTGCGGAGTTATTGAGAAGGATTAAAACTAGAGCGAAAAGAAAGGGTTACGCTCTCTCAAATAACAACAGGTTTGACAATAAAGTTGAAACTTATTTCTCTGGACAACCAAAAGCCCGGAATGACCAGAGAACAAACAATTACCAGGGTGGTAATGGAGGCTATCAGGCCTATAAATCAAAATCCGGAGGGTACAGGGGTACCCAACATACTCAAGGGGGTAGGGACCAACATCATCAATTGGCCAAGGATCAATGCATGGCATGCTTTGAAAAAGGTCATAGACTGATTAAGTGTCCACTGTTACAGCAGTTAAGAGAGGTTAGGGAAGATCAACCACGGAGGGCAGGAGCCAACATGGCAGAGGGTGCTCAGAGTGGACAATCCATTCAAGATACAATTTTTGATGGAAGTGAAATGTTTGGGACTGACGTTGCAAATAGTTTTGTTACAGAAACATTTGTAGTGGGGGAAGCACATATGAGTGCATGCACTGAGGAGACTGATCAGCAGCTTGTGCTTGATAGTGGTGCAACTATGCATATCATCAAAGATGAATCTGTGCTGACGAACGTTAAGCCCCAAACCACACTTGTTCAAACACTAAGTGGTACCATGACCTCCTACAAAAAGGGAGATTTGAGATTTAAGAATGGACTTTATCTCAAAGATTGTTTGATTCTTCCTAATTCCGCACGCAACCTTTTATCAGTCAATAAATTATTAGAAGAAAATTATCAAATTAACTTCTGCAATAAGAAAGGTTTTGGTGGTAATTTAAAAGATCCTCACGGGAACTTAATTGCTAAAGTGGAATGGAAAAACCAACTGTTTTTTGTTAAAGACACAAACTTAGCTAATGCACTATGTGGTGAAAGTACCAACAATGCAACTAACAAAGACAAATACAAGTCAATCCTGGTAGATCATATCAAGTATGGACACTGTGGTACTGGCAGGTTGAAAAAAGATCCAAATTACAAAGAAATTTCAATTGAGGAAATTCAAGAGGTGTTGAATAAATGTGAAACATGTCATGCTGTTGTTACGAAAAAACATGGCAAAAGCAAAGTTACAACCACAAGTAAAAGGTTAGGTGAAAGAATTGCCATTGACATTTTGGGTCCTATCAGAAAACAGTACGCAATTATAGCAAGAGAGTTGAAATCAGGATACACTATTGGCAAATTGATGAACGCCAAATCTGAGGCAACTAATAAAGTTATTGAGATGGTCAAAGTTTTTCAGAACCAAGTGGCATTAAGAGGTGGCACTGTATGCTATCTGAGAACTGACAACGAGTTTAGAACAAAGGAATTAGAAAAGTTTTGTGCTGATCAAGGAATCATACACGAGTTTACAGCTCCACATTCGTCCTATCAAAACGGTGCTGCAGAATCAACTATCGGCAGTATCAAGAGAAGACTAATGTTTGCAATGTTAGACTCAGGTGTTACAAGTGACCTATGGACACTTGCATTTTTATATGTTTTATACATGTTAAACATCACTCCACGTTATCATGGCCAGCAATCGCCTAGAAAAATTCTTAAAGGGTACGAAGAAATCAACACCAAAGATTTACTTCCATTTGGATGTCAAGTTTTTGCCCACAATTATTACTCTGATCAAAAGATATTCAATCATTCATATGCAGGTATATTTGTGGGCTATGACCAAACAATGAAAATAGCCAAAGTTTACATTCCGTCTAGTGGGACAGTTAAACGCACATCAGCATTTAAAGGTATGAAAACAGTGTTTCCATTACAACAAAGTTGGGCTAGGAAAATGTTTGATCCAGAAGATTTTGATTTAAGTGAAATCGAAACAGTCAACGACAGATCCCAATGGGAATTATCTAACCAAAAGAACCGTCAAACCAATATGATAGGAGGAGGTGGAGCGCTACCAACAGTGCCATATAGTACAAATCCAGAAAACGGCAAGCCTACAATTAAACAAGATGCATCCAAGGATAAGAAAAATAAGGACGCATCAGTGACAACTATCCCTATTGCCAAAACAAACAATACTTTGGATCATGGGATAAAAGAAAAAGAAGACAAAGAATTATCACAAAAAGAAGAAAATGACTTATCACAAATGTCCATTGATACTATCAGTGTACTTGAAAAAGCACAAAGTACTCAACAAGAAATTCTTAAGGAATTACATGATAATGTGGATGATCCACCAGACAAATTCAAAGAATGGACTGACCGTATTAAGGCAAGTGAAAGGAAATTACAACAAAAGACCAAACTAGATGGCGAACACATAGCTCAGTTGGAGCTAAGGCTGAAACATATGGAGGAGTTAAGGCAACAAGATAGCAACATTGCCCAACTGGAAAACAAAATAAAAGAATTGGAAAAGTCACAAAAGGAAAGTGAAGAAAAATTTGAAAAAGCGGCAAAACTGCAACAAAACAGCGACAGCGACAAAAACAACGACAACAACAACAACAAGGACAACAACAACGATAAACCGGACGATTTAGACACGGACAACACAAATGTCGACGACAATATTACAGATGACAAGGTTTTTCAACAGCAATTAGAGGAAGAATCATCTTTCCAGGATAATTTTTCCATGCCTGACTATTTCTCATCTAATGTGCAGTCATCCCCTAATGCTGAAAATATCAGGTCTGATTTAACAACGCACAACATCGACAATGCAAACCAACCAATAGAGTCAGATGAACAGGTACAAAATAATAGTGGCTTGGATATGCTTAGTGACAACAGCTCTTCTGAAGAAAATATTAGTGAGCAACAAATTTCACAGAAACCTTTTATCACCAGAAAAATTATGGCACATAAAGTAGCTTCGTCAGATAAAGTTACTAAACCAAAGACTACACCATTACCGAGATATATCCCATACGAAGAACGTGATTTTGACGAAATTGCTGGTTTCTCCCCTTGTAATGTCAAGGAACTGATGAGACGTACAACTTCTGGGGGGGAGCATGCTTTATTAACTGTGAACAAACACAAATACATTTTACCAAAGACATATTCAGAAGTTTTAACATCTCCTCAAAAAGATCAATGGTTAGCAGCAATGAAAGAAGAACTGAAGGCAATAGTGGACCAAGGAGTTTACATCGAGTTCAAGAAATCAGATCTACCTACAAAGAACTTAATAGTCAAGTCAAGATGGGTATTTAATGTTAAAATAGAACCTGATGGAATTGAAAAATTCAAGGCTCGATTAGTGGCAAAAGGATTTACCCAGAGGAAAGGAGATAACTATGTTGAAAAGTATGCACCAGTCATGAAGGAAGACACAATGAGAATGATGCTGGCAATAACTGTTCAGAAAAACTGGGTAATCAAACAAATGGATGCTAAGAATGCATTCTTAAATGGGGTAATCGATTATGATACATATATGCTACCGCCATCAGGAACGGACTGTCCAAAGAATATGGTATGGAAATTAAAAAAGGGATTGTACGGATTAAAACAAGCCCCACTACTATGGTATAAAACATTGACACATGTTTTAGAGAAAGCAGGATACAAGTCATCTATATTAGAACCATGTATGTTCTTCACCACCAAAAAGGACTGCATAATATTAATATATGTTGATGACATTCTAATTACAGGACAAAATGATGCAAAAATTAATGAAGCTAAAATGGTACTCACCAAAGCATTTATGATGAAAGATATGGGTACACCTGAAGTCTTCTTGGGAATTAACCTAAAAATAAATAAAAAGGGGATTATGCTTAATATGAGATCAAACATTGAGAAAATGAAAGAAGATTTTGAAATCAGCACGTCAATGAAAGAAATATCTACTCCAATGGAAAAGCGCTTTGAGAGTAACCTACATTTGGAATCTCCATTTTTAGATAAACAAGAGCATAAAAAATATCGATCAATTATTGGTACACTGTTATTTTTCGCAAAGATGTGTAGGCCAGACATATCTTGTACTGTATCAATATTATCCTCCCACTTAGTGCAACCAAGAAAAGCACATCTTAAAGCAGCACAAAGAGTTGTACAGTATCTGATTCAAACTAAAAAAAGAGGAATATCCTATGAAAATAATATTGAAAGTAATTACAAAGATTTCAGATATTTAGATAAAACCAAGGATGTAGAAATTAAGGATTATGATGAATCAACTGACTTCAGAATTACTGTTATGACAGATGCTAGTTGGGCCAATCATGCAATGGATCGAAAGTCACAAGGAGGATATGTAGTAATGATAAATAACATGATCATAGGATGGGGATCAAGAAAGATTAAAACCATTGCCGAATCTTCAGCAGAAGCTGAGTATATGGCCATATCAGAAGGTGATAAGGAAGGGCTATATATACGGAATTTATTAAATGAAATAGGGTTTAACGTTGGATATATTAATTTGTGTGTTGACAACATGTCCGCACTGACACTATCATCTCACAATACGCAACATCAAAAAACTAAGCATATTGATCTTAGATATCATAAGATTAGACAACTTGTGAATGACAAAACAATCAAGCTTAATTATATAAACACTAAGGATAACCTAGCTGATATTATGACTAAGTCATTGGATCCTACCACATTTAAGAGATTAGTATCTAAGATGCACATGGATTCTAACTAATGGGGGTGTGTGAAAATAGGAGATAAATAATAATATTGAATCTCTATTGTCTGTAAGTATTAGCGAATACATGAGCCATTTATAATGAAAGAAACCCTTAGGTTGGGTTCGTGCAGGAGAGCTGCGCGTATAAAAAAGGTAAAAACATGTATATATCGTTAATAAAAATATAGTATTATTAATTGAATTTAGGACAGATTTACCTAGACAATGAATTCCGTACAAAGAGACTTAATCAATTTTGTGAAGACAATGGAATAATTCAGGAAATAACAGCTCCACACTCAAGTTATCAGAACGGGTCCGCAGAAGGTACCATCGGACATGTTAAAAGAAAAATGAGAGTATACATAGTGGAATCAGGAATTCCTAAAGAATTATGGACATATTGTTTTGAGCATGCAATTTTTCTAATGAACACTACGGTAAGGGAAGGTCAAACGGAAAGTCCAATGACAAGAATGACAGGCACAGAGGTGCTAGACCATGATGTGAAACCTTTTGGATGTCAAGCATTTGCTTACTCATATAATAGGGATCAAAAGTTATATAATGTTTCAATCAGTGGTATATACTTAGGTCATCAAGAATCTTATAAAATTGCAAACATTTATGTTCCACATTTAGATAAAGTGATAAAAACATCCGCATGGAACTGCATGGAAGAAGTCTTTCCATTAAGACATCATTGGTTTGATAAAGCAGATAAAAACAGTATGGTAGAATTCAAAGACATTCAAATTATGGATTTAGAAAAGGAAGACATTGAAGGTAGATATGATTCACCCTTAGGGGGTGGTGGCGGTAGTAGCGGAGGCGATAGCGGTGGCCAACCAAAAAAGGCATCCCGCCTGGATACAAATGCATTTTTAGGCTACTTTAAAAATGCCAACAATCAAAAAGATGAAGATGAAATGGATACCTCGGAAGATATCACAATAGAAGATCCAATCACTGAAAGCAATCAAATGGAGAAATCGACCAATAATAACACTCAAGTACAAACACCTAATGTGCAAACACAAAGTAATATGTTACCGCAAGATAATTTCAATAATACTTATGATCAAACTAACAATGTGTTACCTCAAAATAGTATACAACGTAGGCATAACACAATAGAAGAAGTACCTGATCAGAGTTTTCAACAATTAATTGAATTGAATGACATTGAGATGACATACGATGAACCAGTAACAGAAAACAGAGCAGTTCTCAGTAATGAATCAAGAGAGAGAAGACAACAAGAGAAAGCTAGAGCAAAGGCAATGAAGCATAAGATCGATCAAGAGGCTAAGAAAATTGCAAAGCAAAAACTCGCGGAAGAGGAAAAACGCACAAAGTTGTTGAACAAAGGCTTGAAGACAAGAAAACTCATCGGTCAATCCTCTGAAATCACTGGACGACAACAACAACAACCACCAACAATACAAAATCCAGCACAAAAACAAACGCAAACGAGTCCTACAACACCATATATAGAGGAACCAGAGGATACACAAGAGACGATTGACAATGGACCACAAGAGCAATTACGCATAACGGATGGTGCAGAAATTAGTGATGCAGAAACAGAAGTCATTAGTACTAGAGAATCAAATAGAAGACAAGTACTAGATGTCAATGATACAAATACAAGAGCATTAGTTCAACAAGTCAATGCACTAACTAGACAAGTTCAGGCACTAAGTAAGAAAAGAAAATATTCATCATCGTCCAGCAGTCCAAAAGTTGGTAGCAAGCAACTAGTCAAATATAATAAGTTTCAAAAAGAACCTGGTCCTGAATTAAAGAGAAGAAAAGCTGAACTACGTGCTATTATGAAGCACAAAACTCCACGACTTATAGAAAGAGGGGGTGATATAGCAAATGGCGACAATCACGAAAATAATTTGCTAGTCAATATTCATAAATATGATATTCCAAAGACTTTCCAACAAGTCCTGAAGTCAAAAGAAAAATACAAATGGTTCGATGCTATAAAAGAAGAACTTCAATCAATTAAAGACCAAAAAGTATATGACAGTATACATAAGAAAAAGCTTCCTAGTAAAGCTTTATTAGTTAAAGCAAGGTGGGTGTTCAATGTGAAGAAAGAGTCGAAAGATTCTGAGAGGTTTAAAGCTAGGCTTGTTGCTAAAGGCTTCACACAAGAAAAAGGAGAAAACTATGTTGACAACTACGCACCAGTAGTCAAAGATGTTACAATGAAAACAACGTTAGCAATGGCTGTAAGTAAACAGTGGTATATCAAACAACTAGATGCAAAGAATGCTTTCTTAAATGGCGACATAGATTATGCTACATACTTAGTTCCACCTGATGGTACAGGAACCGATAAGAACTATGTATGGAAATTAAAGAAAGGCTTATATGGACTTAAACAAGCTCCATTATTATGGTATAATACATTGAATAAGGTATTAACGGATGCAGGATACATTTCATCGGTGTTAGAACCATGTTTGTTTTATACCAAAGATAAGAAAGGTATCATAGTAGTTTATGTGGATGATATTATTATCGTCACAGAGAAAAAGGCACTACTAGACAAAGCCATAAAAATTTTAAATAAAGCGTTTGTCATGAAAGATTTAGGAATACCTGAAATGTTCTTAGGAATTGATATGAAGCAAAAGGATAAAAAGCTTATTATGAACATGAAGTCAACAATAGAAAGAATTATAAAGAATTACAACATCACTCCTACACAGAAGGAAATAACGACTCCTATGGCTAAAGGATTTGAATCAAATAATAACCTAAAGTCAGAAAAATTAAATAAAAAGGAACACAATCAATACACGTCTATTATAGGAACAATATTGTATATAGCCAGAATGGCAAGACCTGATATATCATTTTCAGTATCAATACTATCAAAAAGTTTAGTTGATCCTACAAAAGCGCATTTAAAAACGGCACACAGGATACTACACTATTTATGTCAAACATCAAATTACGGCATTGTATATAGTAAAGACAAGTCAACGGTAGATTTTAAAGATTTTAGATATATGGATAAAACAAATGAAGTCACTTTAAAAGATTATGATGAACGTACAGATTTTAGAATAACTGTAATAGTTGATGCTAGTTGGGGAAATCATATAGAAGATAGATCATCACAAGCAGGGTATCTAGTTCTACTAAATAATAATATGGTCGCATGGAATTCAAAGAAAATAAAAACGATTGCAGAGTCAACTACTGAAGCTGAGTATATGGCTATTGCTGAAGGAATCAAAGAAGGAATTTTCATTAAAAACTTATTAAAAGAAATGGGATTTAATGTTGGATACATAAATTTGTGTTGTGATAATCAATCTGCACTTACTCTATCCTCACACAATACGCTACATCAACGTACAAAGCATATAGATATAAGATATCATAAGATTAGACAAGTTGTTGAAAACAAAGAAGTGAAGCTAAATTATATCAATACCAAAGTTAATTTAGCAGACATTTTTACTAAGTCCTTGGACACAACCAGATTTAAAGAGTTAGTCAAACTGCTTGAATTGAAGTATGACTAAAGGGGGTGTGTAAAGATTTAGGGATTACGGATATCAGTATTAGGTGATATATTATGTAATCACGTAAGATTGGATTTTATGGGAGTGAGAATATTATAAAGAGAATATTCTAGAAGGAATAAAATGTTGAGCGTTTACTCATACGTCAATGAAAAATGTTGAGTGTGTATAAATATAGGACTCCGTCTACTTTATAATTACTTAGTTTTAATAACCTTGGTAACCTCAAAGAACGGTACTATAAATCTAGTAAGCCATAATCCTTAATAATTTCTGAGCATTTGAAAATTTCCTCAATACCAGTTGAAGTAACTGTCAACGCAACCACTTTTTTAAAGAAGTTGATGAATTTTGGCCAATCAGTAGCAACTTTACTTTTGTTCAAAATTGGTCTCAACCTAATGTTGCAGAGACAGTCTTCCAACTCCTTTGAAGTGATGTCTTTGATGGTTTCAACTTCAGGAGTAGCTTCAATTTCTTGAGTGTTGTTAATGTTTTCAAAATTTTCGTTGCTCATACTTAAAAGATTGGTTATCTATTTGTTTTGATGGGTTATTACAATTCTATCTGTTGTAGTTAATTATAAATCTTATAAATTGAGATTTTCTCCTTCTATTTATATTGTTTTCTTATCTAATCTTATTTGTGATAAGTGTCACTGATAATCTCTATCGTCCAATAGAATTCATTGTTTATCGATAGGCTTTGTTTCATAATGATAAAGATCTCTTATCAATCGATAAGCCTTGTTTCAGATTATTAATATTATCTTTCACTTACTGATAACACTTGTTTCGGCCCGATGTCCTTATCTAAAGTGTATCAATTCATTATGTCCTTGGTTATGACCCATAATCAGGAATCTCATTTAGAACCTTATCATTCTGATTTTCAACAATACTCAAGTTACAGGATTTCTGTAGTGAAAGAGGTATTGATTACAATAAGAAAAATAACGTGGGCGAATCTTACCTTATGGAAGAGGTAACTCCAAAGAAAACAAAGAAACCATTCTGCCACTATTGCAAGAAAAGCGGACATTTGATTGAACAATGTTACCATAAAAAGCAAAAGGAAGAAGAAGGTCAAATAAATATGGTTGAAATGGAAGTTACAGATGAAGATTTTATTTTCACTAAACAAAGTGTGAACCCAGTAGTTGAAACACAAACAACTGGCACTAGTTTTATGGCATCTACATATACTAATACATACAACAATGTTGAAATGGTGGTTGACAGTGGTGCTTCATTACATGTTGTTCACAGTGAAAAGAATTTAATCAATAAAAGAAAAAGAAAAACCACGGTTTACACGGTTAACAATAAAGTTAATTGTAACATCATTGGTGATCTACAACTAAAGAATGGTTTATATCTTAAAGACTGTGTGGTAATCCCTAACTGCAAAAGAGACTTAATTTCAGTTGACAAATTGGTGGAAGATGGATATGAGGTCTCATTCAAAACTGTTAAAGGTCAGAAAAAGGGGGTAATTAAGAAAAATGACACGCTTATTATTGAAATGACATCGAACTCTGGCATTTTCATTTTAAGAAATACAAACATTGGTGAAGTTAACAATGCCGAAAATGTTGATGTAAACAGGGAAGTCATGTTAGGACACCTTAAATGGGGACATCTTGGTGCCAAAGGCTTAAAGAAAAAGTCGGAATATTCTAAGTACACAATCAAAGAAATGAAAAAAGTTCTCTCACAATGTGAATCATGCCAATCTGTGGTCACAAAGAAACATGGCTCACAACCTGTAACTATTGTTACTAAAAATGTCGGAGAGAGAATTGCTGCTGATATCTTTGGTCCTATTGATGAAAAATACGGTATAATTGCTAGAGACATTCACACAGGATATATTATTGCTAAAGCCATGCTATCCAAAGGAGAAGCCTCAACAAAGCTTATTGGGATGCTAAAGATATTCATAAATCTATCCAAACTTAATGGATCCAGTGTGTGCTACGTTAGAACGGACAATGAATTTGACACAAAATTGATCGCTGCATTTTGTGAAGAAAATGGTATCATTCATGAAACAACAGCTCCTCATTCCTCTTACATGAATGGAAGTGCTGAGTCTACCATTGGACACATCAAACAGAAAATGAAAAACTATGTTTCAAGTTCAGGAGTTCAGAAAGATCTATGGGCATATGTCTTTTTATATGCTGTATACTTAATGAATATTACTCCTCGTTACAATTCTCGTAAATCGCCATACTCAATGATTACAGGTAATGCTGAAATCAACACTGAAAATTTACTTCCATTTGGATGTCAAATATTTGGGTATAACTACAAGCCTGATCAAAAAGTCTATAATAGCTCATATGCTGGTATCTTTGTGGGTTATGAGGGAACTCTCAAAAAAGCATTAATTTATGTTCCTTCCGAGGACAAGGTTCATAGAACATCATCATTTAAAGGAATGCCTGATATATTTCCAATACAACAAAGATGGTTAGATAAAATGTTCAATGAAGAACCAATACCTGTCAATGAAAAAGATTGGTTTGAAATTGACAACAAAACAATTACTACGGAAGTTAATAATGAGGAAAACTACTCAGGCACAGCCATAAGTTCAAAAGAAAACACTAATTCAACTCCTTCCATTCCAAAATCAGACTCCTCTGAAGTATCTGATGTTATTATGGACGGAGCATCATCACCTGTGAGTCATAATCTTCAACCAAATGAAAGATTCCTGGGAGATTGTGTCACTGATAGCGGTACATATGCATGGATAACAGAACCAATAACTGATAATACACATCAAGATGAGGAAGCTATCCAAACAAGTAACAATGTGGCTATTATATCCGTCAGTTCTCCTAAAACCCCATTACCCGTTCAGTCACGATTTTCGACGGCCCTTGTTTCTAATCCTCCGGAAGATGATGTCAATATGTCATCATCGGTATCTCCATCTCCTGAAGCACAAAATGTTCCTCAAAAACGGGAATATATACTACCTGCTCCACCTCATCGTCCAGCTATTACCAATATCCCTCATACAAAGGGTAGAATTTCACAAAATTCAGACAACAATATGAGTAGTAGTGACTATGATTACACGCCATCTGAAGAAATAAATAATGAGAGTCCATCAGATGAAAGCATGAGTAGTAGTGATTATGATAATATACTATCTACAGACTCCACTAATGAGCAGTCTCATAGTCAAAGTAACGAAAACAAAATGGTCATTAATAATAGTCCTGCTCTAATTGATAATTCCAACGAAAAAGATATGCCCAAGGAGGTTCCCAATAGAGGTACAAAAAGAAATAGAGAATTCAGTGACAATACTGACAAATCTAACGACTCTGACTACTCTGACTACTCAGATAATGATGAGCATGAGTCCTGTATTGATAATGACCCAGAAGATAACATTCCTCAAATTAACAATCATCAAATACCAATCACTGGCAATGACAACGAAGAACTGGAATATGAATCGGATTCTCCACTCGAATATGAATCTGATGAACATAATAACAACAATTTCATTGATACTCCCGAAGGAACAAAAGAAGGAGATAATGAAGACGATACTCAACAAGATTCTTATTTCCCTGATGACACATATGATCCACCGGAGTTTGATAGTAATAAGTCTCAGGTCGACACAAATACTATGGACATGCTCAGTGACGAATCAAGTGCTGAAAATGATGACTATAATAGTGCAGAAATTTTGTTACCTCATTTAGAATTAGTTAAATATGATAAACACATGGCTGAATCCAATATGAAATCTGCGTATGTTCGTCAATTGCAACGTGAACGCAATGAAAAATTTCGCGTTACTAAACCAACATGGCAATCGAAGTCGCCGACAAAGTCGCCAACAAAGTCTTCCACCTTAAGTCTTCGTCCACGTCCTCTCTTTCTTCGTATTCCAGACATCAGATCGTCGGGGGGAAATGAACATAATAGAAATGAAGTAGCAAATCTATTAGTCAGTAAAAACAAGTATGTTTTACCAGAGACATATGCTGATGTACTTCAATCCAAACAAAAGTATCATTGGATAAATGCGATGAATGAAGAGCTAAAAGCAATCTCTGATCAAGAAGTATTTGTTGAACACAATAGAACTAAATTACCTCCTCGAAGTTTACTAGTTAAATCTAGATGGGTATTTAATGTCAAAAGTGAAGTTGATGGATCTGAAAAATTTAAAGCACGATTAGTAGCAAAGGGTTTCACTCAAAGTAAAGGAGACAATTATGTTGAAAACTATGCTCCAGTTATGAAGGATAATACCATGAGAATGATGTTAGCATTAGCAGTTGTAAATAAATGGAAAATTAAACAAATGGATGCAAAGAATGCATTCCTAAATGGAAACATTGACTATGATACATACTTAATACCACCATCTGGTTCAAACTGTTCTAAAAACATGGTTTGGAAATTAAAGAAAGGATTATATGGTTTAAAACAGGCTCCACTAATCTGGTATAAAACATTAGCAACAGCACTAACAAATGCCAAATATAAAGCCTCAATACTAGAACCGTGTGTCTTTTACACCAAAGAAAAGGATTGCATTATTTTAGTATATGTTGATGATATTTTAATAACAGGAAAAGATGAGCTAACAGTTGAAAAAGCTGCAAAATGTTTAAATGATGTATTTGTTATGAAGGACCTAGGTACACCTAAAGTGTTTCTTGGTGTCAATTTAGACATTACCAATAATAATTTAAAAATGAATGCAAAATCAAGTATTGAAAAGATGCAACAAGACTTTGAAATAGAAACTCCTAAATATAAAATGAAGACACCAATGACAAAAGGCTTTGAATCAAATCCACATGAGAAGTCACCAATACTATCTTCACTAGATCATTCAAAATACAGATCTATTGTTGGAACTCTTTTGTTTTTTTCAAAAATGTGCAGGCCTGATATTTCATTTGCGGTTTCAGTTCTCTCATCAAACTTGGTTACTCCTAAAATGGCACATTTAAAAGCTGCATATAAAGTTGTCCAATATATAATACAAACAAAAGAAAGAGGTATAATATATGGTGATAAGAAAGTAATAAATGAGTTTCAAGACTTCAGATATCTTGATAAAACTAAAGATGCAGCCATTAAAGATTATAATGAAACTACAGATTATAGGATTACAGTTATGACAGACTCAAGTTGGGGTAATCATATTGAAGATAGAAAATCTCAAGGTGGCTATATTGTGTTGCTAAATGATTTAATTATAGGATGGGGTTCCAAGAAAATTAGAACAATAGCAGAATCTACTGCAGAGGCAGAATATATGGCTATATCTGAGGGAAACAAAGAAGCAGTATATTTTAGGAATTTATTAGTTGAAATTGGATTTAATATTGGGTATATTAATTTGTGTGTTGATAATATTGCAGCCCTTACTCTATCATCTCATAACACTCAACACCAGAAAACAAAGCATATTGCTATAAGGTTTCATAAGATCAGACAATTAGTTAATGACAAAATAATCAAACTTAACTATGTAAACACAAATGACAATTTGGCGGATATCATGACCAAGTCTTTAAATCCAACTACATACAAAAATATTGTTGAAAAACTGATAATGGATTGTGACTAAAGAAGGAGTGTTGAAATGTGAAATAATAAGTAATATATTATTTCCCATTTAGGAAATTAGTAAACAACAATTTCAGTTTATTAATTAATGTTTATTATATTCCTAATTAGGAAATATCTCAGCACCTCACAATTATTTATCTATATAAAGTGCTATTTACACAGTTTTAGTTTATAATAAAATAACCGCATATATTTGTAATTTTGGTTATCTAAGACAAATAGAACTTTCCCCATATCTCCGGAACCCATGGATGTTGCTATGGAAGTGGATGGTTTAGACTATGAGACCTACCCTTCACTTTCGGGCGCACACCATGGTACTGATAAGGTTCATGAACGCGATGATTCCTTATCTGATGAAAATGACAAAATTAAAAAAAAAAACAACAAAACAACAAAAAACTCACAAAAACAAAATGAAAACTACCAAAATCAAAAAAAAAATCAAGAAAACGTTCAAAACACAAAAAACAAAGTCAATTCTAACATTTCAGGAGGATGGAACAATGCCTTATCAAACAAACCTACATTCACAAACCCTAAAAACATAGAAAAAATATTACAAATCCACTCCTCTTCATTAGAGTCCAAATTCAAATACAATTTAATTTCCAAAATTACAAAAAAAAAAAATTCAACAACAAACGATGACGAACTATCAAACGTTATTTTTCAACTTATTAACCACTTTAAGACGATTCCAATTCTAAATAGTGTGATATCCAAAGGAATTGCCATTACAGTTCCCCCGGAACAAAGCAGCAAAACAACAACTACCGTCGCTTTCAAAATAGATGCCACAAGCCAGGTCATCCTAAAACAGGTCGATGACCTTATGGAAATTGCGACAACTTCCTTCAGCTCAGAAGATTTCAACGTCGAAATACAACCAAAAACCACCTATAACGACCTAGTGGTAATTAGAACCCACACATCTACCAATATCACCATTAGCAGTGCATTAGATGAAACTATATCAGTGATCCAACAATACGGCACTATCATTCAACAGGACATTTCAGAAATCGCAAACCCATCTTTCTCCCTTCGTGGAGATTATAAACTTAAATATAACAATAAAAACAAGGATATCCCTTCTTTATATAATAATCAGAGCTTTCATGAACTCTTATCCGATATCTACGAATCTTCGGATTCGGCAGTTTGTAACCCTTAACATCGTCCGATATCTGCGAGCTAGAAGTCTTCGGATTTATCGGTCTATGGATCATGTTTGAATCCCTCAGACTAAATCCGTAACAATAACTATAAAATGACTGGGTGGCCAAGCTGGTTAAGGCGTGCGACTGTTAATCGCAAGATCGTGAGTTCAATCCTCACCCTGGTCGCTTTAATTAATTTTTAGTACCTATAGCCCAATACATTATATTTTTGGCAACTAGAAATATAGCTCTAGAAATTAACTGTTAAGATTATCAGACAGCATAATATCTAACTATCAGTTATTTATTTTCAATTGGGGTATTTTTCATACTGCTCTTATACAGAGAGCGAAAAGTTAAGAAAAAAAGGTGCAACTTATGGAATCTGTATACGAAAGCTATCTTAAGAGTAAGCACCTTATACCCAGCAACAAATTTACTGTGCTAGCATCTATTTTGGCTAATGATCAACCACTGTGTATTACCACAGGTGTCAAATGTGTTCCTGATTCTAAAATTCGCAACAGCCAAGGCATGATTCTGCATGATTCCCATGCAGAAATTTTAGCCATCAGAGCCTTCAATTATTACATTTTAAAAAGTTTAAAAGATATTGAAAATAGTTTATATTTTGAAAAATTATCAAGTGGTTTATATGGAGTTAAGTCTGATGTTAAATTTTCGTTATATATTTCAGAGATCCCATGTGGAGATGCCTCTTTAGAAAATTTAATGGCAAAGAACTCAGAACCCTGGAAGCATGACTTCACAGATGAAAATCCGCTTCGAGGAAGGGAATATTATACTGAAACAGGATTAGTACGTACGAAACCTGGGAGGGCAGACTCGTTATTAAGCAAAAGTAAAAGTTGTAGTGACAAACTCACTTTGGTAACACTCAAAGGACTTCTCAATTGTTTGACTCAAGATCTGTTTGAAGATCAGATTTATTTAGATTCAATAATAGTACCAAAGCATTTATTTACTGATGGCCTAAAGAGATGTTTCACTTCACGAGTTGCCAAGAATTTCAGTGGAATTTCTAAAACTACAATTGTTACAGCAGAAGTGGAAGACACTTATAATAAAAAGCTTTCAAATTTAAATTTAGGACGACTTGAGAGACCTAGAGAAAATGAAAAAGGCTTTGAACTGGCCACAGTGTCTGTGCCATCTCTAAATTTCTATGAGACTACCACTCAAGGTGTGCGTAATGGCAGCAGTATTAAACGTGTACGCAAAACGAACACTGGGTACAGTGAGTTATCAAGAAAGGTCCTTTTACAATTGAGACAAGAAATTCACCCATTGCCATCCAATATTAGCAGTTACCAAGAATGGAAAATGTCGTTGAAGGAGTATCAAAATTTCAAAACGGCTGCCAAGGCAGCGATTGGGAATTGGGGAGAGTCCACCAAGGATGATTTTCAAATAGAACAGGTAAAAATAAAATAAAATAAAATAAAATAAAATAAAATAAAATAAAATAAAATAAAATAAAATAAAATAAAATAAAATAAAATAAAATAAAATAAAATAAAATAAAATAAAATAAAATAAAATAAAATAAAATAAAATAAAATAAAATAAAATAAAATAAAATAAAATAAAATAAAATAAAATAAAATAAAATAAAATAAAATAATAAACTGGTGTATAGATCTTTTAACATTTTTTTTTGTTTAGCTTATTCGTTATCTCTTGCTTTATTTTCATTTTCATTTTCATTTTCATTTTCATTTTCATCTTCATCTTGATCTTCATCAAGATCTTCAACATCTTCACCTTCAACAAATCCTGATGCATATTCTGCATCCATTAGCGATTCCCTGATTTCTTCCCAATTATCTCCTGTTAAATCTAAAGGCTTTTTTCCATCGTTGTCCTTGATTCTAGCATCAGCTCCACAGCCAATCAATTCGTCAATCATGAACTTGGCATATTCCAAATCTTGCCAACCGTAGCCGACTGCATAATGTAACGCAGTTTTTCCATCACGATTATTCTTAACATTTACATCAACACCATCAATATCTAACAATTTGTCCATGATTTCATAGTGGCCCTGTTTGGTGGCCAGCGTCAGAGCACTCTGGCCCAACATGTCGAACGTTTCGTTGATGAGTGCAATGGCTTCAGCCGGTGATGCCACCTCTGTTAAAAACTCTTCAAACAAATCAGTGTTGTTTCGACGAGCCGCTTCAAGAAGCCTTTCGCTTGGATTGGCACCAGACATTTCAAAATAAATGGCTTCTCTTTGTTGATCAAATTGCAACTCCGCGGATCTCCACACCGATTTGGACCATTTTTTGGCATTTATCTTTGCGTGCTAAATTTAAACAAAATCCAATCTGGTTTATTTATTTATAAAAATCAAAAAAAATAAATTTTAATATAATCAAAGAAAACGAATTCTTTGTTTGTTTGTGTGTGGGGGGGGGGGGGAAATAATTTTAATCCATGAGCCACGTAAAAAAGCGTAAAAAAGAAAAAAAATCCAAATGATTCAGTTTTTGGAAAGTTAAATAAATTTCAATTTAACTCTGTACTCATATGACCAGAAGCCGACTTGGATGTGTTCAATGTAAAAAGAGGAAAGTTAAATGTGACGAGCTTAAACCGACATGTTCTAGATGTAAAAAGAGAAATATTTTATGTAATTATTCACTTAAAATTCTCTTTCAAAAAAAGATACCGATAAAGCCTAAAGAGAGTGAGAAGCTTTATATGGTGCCAAGTCATATACCACCATCAAAAGTTCCTTTACTTCCTTTGCCCAATAATCTTTTGTTACATCCATATTTTAAAGATGTTATAAATTTTTACATACATTTCACAGCTCACTACGTTGTCGCATCAAAACCACAGATATATCCTGAAAATGCATTTGCAAATCTATTACCAGCCCATGCTAAAAAGAATCCTGCTTTATTTGATGCCATGGCATCATATGCAATTTCTCATAGAAGTTCAGTTTTAACAGATGAAAATTATTCCCAAGAAATTGTTGATGCTTTGCTTTTCAGAGCATTTAAAGATATTACAGATAAAGATACAAAAATGTCACATGAGGCTATCGCTTTAACAGCTTTGACCATTTGTGTTCAAAAACTCTTTTCTCGTAATGAAATTGAAGAATACAATATGATCATAAATATTGCATATGAAAGTTTTCAAAGTCTTCTTGATTTATCAAAGTCACTTAATAACAAAAATTATTACATAATATCTGAAAAGGAACATCCAGATCTTTACTTTATAATGACATGGATTGCTTATCATGAAGTTCTTGCAATTATTTCATCAATTTCTCCTTCAACATTTTGCGTTCCACAAAGGCCAAAGTTACTCTTTGAAAATATTAAAATTATAAAACATTTTAAAATTGATAAATTTTTAGGTTTTAATGCTAATTTTTTACCATTTTTTGATAAATTGATACCTATGCTAAGGAAAGTTGAAGCATCAACAGAAGGAGTGATCGCTATCGATATCATTGCCGAGGCTAGAATTTGGGAAATTGAATTCACTGCTACATATAACAACACCTATTCACAATCTCTTCTTTTAGATGAAACTGCATCTGATACTATTTTACAGAATAGTAATACCATTTTTTTTCATGCAGGTTTGTTAC
The DNA here is from genome assembly GCA_037044635.1 of Martiniozyma asiatica (nom. inval.). NCBI lineage: Eukaryota > Fungi > Ascomycota > Pichiomycetes > Pichiales > Pichiaceae > Martiniozyma > Martiniozyma asiatica (nom. inval.). Next base: position 1,823,208 of record BTFY01000003.1, on the reverse strand, counting down.
ATTTGTATCGCCGAATTTATCATATTCCAAGATCTTCAGAAACTATACAGGAACATGTTAGAAAAATTAAATGGGTTTATGAAAATATTATTGAATCTGCTAGTGCCGCAGAAAATTGTTCTATTTTTGCCTTGTTCATAGCAGCCTGTGAAGCTATAAATGAGAACGATAGAACTTTTTTTTATGAAAGGTTTAAAATTCAATTTTTAGGCGGTAATTTACCAGCTGGTGATGTTTTAAAAATTTTAGATTACTGTTGGCAACATAATTCTACTTGGATAGATGCAATTAAAAATGTTGGCTTGGTATCTGGTTTCTACCTAATTTAATTAGGCAGGGCATCTGAGGGTCACCTTCCTAATCGGGTAATTGGGCGAGCGCGGTTAGTCATCGACGCTGTGAAATTTTTTAAAGTTATTTCCTTCGTTTTTCCCCTCTTTTTTTTCTTTAGCTTTCTGTTACTTAGTATAATTACTATGCCTTTAACTAACCTTCTTAAGGCTAAGCATACATTTGTGGCTTTTAAGTCACTTTTGCATCCACGCGCATATTCAACTCGTTCTACCGTTATCCAACTTCTTAATAATATTGGTTCTAAACGTGAAGTTCAACAATATCTAAAATATTTTACCTCTGTTTCACAACAACAATTTGCTGTTATTAAAGTTGGTGGTGCTATTATTACTCAACAACTTCCACAATTAGCATCTTGTCTTGCATTCTTATACCATTTGGGTTTATATCCAATTGTTCTTCATGGTACTGGACCTCAAATTAATGAAATTTTAGAAAATGAAGGTATTGAACCTGATTATATTGATGGTATTCGTATTACAGATGAAAAAACTATGGGTGTTGTCAGAAAATGTTTCCTTGAACAAAATCTTAAGTTAGTTACTGCATTAGAAAAGATGGGTGTTAAGGCTAGACCAATTACTGGTGGTGTTTTTAATGCTGAATATCTTGATAAAGATAAATATAAACTTGTTGGTTCTATTAATTCTATTAACAAAGGACCAATTGAAGCTTCTATTCAAGCAGGTGCATTGCCAATTTTAACATCTCTTGCAGAAACTAGCTCTGGTCAATTGTTAAATGTTAATGCTGATATAGCTGCAGGTATGGTTGCTAGAGAATTTAAACCATTGAAAATTGTTTATTTAAATGAAAAAGGTGGTATTATTAATGGTACCACTGGTGATAAAATTAGTGTTATTAATCTTGATGCTGAATATGAAAACTTATTAAAGGAACCTTGGGTCAAATATGGTACAAAGCTTAAAATTAAAGAAATTAGGGACTTATTGATGCACTTACCAAGAAGCTCCAGTGTGGCTATTATTGATGTTGACGATTTACAAAAGGAATTATTTACTGATTCAGGTGCCGGTACCTTGATTAGACGTGGTTACAAACTTTTTGAACACAATAATAAAGAGTCTGTTAATTTGGATTTACTTAAAAAGAAGTTAAGTAATGAGGTCAGTGATGTTGAATCTTATTTATCAAATTTGAAAGAAGGTGAATATAAAATTTACTGTGATGAACCAATGGAAATTTTGGCTATTGTTACTAATATCAACTCTAATGTTAAACTCGACAAATTAATTGTTTCAAAATCAGGATGGTTAAATAATGTCACTGAAAATGTTTTCAAGTTAATTAAGAATAATCATAAAGGTTTCCATTGGGTTGTCCCTGAAACTGATGAAAACATTTCCTTTTTTTTTGGTAAATCTGAAGGTTCTTTTACACACGGTGGTAATGTTTTATTCTGGTCAGGTGTTGAAGATTTAGCAACTGTTTCTAATTTAATTTCTAAGTTCACTGGTAGCTCATCATCACCAACTAGCAATGCCTTTTCCAAAGGCCAATCTCGTGGATTTCACACTTCTAGAATGGTGCAAAGGAAGAATGTTGCATTGATTGGTGCGCGTGGTTACACTGGGCAAAACTTGATTAACTTGATTGATAATCATGGTGATTTAGATTTAGCTTATGTTTCTTCTAGAGAATTATCAGGAAAGCCTCTTGATATTTACAAAAAGGGTAATGTCACCTATAGCAATTTATCTGCGGAAAAAATTGCTGAAATTGAAAAAAATGGTGAAATTGATGTTTGGGTTATGGCTTTGCCAAATAAGGTTTGTAGTCCTTTTGTTGAATCTATTGAGTCTGTTATTGGTGGTAAAGGTAAAATTGTTGATTTATCTGCCGATTACAGATTTGATACATCCGGTAAATGGGCTTATGGTTTGCCAGAGTTAAAGGGAAGAGAGGAAATTTCTAAAGCTGACAAGATTTCCAATCCTGGTTGTTACGCAACATGCGCTCAATTATCCTTAGCTCCAATGGTTGAATATATTCAAAATAATGTCAAACCTAATGTTTTTGGTGTTTCTGGTTATTCAGGTGCTGGTACTAAACCAAGTAACAAAAATGATCCTGCATTCTTGAAAGATAACATGATTCCTTACTCATTAACTGATCATATTCACGAAAGAGAAATTGGTTTTCAACTAGGTCAACCAGTTGCATTTATGCCACATGTTGGCGAATGGTTTCAAGGTATTGCAATGACTGTTAACATCCCATTGAAAGAAAATCATGGTTTGGATGCGGCAAAGGTTGAAGAAATTTATAATCAATTCTACAAAGACGAACCTCTTGTGAAAATTACAGGATCTGAAGCTCCTCTTGTTAAAGAAATTAGTGGAAAGCATGGCTGCTTTATCGGTGGTTTTAAGCTTTCACAAGAAGGCGATAGATTAGTCGTTGTGGGTGTGATTGACAATTTATTAAAGGGTGCCAGTACCCAATGTATGCAAAACATTAACTTAGCTTGTGGTTATGAAGAATTAGAAGGAATTCCAAAATTTTAACTTTAAAAATAAATAAATAGATTACATAAATATTTTAGATAGGATAATAATAATAAAAACAATAATAATTAAAACGTAACACACTTGGCAGAGAAATGTACACACATTAGAGAAGTTGGAACAAGGCTGTGCAATTTTTTTTGAACTTGCATTGATCTATCCCAGATAGGAAATTTTCAATTTTGGAACTGGAATGTATTTTTGTCCTTTTGAAACAATTGATAAAATAATATAACCCACATTTCCCTAAATGATTTTTATAGATCATTAACTTATTTTGCATGTCAGCTTCACTAGACTTCCCAACTGTTGATAATCCTCAAAATGTGCTGGTGAATTTCACTAGTAATGGCGATCTTTTTTCTGTACAGTTTTCTGAACTAGATGATTTCTCTACAAATTTAATCATTATGGGTATTGTCTATGGTGTAAGAATAGGTTTTTCTGCTTTATCTTTACCTGTTATTTTTATGGTTACCAGAAATAAAAAATCTCCAATTTTTATTTTAAACATGTTCTGTTTGTTTCTCCTTTTTGTACAATCATTGCTGTATTCTATTTCTTTGACGAAAGGATATAATAGTTTGAGTTATAATTTTACAGAATCTATATTTATAGTTAGAAATGATTCAAACATTGTTGTTGCATCTAATGTGTTCACTCTATTATTAGTTGCCTGCACAGAAATTTCACTGACATACCAAGTTTGGATCATATTTGAATCACCACAATATAAACTTAAATATATATGTTATTTTGTGACTGGTATTAGTACCATTTTAAGTTTTGCCACGACAATCATTTATTTCATTTCAATGGTTTATTCAAATAAAACTATGTTTAATTCATATCAAGACATGCCACAATATTTAGTCAATACACCAACAATTTTATTTGTTACATCATCATGTTTAGTCTGCGCTATTTTAATGATTAAACTAGGATTCGCCATACGAACTAGAAGAATTTTAGGTTTACAACAGTTCAATTTGTTTCACATAATATTTATCATGTCATTCCAAACGATGGTGATTCCAAGTATTTTAATTTTAATTTCATTTAATTCATTTACAAATAATGAATACTCATCTCAAACTTTAGCAGCTTTAGGAGTTGCTTTTATTGTAATTTCAATGCCTATGACAACTATGTGGGCCAATTCATCAATTAGTTCATCAAGGCCACTATCTCAAGCAAATACATTTTTTTTCAATAGTAAATTCAACTCAAGTAGCTCTGATGATGAATATGATGGTGCCAAATCGCCTACTACTTTGGTGGACTTGGATTTGGAGAAAGTGATGAACAGAAATTCTAATGATGTTTTAGAGGAAGAAAAATTTTGGAAAGAAATTATAATGTATCCACCGGGAACTCCTGATGATTGTGATACCAAAAATGACTTGGATAACTTTGATTCAAAAAATTTGAGATATGATGATGAAAAATATATAAAAAAAACTATTGAAACTACTATTAATAATAGGTGAGCTCCACTAGAATAGTTTTATTCTTATTTCTATTTTTTTTTTTTTGATTTTCTTGATTTAATTATAGTATTTTTTTTTGAAATGCACTGATTGACTATTTGATATTTATATTCCTTTTCTTTTGTAAGTTTTAATAAAAAAAATAAAAGTGAAAAGTAAAAAAAAAAAGTAAAACAAGCTAATTTAAAATAAAACAAAATTAAATAAACTAAACTAAAATTTGCATTAATATATCCCTAAATTCATTATCAAGAGGTTCCAATTGGAACATCTCTTCATAACTAAAAAAATCCATAAGTTCAGTTTTTGGATCATTTCTAATTGTTTTGGAAGAAATAACTGGTGTGTTTGTAACATTATCAAACAATATAGTCCCATTACTACCTAGGGCATGTCTATTGTATTCAATACCTGAAGGATTGATCATGGTATAATTATGTTCCACTGTACCGAATCCATGATTACCTTCTGGAGAAAGGGTAAAAGTAGAAGTACCATTTTCTTTAGCCTTAATATCTAAAATTGCCAACCCATTGAAAGACATTTCTAATTTTCTTGATTTTGTAATATTAACATTGTATGTAACATCTGTAGGAGGCTTTTTGATAGGTGGCCCCCATTTCGGAGCTTTTGAACCAATACTGCTGAGTTTGACTGCTAATGGGAATTTTTGTTTAAATGAAAGAGTTTCAAGTATCGAAAAATCAGAAGAATTGATAGTAGAAAAAACATCTTCAGATTCTGGAACAGAAAAAACAGATTGTTTATCACCCCATTGAGAAATTACAGTAATTGAAGTTTGATTGACATCATTCGTAATTTCTTTGATAAAGTTTGAAATGGAACCATCTTTCCGAACAAAAGTTAAATTAGAAGAAATTGAATTCTGGTATTCAGCACTAACAATTTGATTGAGGAAACCAGAAAATGGAGGTGCAATTCCAAATGATTTAATTTTGGTAGAATTATCAAAGTTTAAAATTTCACCAAAAGAATCTTCAATCTCATCATCTTCCCATAACGCCAGAGAAAGTGAAGATATCCAATTTGAACCAATGCCTGATTTTAAAACTGGTTTAGATTCATCGTCGTCAATACAATTTGATATTTCAAAGGAAAGATTTGAATCACCAGCAGCCCATAATAAAGGTAAAATTGGAGTAAGATCAACTTTCAAAGGATCCAAATGAAAAGAACCATCCGACATAATTGGATTCCATAAGGCAGGGGAAATTCCACCTGAAAAAATAACTGGTTTTGGATTCATGGAATAAATTCTCATACCATCCAAAAAAACACTGACGACTCTACAAGGTCCATGCCCATTAAATTGGTGACCATGCGAAGCAAATTGATTTTTGAATTCATCCAAAAGATTTGAGTACCAAAATTCTTCTTCTGAATTACCAGAGGTAGTAATCAAAAGTTCTGCTTTAGTGGTATTAAAATTAAGCTGTGGAATTTTAAATGATTGATTTGGATCATCTGGATAACGAATTATTGGTGCCTCTTGTGGATATTTAAAATCAATTAAAGAATTAACACTTGAAGGATAATTAGTGTGATATTTATTTGGAACATTAAAATAAAGTATTTTAATACTAATATCAAAAGCACCAGTCAATTTCGTGTTTATTAAATTATCCAAAGAGATCATTATTTCAGATTCCTTTTTAAATAAGGAATAAAATGGTGAAAGATCCTTTTGAGAATAGGAATGTGATAAATTACCAGCTGGTTCCATTGTAGAAGATCTCCAAATTTCAACATTATTCAAAAAAATATTAACAAGTCTGTCATATTGAACACCATCAACGTTAGTATCCATAGTCATCACAATTTTGTTAAAGGTAATATTAGTTGGAGGTGGTGCGTATTTGAAAATGGCTGGATGACCCCAGGAATGTCCAAAAGTATAGTTTAAAGAATCACTAGTCCAGATAGGATCAGAAATGTTACTATATGGAATGAAAGGGATTTCAATAACTTCACGCACATCATCAGAATCTGATGATAAATTTGAAGGGGTGATTGTTTCAAAGGTGTCATAATAATGTTGGACATTTTTCAAAGGGAATTTGGAAAAAATGTTAACATCATGATGAACATTCATATGGCAAGGAGTTGAAAAATCAAATAAAGTATTGAAAAAACTATAGGCAATAAAAATTAAAATAGCAATACCAAAAAAATTTTTACCTTTAAATATTGGATTCTTATTAGAGAGAGATCTATGTGGATACGTCAATTTTTCTTTTTCGTTAATCAAGTTACTTTCATTTTCCTGTTTGAGCTTTAAACCGTTTAATTCTGAATTTGATTCTGCCAGTTGATTCAAATTAGAATTCAAGTCAGTGTTTCCAAACACCAACTGGTTCCAAAGTGTCCATTCCCTGTGTAGCATTTTCCAATCCAACACGTTATTCGAAGTTGGCCAAAGATAAGAGAGTGCGCCTTATTAAAATGTGCGCGGAAGTAAGTGGTTACGTAATGGCTACGTAATTGTCCATATACATATGTATTATATTTTTTAGGTGTGGTAAATTGAATTGAATTGAATTGGTTTGATTGTGCCATGTTCCAGTCTTTACGTAACATATTTGCTGAATTCAGAACACCCGATGAAGAGCGGATTTTATCTAGAAAGGCATTTTTCACATTTATTGGCTTTGTTTCCACGGCACTGTCATTTTCACTGATTATTTCCTCGTACAGTTGACTCTCGTGGAAATTTCCAACTTAATACTTTCCACCTAAATATGTTTATATTTATATATAAAAAAAAAAACGTCCTCTTCTTTTTTTCTTTACTAACTTAATACAAAATCGTTAAACTATTTACAACATGTAAGCCTTAGCCATTTCATAAGCTGTCCAACTGATAGCAGCTGCAGGCACATTTAATACAACCCTAGGTTTTAAACCTCTACCAAAGGCTGAAATACCTTCTTGTTTATACAAACCCTTTGCCGCACTTATCATTCCTGTGGCTCCAGGTATGGATTTTGTTTGAAGTACCGTTTTAATACAATCCAAAGGTGTTGTTACAGCTGCTGCAACTGCACCAGATACACCACCACTGGCACAGTGTACCAATGGATTATAATTTTGAGTTGGATTTAAAGCATCACTTGAAAATTCATAAATACCAAAATTTAAAGCAGCAAATGGGATACTTAAAATTAACGTCGTTGGATAACTAACAAAGAATGATTTTAATCCTTCCTTTTTATAAATATGTGCCGCAAATTGTGTTAGATTTCTCGACCTATGATGTGTACTATTTTGCATTCTTTGCTTAAGAACATCAAATGGTGTCATTAAAGCATCTGATGTTATAGTTGCAGCAACACCACTGATACTTGCAATTAGTGGAAATTTTTCAGATGTCACTATATTATTGTCCAAATTATACCATCTATTGCACAAGGTTGTCTTTGTACTTTCAAAAACTAAATAATAAATTGCATGTGCAGGTCCAGCACCCATAACAACTGATGAAACTCCTCTCCATAAAGCCATACCTCCCTCTGATGCACTAATCCTTGAAAATGATGAAATAATACCCTCTGTAGCTGAAATTTTTTGTGTCTGCATTCGAGTTTTGATTGAATCAATCGGAAACATAACTGTATGTTCCATAATACCAGCAAATGCACCAGCTGCTAATTGTGCCAAAAGTGGTGAATTATCCGGAAGAGCCTCATAGTCAACCTCCACTGGTTCATTCATCTTCAATTATCACTTTTCTTGCTAATTGTACACTGAAAAAAAAAGAGAACCTGGACGCACCAAAAAAAAAAAGGGTGGAGTTTCTCCGATTTTCCGAATTTGGCAGGTGCTTCCTTAGCTTAGCAATTGGCGTTTTATTTTTATTTTTATTCATCTAGAACATTACTCTTGTTTGAATCTTTTATAAGAATTATTCATAATGTGCTGTTATTAATTTTAACGGCAAAAGTCCTAAATGGCTTTGTACTTGAAAAGATTAGGCAAAAAAAAGCGGGAAGAGGTAAAACTGAGATGCGCTAAGACCGATATTCCCGAAAATTTAACTTTAACTTTAAATATAAAATATAAACAAGATTTTTAAACTATGTACATGCAGACATCATGATAAGATTAACTTAACAATCAGGCAGAAATTTCTTTCATTGATTTAATCCGTTGTTCCTTTTCTAACTGTTTCTGTCTCATCTTTTCCTTTCTAGATTCCTTTTCAAGACGCTTCTGCTCCTTTTTTTCATCTTTGGACATTTCTATCTTTTTCTTACTTTTAATTTCAAAGTAAACATTGCTACTAACATCAACTTCTTCTTTAACAATTTGAACATCTTTTTCTTCAAATAATCCCCTTAAATAATCAATGGATTTATTCCTTTTCATAATTTGTAAATCATCCAATTCAGATTTACGACTTTCAACGGTTCTACCTATATTTCTCAATTCAAAAACTTTTTTATCGTCAATTCTGATCTGAACAGAAACTCCCTTTTCTAAATGATTTAAAATTTCAAATGTTTTCTGTCCTTTCAAATCATTTTCTGATATCCCCCAACTAATTTGAACATTTTTAACGCCTTTCTTTTCATTAGCATTTCTTCTGCTTTCTTCTTGTTTGGCTATAATAGTTGATCCTGCTGCTCTTAATTGCTCTGTAACAACACTAGCCTTATAATTTTTAAATTCTGTCATGGCAACATCCCTCTTAACAATTTTAACGATTAGCCTTTGTGGTGCTTCATCTTCTTTATATGGTAAACTGACAACATTATACTCATCCAAATCTAAATCTCTATAGCAATCAGTAATTTTTTTATCAAAAACTTTACCCGTTCTAGTATCAATGCAATTGACAAATCCTTTAGGATTAACCTTGGCTGCTCTAAGCATTATAATTTTTGCCCATTCTTTATCCCTCTCACTTCCATTTTTCATCATTTTGTTTATATTCTGTTTACCCCTATGATGCTTTTCATTTTTGGTACTATGAATATTATTATCAAATTTTTTACCTTTAAATCGTGCAAATTTACCCATTTGCTTTTCATTTGAAATATTTCTAAATAATATAAAAGCAGGAGTTTTTACACACATAATCGTATTAATGCCTAATTTAACAGGCACATGTTTAAACATTCAAATTGTTCTACTATTTAATTTATATAATGTACAGAATTAACAGAAAAAAAATTTGGTTGAATTCAGTCAAATAGGCTTCAATGTGTTAATACGCGAATATGCACTCTTATAACTCATAATCATTTTTAAATCCTCTCCAATCTTCCAAATTGGCTAAATGTCTCATAGTTGGTCTACCATGTGGACAATTCCATGGTTTATCAAGTAATGCTAAATTTCTAACAACTTTTAACATTCTTGAAATGCTTAACGATTGTCCAATCATGATGCTAGATCTGCATGCCCTCATGGCAAAGATATTCCTGAGCTTGGTTGGTCTCGGATCCCTTGTAGACTCTTGCAAAAGATGTATAAGTTCATGTAAGTCACTATCTGAAAATATTGTTGGTGAAGACGTTAAAGATATTCTCTCTTCATCAAATTTAAATTGAAATCCATTTTTTTTAAATGTGGAAATATTTGAATTAATGGTTATTCTATCTATCGTTGTTAAATCTAACACTTTTTGTACCAGCAGCGGCTGTGACTCAATGATAGTATCCCTTACCAGCCTTTCAAAATTGTATTTTTCATCACTTGCATGCTGATCAATTATAAATATATCATCAGTGCTAGGTTGGTAAACAACAATAAACCCTTTGTTAAATTGTCCCACTATTTTCATTTCATTAAAATCTTTCTTATGAATATTGAGTGATAATAATTTTTCTGATTCTTCTTTGTTGTTAATATCTGTTTTTTGAATATCACCGGATTGGAGCGATTTCACACATGCCTTATTGGACAAATGAAAATTAGTTTTGTCAACATTTAAAACAATCTCTTCATAACTTTTCAATTCATTCTTTTTATGTGAGAATTGATCACGCCTAATTTTGGATTCTTGATCTTGAATTTCATGCTCACAATCACTGTAACTTTTACTGTTTGAGCTGACCCGAGTAAAATCATCTGAGTTTTTAACATTGCCATTAATATAACCATCGTCACCATCATCATTGGAGTCAGCGTCAGCAATAACATCAACATCATCATCATTAGCACCAAAATCAACATCAGCTTTATCATCATCATTAGCACCAAAATCAGCATCAGCATCAGCATCAGCATTAGCGTCGAAATCAACACCAACTTCAGTGACATCAACCTCAGCATCAGCTTCTGCATCCACTTCAGCATCGATGGCGTCAAATTCAACTTCAGTATGAACTTCATCAACATCACCAGCATCAACATCAACATCAACATCAACATCAACATCGACATCGACATCGACATCAACATCAATATGAACACCAGCATCACCATCGGCATCAGGCGTAAGCATTTCAACTTTCACTGTTTCGGCAGTCAGACCCGCTCTTTTGACATGGATTCTATTTTCATGAAATATAGTTTTATCTTGATATTCTATTTTATCTCCTTTTTCTATATTCAAACTATTCTTCTCTTTATATTCATCATCATCATCATCATCATCATCATCATCATCACCATGCTGAGCTATATTTGCAAATTGCTCTAAACTCATTTGCCTCGATGAATCCCTTCGAACCTCTTCAATTCTGACACCTATTGGAACTTCATATCTTCCAAATCCATCCCAAAACTGCTCTAAAAATCTTGCAAATGTTTCACATAATTCTTCTTCAACTTTCCTGTCAATCATCACCGTTCTTTTATCTGGAGTTACATTAACATCAAGCAAAGGTTCATCTATTTCAAAATTTAAAACTATTACAGGGAATTCAATATAATTAAACTTTTTGTAAATTTCATTCATTGTTTTTTTCATTCTTTCCCAATCAATGGGCCTTTGATTAATAAAGAAAAATTGACGATCCTTGCTAGCTCTACCACTACCGAAACTAGCACCAGATACCAAACCCTCCACTTTAATACCAATTTCATTTTCCCAGTTTAAATCTTTTAAACCTTTGACACCGCTACTACCAAAAATAGCCACCATACCATCACGCATGCCACCTCCATTACTTTTTAATAATATTCTTCTTCTTTTGGTAATATCACTAACTAATAAACGAATATTTAATATTATTGCATATGGAACAATTACTGAAACAACATCAGCTATTTCTTTTGATTTTCTTTTTTCTAAAACTTTTCTTCTAACGGGTAAATTTGAGAATAAATTTGATACAAGAACAACTGTACCTTTATTCATTCCAATTTTTTTAATTTCTTTAGTTTTAACACAAATTTCCCAACCACCTTGACCATCAACACTACTCTTAATTTTCAAATCTCCAACTATGTTTATACTAGCGAGAGCCTCACCTCTAAAGCCTAACATACCACCATCTCTTTTACTACTAGCTCTTTCACCAATTAATTTTAATTCTTCTAAATTCATTCCAAATCCATCATCAGTAATTGTAATATCAACACCATTAATTAATTCAACAGAAATATTTGTTGATTTGGCATCAATGCTATTTTCAATAATCTCTTTGACAACGCTCGCTAGCGAAGGTAATTGACCCAAAGATATTAATTTTATGTTTTCCTCTGAAAGTCTTTGGATTGAATTAGCCATATCAATTTTATTTTGTCTTAAACGAAAGGAAGGACCAGCCTCTGCGTTTGAAGAAGGCTATATATTTGGCGTGTCAATTTGGCGCTGTCGCCATCCAGATTTGCTCATATGGATCGATCAATTCAAATATGAATTAGATAAAAGTCAAGGATGTGTACTTGAATGGGATTATGGTAAAATAGTGATTAAAAGGGAAATTATAAATGTTGATCAGTTAAGAAATAGACTGGTATTTTTACAATCAAATTTAAATAAAGTTGACGCTATATCTAATTTAAATGTTTATGCCCTACGAAATGGTGGTAAAAGTGCAAATAGTTTTGAAACATTATCAGATTTTGAAATTAAAATTATTGGTAAGACTTATATAGCATTAAATAAATTAATTAATAATTAATAATAATACATTAATATACAAATACAAACAAACAAACATTTTCTTTCAAGGCTCCTTCTCTCTCCAACCTCTAGTAAATCCCATTAGGCCAGCCTTTTTTAATGATCCACCAAAAGTTCCTGTTAACCAGCACCAAAGTAACATAAAACATATGAGGTCAAACAATTCATGAATAAAAAATAAATGCCTTGTACCAAATAAAACACAATAAATAGCCGTATAAACTAGTAATAATAATAAAAGATAAAAGCAGCCATTTGGTTTTGGTTTATGTTCTTCATCACTCTCAATACCTCTATTACATGTAAGAACAACTAAAATAATTGGGAAAACTGCCATTATATTATGATGTGATGAAAAAGGTGTAGACCATTTAAGACTTAAATTATGAAGCCAAACAAGTAAAATAGGAATATGTAATGGGAGAACCCATAATAATAGCATGAGAAAAGAAACATTGAAATTTTTTTGATTTGATATGATTGTTTTTGTACTTTTATCCTTGAGAGACATTCTAAATAAACCTATAATGTGAGTAATAACAGAAACAAGATATGCAAATTGATAAGGAAGATAAAGTAAAACTAAAACGGTTAGCATCATTACACCTAAAAGCTTTCTAAGTCTAGCTGGTATAGTAAATCCTAACCCTAACTTGTGAAAAAAATAATTAATAATATTGGTAAATATACTCATTGCTACATCAAACGTTTTCTTTAAAATATTTGACTTTGCTGATTGATTGTTTGTATATTTTGAATTTGGAAATAGATATGAATAAAAAAATAGATATGAATATGAATTTAAATTTTCAATTATATTCATAATGAGAATGCAAAAACTGTAAACTAAAAAGTTTAACGTCCAGCTAATATACAGCATACATGGTCCGTAAAACCATAAAGAAAAATCATCTATACCTAAAAACTTCCAATTAATTGTAAAGCCTTTTGGTAATAAATACCAATTTGGATTTTTAACAGGATCTAATAAATCAATAAATTTATTTGATGATGAGATATGACCCAAAAGAGAAAAAATAATGAAACTTGAAATTAAAAATTTTTTGTGGCATAATTTATTTAAACCATATCCAAATGATGGGAAAAATCCCGGCTGCCAATACATCCAGTGTAAAAGTTGAATGATAAAAACTGATAAAGCAACAAATAAAGGAAAACCAATAATTGAAAGTCTATATTTTAAAAATAATAATGACATTGAGTTATACCAATCAACTGAAATATATATGTCCATAATTTCATCAACATTTGTTGAAATTGTATCACTAAAAACTTTTAAAACAACACCACTGGTTTCATGGTTAATTGGAACATATGGATTTTCACCATTGATAAGCATTTTTAAGTTTTGATTATGTGATATATCAATGTGCCATTTTGTTTCAGAATTAACTGATTGACTAATTAATGGTGAAAATCTTTCAAATTTACCCTTTTTGTAACGAACATCTAGGTTATATGCAAGTAATCCTGATTTTATCGTTGGAATGTTAATATTAAAAATAGAACATCTATGAGCAGGCAAGGTAATATCAACACCTCTTGTGATTAAAGACCAAAGTGACATTGGAACTTGAGATTCTGTGCAAACACTTTCAGGGTTAATATCCGCCACTAAAAATTCTGATTTTATTGTTGGGTCAACAATAATAACTGAGTTGTAATGCATTAAAATGGAATATGGAATTTCTAAAGAATAAAAAGGGTTTTGTGAACCACCAAAACTTGAATCAAATAATTGCACCCCATCTAAAGATTTTGGAATAGGAGTGACAGATGTTATTGAAGTACAATCTAATTCAACAATTTGTTGTGGAGATGAAGATGGAAGAACATAATCAAAAATTTGAAGTGATTTTGAAGAATCTTCAATATTCTTACAAAGTAAAATTTTTGGAGCCAACTCATTGCTAGCATCTATATGCATGGGTTTCATTGAAGAGATCAAGTTAAATTTTAATTTACCAGAATTGGGTGATATGTAAAATGCATTCAACTTATAAGGATCTACACCCCTTTTAACAATTTTTTTTGATGCTTGAAACATTTGCTGATTAGAGTTTTCTTTTAATTGATTATAGTCAAATTTTACAATGGCCCTGTGCTTTGATGAGGGAACCTCAATCATAGTGGATGGTAATAGCCAACGTCTGAAAACATCCATTCTTTCATCGATTGGTAAAGATCTATAAGGTGATTTTATATCAATTATTTCACTTATCATGTGTGCAAGAACATACCTTAATTGTTGACACCAGACAATTGCCAAGTGATCAATTGGAGTCCAAACTTGGGGAATACCAGTAGTTGAAACTGTAAATCCATTACTTAATGGGACTAAACTGTCTAATTTTGTATAATCTGAGGGTAATGTTGTATCAACAACACCTCCATTAATTGAAATGATGGCAACATCAATTAAAACATTTTGAGTTTTATTTGAATAGAATGAATCACGCCAAAAGTTGTCAACGTTGTTGTATACATCTAATAAATCACCATCAAAAGTTGTTGGTGCTGCTGCATGTGGTGTTGCCAAAGTTAAAATGGTATTTACAGATCCATCGATATAATTTGGTAGGGTAAATAAAACCCTTGAAACTATACCACCCATTGAATGAGCTATAAGGATAACTGATTTAGGTGGATTTTTCCTATTGGAATAAAGTGAAAGAATGAATCTAATAGCATCATTCAAATAATATGCTTGATCTAACATTGTCTTTCCATGGAATGCCGTAAAATCTTCATTAAAGTCAGCTGAAAAGAAGTCTAAAAGGTTAGCATCAACATCCGCTGCCAGAGAGGCAATAGAACGTACCTGTTTATATGAACCAGCATTACCAGGAATAAATAAAATGGGTGTACCATTAAGATCTGATGAATGGCCTTGCTCTCTATATAGATAAAGGCTATATTTGGCTGCCAATGGTGAATGGCTCTCATCGAGTCCATTAATACGAAAATATTGAGGGGACATAGCAACAGACCGACAATATTGGCAATCAGGTGCCTGCTTTGGTGATATAAACGATAGAAAACTTACCAAAAGAAGCAGCCCGGCCGGTAGAAGCGGAAGCATTGCAGTTTCGGTTGGTACTGACTTTTCTGGGGAATATTTTAATATTATTCCAGCCTAGAGAGCAAAAAAAAAAAAAAAATACTTTAAAAAAAAAAAACAAGTTTTAACCTTTTTTTCTGCAAGCTTCAACTTTAAAATAAAAAGAATCAACTGATGTTGCTTAGTTGCAGTTTATACAAAAATTTTGGAATGATTCTTATGAAAAACAAAAAAAAAAAACCAACCAAACAAAAGAGTTGAATATCTCTCCTATGCAATGTGTATGTGTTTCTATCTAAACTTTGAAAAGAGGCGTTGAGGTACATTACACTAGCTAGCTAAGCAAAAAAAAAAAAGTTTTTTTTGAATTAAATTAAATCAGCATAACTTTCACTTCACTGGCAATTTTGTCAAGTGACAAATCTCTCAGCAATTTATATATGAAAACAAAAGCAGCTGAGCACAATGCTTGGCAAACAAATGTGGCTGGTGCAAAAAAATAAATGTGGCTGGTGCAAAAAAATAAATGTGGCTGGTGAATTTTAAAGACACAAATGTGGCGCATGGAATCTCCAAAGTCTTGATTTTTTTTCAGTATTTTTTCTTTTCCACCAGCAAGAAACTCTCTCCGGCAAGAATGACCAAAGGATCCAATTTGAATTCACTTGTTCGTGGTCGTGTTAGACCCTCTATGAATAAACATGTTTTATTCAATCTTTACAAATTGCGTAAACCATATTTCCCAATGATGACCCTTTTCCAACAGAAATGGGCAGCTAAGCAAGAAACGAGAGCGTATCATGGTGAACACATTAGAGAAAAGAGATGGCAATCATTATTTAAAAAGAAATTAGATGGTGTGGCTCAATTAGATGCTTCATTAAAGGGTCAATCAACTCCAACCCCCATGGTCAATCAAACTTTTGCTCCACTTGAAAAGCGTTTAGAATTTGTTCTTTTTAGAGCTATGTTTGCCTCTTCTGTTAGACAAGCTAAAAGATTTATTTTATCTGGATTTGTTAAAGTTAATGGTGTTGTTATTAAACATCCTGAATATGAACTTTCTCCAGGTGATGTCTTTTCTTGTGAACCTGAAAGAGTTTTAGAAGCTTTAGGTGCTAAAAAGCCTTCCTTAAAGGAATCTTATAAAATTGATAAGGTTCAAATTATTAAGTGGCAACAATATGTTCAAAAAGCTAAAGAAAATCCAAAGGCCGTTTGGGCAAAGAAAAATCAAAAGGCAAAGAGAATGGATGCCTTATATCAACACTACTATGTCCCTGAATTGGCTCGTACATTAGAAGAATCTGATGAATTTAAGGCTAGAATGAATAATGCTGAAAAGTCTAAATTGGCTCAAATGAAGGATAAGCAAGATACAGCAACTAGATATTCACTTCTTACAGATGTATTAAAAGCAGCAAATCAAGCAGGAAAGGAAAATTCAATTACAAGTACTCCATACATTTCTAAATTTGGTGAGGAATTATCTGCTAAATGTGTCTCTATTGCCTCTTTATTACCAAAAGATGCAATTGAATTAAAGGATGATAAATTAATTGATGATTATGTCGCCAAGATTATCCCTGTTTTTGAAAATGGTCAAAAAATTGCTCAAACTAATGAAGATACCAATTCAAAAAAGATCCGTCAATTGGCAAGTGAATTGGCAACAGGAATGAAAGAAAAAATCAGAAAGGATTATATGGAATCATCCCTTCTTGATTCAGAGGTTATTAAATCATGGTCAGAAAATCTTAAATTTCATCCAATTTTACCTGCCTGGTCAGAAATTCAAGAAAAGGGAACATATAAAGTTTCCTTACCATGGCAAAAGAGTATGTACGGTTTACAAAATCCTTCAAAACCTTATTTTACACCTTGGAAGCCAAGACCATTTTTACCTGCCTTTGCTATTTTGCCAAAGCATTTGGAAGTTTCCTTCCAAACTTGTCATGGTGTCTATTTAAGACATCCTGTTGCCAGACCTGGTGAATCAGAAGTTATTTCACCATTTGATGAAGACATCCATGAAAGATCTTACATGTACTATGTTACTGACCGTATGTGATTTACAAGTTTTATCACTTTTTCATTATAAATCTTTGTTTATGTATATAGCCGAAATAAAAATAAAATAATTAAAACTTTTAGATGCTTTCCACTTCTTTCCCAAGTTTCACTTGTTAATTTAAAGCAAAAATATTATAAAATATATTTGATTCGCATAGGTGTAACATGATGAAACAATTAATAAATATCCTCTCACGAACGCTGTCAAAGGAGCAGGCACATTTAGAGGCAAAATTTATAGTTCAAGAATTACCAAAGGCAGAACATATAAGTGCTGCCAAGCGTCGATCAAATAATGAACCCTTGCAATACATTTTGGGTAGCCAACCTTTTGGACCTTTAGATTTGAAATGTATGCCAGGTGTTTTAATACCTAGAAATGATACAGAAAGTTGGGTTATGAAATTGGCTTCATTTTTACCAGCACATTGTAATATTTGGGATTTTTATACAGGTAGTGGTTGTATTGGGCTGACATTAGCCTCAGTCGCAGATCAAGTCAAAGATGTTTGGTGCGTTGATGTCAGTGATGCTGCTATAAGATTAACCAATGAAAATTTGAAAAGAAATAAAGAGATAATCACACCGCCTGTTCATATTATCAAGCAAAATTTATTGGAGAAAGTATTCCTTCCAAAATGTGAAGGGTTGAAAGTTTTAGTAGCAAATCCACCATATATACCCCAAGACAAAATGAATGTTGAAAATGGAGTAGAAATTTCAGTTTTAAAGTATGAACCAGATCTAGCATTAGTTGGAGATTTAGAGCATTATTCTCAACTGTGTAACATAGTAGAAAAGGGAGAAATTGATGCCTGGGTGTTCGAATTAGGATACAAATCTCAAGCAGACGAAGTAATTAATAAAATTAGCAAGATAAAATTAGAAGAAGGTAGGTTTTTGCATAAACCAAAATGGAATACTGGACTTTGGTTTGATGATGGTAATAAATTAAGATGCGTTGTTGGATGGAAAAGAAATGGGGTTATTGATCTTGAGCATTTTTGCAACGATAATCAACAGGAACAAAATCACAGCAATAAAAAAAACGATGTATAGAATTATAATTAAATATTAAAATTTGAAATAAAAATAATTGGATCCAATGACGTTAAAAATTAAATTATAAACTTAAAAATTAAATAATGATTATACATGACATGAATGTTTATGATTGAGTTTCGTCAATAGAAATCATTGTTGGCACAGGTGTCTCTGATTCAGCCTTTCTCTTTTTATTGTATCTACCACCAGCCTCAACATGATCCATTGGGAATACTCTAATACCATTTAACAGATAACCACCTGGACCTCTACTTGTCATTAATGGATGAATCTTACCAACCTCAGTCTGATACTTTCTAACAACTGTTTGATGAATATTTGGTAGCAAAATTCTTTTGTCTTGAAGTAAAATATGATTCAAATTAACTAAAACTTCTTTATATTGTGAGTAAACTACAATTGGTGATGATCCAGCCAAACGTGGTATAATCTCAGGGACAAATGATGACGGGTTTAATGTAGAAACATAAACTAAGGAGTCAAATGAACTTTCTAAAACATGATCAATAGCTTTTAATGATAATAAATGTCTCTTTAACTTTCTTTTATATTGTGTTTGCTTGACTTCAGGTAATTTAGTTATTTCAGCTTCAGTAAGCTCACTAAATTCTGGTCTCTCTGTTCCTGGATGTAAAAACTGAGCTACATTAACTGACAATAAAATTTCGTCTAATAAATCAGATTTTTCATTCCAGCTAGTATGTCTGAGAAGGTGTAAAGTGGGCTGATCATTTTCATGGATTAAAGTAATGGTACCTTTGCCGCCCATTCTTTCTAACATTGCAAAAACGATCAAACCACCAGTTTCATCAACAACAAGATAATCACCACCCGGCATGACATTAGCCATAGACATCATAAGACCAAGTGATTCCACTGATAATCCAAGGATTTTAATTGGTTCCTTTTCTTGGTAAAGAAAATCAACAAGGGATTCCGGCGTGACCTTATTAACTGTAAATCTACGAAGGAATTTTTTATGTTTACGGGTAAGATATTTTTCCTGTGAATAAACAGTTTTTTTATCAAATGATTCATGATTTGAAACCATTTTATTAATGATTTCTTTTGCAATTTCATTACCACCTGATTGACGCTTCATTGATTCAATTTCTTCTAATGACATTTTTTGAACATTACCATTTAATGATAATCCTCTATTATCAGCTGATGATTCTGTTAAATAATGTTCAGTTGATAAATTTGATGTTAATGATTCAATTGGTAATAGCGTTCCCTCAGCTTGAATTTCAAATGACTGGCCAATGGTATGTCCAATCAAGTCTAATGAGGAAAAAGTACCAAATTTTCCTAAATTTATAATACCCTGTCTCACCTCTATGATTCTCATCATGCCAGATGGCAGTTGAAGTAGTAAATTATCGTTTTCTTGAATTTGCATAATCAATTGGAGTTTCCTAATCGGGTGAAAAATTTTGCGTGAAAAATAATTTTTTTTTTCTTCTTTTTTCTTTAATTTAATTTTTAACAAATTTTTTTAATTTATTAAAAAGAAAAGCCAAATGGGTAGAAGACAAAAAAACAAGCAAGGTTTACCACCTACATTAGATGATATAACTCAAAAGAAGGAAAAGAAGTTAAAGAGAAAGCAGCAAAAGGAAGAAGTTGTTGAGAAGCCAGCAAAAAAGTCTAAATATGCCGTTGACAAGGATATCCCAGATGAAATTCCAGAAGTTGATTACGAAGAGTTAAGTAATGCCAAAAAGAGTTTATTTGATGATTCCGAAGAAGAAATGGAAGAAGAAGAGCCACTTGAAACTCTTGATGATTTAGAAGATTTTGAAGAAGATGAAGTTAGAGAAAAGCCAATGTTCTCTGATGATGAAGATTATTCTGATGATGAAATTGAACGTGTTAATGCTGCCAATATGGAAGAATACTCTCGTAAACTTGATGAAGAGGCAGAATTAGAAGCTCAAGAAGCAGAAGAAGAACTTAAAGGTGTTGATCAAGTTCAACCTCGTGCTAAAATTTTACCTGATCCAGAAATGAATGATGATGAAACTAATAAAGATGTTACATTTGTTCGTACTAGAATGTTAGAAATTGTTAAAGTTTTAGAAAATTTTAAAAATCTTGCAGAGGAAGGTCGTTCAAGATCTGAATATGTTGATCAACTCATTAAGGATATCTGTGAATACTTTGGCTATACTCCATATCTTGCCGAAAAGCTTTTTAATTTGTTTTCACCATCTGAAGCAATTGAATTTTTTGAAGCTAATGAAATTCATCGTCCAATTACTATTCGTACTAATACCCTTCAAACTACTAGAAGAAATCTTGCTCAGGCACTTGTTAATCGTGGTGTTAATCTTCAACCAATCGGACCATGGACTAAAGTTGGTTTACAAATTTTTGATTCACAGGTCCCAATTGGTGCCACACCAGAATATTTATCTGGTGAGTATATTTTACAAGCTGCCTCATCATTTTTGCCTGTTATGGCACTTGATGCACAAGAAAATGAACGTATTTTAGATATGGCTGCTGCTCCTGGTGGTAAAACAACATATATTGCCGCAATGATGAAAAATACTGGTTGTCTCTTTGCCAATGATGCTAATAAAGCTCGTACTAAGTCATTAATTGCTAATATTCACAGATTAGGATGTACAAATACTATTGTTTGTAATTATGATGCTCGTGAATTCCCAAAAATTATTGGTGGCTTTGATAGAATTTTGCTTGATGCTCCATGTTCAGGTACGGGTGTTATTGGTAAGGATCAAAGTGTTAAGGTCAATAGAACACCAAAAGATTTTATGGAAATTCCACATTTACAAAAACAATTATTATTAAGTGCCATTGATTCGGTTGATGCCAATAGTGAAAAGGGTGGTATTATTGTTTATTCTACCTGTTCTGTTATGGTTGAAGAAAATGAAGCCGTTGTTGATTATGCATTAAGAAAGAGACCAAATGTTAAATTAATTGATGCTGGATTGGCAATTGGTAAGGAAGGATTTACTAGTTTCAGAGGAAAAAATTTTGATGCAAGTATTAAACATACAAGAAGATATTATCCACATGTGTATAACGTTGATGGTTTCTTTGTTGCCAAGTTTAAAAAGACTGGTCCATCACCATTTGATAAATCTAAGGCTGGAGCAGGTGAAAAGGAACGTATGGCTAGAGAAGAATTAGAAAAGGAAGGTGTTATTCATGATGATTTTGCTAAATTTGACAATGACGAGGACAGAGAAATTATGAAGACCAGTATTGAAAGGTCGTTGAAAAAGAAGGGTATTGATCCTAAAAAGGTTGACATTGAAAAGAAAATTTCAAACTAGTCATTTTCCTTTTATTATATAGGGTGATGTGTATATTTTCGATATAGATAAGAGAAGTTTTGTAAAACAAAAAGCATCTTCTGCACACGTCACGTGACAAAAAGATGGGAACGCGCAAAACTGAGAGATGGATGAAGACAAAGCTGTGAAGAGAAGATTATTCACAAACACCATCTGAAAATGGTTCATTTTACACACGTGGATCGTTATCCATTGCCACAATCGAATTTACCAACACAAGAGGTGCACATGATTAATGATCATCCAACCCCTTATGCTTTGAGACCCTTTTCAGGTGTTGGATATTCTCCTAATGTGCCAATTGCCATGGATTTGGGGAGATTTTCAATGAGGGCAGGATTGGCAAATCAAGATACACCTTTTACCTTTCCAAGTATAACATCCAGATTTAGAGATAAAGCAACTGGTAAATCAGGATTATTTGTAGGTGATGATGTTTGGGTGGAAAGTGGTGTTATTAAATCATGCTTTGACGAACTAATAGTTAACTGGGAAATGCTTGAAAAAATGATGGACTATTCCTTTTTACATTTAGGTGTTAATAGCAATGGGAAAGTCCCAAATGGACTAGTCTTAACTGAGAGACCAGTGGCAGCTTTAAGTCAACGTAAAAATTTAGAAGAATTAGTTTTTGAATCCTATGATGTCCCAAAGCTTGCCTTTGGTGTTGATGGCCTTTTCTCATATTTTCAAAATGGTGGTAAAAATGGTTTGGTCATTAGTACAGGGTGGGATGATACACATATAATCCCTGTCATCAATGGTCAAAAAGTATTACAAGGGATCAAAAGGATTAACGTTGGTGGTAAACAATTAAGTGAATGGTTAAAGTGGGAACTGACTCTTAAATACCCTTATTTTCCAACTCGTTTAAATGAATGGCAGGTTAGAAATATCATGGAAGGAAGTTGCTTTGTAAGCAGTGATTATCCAGCAGAAATCCCAAGAACCTTAGATTTAGATTGGTTAGAAGAAAAAGATATGGTTTGGGAGATGCCTTTCAATGAGATGATTCGTGTTGAAAAGACAGAAGAACAAAAATTAGAAGATGAAAAGAGGAGAAAAGAAAATGTAAAGAAACTGCAAGCATTGGCAAAAGAGAAAAGAGAAGAAAAATTAGAGGTCAAAAGGAAAGATTTTGAATATTATAGTGATTTAAAAAAGGATATGGAAACTATGACTCGAAAAGAAAAGATAGATGTTTTAAGAGAGGCCGGATTTGAAGATGAAGTTGATTTGAATAAGTATTTAATTTCGTTGGATAGATCTTTGAAAAGGGCAAATTTAGGCGAAGGTGAAGAAGAAGAAGAAGAAAAGGAAAAATATGATTTTTCATTACTTGATAGGCCAAACGAGGATCTCACACCAGATGAAATCAAAGAAAAGAAGAAACTGAGATTAATCAAGTCTAACATAGAAGCAAAAGAAAGGGCTCGTATTGAAAAAGAAGAGGCGAAAAAAGAAGCTGAAGAGGCAGCTAAAAAGGATGTTGAATTTAGATTAAACGATTTAGAAGGATGGATCCATCAAAAGAGGGAGAAATTGTCCACCGTTATTAAAAAGCGTAAGGATAGACAAAAATTAAAGGAAGAACTTGGTGACAGGAAATCAAAGGCCTCACAGCAACGTATGAAAAATATTGCCTCATTGGCTGATGAAGCAGGACCAAAAAGACGACATGGCGCCACAATTGATAATGATCCAAATGATACATTTGGTACCAACGATGATGATTGGGGTGTTTATAGAGACATAGCAGAAATTGACGATGAGGAAATCTCTGAAGATGAACGTGAAACTATTTTCAAACTTGAAGTTGAATTACTTGAATTTGATGACAATTTCACAATTGAAGATACACAGGAAAGACAATTTGATTGGAGAAAGAGTACAGTTCATAAGTTTTTGCGTGGGCCTAGAGAATTTGATGCTGAAGATCAACATCAGGTTCATCAAATACATATGAACGTTGAACGTATCAGGGTTTCTGAAATTTTGTTCCAACCAAATATTGCAGGGAATGACCAAGCCGGTATTTCAGAGGTTTGCGAGCATGTTATAAAAAGATTACCACAAGAGCTTGGATTTTCTGGAGATAACAATCCTGTTGATGAACTACTTAAAGATATTTTTGTTACTGGTAGTTTAGGTAAAATGGATGGGTTTGACACTCGTATTAAAAACGACTTGACTCAGGTCTTGCCACAAGGACAAAATATAAATGTCAGGGTTGCCAAAAATCCTGAATTGGATGCGTGGAAGGGGATGTGTCGATGGAGTGAAACGGCTGACAAGTGGCTGACAAAGAAGGAATGGGAAGAATCTGGTCCAGATTATTTATGGGAAAATGAAATGTCATGTGTTCCACATTTGTAACTTTTGTTGATAGGCCAACTCTTGTATAGTAATTAATTAAGATCACCAAATGCTGTGTTGCTGAGCACATTTGCCGCGACGTGGATAAAGAACAAAAATAGAAAGGGCGTGTTCAATTGAAACAGGTTTAAATTCAAAATAGCCATGGATAAGGAAAACTTTTCAGTGCAAGGATACAATTTGGTCACTTTGTTAAAGAGATTAGAAGCTGCAACAAGTAGATTGGAAGATGTGACACTTTTCCAAGAGAAAAATGTGGCATCTACCAATACCAACAACAACAACAACAACGACAAACAGGTGAGTCCTGTTTCTGAGGCGGCAATTGCTGATGCATCTGCCACAGCTGCCACGGCAGACGTGAAAGTTTCATTTAAGGAACCAGAATCTATATCAATTGAGCTACCAAAGGAAGTTCAAGCTTTTGATGATTTCATTAAGGAATATGTTACACCATTGTCTGATCTAGCTAAAATTGATCCATTGTTAGCCGAACAAACGCAATTATTAATTGAAGCCTTTGATTTGGAAAGAAATGTTATTTTAGCCGCTTTGAAATCTAAAAAATTAGAATTAACTGATTCTGCATTCCAAGAACAAATCATTAAACCTATCAATGAAAAAATTATTGCTATTTCTAGTATCAAAGACGCTAATCGTAGTAGTAATGCATTTAATGCATTGAATGCCATGGCAGAAGGTGTTGCAGCCTTAGGTTGGCTTTGTGTTCCTACTCCGGTGAGTTACGTTCCAGAATTTAAGGATAGCGCCATCTTTTGGACTAATAGAGTTTTAAAGGAGAAAGAAGGTACATGGAAAGAATGGGTGAAAGGTTATTTAAGCATATTTGATGGTTTAAAAACTTGGTGTAAAGAATGGGCAACAACAGGTTTAGTTTTTAAAGGTAACGAAGAGTTTACACAAGTTATTGGAACACTCAACAGTGTGGATATTCCAGCACCAGCTGTTACATCATCTGGTGGGGCCCCACCACCACCTCCACCACCTCCTCCACCTCCAGCGGATCTTTTCACATCAGATGAACCAGTTTCTGATACATCATCAGGTGGTATGGGTGCCGTTTTTGCTGATTTAAACAAAGGTGAAAACATCACCAAAGGATTGAAAAAAGTTGAAAAATCTCAAATGACCCATAAAAATCCAGAGTTACGTAAAAAGTTTGTTCCAGCACCACCAAAGAAGCCAACATCTTTATCCTCTAAATCACCACCGCTTACACCAACTACTGTTTCAAAGCCACCAAAGAAGGAACTCGTTGACAACAAATGGATGATTTTAAACCAAAAAGATGCAGGCATGATTGTTTTGGATGTTTTCATGGATCAATCTGTATTTATTGGAAATTGTGAAAATACTGTTATTCAATTAAAGGGTAAATTGAATACGGTGTCTATGAATCAATGTACCAAGACTGGTATCGTTGTTGATCGTGCTGTTAGTAGCGTCGAATTGAACAAGTGTACCAAGTGTGAAGTGCAGGTGATGGAAAGGGTTCCTGTGATGTCTGTGGATCAATCAGAGAGTATTGGCATTTATTTGACTGGTGAAGAGGCAAAGGAAGTTGAAATTTACAGTTCTTGTGTGACGGCCATGAACGTGACCGTTGGCGAGAAAGAGCATCCCGTTGCAGAACAGTTTAAAACGAGCATCAAAGATGGCCGCGTTGTTACAGAGGTTGTCACCGCCAGTGAATGAATAATCTATTTACCTTGTACGTATATATATACATCTTAAACATGCTGAGCACACCGCTGCCGTGTCGGAAAAGAAAAATAAAATCGGGAAAAAATCTCCGGGGCCGCGGACCCGGAATAATTTTGTTAAAAATTTAAACTTGTCCAAGTTTTTCCTTGCAAAAAGGAAGGAGTTTCATTAACCAATAGATTGATAAATATGCTCAGAACTGCCTTTAGACCATTTATTAGAGCTCACAGAGTTATGCCAAAGAGATGGGCAACCACCGTTGTCAAGGTCCCAGAAATGGCCGAATCTATCACTGAGGGTACCCTCTCTTCTTTCAACAAATCAGTTGGTGAATACATTGCCCAAGACGAATTGTTAGCTACCATTGAAACCGATAAAATTGACGTTGAAGTTAATTCACCAGTTGGAGGTACCGTTACAGAATTACTTGCACAAGCTGATGATACCGTTACCGTTGGTCAAGAAATCGCCAAAATTGAAGAAGGTGCTGCTCCAGAAGGCGGTGCTCCAGCTCCAAAGAAGGAAGAAGCTGCTCCAACTCCAACTCCAAAGCAGGAAGAAGCTGCTCCAACTCCAACTCCAATTCCAAAGAAGGAAGAAGCTGCACCAGCTCCAACTCCAAAGAAGGAAACCTCAGCTCCAAAAGAAGCTGAAAAGTCCACATCCGGTAAACCACCAGCCGATATCAACCCATTTGGTAACTTTTCCCGTTCTGAAGAAAGAATCAAGATGAACAGAATGAGACTTCGTATTGCTGAACGTCTTAAGGAAGCTCAAAATACTGCCGCATCTTTGACTACCTTTAACGAAGTTGACATGTCTGCTTTGATGGAAATGAGAAAGCTTTACAAGGATGAATTCATTAAGAAGACAGGTGTCAAAATGGGTTTTATGGGTGCCTTTTCCAGAGCTGCCGCTTTGGCCGCTAAGGACATCCCAGCCGTTAATGGTGCCATTGAAGATGGTAACACCATGGTCTACAGAGACTACATGGATATCAGTATTGCCGTTGCAACTCCAAAGGGTTTGGTTACTCCAATCGTCAGAAATGCTGAATCATTATCCGTTTTGGAAATTGAAAATGAAATTTCAAAGTTAGGTGTCAAGGCCAGAGATGGTAAGTTGACATTAGAAGATATGACTGGTGGTACCTTTACCATTTCTAACGGTGGTGTCTTTGGTTCTCTTTTTGGTACTCCAATTATTAACATGCCACAAACCGCTGTTTTAGGTTTACATGGTGTTAAGGAAAGAGCCGTTGTTGTTAACGGTAAGATTGAATCTAGACCAATGATGTACTTGGCCTTGACTTATGATCACAGAATGTTGGATGGTAGGGAAGCCGTTACCTTCTTGAGAACCGTTAAGGAATTGATTGAAGATCCAAGAAAGATGTTATTGATGTGAAGCGTTTTGTAACTCTCTTACCTATTTAAGTTTTATTTATTGCACGCCTAGAATACAACACATTCGCATTGAACTCACCCACCCACTAAAATCAACCGTTCGGAGTTTGTCATTATATTTTCTTCTATTCTAACTCGTCGCTTTTTGTTTAATCCTTTTTTTTTTTCCTTTTTCATTGCCATGGGTTTCATAACTTGCTATGCACGTCTCAGACAAAAGCTGCCCGTTCTTGCCACTGTAGGCAAAGTAAACCAAATACTAAATAAATCTTTGAATCAATTTAGAAATTCGCATATAACTTCATCAATAGACCCGGTTAAAGCACTAAACTTTTGGCCTCAAAAACACGGTGGACCTTTAAACCAAGAGGCAAATTTGGCTAGATTAGAAGGACTCCATTTTAATAGACTTGGCAATGATCTAAGTTATGATTTTCATGTGAGTATAATGCCAATGGTGATGTATGAGCATACAGTACCTGAAGTTGTGCGTCATTCGTTTATAAACGTTTTGGAAAATTGGACAAAGCAATCAGTACCATTAAATTTAAAACTTGAAAATGCTATCATTTTGGCCAACGGACGATTTGACAAATTATTTCTAGGAGTAGAAGTTGCAGATGGTTCACTCGTTTCTTTAAATAGTACTTTGCAAAAATTACGAAATAAGCTAGATGATAAGGGAGTTATCGTTGGCATCGAAGAAAATACTGAAGAAACTTTAGATCTATCTAATAAATTTTTATATCATGCCAGTATAGGCTGGTGTGATGTTAAAAATAGAGATTTAGGCCCAGAAGAGGTTGTGTGGTTGAATGAACAAATTAAAATCAGAGCAACAGGATCAATAGAAACCAACGAAATCATTTTGGTTATTGATAATCAGAAATTTAGATTTTTGATTTGAATCTCCCTTGTTGGGCGAAATACAACGAATAGTAACTAATTACATGAAATACATAAACTTTTTCTAAATAATATAAAAATATTGTCTAACTCTAAAGAACATCACTTATCACCTTTGCTGCTTCCTTGTATGTCGCCAAAAGTTTTTCACATTTCTCTCTTTCGGCAATTAGGCCTTCATCTTCATACAACAATTCATCAAACAATGATTCTTTGTATAATTTCTGCACCAATTGATTTTGAACGCTATCCTTTGTGAAATTAACTAATAAACACATGATGGCCTTTGGAACTTGATCCCTAATGGTTTCTCTAGCAATAGAAAAATAAGAAGCAATTAATCTACGAATCAATTCACACTCTAATTGCTCACGTTCACTTAGTTGTTCCTCGTTAATTGTCAAATGACCAAGATGCTTTTCAATTGCATCTTCTCCAGGTAAATGGAATTGTAATGTGCTGCTTTCAGTTTCTGTTGGATAGCTAAATGGTTCAATATGTGGCTGCTTGTCTTCTTTTGCTTTTGGTCCATTATTCTTTCCAAAAAAATAGTTCAAAAAGTTTTCCTTGTCATTCTTTGCTGAAGGTTCATTGCTGCTGTGTTCCAAGTCCTTTAAATCATCTAAAATTGTAGATTCCTTATGTTTATATTCTTTTTCAATGTGTGAAATCGCACTTGTTGCACTACTATTTGTGTTAGCCGTTGCTGCTGCAGATGAAGCTGCTGCCTTGGCCTGGTTCAACTCGTGTTTTTTTTCTAATAGTGCCTCTTTTTTCTCTTTAATTTTTTGTCTTTCTCTTTCATCTGCAACAGATGCCATGGCAGCTGCAGCTCCAACAAAATTTGGATGATTTGTGTTAATGTATGCTCTATTAATTTCAATTAATGATTCGACATATCTAGTAGTTGGACCAAGTCTTTCTCTCAATAATTCAGAAATAACTTCAATAAGTTTTGTGTGTAATTTAGGATATCTTGCTAATTCTTGCGAACCACAGTTGTGACAAATTTTCATTAATTCTTCATACACCAATTCCACACATCTGTGGGAAGGGCCTTCTAAAAGTTGAATCTGCGGCTTCACTAACAAATCAAAAGCTAATTCTGGAACAAAGAGGGAAGCCCTTGGACCTGTAGAATTTCTAATTGCAGTTCTGATATCGGTTACTGTTAGATTTTGAAGCGGGTTAATAGACAACAAAGATTTATCTAAAACTTCATTGTAAATATAATAAATCCTGGCACCACCACATAATTCCTTGGTGGAAATTTCGCTAGAATTACCTTCAATAGAGTTTATGAAATTATTTGCAAATTTATTCATTAAAGTTAAAATGAGACCGCTTCTTCCTTCCTTTGACACAATATTCAAATTACCATAAGAAGCTAACTCTTGCTCAGTTTGACCCATTAGTGTATTTAACTTAGCCTTAATATCTGGTAATCTCTCTCTAATATGATTCATCAATGTTTTATTTAAAGTTTTGGCTAAGTATTCAGTACCACATCTATTTGAAATGGTCTTATATGCAGGATGGTTTTGAAAAAACTCTCTTTCAGCTTGTAACGAATCATTTAATGGCTTGTTAGTAGAAATATCCTGTTGAGATCTATTAACAACACCAATAAATCCTAATTTAAGAGGATAAACTTTACCTGTTAAAATATCCAAGGCATTAGTCCCATGGTCCATCAAATCTAATTTTGATAAAATACCAATGGTTCTCTTACCTTGTGGATCAACTTGTCTAGCTAATTTAAGTGATTCAGAATTGACTAAATCTTGATTAGCAGGTGTAACAGCAAGAATAATAGAATTTGGCTTTGAAACATACTCTAAAATTAAATTTTTAATTTGTCTTTCAATATCAGTCGGCTGATCGCCAATAGGAATTTTTGTTAGCCCAGGTAAGTCTACCATAGTTAAATTCAAAACATTAGGTGAATAAATTTTTAAATTGATTGGATTTCTAGATATACCCTTATTTTTACCGGCAATTCTTGCAGTTTCATTTTCAATTTCCCTTCTAACTTCATTAAAATCAAAAAACTTTTTCCCAGGAACATGTAAAAATTCTGCCCATTCATGAACTTCTTCGGTACTACTAGATCCACCATGTTGCTTTCTCAAATGCTGTTCCAACGTCATTTCATTCACATCAATGACCTCTTCGTCTCTTTTCAATTCTTCAACCAGAGGATCATTTTCATGAATATTGATTAGCTGCAAAATTAATGGTCTTCTTGTCACAATACCAGTACCTCTAGGTAAAAAATCTTTGCCTACAATGTTCTCCAAAACAGAAGATTTACCCGCAGACTGAGATCCAACAACTGTCAAAAGTGGTAAATCTAAATCTGTAAGTGATGTATTAGTTACAATATCTTGTAGTTTATTCACTACTGGAATCATATCATGAAGCGCAGCCATGGTTGTAATACGATTGGTCTTTCTATGCGTCGATGGATCAAAATAGTGAGGGCGGTGTTTCAAGGTGCTCATGCTCTCATGCCAAAACAAAAAAAAAAAAAAAATAATAATTTGAAAAAAGGCTAAATTTAATAAATCATTAGAAATTACAAAAAGCTTTTCAAAAATATTCAAATTTTAAAAATAAAATCCAGTATACAAAAAGTTGACAAAGGCGCTATTCATCTAACATTAAATCTCCTGGACCAACATCAAACAGACTAATATCCTGATATTTCTCCATATCAAACGCTGAATAAGGTGGTATCTGTTGAATTGAATGCACTGGAACTTGCTGATACATTGGATAAATCATATTTATGTTATTTATATTATTGGTGCCGTTATTGGGGATCTGTGACATTGTTTGCGGATGTCGAGGCTGTATCTTTGATCCCATTTTGTTGATAGCGGATACCCCTTGTAGTTGTTGTTGCTCCATTTGGATTTCATTTTCCAGTATTTGTTGTTGTTGTTTAAGCATCATTAATTTTTGTTGACGATCAAACATGTCTGTTTGTCTATACATACTATTAGCTATTTGTGGATGGTGTATTTCAAGATTTTGAATAATATGATCATTTGCTTGTACTGTTGATTTTATTTTTTGATCTGGTTTAACAACTTTACCAATATTATGAGTTGCTTTTGCTGCTTTCTTTATAGCAGGTGGCTCTATTTTATTATCATCAATAGAACCGGGAGATTTAGGTTTAACTTCGCTTTCCTTATCCTTATCTGTGCCATCTTTATATCCACCAATACAAATATTTCTCATTCGGTGTCTCTTCATAGCATCGTGCCTTGGGAATTTTTTACCACATGGACAAAAGTATTCAAAATCACTATGACCTTTAGCATGTCGCCTTAAATCATGATTTCTAACAAATGACTTACTGCAAATCTCACAAACAAAGGGACGATCACATAAATGCGTTTGAACATGTGCCCTGACATTAGATATACGATTGAATGCTCTATTACAAGGCTCTCTTTTGTTTTCATGTTGAAATTTGCAAACAAATTTTTTATCATTTTCAAGTGGGCCAATAAAATATTCATCCAAAGTACCCGTTGCCAGTGTTGAGGTAATTGTAGGTTTCTTTTTTCGTGTTGGTGATTTTTTTTGTTGCTTTATTATTTCATCCGTTATTGAATTTTTCTTTGTTATTAGGGTTGGGAACCATGATATTTTTGTTGGAGTTTTTTGTGGTGATGGTGTTTGCATGTTTGGGAAAGCATTTTTGACTTTTAATGGTGTGGCAAATTGACTTATAGTTTTGTCTGTGTCGTCTGAATCCTTTTTGGGTGTTCCAAAGTCAAGCTTCCTAATTGATTCAGGTTTAAATGGTGAGCTTGTTGCCAAACCTTTCAATGGTGTTCGTATTGGCGAAATGAAATCAATTTCTTTTGCCTCTTTTTTATTTGAAAAATTTGACAACTCTCTACCAAGATCTTCAATAGAAGAAATGGGCTTTACCGTTTTCTTATTATTCAATTTAGCTGCTTTTAATTTGGGTGTAGATGGTGGTGGTGGGAATTTATATGATTTAGGATTTCCTGAAGATACGTGATAGTGGGGCTTTTCTTGATTTGTTAAAATTGGAGTTGTCAAAGCTTTCTCAAGAACATCATGAGTTATTGGTTCAATAAACAAATCCTCTGGTTTAATAACAGGTTCTCCTGTGTAATCAAACTCATTATAAATAGATTTCTTTTCACTTATATTAACATTGACCGCAGGTAAACCTGGAATTGCTAGTTGTGTATTATCACCGTTACCAATATATCCAAAAATTTCTGAACCACTAAGTTGTCGTTTGTGGCCTCTTTTTTGTAGACTGTGTGGATCAATCGTTGAAAGATTTGGCTGTTCACTGATGCCCAAGTCAAATAAAATATCTCCAAAGTCTTCATCGCTGTTTCTTTCATTTTGATGTTTTAAAGTACTAAAATCTAAATTGGAAGCTGCATTGGGTTTTAATGGGTTTTCACTAACGTCAAATCCAAATAAATCATCAGGTAAGGGTAATGGTTTAAACTGTGAAAATTGAGTGTTAAAGCTTCGATTGATGTCATTGTCTAGAAATGGGTTGGGCGTTTGCCAACCAGATGTCATAATGCAGAATAGTTTGACCTTTCAATGTAAAATAAATTTTATCTGTATAAAAAACCTACATATTTCGGATCATCAGGCCTTGTCCCAATCGGTTCAAATGTCAACACAATAGAAATTTCCAAATTGGGAAAATTTGTAAACATTGAAATTTCCAACGCTTTATCGCTATTAGTCCCAAATCGGCAACTCGACGCGTCGATTTTTCAAGTATGAGCGTTTCTTGCTGCATTGATGGCTCAAATAGTGTTTTAATAGAAAGGATAAGGAGAATAAACTTTAATTTTTTTTTTTGCTCAGAGCTTGAATGGCAATTGGGAAATAATGTGATCTGCAAAGAGGTTTGTATGCAGATTAAATTTGCATCTCTCGCTAAACGAAACTTTATAAAGAAAGTAAAGCATGTAAAGTAATTACAGTGGACAAGTAGCAACACACATGCGTGTCTAATGGATTTATTAATTTAATTCTTAAATAAATATCTCTAATAACTGAATAATATCAAGTTCGAATGCACTATAAAAAAATCTAATAATATATTGCTTCCCAGGCGTGCTCGTTAAAGACCATAATCTTCAAACTTGAAATCTTCTAAAGATTTCAAAATAACGCCTTTTGATTCATTGTCTAAAACTTTTTCAATTTCAGCAGATGGGAGTGCCTTTATTGCGTTTTCATCAGGAACCCAGACAACCCAAGCACCAGCTCTTTTACCACTGATTGCACCTGGTATGGCATCTTCAAACACAAGACAATCTTCAGGTTTAATTTCCTCTTTGGTATTAATTAATTTTCTTTTCTCGTTAACTAACTGTAAACCTAACCACCAAATAAAAGGTAAAGGCTTACCCTTGCCAACAATAGCAGGTTCATCACCTGTAACAACTCCATCAAACAAAAAAAATAATTCTTTATGTCTCTTAGTTTTCAACTCAAATTTATCCTTATGTGAACTTGTACAGACAACCATTGGAATACCACGCTTGTGTAATCCTCTAATTAGATCTTCCACACCTGGCAAAA
This sequence comes from Martiniozyma asiatica (nom. inval.), assembly GCA_037044635.1. Classification (NCBI taxonomy): domain Eukaryota; kingdom Fungi; phylum Ascomycota; class Pichiomycetes; order Pichiales; family Pichiaceae; genus Martiniozyma; species Martiniozyma asiatica (nom. inval.). The sequence continues at coordinate 1,789,163 of BTFY01000003.1, read as the reverse complement.
GCTCCACATCTGGCCAGATCTCTTCTTGAACTTGGGATGTTTCTTTATAAAATTGCTCACCAGTAACTTTATCTGAAATATTATAAGAATTAACAACAAGTTCACATGCCTCTGGACCTGGTAGTCCTTGTAATTGGACTTTAACATCCCATCCAAGCGATGGGGCACCATATTTATTAAGAATTTTTGAAAATGAAATGGTGTACATGGTTTCTGAATTTAAAAGTAAACCATCCATGTCAAATAGACATGCCTTGGGTGGATTTGGTCTTGTCATGTCGTATAGTTAAACAGCTTTTGAGTGTCAAATGAGTTAAAAAAGGTTAGCACTGAAAAATTGAGATCCAGATATGCAAGTGGATGCAAGTGGGCAGATGATGAATTTATAATTGCTTTATTCATATATTACATAAACGGGTATACTATTTTTTACAATGGGTATTCTTATCTGGTCCTAATTGGTGATATCTATTAGTCACTAAACCGGAGGAACCGGATTTAGTCGGACATTTTGTTATTTTTGCATGAGTCAACTCAATATTGTCAAACTTTGTTGATTTTTTACCACTGCAAATACTTTCAAATTGTACCCCGTTGTTTATTTTTATGAAAATAATAAAAAAATACACTGGTAGTCAAGAAATTGGCCTTTTCTTATTCACATTAATATCATGACGTACGTATAATGAAACGCGCACACACTAAATTTAACACTACTATCAATTAAGCCTGTCAATGAACGAACAGACAAAAAACCTCCTATTCTTTCTCTTTATTTTCTATATTCTAAGTTCACCCTCTAATATTGAAAATCAGTATCCCTCCTCTATTGATACCAATGGAATTCTCAAAACATATCAATCTAATCGCCACAATAATACACAGCATCTATTATCCGAATATTCAGATGGCTATGGGAATATAACAGGATTTCATTTGTCCTATAAGGATGCACTTCAGAAGAGAAATATTTCAAATTGGCCTTTCCATGACACTTTTGAAGAGAGAGAGCAATTTAGTATTCTTCCCAATGAAATCAGTAGACGTGCTGCCCTTATTTGGAATACTGAGGAGCAAAATGTTGCATTACCAACTGATCGAAACGAAGACTCTGAATTTGGTAAAAAAATAAACAACGGTGACTTCCCAATTAATATTACGAGTTACCTCAAGGGAGAGTTTAATAAAGTACAAAATTGGGAGTTTACAAAGATCCCTTTAGATCTACCTCATTATTTAAAAAGGATATATGATTATAAATTAAGTCAAAGAAAGGATAATTTAAATGATGGTGATGATAGTGATGATTTCTTTCGTGGCTATATTGATGATGTTCAAGATCGTGTAGGAAATGTTACTGATAGCACGGGAAAGGTTCACTACTCCTTTTTCCATGAGCAAGATACCCACAGTGATACATCCATGGCATATTTAGGCATTAAAATTAATAATGAAAATGAAGATAATGAACATCAGTTAAACATGGAAGGTGTTTATCATTCAAATAGTGGTAATTTTGTTGCAGTTACCAAAAGTGCAAAGTTTTTTGGTCCATTTGGATTACCATGGCTTAATCTTGCACCAGGCAATCAATTTAATCAAACTAAATGGTCTTTATTTAATAAATTTAATGGAAGTGAAACAGCAATAAAATTGTCAAATATTGAAGCTCATTTGGATGCTGTTGAGGAATGTGAATATGTTACATATCTTCATTTTGAAAGTACCAATCTTACAAGAAATGAATTAAATGCAATTAATGATGAAATTCAAAATCCTATTGGTAGACCACATAGCCTAGTTCCAGATTTGAGGATAACAAGTGGAATCATGTATTCACCGGATTGTGGTATTTTGCTTGAATTAGGCCAAGCTCAAGGTCCAATAGCACAATCTCTAACATTAAGTATGAAACAGTTAGTCATTGGCGCAATGATACTAGTTTTCATTCAATTGACCTTGTATTTACGTCAAATGGCTAGAGGAAATACACCATCAAATTTGGCAAGATTATCATTTTGGACAGTTATTATTATGAATCTTGCTGATAATGCCATTTCTGTTGTTGCATTAATTTCTTCAATGATATATACTCAATTGTATGTTCAATTTGTGGCATTAGCCTTTTTAACTTTTACCTGCTCTGCTCTGTATGAGATGAAATATGCTATTCACATTTACTGTGCCCAGATTAATGAACGTCCAATTAATTGGAGAACAATGCTACAAGGAACTCCTATTGATGAGAGAGCAACTGAAGGAAACAATAATGAAATTACAGAAAATGTTAATAATATACCTGCAATTCCAACGGCAACATTACAAGGGGATGAACAAACAGTGGGTGCAGAGCTTTATTCAAGAAATTTTTTTGCAACCTTAATATTTTTATTTTTTATTTTAAATGCAACCACATGGACACGTAAAGCTAGAACCATTTTTGAATATGTCTCATTTTTTATTTTTAATTCATTTTGGATTCCTCAAATTGTCAGAAATACTTTAAGAGGTTCACGAACATCATTTACATGGGAGTTTATTATTGGTACCAGTATTATCAGATTATTACCTATTTTATATTTGGAATTGATTAAAAATCCATTAGATCATCATAAAGATATAACTATATCCATTTTGTTAATTCTTTGGCTAACGATTCAGATTCTAATTTTATTAGCTCAAGAATTATTTGGTGCTCGCTTCTTTTTAAGTGACAAGTATCTACCAGAGACTTACAATTATCATCCTGAGCTAACTGTATTTGATCTACCTAAATTTCACATTACAGAATCTGATTTATCAAATGGTGATGATGATAAAAAGCACTGGATAACTGATTGTGCAATTTGCATGCAAAAATTAGACGTGCCAATTTATGGGGAAACAGAAACGGGTAACAGCGGAGATAACGAGTCTGATCCATTTGTATTATCAAACACATTGGAAAATCAAAATGTTGGTGCGAATAAAAGGCTAGATATTGGCGGATTAGTTAAAAGAAGAAAGTACATGGTTACTCCATGTTGTCATGTTTTCCATACCAGTTGTTTAGAAGGATGGATGGTTTATAAGTTACAGTGTCCAAATTGTAGGAGTAGTCTATCTCCATGTTAATTTAATAATTTTTATAGTGCTTTTAATGTTAATGGGTTACCTCTGGCTTTTTTTTTTCTCCAATATCATGTATCATATGCTAATTTTTAATTATGGAAATACTTGGTTTATAAATAATACACTATAGTTGCTTTTTAGCATCACTGTCAGCTTTTGCTTTTCTTCTATTTTCTCTTTCTGCTTTAGCTTCTGGTCCAGCCTCTGTATCAAGTACATAATCCCAAAAGCGAAATGATGAAGCGTAATTACCAATAAAGTAATGATGGTGTAAATCATGATGCTCAGCACCTGCCCAAAATGGAACAAAATTATGAAGAGACCATGGGAAGTCATATCCGGAATGGGAATCAACAGCCTGCATTAATCTTAAAACAACCCAAACGGTAACTGTGAACAAGTGTAAATTACCCGTCAATGCAGCGTATATCATTGGGAAGCCAACAGTTCCAAAACCGAGACTCAAAACTTCAACTGGATGGGCATATTCAGCGGTTAATCCAAATGGAGCTGCATATCTATGATGTTGCTTGTGAATGTATTTGTAAAATGCACCATAATGAAATAATCTATGAGCCCAATAATGCCACATATCTTCTAAAACAAAAAATAAGGCCCATTCTTTGAGCATGGTAGACAAAGTTGGGAATGGCACAGAAACTGAAATACCTAAAGATTTACACAATGGATGGAAAGTCCAAATTGGGAAAACTTCAACTAAAAAATGTGATTTAAGTACAGATTTTAAGCATTCCCATTGTTCCTTATCTGATGGGATATAGGTTGGTTGAATTTTCCATTTCCTGAAATATGAAATTTTATCAATTATATACCAGGGTAGACATCTACCAAAATAGAATAACTCATGAGTTAAAAAGAATAATAAACCTGTTGCCAATGTATCATTTTGCATGTAGGCATACCATGAGGCCCAAAGCTTTTCTGCAACATTAAGCTGAGCCTGTGTTTCAAACACATTTTCAACAACTGTCAAAAAGTTTTTTGAGGAAATAGTATCAAGAATGGTATTATTAAAAATTTCTGTCATTGCCAACCCATCTCAGCAAAGGGGGGAAAACTTGATCTGTTTTATCTGTTAAACATTATCGTATCGTATACAGCGGTACGAGCGGTACGAAAAATCGTCTGACATTTGAAAAAAAATATCACCACAAATTATAAAACACACGTGACAAAAATAATGCACAAGGGTTTGCACGTGAAAGTCGCGTGATATTTGCAACGCTGGCAGAACACCCCTCGCACCGCACACATAGCCAAAACGTGACTTTTTTTCACAGTCACAGGGTTCCCACTCTGCGCGTCACCGTGTGCTGGGCCTTGGACTCTGCCAACGCGGAATCGTGTCACAAAAATTTCGCAGTGTGCTCGCGACAAAACTTTTCAGAGCGTTCCAGTCGTTGTCACTTCAGTAACCAGATAACTTCAAGAGTATGTGTTTATGTGTATATGGTGTTGTAATTTGATATAAATACAATTTTCATTTGAATAATAATTGGAATATTCATTCAATAGTAATGTCAAGAATAGTTTGTTGAAAAGAAATAGTAATAAATACCTAAACGGTGCATCACAGTGAAAAATTTTAATTAATAGCCCACTCATGTTTTAAATTCATCGTTTTACTTTTTGTTTACTAAAGAGAAAATCATATTACAAGTTGACCTAAATTTAATTCCGAAAGAAACAAAAAAAAAAGAAGAAAAAAATGTTTTGATAGGAATTGTAAAAATGTTTTGCCAATTATAACTTCACTCCACCAATATATTTTCGACATTTCAATAGAGACTTTTACTAACATCTATCCTATTTTTACTTTAGTGGCTCGTTTAAATGAATACCAAGTTATCGGTAGAAGACTTCCTACCGAAGCTGTTCCAGAACCAAAGTTGTACAGAATGAGAATTTTTGCACCAAACGACGTTGTTGCTAAGTCCAGATACTGGTACTTTTTGCAAAAGTTGCACAAGGTTAAGAAGGCTTCTGGTGAAATTGTTTCTTTGAACGTCATCTCTGAAAACAAGCCAACCAAGGTCAAGAACTTTGGTGTCTGGATCAGATACGACTCTAGATCTGGTACCCACAACATGTACAAGGAATACAGAGATGTTACCAGAGTTGGTGCTATCGAAACCATGTACTCTGACTTGGCTGCTAGACACAGAGCTAGATTTAGATCTATTCACATTTTGAAGGTTGTTGAACTTGAATCCGAAGATGATGTTAAGAGACAATACGTCAGACAATTCTTGACCAAGGACTTGAAGTTCCCACTTCCACACAGAGTCCAAAAGTCCAAGAAGTTGTACGCTCCAAAGAGACCATCTACCTTCTACTAAGTCAATCATGTTGGTTGAAGTATATAAAAATCTCTTTTCTGTCTTTTATATCTTTTAACTGTTAATTCAAACGGAATGTGAATACAAATCATATACATATTACATACTACGTAGTTTTATCCCTTCTTTTGTAGATTAATAGCCTTTGTCGGATGTCGATATCCGGCCGGAGTAAATTCCATTAACACACACACGCAGGAAAAAAAATAATATATAGGCAGCGCAAGTGTGTGTGAAACAATTCATTGTCGCCAAGTAACGTACCGCCATGAGTAACAAGTTATCAGGATTGCAAAGGGAAGTTTTATCATTATATAGGAATTGTCTCAGAGGAATATATCAAAAACCAAAAGTATGTTATTTAAAAACTTTGCATTTTATTTGTTCAATTAAATCCTTTACAATTGGCTGATTACTAACACAAAATACCCCTTTCCCAACAGCAATTTCATAAAAACTGGTTCAACTATATTCATGCAGAGTTTAACAGGCATCGCAACATACCACGTAGAAATTTTGCAACTGTTGAGCATCTACTTCGAGTTGGTACTAGAAGGTACGAGATGTATAAGAGTCCAGATATTAAAAATGTGTTTTAAACATGCAAATAAAATAATAATCATTTTGTAAAGGCTGGCTTCTCTCTCCATTGTCCTGTATATAAATTTAATATAATACAATATAAATAAAATGGCTCAAATAAATTAAACTTATAATAGAAAAGATTATATTGACTTTCGTTAACTAGCAAAAAAAAAATCTTAATGGTATAAATTAAATTGTTATAAAACTAACGGCACTAAATAATTCCCTCAAAAATGGCCTTGTAATTGTAAAATAAATATTCAGTAGCTTCCGTTTTGGGTTTGTTATCTCGGACCTCCATATAAGGATCCATCTCGTCATCCCTAATTAATGTTGGTGCAAAAACTGTAGCCAATGTTCTTTGGTTCATCTTTGTCCATTTTTCGTTTTCTGAAATCAAGGTCAAATGGTCAGCTAGCAAATATAAAACAATTTGGTTAGTTTTGGGTGACTTACCAATGATATCCTTCAGCATTTTCATTTTTGTATTATCTGAATTGGTAATACCCACCTGAACAAAAGAACCGTAATGTTCCTTCGGAATCAGTGGGTCTGGTATTTTTTTTAAATATCTTTTCAAAAGACCTGCAGCTGCATTGATATCTCCATCCATTGCTAAATGGAACCTATCCACTTCAGATGCATCGTGTATATTCAAAGTTTCCAACATTTGTTCCAAATTATCAACATTAGATGTTGATGCACTAATTCTGTATATTCCTTCAGACTGAGAGCCCCTGTTGGCAACTTCTTTCATGCAGACGTCAATAATAAATGGGACTTGATTACCTTCAAAAATTGCCAGTTCTTGGATAGTCATAGAATATAATTTAGATCCTACTGGCTGTTCAGAGACTGCATGGGAATTCATACTTTGAAAGGATGATCCTGGTGGTAGCAGATTGTTCTTTATAAAGTTTGTAGATTTTGATGACTTAATAAAACTCTGACCATTTTGATCCAAATTTTCATGATAGCTTTGGCTGACCTTCATGTTCCCATTCAAAGTACCATTCTTTCCCATATTTATTGCATATATAGCCTCATCTCCATGCATTGGATTCATTGGTTTACTAATTACCGTTTGGCCTGAAGTAGATGCGGCACTAACGGGTGGACTCATAATTCCATTTGTATTACCCTGATTACTTCCAAAGAATCTTCTCATAAATCCACGACTCTTTCCTGGCACTTGTTGTGATTGCAAATTATTTAACATTAAATTTGATTGACTCTTCTGTGTTGATGCGACAACATTATTAATCAATTCACTTGTTGATAGATCTTCACGTGATTCATTCCTAGATGTAGAAGAGTTGGTAGATGTAAAGTCTTCTTTAACATAAGAGTCTAAACTGATATCACTCTTTAATGCTTGATTTTTCTTTTCCAAAATATTATCTAGATCTTTAATGGCTTTCATTTTTGATGAAACCTCAACTTCAAGTTCCTTCTTTTGCTTTTGTAAACTTTGAATATCTCTTATAATACTTCCTTTTGATATTGTGAGCGTTGCAATTTCTGATTTTAAAAATCTCAACTCCATTTCAATACCAACATTGTCCTCTTTCTTTTTCAATCCATCAATGGTATTGGTCTCTGAAGTAGATCTGTTATGAAATAACCTTTGACTTGCCAATGGCGGTGTTGAGTATGCTGTAACAGAATGATCAGACATATTTCTTGAATGCTTAGATTGAGGAGTTTCATTAACTTTATAGTTTAGAGTTTCAGGTGTTCCAATTAATTCATTGTAGTCTTTGATATCTTTGTAATCATGTGAACTTTTTCTTGATCTTTGGAAAACTTTAGTGAAAGACCTTCCTAATCCACTTCCTTTTTTCTTTTTGCTATTTACTGATGCAGGACTTTCCTCCAAAATAATATCATTGGCAACATCTGTAGAAATTGATCTTTGGTGTGATCCAGAGTATGTAGGTGTTCTCATATTTGATTGATTTTGATCACCACCAAATATGAAGGATTTTTCATTACTCTTAAAATCAGAATCCATAACAATGTTGAGACCAACATCACTATTTTTTGAGGAAAACTCTGATGTTTGATTTTCAGCGGAGGGCTTTATTGGGCTCATTAGTTTGGGGTCAGTTATACTGTCCATAATAATCTCTTCTTCTGTTTCATCATCCAAATTGATGAAACTTTCTGGTTCTTGCTCAAATTCTTTACTCAAATTATCTGAAATGACGAAGCCTTGTCTATTGGCACTATTTGGTGATATTAAAGTTGCTTCAACAATATTGTTTCGTTTTGATGGCGTTGACAATTCAGGAGTTCTATATTGGGATGTCTTTTTGACAGGAGATAACACTGCTGCCTGTCTTCTTGGTGATCTCACTGGGACTATTATTTCTTCCTTGTTAGAAGTTAACACTGGGGTTGCCATCAAATTAGAATTCAAACGGGAAGTTTCACTTGTTTCTAAGGATTGTAAATGGCTGTCATCATTTGATTTTAATAATTTTTCTTTGTTGTCTATTGCAACTAAAGGTAATGACAAAATCTCTATTGATGAATTTTTTTCATCAAAGGATCCAACATTACTGGATTCTTGATCTTTGGGTGTAGGAATTGAATAATCATTAATGTCAAAAGTAGAAGTCGAAGATAAACTTTCGTTTGTTATCTTACTATGTAAATCAGAAGCTGAATTTTGAGATGTTCCATTATCAAAGGTGAAAGGTGCTATTAATTTTGGTGATTTCAAATGAGTCTTATCAGATTTTTTCTTTGATCTAAGTTCTTCTTGCTTTTCTTGCAGTAATTGTTTCTTCTTTTGAATATCTTCTTCATTTGTCCCTTTGTTCTTTGGATCAAGAGAATTCCCCTTTGCCTTTTTCAATTTTTGCAACTCGTATTTTTTCTTCTTTGCCATTAACATGTGATGACAGGGCATACAAAATAATCCTTTGGACGTTCTCGCATATTTCAAATCATCAATAGGTTTCTTGCATGATTTACACTTGAAACAATCTGCACAATATGCTAAATCGCCTGTTAAAATCGCCAAATCATAAATTTTTTTATTGCAAGTTTTGCACGTGTAAGAACAGTCAGAACAAACCAGGGCACCTGTTCCTAAAACAAGGAAATTTGAATTCACTCCTAATGTTTTTTCACATTTAGAACACTTGAAACAATCAACATGCCACTGATCACTGCCTAATTTATATGCCTGGCCATCTATGATCTGGTTGTCACAACTTTTACAGCTTTTTTGAACTTCCATCGCAGTCAAGGAGGCGTTCTATAATCAGAAATCGACAAAAAAGAACAAGCGCTGAAAGAAGCCAAAATTTTTAAAATAGTGTAATAAATAAATGGGTAATATTATCCGTCTAAAAACTTGCTCTCTAGCCCCAGAGAAAGGTAATTGGCAAGTTGTTTTTGATAGTGGACACAGATTTCAAACGCGTGAGCGTGTGTGCCATTTTTAGCCAGGCGAATTGTGTGGGCTTCCCAAAGGGGTATTTTTTCCGAAATAAACAGAAAAGCATCAACAGTTACAACGAACAAAAAGGCTAGGAGGATTTAATCAGTGTCATTTGTTTTCTATAAATACAAGAAGGTATTTCCGCCTGAAAAAATTTGAAAACTATAAAAAAATCAAAGGCATTGACCACGAGTTGTGTATCATGTTGAAATAGCTGAGCACATCGTCGTCAACAGTAAAGGTCAAAACAATTAACTGTTTACTTTGTTAATTTTTTAATTGGCAAGTGTAATATATTTAAAGACATTACTATAAACAAATAAACATAAAGGTGGCAATAGAAAGACAAGAAAAAAATCTAAAGTGCTTCATCCCAAACAATGTACTTGCCACTTAATTCTTGAGGGATGTTCAAAGCTAACTTGGTATAAGCCTTGGCAACTGTGAGTGGATCCAATAATTTTTTGTCTTCATAAAAGCCTTGGAATTGAGAGACTGCATCTGCAGTCATATTTTCACCAAGCTTGTCTCTGATGTCTTTTTGCATACCAGTGTCAACAATACCCGGATCAACAGAGACAGCTTTGAGTGATGGGAAACATTCACTATGTAAATGCATGCACAATGTGTTCATAGAGGCCTTAGATGCACAATACGCTAACCAACCATCGTAGGCCTTAACACTGGCACTAGATGAAACAAAAACAACGTTTAACGGCTCAGATCTTTCACAGTCAGGTTTGATTCTTAATTTTTTTATCAAGGCATGAGTAAAATTGACAACACTGAAAAAGTTAACATCAAATAACTTTTTCATTTGCTCTACATCGTACTCTGTGTCGTAAAGATGGCCCACTGGTGACAAAACACCGGCATTAAAAATCACACCATGAATATTACCCCATTTTTCTAATGTTTGGTTGATAGCTTGATCAACACTGGCTTGCTCAGTAACATCACCTTCAACGGTCAAAATTCTGTGTCTGTCCTCAGCATTAAAAGTGGCAGCTAATTCAGCCAAGGCCTTGCCGTTTCTGGCAATAGCAGTGACATTAACATTAGTATTTTCATTAATAAGTAATTCTACCATGGCCCTTCCAAGACCTCTTGAGGCACCAGTAACAATAATATTTTGCGTTTGTGACATGTTGGGTTAATTCAATTACAAAAAAAAAAAGTTTCCAAGAAAAGTGAACAAATTTGCCATCCCACTCTTTTTTTAACATAATGCAATGTTTCTATATTTAAACTGCAGGGCTGTAGATAGGGTTTTTTTTTTTCATTCCTATAATGTAAAAGCAAGATTTATCCTTTTAGCTATACCATCCCCAAAAGGATGTGCAGTAATGTAGGGCGAAGGTGTCTCATGCATGTGCATGCGGGCTACCTGTTGCATGATGTCAATCCCTTGCTTGACGAAGTGTGCACCGCACATGCAGCCTCTGTGTAGCTTTACAGAGAGTATTTAAAAGAGAGTAATTCAAATATAATTGTAGGGCCAAGTTTGGCATTTGCATTCCCATTGCATGCATGTTAAAAATTGAATTTGATAGTTTTGCCAGTTAGATATCAAAAGTTGTAGTCAATTAGACTGTGCATAATGTCCGGCTAAAAAAAACACAAATATAAATATATACGTAAAAAGCAGGCAAAAAGGATAGAAGATAAAGTTTATTTGTTTTAGTGTATTTATAGTCTTAATAGTTCAGCCACATCTTCAATACACCCATTCACGTAAACTGTTTTCATATACAATAAAAACTTTATTAATTAAACCTAATATATTTATAAAAGTCAACAGAAAGAAAAAAAAGGGTAATCAAATTACCAGTTTTCTTTGCCTCTTCTTAATTTTTTTTTCTTTTCTTTTAAAGGATGCCCATTCAGTATGGGGCATTTGTAAACAAGAAACTAATACTTTCACCATTGTGCAATCTTCTAATGGCCTCTGCAAGAACACCTGAAACATCAATAATGTCTAATTTTGGACATCTACTCATTTTATCTTCAAATGGGACGGTATTTGTACAAACGACCCTTTCTAATCTAGAATTATTGATATTTTGAACGGCCTTACCTGAAAGAATACCATGGGTAACAATAGCAATAACCGATTTAGCACCATTTTCTAATAAAACTTCAGCTGCTTTTGCAAGTGTACCACAAGTATCAGCCATATCATCAACAATAATACAAATTTTATCAGTAACATCACCAACGAGAACCATTCTAGAAACTTCATTTGCTCTAGCTCTTTCCTTGTGAATTAAGGCAAAATTAAGATCAAGTTTATCAGCCAAACCAGCAGCTCTTTTAGCACCTCCAGCATCAGGTGAAATAATAATGGCATTTGCAACGTCAATTTTTTCTTTGATATACCTCACCACTGATGGCTCGGCATATAAATTATCCACGGGATTATCAAAGAAACCTTGAATTTGTGAGGCGTGTAAATCCATAGTGATAACATGATCACAACCGGCAGTGGTAAGCATATCTGCCATTAATTTTGCCGTGATTGGTGCACGAGATTTATCTTTCCTATCTTGTCTGGCATATGGGAAATTGGGTAAAATGGCCGTGATACGACGAGCTGAGGCATTTTTACAGGCGTTGATCATAATTAAAAGTTCAAAAACTTTGTCATTAACTGGTCCAGCACCAATTTGCATAATAATGTAAATGTCTTCATCACGGATAGACTCACCAACGGCAAATGAAACTTCCTTGTTGGAGTCTCTCTTTATAGAAACCTGTGTTAACGGAAGTCCCAGACGCTTTGCAACACGCTCTGCAAGTGAACGGTCAACATCTGGAGCAATCAGCTTGATCGAGTTCGTAGACATTGGTCAATGTTTTCCTGGAAACGGATTTGGCTCCCCACATCAAAAAAGAACAAAAAAAAAAAATTTTATTTTATTTTAATCAAAATTCACGTGACTCCTCCCACAAAGCTTTACAAAACCAAATAAAAGAGTCAGTTTTCATTTAAAAGAAGACTGTACTTTTATTAAAAGGTACTTGGTTTGATTTGATTTAGTTTAGTTTAGTTTAGTTTAGTTTAGTTTGGTTTAGTTTGGTTTATACGCAGCATACTTAGTTGCAAATGCAAATATATATGACACCTTCTTAAGTGTAATCGTATCTGGCCGCACACACTCAGCTAACAAGGCCGGCCGAATGAACTTCTATGTTTTGCAAAACACGAAAAGACCACCATCATTGGATGCAAAGCCACAGCTTTCTAATATAAAACATACATCAAATGGTATTTTAAAACCCCCAATGGAACTAGTCTCACCAGGACTACCAACGCCTTTGCTCACTAAGATAGGCTTGCGGCAGCTTAGTTACAAGGGTATAGAAGTTTACCCTTTGCAAAGTATTGAAGAGCTCTTTTCACAGCAGTATCAGTCTCAGTCTCATTATTCACCTAGTAGATCCTCAAATTCAGTTAAATCGCCATGTTTAAATAAATTGAAACCAGTTGGGACTACCCAAACCATTACAGCAAATGAAACTAAAAAGCCAACCATTAAAACTAGTACCTCACTAAGTGAAAGTACCAACAGTAAAAAATTGAAATCTATCAATAGTCTTTTATTCTCCAAGTCAGAAGGAGCCCGCATAAATGGCCATTTTGATCGCAGCATTGTTCTATTCACCCAATGTCATATTTCACGATTGGTTGAAATATTATTACAAGAAGGAAATAGCAATTTAGAGGATTTAATTGGATATTACTCAAGAGCTAATGCTAGAGCCATTGGAACTTTAAAAAATTATGAAAGGGATTGCAGTGTATACATGCAAACTGCCCTATACATTCATCACATTTTACTCGGTGCTGCCTTTAATAAAATACATCAATTAACAGAAGTTTTAATTGAAGAAGCTATTACTTTTGATCAATTTACAAATCTGCCATTTTTATGGGAAAGGAAAAAAAACGCAAAGGATAGATCAAGTTTTCATTTTTCAGCTGCAGATGAAATCTACTCTCTCAAGGACTTATCAGTAAAATTTCCCCAGCTGTGGCAAAAGCAATTGCAAATGAGAAATGACAATTTAGTATTACCCGGAAAGAAAAATAAAAATAAGTCAAATTTAGAAAATATTAGCTCTATTTCGTGGTGGAACATTGTCGGATTTGAAGAGTTACCTCGAGGTAGAGGCTATAGATTACCCATAAATCAAAATCTTAACATGTCAGAAACACTGAATGCTGTCTCTTGGTTATTAGTTGAGTGCGTCAGTGCCAATAAAAATAGCACAAACATTCAAAATAAGGATGTGATCTTTTTATTGTAATTATGCATATTTTAATTTTTTGTTCTGGTACTGCGTTGCCAAGTAGGTGGTATTTTATTTCCCCTCTATTGATTCAACGGCATATATCGTGACACATGTGGATGCGTCAAATTGCCACGGACATGTATAAATATTGTACATCTTTATATATTTATGTACAATATGGAATAATTTGAGAGCTAATGGCTTTGTATACTACTAGAAGTTTTCCTAATAGACTCTATCTATATTTATATCGAACTGCAGGCTGGCTGGCTGGCTGGCTAATTGTACCGCCCTCTTTCCACTCAAACAAATAATTCAATTTTTATTCCCAAAAATTTTGGAAAAATTTTAAATAAATTTGTTTGGATTTTTAAGTAGTTTTAAGTTCTGTCTGTTGTAATAGTGGCTGATATCCAAATGGTTGAGCTCTAAGTATTTTAAATTTTTCCCAATTAAGATTTAGTTTTCAAAAAATTTGCTTTGTAAGAAAAAACCAAAAAGTTAAACACTAAAATTTTTCCTTTCAAAAAACCCTACAACCAGAATATAACAAACTTTTTGATTGTTATCTTTTTAATTTTATTTAAATTGCAATTTTGCATATGGAACAATTAACGATATTGTACTTACAACTTTCAAATTGTCGCACATGTGTAGTGTCCTTTTAAACTACTACTTCACTCTGATTCCTAACTATACAATATTAAAAAAAACAAACAAACCTATAAAACCTGCTAAAATTTCTAATTGGATAAACACATGTTGAGGCTATAAAGCATTGGATTGCGTCAAACTATATATAGAAGGCTGAGCTAGGTGTGCGCATCCTTACTCCTAACTTGGCTGACAATACCCTCTTTGAACAGTATGAGTGAAAGTTTGCCGTTGATTGCGCCAACATCAACAGATTCTATTTGGAAACATACAGTTAAAACTGCACATACAGTTTTATTATCATCCAAAGTTAATTTATTATTACTATTTGTGCCATTGGGGATAGTTGCTGGTGAATATGGTTTATCTTCAAGTACTGTTTTCTCACTAAATTTCTTTGCCATTGTGCCATTAGCCAGTTTATTAGCATTTGCAACTGAAGAGTTAGGAGAAAGTTTGAATAATAATTCATTAGCAGGTTTATTAAATGCAACATTTGGTAATGCCGTTGAAGTTATCGTTTCAATTATTGCCCTAAGGCAAGGTCAAGTTAGAGTTGTTCAGGCTAGTATGTTAGGAAGTATTTTATCTAATTTATTGTTAGTTTTAGGTACCTGTTTTATCGTGGGTGGATTAAAATTTAAGGTGCAACATTTTAATCAAACAGCAGCACAGACAATGGGTAGTTTATTAGGTATGGCCGTTATGGGTTTGATGTTACCAGCAGCTTTCCATTTAAGTATGAATGGTGAAGATGGTGAAGGAGAAAAATTATTAGAATTATCAAGAGGTACGAGTATTGTTTTACTAATCGTTTATTGCTTTTACATGGTTTTCCAATTGAAAACTCATGAATATTTATTCAGTGATGGTGATGAAGATAACAATTTATCATTAAATGGTGCTGATGATTTAGAGGCCATTGCAAATGGAAGTGAAGATTTTGAAACTTATGCTCCAAATGGAACAGGACCATCATCACCTCATTTAAGAGGAGGAGATAATTTTATTCAAAGGCCAAAATCAATTTATGATGTTAGTAGAAATGAAACTGTTCATCTGTCACCAATTGGAGCTTTATCTGTACTTTTATTATCAACTATTTTAGTTTCTTTATGTGCTGATTATTTAGTTGGTTCAATTGATGGTATCGTTGAATCATCTGGATTAAGTAAAACATTTATTGGATTAATTGTAATTCCAATTGTTGGTAATGCAGCTGAACATGTTACTGCTATTTATGTTGCATACAAAAATAAAATGGATTTGGCAATTGGTGTTGCCATTGGAAGTTCAATTCAAATTGCTATTTTTGTTACGCCATTGTTGGTTATTATTGGATGGTTTATGTCTGTTGATATGTCACTCTATTTTAGCGTTTATGAAACTGCCGTTATTTTTGTTAGTGTTTTCATTACCAATGGATTAATTTTAGATGGTGAAAGTAATTGGCTTGAAGGGGTCATGTTAGCAGCCGTTTATGGTGTTGTTGCTCTAAGTTTCTTTTTGATGCCTGATGTAGCAAACTAATTAGAAAAAGACTTTTTACTTTATTTATTTAAATGTGTTTTGTTTCCTTACCATTGTAAATCATTAAGCATTATATAAAAAAAAATAACGGGGGGGTATAAAAGTGTAAATATGAAGATGGCCAATTAGCATGCAATTGTCTGAGCAATTTCCGGAATGTCATTCAATTGATTTTTTTCCTTTGCCAATCGTAATGGTTTTAAAGGGATATTTAAATCACAATTAGCAAGTACATTAAGTGAGGTTGTACTCGTTGAAGGTGTTCTATAGCTGGCCATTGTACTGACACTTGAACTACTAACCAACGAAGGCATACTTGGTGAGGCAGAAATAAGCTCTTCTTCTTCAGCCTCTTCTTCATTTTCAATATCGGATAGGATAGACTTAGGAGTGAGATATTCAGCATATCTCTCTTGAATGGCCTCTTCTGCCTTTTGTCGAAGCTTACGCTTTATAGGCTCAAGGAAACACGAAAAGACCCTTATGAGATCGTCATTGCCAAATCTCAAATTATCCCAGCCTATATAGGAAATCATTTCCATTTCAAGAGCATTCACCTCTTTTAAATTGAGTAATCCATCAGTATATTTTGTCCAGTGTTTATTCATTGGAGAGGAGTCGTTGGTATATTTAGCCGCCAAAAGGAGAGAACCCAAAAATATCCTGTGGTGGGTGCTGGCCATACCAATTGAATTTGGTGGGATAACAGCTCTCAGTCTATCCAGATAGATGAGTGTTGTCATTAGTGTTGGTGTTTGCACATGCGAATGAGAGATGAGTCTTTTGATAAAGTGGTGAAGTGATGTTGTAGCAGCCTTGTCCGCTGGCACCGGGACTCTTATGATGGATCTCGTTGTAGATGCCAAAAAGTCAACCATTTCCTGAGCCACCGGCTTGTTGAGGAAAAGATAAAGTGCCTCCAAATCTGACATTGTTTTGTACCCACCACCAGCAGAATGGCCCTTGACAAGAGGCGAAGCCGTTCAATTTAAACGTTTTCATCTGATCTGCAGCTTCAAAGGGGGTCAAAGCTTTTGCCAAAAGAGAGGAAACGCGTTTGAACGCGTTTTCGCGTTGCATTTTGCTCAGCATTCCAAAGCGTATTCCACTTATAATTTAACCTAAAAAAAAAAGAAACAACTACACACCGAGACCCTTAGTAGGATCTCTTTTTAAAAGCTGGGCTAAAAACTCCACATCTGTAACGTGCGACCTCCCAAGTCCAAAGTCATAACGATCATCAGGCTTTATCTCTGGTGATTCCAGGTCCAGCTCGGCAGATATGCTGCCAAAGGCATCAGCAACTGGTTGCGGCTGCCTCGAGTCCGTAATTGACAGCTGTCGACCCATTTCATTGGACATCACTGGCTGCAACGAATCGAATTCTTCTTTAAACTCGGGTATGTCCAAGCTATCGTCAAAGTGCAAGTCGTGTAAATCAAAATTAATATCGGGAAGTTCGGGTAGGCTTAATCCTGACACTTCGTTATCTAGCTCTGCAGAATGGGGTACCCCGTCATTGAGATATGCTCTTAATTCATCCAATCTTTTATCTTGAGAATCCATAATATTCTTCAAGGCCCGTATATACTCAACGCTTTTGTTTAAAATTACACTTTTATTTGCCTTGTCCTTGCCATACATCACTGGAGGTATCAAATCTCCAAGTTCCTTAATTTTTTCCTTAATCAAGTCTCGACGTCTGCGCTCAACAGCATTGTGCAGCTCTCTACGTCGACTCAATTTGTCCTTATCTTTCAAACTTTTAGGATTTAAATTGCTCGGACTGGCCATGGCACCAAGGGACGCACCCAGTGATCTCACAGGAGGACTAGCCAAGCCAGGAGATGTTAAAAAGTCCTCTTGGTAGCTTCCATATGGCGAGTCTAAAAAGGAGCTACCCGATGGGCTGCCTAATGTGCTACCAAGTCTATTTGAGAGTGAATGTGAGAGTGAATGTCCCATTGGTGTTGTACTAAAATAGACATGGTCATCAGTAAGTGCCTGTGGCTCAAAGGAGTCGAAAAGGGGGTCAATATCTGCGTCCATTGTTTTTTTGTTCTGATTACACGTTGACATCAGTTGAAGAAAGAAAAAAAAATTAAAAAATGCGCTCGACACATGAAAATGGCCCTGGTTGAAGAAAAGAACAAATTTCTCAGTCTTCTGGTGTCTGGTGGATTTAAAAGTAGAATTGGGTGTTTTTTTTATTTTTATTTTTATTGTTACATTAAAGGCCTTCCATTTACCCTTTCTTCTGGTAAAAGACACACGCTAAACAGAACCATTCCAAACGCTCTGTTGACTCACTTTTCGCTTTGAAAATTGTGGGGTATTTTTTTTTCCCACTCTTATCAACACCAACTTTTAACGGAATAGCTTGCCTTTGTAAATGCAATTACTTGCAGTTTGTTTTACAATTTTATCCTATATTATCTCTTAAATATATATATATATACTATAAATTTTTTTTAAGCTTCCCTCTAATCATAATCGTCGGCCATCATTTCCTCATCCTCATCGGCATCATCCGTCCAATCTTCAACTTGATCAACATCCATACCTTCACTTTCCACTTGATGATTTGGCAAAACAGTAAGCCCCTTGAGATTGGTACTCACACGAACCTCTTCCTTATCTTTAACTTGTCCATTCAAAATCATCACGGCCAATGGATTCAAAATTGAATTTTGAATTAATCTATTCAATGGTCTTGCACCAAGATCTAAAGAATATCCATTTTCACACAGATAATGCAATGCACCATCGTCTAGTTTCAAATGGATAGACTTACCATTATTTTCAAATCTTTGCTCAATTTCTGCAATTCTAATTTTAACAATTTTACCAATGGCACTCTTGGATAATCTATTGAAAACAACCGTTGCTGAGATTCTGTTTAAAAATTCTGGTCTGAAGTGAGCCCTACATGCATCCATAACTTTATCTTTAATTTCTGGTGTTATTTTGGTAACTTTGGATGCATTAATATATTGAGCTCCTAAATTAGAAGTCATTATAATGATAGAATTAGAACAGTTAACAAGTGTACCATTTGCCGCTGTTATTCTACCATCATCTAACATTTGTAATAAAATATTTAAAACTTCTGGTGCTGCCTTTTCAACTTCATCAAATAAAATAACTGTATATGGCTTCCTTTGTAATTGATTCGTCAACATACCACCTTCTTCAAATCCAATGTAACCAGCAGTTGTACCAACTAACTTTGACACTGAATGCTTTTCCATTAATTCTGAGCAGTCAATTCTAATCATTGCCTTTTCATCAGCAAATAAAAATCCTGCCAATTTCTTTGCCAATTCAGTTTTACCTGAACCTGATAAACCAAGGAATAAAAATGATGCTGGTTGATTTGGATTTGCCAATCCTGATCTTGACAATCTGATAGAATTGGCAACAGCTTTAACGGCTTCACCTTGACCAACAACTTCTGATGATAAAACCCTTTCCATATTAATCAATTTAGAATTTTCTGCTTGTGTTAATTTTGAAACTGGTATACCAGTTAATCTTGCAGCAGTTTCAGCAACTTGATCAGGTCCAACAACATTTTGAACCATAAATGCCTCAGAATTTTCTTCTTCTTCAACTTCCATTTCTAATTCTTCAATTCTATGTTTAACATCAGGGATGGCAAACATTCTCAAATCAGAAACGGTGGCAATATCGTGCCTTCTTTCAGCATCTTGTGCTTTAATTTCTAATTCATCTAATTTCCTCTTGGCAGCAGTTAATTCTTCATGACCAGCCCTTTCTTGATGATATTTCTGTCTTAATGGTTCTAATTCTTCCTCTAATTCTTGCTTCTTTTTATAGGCAGTATTGAGTCTATCCTTTGTAGTTGAATCTGCATCTTTATCTCTTTCTAATGCATTAATTTCAACTTCTAAAAGTTCCAATTGTCTCTCTTTTGAATCTAATTCTTCAGGTTTTGAATCTCTGGCAACGGCAACACCAGCAGCAGTTTCATCAATTAAGTCAACGGCTGAATCTGGCATTTTCCTATAGGTTAAATATCTTGATGCTAATTGAGCAGCAGATACCAATGCAGAATCTAAAATTCTAACACCATGATGAATTTCATATCTTGGTTGTAAACCTCTTAAAATGGCAACGGTTTCTCCAACTGTTGGCTCCTTAACATCAATCCTTTGAAATCTTCTTTCAAATGCACCATCTTTTTGAATATGTTGTCTATATTCAGTTATAGTGGTTGCACCAATACAGTGGAAATCACCTCTAGCTAATGCAGGCTTTAACAAATTAGCAGCATCTGCCTTACCATCACCCATAAGCATATGAATTTCATCAATGAATAAAATAATCATAGTTTTAGATTGCTCAATGTCATTTAAAACACCCTTTAATCTTTCTTCAAATTCACCTTGATATTTAGCACCAGCTTTTAATGATCCCAGATCTAAAGAATAAAGTTTACATCCTTGTAAAACTGTTGGCACATCATTATCAACAATTCTCTGTGCAACACCTTCAACGATGGACGTTTTACCAACACCTGGATCACCAATTAAACATGGATTAGATTTTGCCCTTCTGGCTAAAACTCTAATGGCTCTTCTAATTTCTTCTTCTCTACCAATAACAGGATCAATTTTACCTTGACTTGCCTTTTCAGTTAAATCAATGGCATATTTAGTTAAAAATTCAAATTGCTGGTTAGAGTCCGCTTGTCTTGAATCAATCCTCTGATTACCACGAAGCGATATAATTTGTTGCTTCAAAGCATCAACTTTGAAATTAACCTCCTTTAAAATAGTTTTAATTGATGAATCATCAAGTAATGCAGATAAAATATGATCTTGTCCAATGTAAAAATCTTTTTGACTTGACTTAATCTTATCGGCATTATTTAAAATGCTAGCAGCTGATGCACTAAATTGTGGTTCCATATTAGAACCAGCCTGTGATGGCAAACGCACAAGTTGTTTATTAATGGTCCTTTCAAATGGGAGCCATTCATATCTAGCACCTTCCACAATTGACTTTAAATATAGTGGCTCCGGTGAATCCGATGGGGCCATTGCTGCCAACAGATGCAAAGGGAGAATCTGTGGATTTGAATTTTGTTGGGCTAACTTTTGTGCATTGGTAACAATGTCCAATGCTCTGTCAGTAAATTTAGTTGAATCCATATTAGTATAAATTTTCTTTTCTGCTATTTCAAATTAAATCGGCGTAGAAGAAAACTCGTTCTTTTATAGTTGTTCTATTTATCCAGCCAACAATCACGTGTCTAAAAAACCGCGATAATGCCAGAATCTTCTAGAAACTCCGAAAATGCCAGAAACTTCTAGAAGTAAATGAATTTGGAAGGGTGAAAGCAGCTGGAGGATAAACCCATCACAATAATTAACATTCCCCCAACAGCATGTTCTAACTTTGTATTTTGTTGCAATAAAAAAGTCACGTGATATGTGCACAGCCGTGAAATTAGGCCACCGCCTTGAAAAAAAGAAAATCTTTTTTTTTTTTTTTTATTAAATTTTTTTTTTTCAATTTTAAATTCAAGTTCCATCTTTACTGTCAAATCGTTTTAATATGGCTGCTAGAGCTCAATTTGAAAACTCTAATGAAGTTGGTGTCTTTTCCAAGTTAACCAACTCTTATTCTTTAGTTGCCGTTGGTGGTTCAGAAAACTTTTACTCTGCATTTGAAGCTGAATTAGGTGATGTTATCCCAATTGTTCACACAACTATTGCCGGTACACGTATTGTTGGTAGAATGACCGCTGGTAATAGACGTGGTTTACTTGTCCCAACACAAACAACTGATCAAGAATTAATGCATTTAAGAAATTCACTTCCTGATACAGTTAAAATTCAAAGAGTTGAAGAAAGATTAAGTGCCTTGGGTAATGTCATATGTTGTAATGATTATGTTGCATTAGTTCATCCTGATATTGAAAGAGAAACTGAAGAAATTATTGCTGATGTTTTAGGCGTTGAAGTTTTCAGACAAACCATTGCTGGTAATGTTCTTGTTGGTTCATATGCTTCTATTAGTAATCAAGGTGGTGTTGTTCATGCTCAAACTAGTGTTCAAGATCAAGAAGAATTATCATCTTTATTACAAATTCCAATTGTTTCTGGTACTATTAACAGAGGTTCTAATGTTGTTGGTGCTGGTATGGTCGTTAATGATTGGTTAGCTGTTACCGGTCTTGATACCACCGCACCTGAATTATCCCTCATTGAAAGTATATTTAGATTACAAGAAAACGAACCACAAAATATTGAAGGTAATTTGCGTGACACTCTTATTGAAACTTACTTTTAATTAAATTGCTCTATTTTTCTAAAAAAAAATAAAAATAAATTTTTGTCCACTATAGATTTAGGCAGATTTTATCCTTGGCGGTATTTGTGTTGCTTTTTTTGTATACTTAATCGGTTTCTACGCATTTAATACAACTTTAGAAAAAATATATATAATAATAATAATAATAATAATAATAATAATAAAGGGATATTCAAAGTAGTTTTAATGGTAACAATCATTTTGATTTTTATTAGATTAAATAAATAAATAAATAAATGAATGAATATTATATTACTTTTAATATGGGATGCCATTAGTAATTCTTTGAAATTCATCATATCCTTTAGTGGCAAAACTTTCAAAACTCTTTTTAATTAAACCTCTAATATATGTTGCTGCTTCCATTTCACTTTTACCTGGTGCAAATCTAGCCTTTAAATGTTCAATACTTTTAGCTTTGAAGCATGGTAATCCACTTTCCATCATTGGACGAACCATATCAATAATTGCATCCATATGTAATCTACACGCTAAGAAACATTTAACGCATAATTCTTCAAACCATTTATATGCCTGTGTATTGGTATTACCACCCATAACTCTCACCATTTCTCTTGTTAATTTAAATGGTGATTGCTCAAATTTAACACCACCAGGAACAATATCAAAACAAAATCCAAAATCAATGTGTAAAATATGTCCTTCATTATCATACATAATATTACCATTATGTCTATCTTTAATTGCTAATAAATAAGTTATAATTGAATATGCAGCAAGTGATTTAACAAAATTATTTCTGGCTTTTTGAAATTGAACTCCTGATTCAGGACCAAATTGTGTTATAAAATATTCATACAATCCATTAACAGCTTCTCTACCTAACATATCTCTTGATATACTATTAGGTAAAACATCAATGATACCACAACCTGGTGCTGTAGCTGTAACTCTATATGGGAAAACATAAACATCAACACCAGCTGTCATCCAAATAGTTCTAAACATTGAAATTAATTGTAATGCTAAAACATCTTGTCTACAATCATCACCAACTTTAAAAATTGCACTTGTTTTAACAATTTCAAATGATTCCTCCTCATTTAATTTAGGCTTTTTAATCATAAATGTTGCTAAAAATGGTGCCTTTGCATGTGATTGTAATGGCTTACCAGATTTTCTATCAATATCAACAACGGTACCATCAGGATTACTCGGTAAATAAACTCCCTCTTCAACTAAAATTTTTGACATTTCTTCATCAATTTTAGCCTTCTTTTCAGGTTTACTCTTTTTAATAAATGGTTTCAACTTACCTGAAATTCCAGTAACTTCATCAAAAAATCTAAATTCCTTTTCAAAATATGATTTATCATCACCTGAAAAACTTTTAATCATATTAAGTTTAATATCATCTAATGCAGGTTTAATATCATCAGGAATTTCACTATCTTCATCCTTAAATGAATTTGCCGCCATATTCCAAATAATTTGATGTGCAAATAACTGAGAAACTTCTGCCGTTTCAAGAATAAATCTTCTAATATAACCTAATTCATCATGTCTCATAGTTTGAACAATTTGTGGAACATAAAAAAAGGTTAGATGAATATCAAAACTTTCAATACTTCTCATGGCATATTGAAGAACAATGGCATTTTTATTAAATGGCGGCATAAAAAATTTAATTGCATCAACAGGTGCTGCTGGTGCCCAAACTGCAATAGAAATATCACCATTATCAACAATTTGAAGTGCAGCTTCTGGTAAATCTGTAACTTTATATGGATTATTAATAATTTCTTTTTTAAGTTGTCTTTCAATACCACTTGTTGAGTCACAAGAATGTTGTGCTCTTCTAACTAAATTAACAGCTAATTTACCATCAATTTCATAGGCTGCAGAAATTAATTTTTCATCAATAATTGGTAAAACAGATTTATTATCAATTAATGGATCTAACCAAGTATTTAATAAAGAAATTTCATCTTCAAGGAAAACTTTAATTAAAACATTCTTTGCAGTGTTACCAATATTAGACTTTGAAAATAAATCTCTAATTATTTTTAAAATTTCCAAATCTGCTTTAACTTTTAATCTATTATTACCAAAAGGAACAATCATTGGTGTTTTAAACCAACTCAATGCACCATTTAATAATGCCTCTGTTAACGATAATCTACCACTTGATTTTAAATATTCATGATGACTTCTAATAAACCATCCAAATTGAATTAATTCAAATCTTATCATTCTAGAGTATGGATGTGTACTTGCACTTTCTAAGCCTTTCAATGCAACTATAATACACTCTGTAAACATTTTTAATAAATGATCACTTTCATACATCACTGCCTTAAAATGACTAGATAAAAATCTGATTAATAATAAATGTGGCTTAAATAATTTAGATGCTAATTTAGATTGATGATCAACTTCGTCTTTATTAGAAGGTAAATATTCCATTGGATTAAATTTTGGATTCTTTAAATCAAATTTACAATTAAATAATCCACGTCCATGTAAAATTGTTAGCTCAAATTGTTGTAAAATAAATGCCACCGTTTTTGATGAATTTTCAGGATTTTTCATTGCAGAAAGCCAAATATTAATTGCATGTTCCATGGTAAAACTGTCAAAGAATAAAAACGGAATTTCAACAAGTTCTTTAATTTTACCAACTCTTAATAAATCTTGCATAATAATCTGATATTCACCATAAAATTTTTCTTTATTATTTGATTTAGAAACTTCATTGACTAAATGTTGAGCTCTAAGAATTACAATATTTTTATTGTCAAAATTGTACTTTATGGTATTTAAATTCATTGATCCATTTAAAAATCCAGCAGTAGTTTTTAATTTGCTAATATTTGATTGTAATTGCCAAAATTCTCTATCAGAAGGTAAAATTTTACTAGCCATATCTAGGGCAAAACTAACGGCATAATTTTGACTTTTATGATCAATGGCAATATATTCTTTTAAAGTTGTCTTCATATCATATTCAGAAGCAGTTAAAGCAGATACAACCCAAGATGTAGCATATTCATTAAATCTATCCAATGTGTGCTGTCTCCATTTGTAAGAATCTGAAAGGGATAATACGATGCCCGTGACAGGAGCTTCAAAAGTCGTCATTGGATCATATTCATTAGTGTAGACATCAATAATACTTTGTGATAATAATGTTAAAACATCAAGTAAAGCAAATGCACTCTTTTGATAGCATAAAGCAGTTGGAATATATTTTAACAAATAATCAGCACAATTAAAAGCACAATCTTGTAAAGCAGATTCTCTATGGCAACAAAAAACAAATAACCTTTCTAATTGTTTACCCATGGCCTTAGTTGTGAATATACAATCACCACCTGTTTTAATTTTTTGAAGGTAAAATTGAAAACAAAATTGTGCAATAACGCTAACTTGTGATTCTAATTTGGCAATTGTAACAGATGGATCCGAAAGATATTCTAAAATTGTTGAACAATTACCACAGGAAACTCTTAATCCTTCTAATAATAAAGCTGAAGATAAAAACATTAATCCAGGTCTCGAAAGTTTATCATTTGGAATATTATATTTTCTTAAAGTTTCCTTATGTAATTTTTCGGTAGTCTTAGAAGTTCCTCTTCTTAAAATTGTATTCATTTCAATACTTGTCTCACTTCTATTCCAAGTTGCCTCTGATGCCAAAGGTGGTGAGCTATGTGCAATCCTTTTCAAATCAGCACCAAATTTTTTAACAATTTCTGAATTATATGCAAACCCATGAATGGCCAAGTTAAACCATAAATTTTGAAATAATCTAACAATTTCTTTTGTCTTTGGAATTTTTGATTTTTGATTAGTATCAGGCAATGCATCAGCCAATGGACCGAGAAATAATCCAATTTCATGGGCAACGGCAGAAACGGATCTATCAGGCCTATGATGTTCAAGATTGTCCATATCACCTTTGGCAATAATTTGGGTGAGCATCCTTTCTAAATAAGTAACATAAAGCTCAGAATCGTGCCTTTTCCTCATTGCTTGAGAAAATCTTCTCCAAAGAGAGACTCTGGTAACACTTACACCAGGTGAGCTAATTGAAGCCACATAAAAGCTTTTCATGACCTGCTCAAAATTTTTCTTAGTCATGTTATCAATAAATTCAATTAATCCATCTAATAGAATTGCGTTAAATTCGTTATTTTTATTAGTTAGCTTTTGTGAAAGTAAGGTACAAACTAATGTATTAACAGATGGATCACCAGTTGCTTTGGCAACTTCTAAAATAGAAATAATTACATTTTGAGTAATAAGATCATTACCGTCAACATGAATAACTGATGAAAAATCAGTAATATTGTCATTTTCATTGCCATTTAAAGATTCGGATGTTGTGGAAGTATCAATTAACATATTACTCAATTCGTAAATCAAATTTGTAGTGTCCTCTTGAGTTAGAGATTTCAAACAAGAGGTAATGGCTACACTCATTCTTTTAGTGTATTCTTTATCCATAATGAGAGATTTAAGAATTTTTGGATATGCCTTTATAATTAACAATCCAGATTCAGAGTCGCTTTCAGACAAAATAGCAGCAGTACCACAGCTGATGAAGAACAAGTCTGATTTTAACATTTCAAAGGGTTCAGTTGATGAATTATCCAAACCATTCATAAAAACTGTGGCAGATTGAACAATTCTAGAATTGACTTGTTCATACTCGATTAAAGACTTGGAATATGCCAATGCAAATATTTGAAAAGATAAGGCCTTAATTCTGAAAAAAACAATACGTCTTTCTTCTGAGTGAACATGTTCAGGTGCATTTTTAATATAGTTTTCAATGTCTAACTGAGAAGTAACAGCCCTTTTAATAGCCTCTTCATTACCACTTTCAATAATAAAGTCACCTTTCAACATATAATCCATTAAACTATCAGTATTTGCACCTGTTATATTTTTCATGTACTCTAGTTGGAAAAGAGAAACCAGCTCAATAAAAAATAAACAGTCAAATTCAATGCCATAGTAAGCAAAAGAAGAAAAAACTTGTAAATCATCATCATTTTCCATTGAGCTTTCAATTTTTTCAATTTCATTGTAAAAATCATTGACAAAAATGTCAGAAATTAAATTGAAAATTTTTGGATTGATAATTTGTCTAGCCTTTCTAAGTGCTTGAATGACACCAACAATACAAAGTTTACCCTTGAAAGAATGCGGATCAATTGAAGCTATGTAATTTTCAATTATAATTGAAGCCTTATCAGATTTTGAATTAACGCCTAAATTGGCAATGGCAGTGACAAGTTCAAAAACAAGTTTGGTAAGAGCACATGGCTCTACCATTTTATCAGGCAGATAATGAGGGAATTCAAAATTAAGGGCATTATTCAGATACTGTGAGAATAAAGAAAGTAAAATAGTTATTTGATGTTCATCTTTAATAGTACCAGTAGACATTGTCAATGCATACAACACCTGAATTTGTGACAGCTTCAAAAGGCTGTTACCACCTAACTTGGCCCTATCAATGAGACGTTCAAAAGAGGACTCAGGACCTTTTGAAGCAGTTTTAGCAGAGAGCAAGGCCAAACGTTCCCAGGCAGCAGAACGAAGATTCCTATTAGATCTTCCAAGGAAAGTCATTTGGAGAAAAGGCTTGAAACGAAGGCTGTTGGAAAAAGCAGTGGAAGTTGAAACGGAAATCGCACGCCAAACACAAAAACAAGCACAAACATATTGAAACCAGAAATGAGTGACAACGCTGAGTTTCTTTCCTCTTGGAGACAACAACAAACAACGACAACAACAGCTGGTGAAAATGTCACTTCATTTTTCTCATCAATTGGTGATTCTGTTAGCAATTCTTTCAATTCTGCACAGAATGTGCTCCCGCTGAATATCTCTGATATCACTGGCAGTTCTAGCGTGGAAGAGCCGTCATGGTTCCAATTGAGTCGATTTGAAAGGATAGCAGGATTTTTCATTCTTATTATTGGATCTTTTGTCTGTTTTGCACTTGGATTTTTCCTTTTGCCAGTGCTGACACTCAAACCACGTAAGTTTGTCATGTTATGGACTTTGGGATCTCTTTTGTTCTTTTTAAGTTTTGGCGTTTTACAAGGTCCAATGGCGTACATTGCCCATTTATCCTCTAAGGAAAGGCTGCCATTCACAGTTGTCTTTGTGTCCTGTGTTATTGGAACACTTTATTCGGCTGTTGTTTTAAAATCAACCATTTTAAGTCTTGTTATGGGTATTGTGGAATTTATGGGTGTGTTATGGTACACACTTTCTTACTTCCCATTTGGTGCACAAACGTTTGCCTATATTGCTGGGTACGTGGGTACCACGGCAACTCGAATGGTGGGGCTTTCATGAGTATGCATGCTGGACAGAGGGGGGAAAAATCAATTATATATATGAAAATGTGTTTAAATAGGTGCTTTAAAGCTTATATATAACTATACCGGTACTAAAATAGTGCAACTAAAAATCAAGCTAACTTGGCCTTAATTTCTTCGGCAAGGGTGGACAATTGGGCCATATCAGCGTCCTTTGCTGGCCATCCCACAACTAAACCTTCGTCGTTATTTGGCTTTGGGATAAGGTGAAAATGAACATGGTCAACAACTTGATGGGCAATTCTACCGTTGTTTTGCAAAACGTTGTAACCAGGCACAGAGTCAGGATGGTCAATGTCAAGGGACAACCCCTTGACAAGCTTCTTAACAGTTGGCAAAATATCAGCAAGAGAGGCATCAGACAGGTTGTGCAACTTGGCGCCGTGTTCCTTAGGGATCACCAAAAGATGGCCCTTGGTCGTTGGTTGGATATCAAGAAAGGCGTAAGAGTGGGCAGTTTCTAAAAGTTTAAAAGATGGAATTTCACCTTTGATTATTTTGCAGAAAATACAGCTCATAGTTGGAATTATAAAGGGTCTTTGGTGGGTGCAGCTATGAAAGTTTCAAGTTTCAAGTTGCTGGAAAGAGTGTTTCGGCCGGGTGAGGCTGGGAGAATGGAGGGTCACGTGCATCCTTGCAATTGCGCTTTAGTTCCAAGACTGGCAAATGATACCAAGTGGTATCCTTGGTTTAATAGTTTAAGAGTTGACAAGTGGAAACGTTAGCTGGGATTTATTGTGCATCGAGACAGGGAGCAGCTCAAGTATGTGCGTGCAAGAAAGAAAGCCAATGGAGCAATTTTACCCTTTTCATTTTTGTCAATTTAATCAAAACAAATTTTTCAATAACAATAAACCTTTCAAAGAAACCCAAATGGTCATACCAAGAGCCATTTGGGACATGCTCAGCACGAACGTTCGGTGCACAAAGCTGTGCCACACTGCGCGGCGTGGCACGCTCAAGTTGGTGCAACTTTTGCCACCGGCTTCTTTTGACAAAGAAAGGAACTTTGCCAAATGTCTGAGGCTAAACCTAAAATTGATCCTTCTGGGAAGATCATTGATGATGATTCTGTTGCTACTGCTATTTTGAGAAAGAAAAAGAAGGATAATGCACTTATTGTGGATGATGCCACCAATGATGATAACTCAATTATTTCAATGTCCTCTAACACAATGGAAAAGCTTCAATTATTTAGAGGTGATGCCGTTATTGTTAAAGGTAAAAAGAGAAAGGATACTGTTCTTGTTGTTTTAGCAGATGATGATATGGAAGACGGAGCCTGTAGAATCAACAGAGTTGCTAGAAATAACTTGAGAGTTAGATTAGGTGATATCGTTTCAATTCATCCATGTCCAGAAATTAAATTTGCCTCTAGAATTTCTGTTTTACCAATTGCTGATACCATTGAAGGTTTAACAGGTTCTTTATTTGATGTTTTCTTAAAGCCATATTTTGTTGATGCTTATAGACCTGTTAGAAAGGGTGATCATTTTGTTGTTAGAGGTTCAATGAGACAAGTTGAATTTAAAGTTGTTGATGTTGAACCTGAAGAATATGCCATTGTTTCTCAAGATACTATAATACATTCAGAAGGTGAACCAATTAATAGAGAAGATGAAGAGAATAATTTAAATGAAGTTGGTTATGATGATATTGGTGGTTGTAGAAAGCAAATGGCACAAATTAGAGAAATGGTGGAATTACCTTTAAGACATCCACAATTATTTAAAGCCATTGGTATTAAACCTCCAAAAGGTGTCTTAATGTATGGTCCACCAGGTACTGGTAAAACATTAATGGCTAGAGCAGTGGCAAATGAAACTGGTGCATTTTTCTTTTTAATTAATGGTCCAGAGATTATGTCAAAAATGGCTGGTGAATCAGAATCTAATTTAAGAAAGGCATTTGAAGAAGCTGAAAA
The DNA here is from genome assembly GCA_037044635.1 of Martiniozyma asiatica (nom. inval.). Taxonomy (NCBI): domain Eukaryota; kingdom Fungi; phylum Ascomycota; class Pichiomycetes; order Pichiales; family Pichiaceae; genus Martiniozyma; species Martiniozyma asiatica (nom. inval.). The sequence goes on along the minus strand of BTFY01000003.1, from coordinate 1,758,545 downwards.
GAATGCACCATCTATTATTTTTATTGATGAAATTGATTCTATTGCTCCAAAAAGAGATAAAACTAATGGTGAAGTTGAAAGAAGAGTTGTTTCTCAATTATTAACTTTAATGGATGGTATGAAAGCTAGATCTAATATTGTCGTTATTGCAGCAACTAATAGACCAAATTCTATTGATCCTGCATTAAGACGTTTTGGTAGATTTGATAGAGAAGTTGATATTGGTATCCCTGATGCAACTGGTAGATTAGAAGTTTTAAGAATTCATACAAAAAATATGAAACTTGCTGATGATGTTGATTTAGAAAAAATTGCTGCTGAAACTCATGGTTATGTTGGTGCTGATATTGCATCTTTATGTTCTGAAGCTGCTATGCAACAAATTAGAGAAAAGATGGATTTAATTGATTTAGAAGATGAACAAATTGATGCTGAAGTTTTGAATTCTCTTGGTGTTACAATGGATAATTTCAGATTTGCCCTTGGTAATTCTAATCCATCTGCATTACGTGAAACTGTTGTTGAATCTGTTAATGTTACTTGGGATGATATTGGAGGTTTAGATGGTATTAAACAAGAATTGAAAGAAACTGTTGAATATCCTGTTTTACATCCAGAGCAATATGCTAAATTTGGTTTATCACCTTCAAAGGGTGTGTTATTTTTTGGTCCACCAGGTACAGGTAAAACTTTACTTGCAAAGGCCGTTGCAACTGAAGTTTCAGCTAATTTTATTTCTGTTAAAGGTCCTGAATTATTATCAATGTGGTATGGTGAATCAGAATCTAATATTAGAGATATTTTTGATAAAGCTAGAGCTGCAGCTCCAACTGTTGTTTTCCTGGATGAATTAGATTCAATTGCAAAGGCAAGAGGTGGTAATATGGGTGATGCTGGTGGTGCCTCTGATAGAGTTGTTAATCAATTATTAACAGAAATGGATGGTATGAATGCTAAAAAAAATGTTTTCATTATTGGTGCAACTAATAGACCTGATCAAATTGATCCAGCAATTTTAAGACCTGGTAGATTGGATCAACTTATTTATGTTCCATTACCTGATGAAGAAGGTAGACTTTCTATTCTTTCTGCTCAATTAAGAAAGACACCACTTGAACCTGGTCTTGAACTTCGTGCCATTGCTAAATTGACCAATGGTTTTACAGGTGCAGATTTATCTTATATTGTTCAAAGGGCTGCTAAATTTGCCATTAAAGATTCTATTGAAGCTCAAAAGAAATATGAAGAATCAAAGGTTAAAAGTGAAGATGGAGAGGTTGATGTTGCCATGGATACCGAAGACATTCCTGATCCTGTTCCATATATTTCCAAGGCTCATTTTGAAGAAGCTATGAAAACTGCCAAGAGATCTGTTTCACCTGCTGAATTGAGAAGATACGAAGCATATGCTCAACAAATGGCTCAAAGTAGAGGTCAATTGAGCAGTTTCAAATTTGATGAAACAAGTGCAACTTCTGGTAGTACTCAGCCTCTTGGTGAAGGCTTTACTGGTGGAGCCGAAGAGGAAGAAGATGATTTATATAGCTGATTGTATTTTTTTTTTATTGAACCGGTTTATTTGACATAAGTAAACATTGATTGAGTAATTAATTAATATGCAAATAAAATAGATTAAAAAAATTTAAAAACTATAGAGTATACTAGATATAAATTTTGACTTACACAGCAACAAATCCGTTATTGGCGAACAAATTTTGACCAGTCATCCAATGGCCATCCTTGGCCAAGAATTTAATAATTGGAACAATATCGTGAACTTCTGTCAATCTGCCAGCATTTGCCTGTGATTTGAAAAATTCAACTCTGCCTTCATTTTCCTGGCCATATAAGAATGGTGTGTCCATTGGACCTGGTGAAACACAGTTAAATGAAATCTTTTTATCAGTTTCTTTGGATAATGCCTTACACATCGAAACAACTGAAGCCTTACTACCTTGATAAAGTGAGTATCCGTCAGTGTATGCACCAAGTAAAGAAGTTGTTAACATGATAACAGATCCATTAACGGAAACTTTCTTAGCAGCCTCTCTCAAAAACAAAAATGCCGCCTTTGTGTTAATCCTAAACATTTCATCGTATTCTTCAACTGATGTTTCAGCTAATGGCTTACGTAAAACTTTACCAACGTTATTAATGGCAATGTCAACCTTACCCAATTTTTCAATTGCAAAATCAAATAACTTAATAGATGCAGACTCAACTGATAAATCACCTTGATAAGTAAATGCCTTAATTTTGTAAGAATCAATGAGTTCTTTTGCAAGATCGTCACTTGCTTCCTTTGAGCTTTGTGAATGATAGTGCAAAATAAGATCACAACCGTCCTTTGCAAAGGTAATTGCTGTTTCCCTACCCAAGTTTTTATTGGCACCTGTAATAACTGCACTTGAACCTTGTAAAGTCATTTTTTTTTGTTGTTAATTTAGAAATATATCTCTGAAGTACTAAGAAGAATACAAGGTTTTCTGCTTTTTATTTTTACCATTTGAGATCGGATTTAAAACGAATATCTCCGTTCATTCCAGACTGAATACCTTGAGAGCCGGCTTTTTTTCATGCTTGATATTGACGTCAAATAGATGCATGCAGTGTTTAGATTCATATTTCCGGTTTTATTGTGCAACTAGTGACATTAATTTTGTGCAAACGAAAGATAAATTTCATTCAACCGGAGTTTCCCGGAATTAAATTTGTTTCTGGGCGTGCGGCAATTTATTTCACTGCCGGATTTAAATAAAACGTTGATTCTTGGTAAACACGGCAGTTTAATCCACCTTTACGGAATATAATTACCACTAAAAGGAAATAAATTATACTTAAAATAATATTAAATTAGTAGTACTATAATGATAATAATTATGTACAAGTTTTGATATTAATTTAGTATGAACTGTTTTAAATACAGCCGCCTGGAATTGATTTGCGATAATCGCTCTGGAAATGATTCTACATTTGAGCCTGAAATGCAGCCTTTCATTCAAATAATAACAGCGGGGCATTCCAGACTCTCCGTTATTCACCCGACAACACGCCAAGTAAATTGGTATTTAAAAATCAAACGATCTAATATTAGCTGCTGCACAAATAAGCTTTGATGCGGGGCAAACAAAACTGAGTTGAATGGTGTATCCAAAACTAATGGCCAGTTGCAAATAATGTGTTCTTTGCTAGCTAGCAGACTATATGTCCCAGCTTATAAGAAGGACCTTTAATTGTTCTTACAGGATTGTGCGTTCTAGAGTTAACTGTAAAATTAACATCAATTGAGTTTTAAATACCAAAAAAAGAAAATTTTGGCACTAAAACTAGTGTGTGTAAATATCACCAGTGTGTAAATTTCCCGATTCCTTTGAAAGCCACCGCCTTGTTTGAAACTTAATTCCCATTGTAAAATAACAGATCACAACAGAGAAACATGGCATTTTATCCAGAGTTGTCCACGGACTTTTAAGTTGTTTCAAACTAGTTGTTTAGTAGAAATTTTAAAAGGAAAAAAACAGGCAAATGTACAACTTTAATACAATTCTGATCTGTATGAAATTAAATACCTCAACTGACAATTTACGATAAATATGCAGCCCCGCAATTGGCCATTTCAAGTAACACAACAAATAGCACTAGCCATTATTGAACATCCGTTATCATACGTTGCAGCTCCACATGCCCACATTTTAACTGTCTTTATTTAAATAACAGCTGTCCCCCCTTTCAGATGTACTTTGTATCTTACTATATTCAGTAGAACCTAAATGCCACCAAGAGCCCAACCTGAGCCTCAACCTTAAGCTGATGCACACGATGGACACTTTGACATTCCTCAAACCTGAGGTTGTTACAGTCAGGTCCGTTGTTGAATTCAAAGGACAAATTGCAGATAAAATGATTGAAGATTCTGAGGATACAGTTAAAAGCAATAAAAAGGCTATCCGGGCGTATCATGTTATTCATAGGGTTGACAAGGCTGCTGCTGTTGCATGTGTGTATGATGATCCAAGGAACATTGAACAAAGCTTTGCTGGTCAGTGGGAACATATTGCGAGTACGAGGAGAGGGGTTTAACTTTATACAAAGGCACCATTTTCGTAACCTGGTGGATGACAATGAAAGACGTCGTAGGGGAAATGTCTGGTGATCTTTTGATGTTGCGTTCGGCCAAGACGATCAAGATGCTCAGTTACGACAGCTTCTAATGATAACCCTTGGCTACTCCTTGTAATATTTCTCCTTTGTTACTTTTGTTTTATTAAATTACTTGTTTATTTAAAAAGGTCTTATGTAGGTATGCAGAACTTTGTTAGTTTGGGTGATAAACATGATTTTATATAGTGTGCAATTGAATAGCTATATCAAGCCTGGTTATCATTTACCTTTACCTTCTTTCTTGGTTGCAAAATATTGGGTAGGGGATTTTTGGTCTTTCTTTTGGGTTGCAGCATATTTACAGTTGTTTTTTGTGTAGTTTCTTTAGATGAAGCCTCTGTTTCATTAGTCTCATCAACGATCCATTCTTTCAAGCCTAATGTTTCCAACTCTGACTTCAACTTTGACCATTCAGCTTCAGCTTCTAAGTTATACTCTTTATTCAAAAGATACTCTTTAACCAATTCATATTCTTTTCTTCTAAACATTTTCCATTCTTCTGGCGGAGTTTCAATGCCAACGTCAAACTTAGCTCCTAACAAACCAACAACTTCACCAAGTCTAAATTCTTGTTGAGCTTGCAACTCATTCCAAAATTGATTGACACTTATTTTTGTTCGTCCTTGAACGACCAAATGCTCTAAAAATCTACCTTTTGGATCATCAGGTAAAAGTGGTATAACCCTCGTTGCGGGTAAGTCTGAAGGATATAAATGGCCAATGGACCACAAAGCATCTGTTTTAAAATGAGAGATTACCTGTTTGGATTCACCTGGGATGTCAATGAATTTAGCCTTGGCATTGGTACAATCAATTATTCTAATCCACCATTTGAGTAGTTGTGAACCACCTATCAAATGTTTATCTTTGTTCTTGGAGGAAGAGGGGAATAAGTATTCCTTTTCTGGTCTGGTAAATAAAACTAAATTCATGCCATTAGTTAGATGCGTCCCATTTGAATGAACAGATGCTTTGTTATCGTAATCAGCATGGTGATTTTCGACTAAAGGATTACGATGGAATTCTTGAATGATCCTCAATTTGTACTCTGTAGTGGAAAGGTATGCGCCGGGCACATGAATTTTCTTTCTCTTTGGGGTAGTCTCTTTTGTTAGTAAATGCTGTGGATCTATCTTTATCAATGTTTGTATAAATTTCTGCAGTGATGGCCCTACGGCTCTTTTGGAAAGGCCCGTTGAATCTGCCTTCTCAATATATGTCCATCCAGACTTTACCCTCCCTTCCAATGCCCACACAGGCCTGCTACCATCAAATTGAATGACAAAGAACTTCCCGTGTGAGTAGCAACAAAACATGCTTGGCCTCAGTTGTTGTTCCTTTTGAACGCGGTGGAAAACTCCGAATCACAGTCTTTTAATGAAATTTACCATCAACACAGAATACAATGCAATACAATATAATAGAGGAGAATAAAAGACAATGCTCAAGGATACTACTACTAGAATAAAATTAACCTTTTAAAAAAAATTAAATTAAATTAACCTACCTTTATTTACTTTATTTCTTCTTTTTTTTGACTTATTTCGTTTTGGCATGCGCCTTCGCCTTCTTCATCATCTTGAATTTTGTGTCTATATTTGCAATTGTATTGGGTATTAGTAACCTGCTCAATTCAAATAAAAAATTAGCCTTTCGATCCCCTTCTTTGTAAGGACAACCATTCTAATGACACCACCAGAACTACCATCCCATCTGATGGCCTGTGTCAATGCCGTCTTGATAAAATTTATACACTCATCTTTTTGCATTCCTGGCTTATAGTTTTCATCACACCAACCGTAAATAAAGACACTACCACTACCACTGATGACATAATCCTGTTTATGTAAACTACCACCAATTGGCACGTTATACACCTCACCCTTGCCTAATTTCTCGTTAAATCCAGCACAGATAATACCAGCGGTCAATCCGTCTTTGTTATTGTAGCACAATTCTTGGAAAAGACTGGCGGCCAATTTTGGAGTGGCGGGTCCGTTTGTAGACTCGTACAAATCCAAATGGTACTTGACAATATCTGCAACGGCTTGTGTATCTGCAGCAGAACCTGAACGGCAACACCAAATTTTGTCTTGGATTTGGGTGAGCTTGTCAGTGACCCTGTTGGCAATGTACGTACCCGTTGTTGTTCTTGAATCAGCACCAAGAATGACACCGTCGGCAAAAGTAACGGCCATAATAGATGTACCTAAAGAAACTTCGCCCTTTTTCAAATGGGTCACGTCAACCTGAATGGAGTCCATTTTGTAATGCTTCTCTTTGTTTTTGTGCTAGTTTCAGCTCTTTGCCATTTTGGCTCAGTTTTTTGCCCGCGCCGTTTGCCACCTTTCAAAAAACGGCTCAGCATTGGAATTACTCTTTAAATGTGCATTTACCTCTTTACGATTAAAAATATATACCTATAAGTGGCGATGTGATTACTCACTCCTTGGAAAGACCAAAAACGGCAAGTTTTTGAACATTGGCTAGCTTGACAACAACACCCTCCCAAGATTGGCTCTCGTCACCACCCCAGTGGCTAAGCATGTCAACCAAACTCTTAACGGTGGCCCATCCAGAACCCAAGTTGAGATTGATTTGACTGGCCAAAATATTCACCATTTGTGTTTCCACTCTGGCAACAAGATGTCCTTGCACTGGTGCTCTGCTAACAAAGGCAAGTTTCATAGTTTCAGTGTTGGAAAGTAAAGCCTGTGTGGTCCACTGAGAAATTTTGTTATTATTACGCTTAATTTGATCCATAATGATAGAACCTTGGAAAGATGATGTCCAGTCAGAAGAAAGATGTTGGTGTAATGCATGCAAGGCAATTGGTGTAGATCCCAACATAGCATCCACTGGTGCACGAACTATAACGGTGAATCCCTTTGGTGTTTCGTCTTCTTCAACGTCATCAGTTTCATCAGAAACTTGCTGTGCCAATGGCTTTGACTGCTTTGTTGTAGATGGTAAGGTGTATTTGACATATTTATAACCTCTTGAAATAGCCGATGAATCTGTAATTGGAGATGCAAAGGCTTCCTTTTGAACAACGGCACCAAGAGATGTAGCTAAGAATTCATCATTGACAAGTTGTGCCTCTTCGGCTAACTTGGCCGCATTTGAAACATCTGGACCATCAGCAACGTTTTCATCAACTTCTAATTTATAGCTGCCCTCTCTCTTGTCTAAAAAGACAACACCATTGACCTTTTTAACGATAACATCCCAAGAATAGTATGATTTTGGTGCACACATAATTTGTGAAATAATCTCTGCTGTTGCAAACAAATCTGCCTTACCTTCACTTGCCAATTTTTGCATGATTGGATCTTCGCTTGTGGATTGGTAAATAATCTTCTTATCGGTAGTAGCCAATTTAGTAATTTGAGAACCATCGTATTTCTTATTATAAGCACGAATTTCACCACTTGTTGCAACAACTTCACCCTCTGGCACTGTCAAGTTTAATTTGGTCAATTTAATCAATTCAATCTCTTCAATTTTAGCCCAATCAGCAGAAATTTTAATACTTGATTCTCTCTTAATAGTTTCTCTCACTTGTTGCCATCTTTGCTGTTGAACTGGTTTCTTTGTTGCTGTTTGAGTGAATGGTTTACGCTTAACTGGTTGCTTACCCTTTAAAACGGTATGTTTCACACCAGATTCAACAAATCCCTTGTTATCAATGTCAACACCAAACAATTTGGCAGCTGATGCACCATATGCATGAAATTGATCACGATCTTTACGCTTTGGCTGTGGTTCTTCAGGGGTTGTGTGCCAGTCGGCAATCTTACCCAACTTATCTGTCTTTAAAAATGGAGCATATGGAACATTGTTAAATTTCAAATCCTCTGGTGTAGACTCTGATGGCCCCCATGGATCACTAACTGGTTGTAAATTCTTAAAGTCAAACATTCGGTGTTGGTTGGTTTAATGTGAAGAGACTGGTGAAAAAAAAAATTGAAAAAAAAAAAAAATTCTCACAAAATTTTTGTGCAAAACTTGCTCAGCAGAGGTTCCATTTTAATGTTAACTCTAATTTTAATTATCATTCTAGCCTTAATGCTAATTTTAATCTAATAAAGTCCTACTATGCACGTTCTCGGTATAACCTAAACCTTTCTAATCTCTCTTGCAGCTCCTTTTTCCGCACTCTTGTGGCGCTTTCCAATATGCCCTCTCCTTTGGTACGTCGACGAGGTGTTCTTAATCCACGAGGAGTTTGTGTAATAGGAGGTGCCATCCCAACTGGTGTTGGAGTAAACAAATTCATTGAAACATTTAAACTTTTCCCTTGGGATCTATCGTAGTTGGGTGTCAATGGGTTTTCAAAAACATTGCCAATCTCTATACTATCCACACCCATCATTTCGGCTAGTTCTTTGGTGCCTGAATGTGATGGCCCCTTTTTTGTTGGACTGTAAACCTTTTTCAACTTCCACATTTCCCAAAAGTTTCTTAACCGTATTTTGTCCCATCGTTCTACAAAATTTATGGCATTCCTCTCGTCATTTTTTATCTTCATCAGTTTTAGCCACCAGCTGCTCAGAATCGTCTTCACCAATTGGACATTTTTCAAATCTAGTAAATTTTGTAAAACTTCTAATAACTCTAGAGTGCCATCGTATTTATCTACCCATTTATTTGTGGATTTGATAATCAAAATCGAATTGAAATGTGCATCGGCTTGTACTAAACTCTGCTTGTGTGTGTTCAATTTATTTAGCCAATGGTGAAACAGATGGCCTATGTATCGTGTTTGGTAAATTTTCAAATGTTGATCTAAGAATTTTTTCTGACGTCTAGAATTATGCAAATCTAGTCTCCATTTCCAAAAGTAATAATTTAACAATGCACGCTGAATGTGAGATGCTTTGAATTTCCCAGCCAAATCAACCAACGTCTTTGTTGTTTGATGATGTGAAATCCAAATTTTCAAAGTAAGAGATTTCAATTTTGCATTTCTTTGATCATCTGCAATTAAACTATAATATTTAACTTGTTCAAGTTTATTTCGCATTAGTTTAAAGTACTTTTCCATTACTAGATGATCCTTTCGAGCTTTGCACCCTTGCAAACAAAGATTTAATTTCCAGATTTTTAAATATTTAATTTGAAGCGGCAAATCATTTGCAAAATTTGTCTCAAAATACTTCAGCTTCCAAATGTGAAATGTTTTACTTAAGAGATTATTGTCGGCAAAGTTATTAACCATTTGATTTAGCCTAAAGGTACCTTTCCATTTATCTATTACTTTTTGTAAAGTTTGAGAATTCTTTGATCCAATGTATATGGATTCAAGTGTATTTAATTTTTGCAGCGTATGCCAGCCTTCAAATACCCAGCGGATATGTCTCGTTTGTTGTGTTTTGTGGAAGTTTTCGATTTTCCTTTCAATTAAAAATCTCTTCTTCCAAACTTTCATACTTTTTCCTAATATATAGTTTTTTTCTATGCTATTTAATGAATGCAATCTATTAATGGCTATTTTTGAATTATCTTGCCAAGTGTGAAACAGTTTTAAAGTTAAAGTGCTTTGATAATGAATACCAGCATCGTTTTGCAGAATTCTGGAACTATCCAATTTGCGTTCCCATAAACGCAAATATTGAGCCTGTTTAATTTTATTCCAGTCAAGTGCCTTCACATGTCTCTTTTGAGCAGCAATCCAAATCTTAAAAAACTTTCGCAAGACAAAGACATCATTCATTTTTTGTAAAAGACTAAATTTTTCCTTTTCTTTTATTATTAAATTTTCCCATTTTGTAAATTTCCTTTGAATGAAAATAATATCAGCCTCTTTCCGCATTTCTCTAGTGTCAAATAATCGACACAACCATCTACGGAAATAATTTTTCAAAGTGTGATTCATAAATATATAGTCAGCATCCAATTTTGATTTATTGATTTCTAATATCTCATTTTTCCATTTAATCCAACTGCGTTGTAATTTATTTGTTTCAGCTACTCGTAATTGATCATCAAATTTATCAGCCTTATCAACTTGCTCTCTCCAAAGCATAAAATAAACATCTTTTAATCTCACCTCCTCTTTGAGTTGATATATCGCCCAACGCATGCCTAATGTTGGCCATTCATGGCCTTTGTAAATATATGGCACGGCTGTGGGCACAAGCGAAAGATTAGAAAGCTGTTCAGTAAATTCATTTGTTGTTATTTTTTCTTCAATCCAATTAACAGTTACTGATTTTATCAGTTTAATGTAAAAATCATTTTTTTCTCCGTGCAATTGAAGATATTCAATATAATGAATAAGTATTCGTGGGAAGTATTGGAAAGTAATTGGTAAATTTGAAGATTTAGTATTTGTAATTTGATTGAGTACGGTAACTAAAGTTGAATCGTCTATCCTATCAACTAGAGTTGTGCTATTTGTTGATTCAGGCATAATCAATTCAGAGTCATTGACATATTGTAAAATTTCAAATACTGAATGATCGTTAAAATATTCAAAATCAACATTGGTGTGTCTATAGGTATAGAGCATCATATTTATAATAGAAGTTTCCAAATCTGACACTATTTTCACATTGATAAATGAAAGATGAATCTTTTCTTGATATTTATTCAAAATGTTTCTTGCAACTCGTAATATTAGTTTCTTTGTGGACTCAGAGTCATCGTCCTTATCAAAAGTAATCAGCAACAGCCTCAAACCTGCCTCATATAACTCTTTAAATTTGTTATCACTGCTATCAATTGTTTCTGTTTGCTCTTCATCTAAATGTTTATCTAAATCGAAAATCAAATGCCTTGTAATTTCAGCTAATAAATCGGATGCATCTAACATTTCATTAACCATTGAGCAATGCAAATTAATAACTTTCCTCAGCTTATTATATACACCAATAAAAGAGCTGACGTCTTCAAAGGAGTAGGTTTCTAGCTCCATCAAGTTTTGTTTTGATATTAAAGAATCACCAATGCACTTTGGATCAGCAAAGAGATATTGTTTTCCTTGAAAAATCAAATGATGTTTTTCAATTCCATCTTCAATACCTAATACCTCTCTCCACAGATATAGCAATCGATCTGGAGGGTGATAATGTTCCAAGCTCTGTAACAACTGCATGTTGTGCGCGTTGATGTTGATTCGAATATCGTGATTTGTATTCTTCAACAAATATACTTAATTGGTTTATGTTATAATGTGAGATACTAGCAGCTTCTTTTACTTGTAAAAATACCCAAGAAAATAAAGCAGAAAAAAAAAAGATCAACTTGGAGTAGTTAGCTTAAATTCAATGGGGGAAAAACATCTTGCCAAAACGAAAACTTTTCTTCTCAATACACACAATGAAAGTGCTGGTTCTTAACTTCACCGGTTCATTATCTGATTTGGTTTCTCTTGTTGAAAAGCAGCAAGTTAAAGCAGGTATAGAAATTTGTCTGCTTTTGGGTGAAATTACATCTCAAGATAGCTCCAGTGAATGCACCATCCCGATCTACCGTATGGGCGATAGCATAGGAAAGGCTGTTTTGGGGATGGGGGTAAGTGGTAGTTATACAATTAAAGTCAATAGCGGCTCTTTAACAATTGGATTGAAAAACATCAATAAACCTGTTGACATCCTCATTTCTGACTCTTGGCCAGCTTGTATTGCCAGAGAGGAGAGGATGTTAGGAGATGTTGAATTAGATCCACTGATGGATTTTAAACCACGATATTGGTTTTGTAATGGTGCCTTTTTTGAAAGGGCTTGGGGATGGGATGAAGAAAGAGCTTGCAGATTTGTAAGCTTGGCTAAAAAAGGTAATGGAAGGTGGTTTTACGCTTTTAATATTGACGATAAAGATGACCTGTCAAAATTGAAACTTACCGATCCGCCTAGGATTAAACGACAACTGCCAGATGAAAACCTTCCTGATAATTTCAAAAGAATTCATTTAATTAACGAATCTGACTGCTTTCTGTGTCTTGAAGGGAAATTTGAACCTCATTTAGTCATTGATCAAAGTGAAGACGCATATATTGCATTAACAAAGGGTCCTTTAGGGTTGAGTCATGGTAAGGGCTTTATTGGTCATGGGATGATTGTACCAACATTTCATAGTTCGAAATTTCCTTCTCCTTTAAAAGATTCACCATTTTGGAAACAACAAGTGAAGTATTGTAATCAATTGATAGATTTATTTACAACTCAAAAGGGAGTTCCAAATGCAAAAAATTTTGGTCTGATTTTTTGGAATATAAATAACGATGATCAAGTTCATGGTCACATACAATTTTTACCTATATTAATTTCTCAATGTGAAAAATTAGAAGCTCAAATAGAAAAGCAAGTTGAATTTGATTTCAAGATTAGAAGTGAAAAAAGATCTAAGTTTTTAGAGCACAATCCGACAAAGGAAGCTGCTGAAATAAAAAAACTTGAATTTTTAACGTTTAAGGAGGAGTCTTCTCAGTTTTGGGAAAAAATTGATAACCACAACTATATAATGATTACAAAATATACGCCGATTGAGGGATGGGTGAGATATTTAGCTTCTGTTGATGGCCCTGTTGATAGTCAATTCCCACGTAAGGTAGTTGCCCTTTTAATAGAGCAGAAAGAAAAAATAAACTGGAAGAAATGCACAAGGGGTGTTAAATCTGAGCAAATAGAAGCTGATAAGTTCAAAGAATCATTTGATAAAATTTCAAAGAATGTTTAATTTAAAAAAATAAATATCTACCTTATTCTTTACATTTGTATATTTCCAACTAAAAAAAAATCCATACAAAAATACAAACAAAAAACATCTAGAATAGTGATGGTAACAATCAAATTGTATAATGGTATAACTCCTCCCAAACGCCTTCTCTTCTCATATGCCTACTCTTTTGCTTAATAGAGAGTACTAAATGGTCTCATATCATCAACATCAACAACAGCGCCTAATATATCTTCTTTGTCCATATTTTTACCACCTCTATGTTTAAATGTAAAACCAACAAATTTACCCACACCACCTTGTCCAACTGATGCAACATGTTCATCGTGAGCCCTCTTTGCTAAAACATCTTTATATTTAGCCATATCTGCCTCATTAGTAAAATCATCAAAATAGCCAGCATCCTCTTCATCGTCCAACTGCGGAGTGAATGGTGGCACCGTATCTCTAATTTTCTCCCAGTTAATTTCTGCAAAATATTGTTGTGACATCACCTGTTTAAACGTTCTTAATCTTTCATTTGGACCAGCAATCAAACGAGTGATTAATGACCAAGTACGATCACTAAAAACTGGACGACCATCATCATAACGAGGACGACGCAAAACTTGGTTCCATCTTTTCAGATTGGCATATGTTTCATCACTGGAACTACCAGAGAATGGTGTGTAACCAACGATTGCCTCAAAAAGCATACATCCAAGTGACCAATAATCAACTGTATAATCATAAGGTTTACCTTCCAGTACTTCAAGTGCCATATAATCAGGAGAGCCAACGATAGAATTAGCATAATGAATATCTTTAGCACGTAAAGATTTATATAATTTTTGTCTTTCAGAAACGGATCTATCTTTATATGGTTTGTACTCTAAATCTTTGACTTGATTCAAACGTAATTTCATTGATTCTATACGATCAGTTGAAACTGTACCCGCTGCAAGGCCAAAATCAGTAAGTTTAATATGACCCTTTGCATCAATAAGGAAATTTTCTGGTTTGAGATCTCTATGAGTATATCCTAATTCATGGAGGGCATTAACAGCTGAAAACATTTCAGAGATATAAAATCTAGCATGTTGTGGTATTAAATAGCCCGCATTATTCAACAGTGTTCTAAAATCACCACCAGGAACAAATTCCATTGCCATATAAACATTTTCAACATCTTGAAAGGCATAGAATAATTTAACTAACCAATCAGATCTGGTATTAGTTAAAATATCCCTTTCAGTTAAAACGTGTCTGGTTTCGTCAGTTCTTGAGAGTAATCTTTTATTTAAAACTTTTAATGCACAAATTTCTTTGGTATCTTTCTTTCTGGCTAGGAAAACTTGACCATAGCCACCCTGACCAACTTGGGTAATAATATTGAAATCTTTATTTTTAGGTTTAATTCTTCTTTTCCTTAGATATGCTCTCTCTCTAAGAATATACTCATTCCATTGAGATTCCTTTTCCTTATCAGAGAATGTACTGTTATTCAATTTATCTTGAACCTGTTTGACACGCTCCTTTCTAGAGATGACATAATCAAACATGTCACAATAGTAATCCAAGAAATACATTTGACAAACGGTGACTAATCGTTTAGTTTTTGGCGAATTAGCCTTTGTATAAAATTCTCTATTTAATCGAGAGGATAAAATTGAGTTGTTTGTACTATAGGTTGGATAATTATGATTTTCTCTATTTATTGGTGATCTGGTTGGTGATTGTGAAGAAATTGACATGGCATCTGGATGACGTGCATTGAAGGATAAATTTTCAACATCTCTAGACAGATCCTCAACGTCTCTGGATTGTCTGTTGAATATTGAACCAATAAATGACATTTGCTTTTGAAAGGTCGAAGCAAAGAGTCTTGCGAAACTTGTTCTGTTTTTGTTTTTCCTAAAGCGGGTGGAAATGAAAACAAACAGGTACTCACAACAATTTAAAAACTAATCACACTTTTTATTAAAATGTAATATTCAAGTATATTAAAAGAATATAACTAAATTACAAATAAATTTGTCTTGGTTAAATTTATTTTAGTTTTATGGGTAAAAGCGGGTTCGTTCAATGGTTTTATTCATGCGCAGGGTGCTTCATTCTTGTGTTTAAGACATCTATAAAAATTTTAGTAGATCACTTTCTTCTTCTGTGGCGTTGGCATCATGATTACTATGGCTGTTGTTTTCTCTTTGTATTTTTGAATCAACGGTTGTTCTAATCTGTGTAATTTTTCTTTGGCCAAGCAAACCCATACCAATTTCTTCATCGCCGACAATTTTGGTTTCTTCCTGCTGGCCAAAGGTAACCCTGTTTTGTAATCTTTCCACCTCACTCATTTTCATTCGTTCCTTCATTTTACGGAATTTTCTCCCACCTCTTTTAGCAGACTTTTTGTCAATGGGGACGGCCAATGGCTTTATAGCCTTCGTTTCTGGCGGTGCCTTAAATCGAATGAGCCTTTCATCTATTTGATTTTTCCACTGGTCAGCTTTGAGTGGACCTTTTGAATGATCCAACCTTGCACATAGAATAATTTTTGAAGAAAACTGTCTAAGTGCCTGCCTTTCATGTGGAGCATACTGTTTAATAACCTCGCAATCTTTTAAAAAGATGGCCTTATTGGGTAAATTAGCAGCAGGTAATGTTATTAATTGATTAATGGGTATTTTATTTAACAATTGGTGAGTTAACGGAGCACCAATAAGCGTTGACAAATTAGGATACTTTGATATTATTTCAGATGTAGGTGTTACCTGTTGTAACTGAGCCTGTTGCTCCTTTTGAATAATATTCTTTGCATCTGATTCATCAATGGCACGATGTGAGGAAAGCAAAGAGGCAGATAATGTAATGGCTAAATTCAAATGGGGCACATCCAGTGGGTGTGAGATAAGATAAGCGTGGAATTCTGAGGTGTGCTTACAGTTTGAAAATAATTCTATGATGAGTTTACTTCTAGCCTGAGCTGGCAGTGGTGGTATCGTTGGCCAGTATTGTTCCAATGACATTATCCTTCCAACGGCAATCAAATTGGATAGAAACCCAAAATGGAAACTTTGGCGATCAAGCGAAAAAAAAAAAAAAAAGTCACGTGGCTAACAAAATGTGACTAATATGTTGTCGTGGCATGACTTATATTGTTTTGTGTTACGTGTGTCATACAACATGAAAATGTGTCACACACCCGTGCACCAGCAAGGAAAAAACCTGCGCGGTGCCTGGCGAACTCGATTTTCAGCATGCTCTCATTGCGAAGCAGGTTGCTCCCCCTTGTTCGTAGAATGTCCACTGAAGTTCCTCGTGAAAAGACTGCCAAGGAAATTGAAAGGGAGTTGAAGAAAGCTGAAAAGCTTGCTAAATTCGAAGCGAAGAAGGCCAAACAGGCTCAATTAGCTGCAAATGCAGCTAAGAACAAAGAGAAAAAGGCAGCAAAGGCTCCAAAGAAAGTTGAAGAAAAGGTTGAATTTATTGACAAGACTGTTCCTGGTGAAAAGAAAATTTTAGTTTCCCTTGATGATCCTTCATTTTCTGCTTACGATCCTGCCGCTGTTGAATCCTCTTGGTACCAATGGTGGGTTAAATCAGGATTTTTTGAACCTGAACTAAATGCTGATGGTGAGATCAAGTCTGAAGGTGCCTTTGTTATTCCTGCTCCACCTCCAAATGTTACTGGTGCTCTTCATATTGGACATGCATTAACCGTTTCAATTCAAGATGCATTGATTAGATATTACAGAATGAAAGGTAAAACCGTTTTATATGTTCCAGGTTTTGATCATGCTGGTATTGCCACTCAATCCGTTGTTGAAAAAAACGTTTGGGCTAAGGAGAAAAAGACAAGACATGATTATGGTCGTGAAGCCTTCCTTGAAAAAATTTGGGAATGGAAAGACTCCTACCAACATAAGATCAAAGGTCAATTCCAAAAAATGGGTGCATCATATGATTGGACTAGAGAAGCATTCACCTTGGACGATGAACGTTCCAAGGCAGTCACTGAGGCCTTTGTCACCTTATTTAACGATGGCACCATTTATAGAGATTTGAGATTGGTCAACTGGTCCGTTAAATTAAATACAGCCCTTTCTAACTTGGAAGTTGATAACAAAAATATTGCTCCAAAGACTTTACTCTCTATCCCTGGTTATGACGAAAAAATTGAATTTGGTGTTTTAACTCATTTCGCCTACCCTGTTGTTGACTCTGATGAAAAATTGATTGTTGCAACTACCCGTCCAGAAACTATCTTTGGTGATACCGGTGTTGCCGTTCATCCTGATGATACTAGATATAAACATTTACATGGTAAATTTGTGAAGCATCCATTTTCTGATAAGCAAATTCCAATTATCACCGATTCTGAAGCTGTTGATATGGAATTTGGTACCGGTGCAGTTAAAATTACTCCTGGTCATGATTTTAACGATTACCAAACTGGTAAAAGAAATGGTTTGGAATTTGTCAATATTTTTACTGATGATGGTTTATTAAATGAAAATTGTGGTGAATATCAAGGTATCAAAAGATTTGATGCTAGAAAGATTGTCATTGACAAATTACAAGAATTCGGTCTTTTAGAATCTCAAGAAGGTCATGAAATGACTATCCCTGTTTGTTCTAGATCTGGTGATGTTATTGAACCATATTTAAAGCCACAATGGTGGGTTAGCCAAAAGGAAATGGCTGTTGAAGCTATTAAGGCAGTTAAGGATGGTAGAATTAATATTCAACCTGAATCTTCTGAAAAGGAATTTTACAGATGGATGGAAAATATTCAAGATTGGTGTATTTCAAGACAATTATGGTGGGGTCATAGATGTCCTGTTTACTTTGTTAATATCCCTGGTGAAACTACTGATTTAGACAGAAATAATAGAGAGTATTGGGTTGCTGGTCGTGATCAAGCTGAAGCTCAAGCTAAGGCTGAAGAATTATTTTGTGGTCAAACATTCACTTTGGAACAAGATGAAGATGTTTTGGACACTTGGTTTTCATCTGGTTTATGGCCATTTTCAACTCTTGGCTGGCCTGAAAAGACAAAAGATATGGAAAAATTCTATCCAATGTCTATGTTAGAAACTGGTTGGGATATTTTGTTTTTCTGGGTTTCTAGAATGATTTTACTTGGTATTAAATTAACTGGTGATATTCCATTTAAAGAAGTTTTCTGCCACTCTTTAGTCAGAGATGCCCAAGGTAGAAAAATGTCAAAATCTCTTGGTAATGTCATTGATCCATCTGATGTTATTGCTGGTATTAAATTAGATGACTTACACAAGCAATTATTTGCTGGTAATTTAGATCCAAGAGAAATTGAAAAGGCTAAGATTGGTCAAAAGGAATCATATCCAGATGGTATCCCACAATGTGGTACTGATGCTTTAAGATTTGCCTTATGTGCATACACCACTGGTGGTAAAGATATTAATTTGGATATTTTAAGAGTTGCTGGTTACAGAAAGTTCTGTAACAAGATTTTCCAAGCTACTAAATTCGTCATGATGAGATTAGGTGAAGATTACACACCACCTGCCAAGGCTGGCTTGTCAGGTAAAGAATCTTTAGTTGAACAATGGATTTTGCACAAGTTGACTAAAACTTCTGAAAAGGTTAACAAGGCTCTTGAATCTAGAGACTTTTATGAATCAACATCTGCCATTTACAATTTCTGGCTATATGATTTCTGTGATGTTTTCATTGAAAATTCAAAATACTTGATTTTGGAAGGTACTGAAGAACAAAAGAAATCAGCAAGAGACACCCTTTACACTTGTATCGATGGTGCCTTGAGATTAATTCATCCATTTATGCCATTCATTACTGAAGAAATGTGGCAACGTTTACCTAGACGTGCCTCCGAAAATTTGGAAACTATTATTAAAGCCCCATACCCAGAATACGTTGCTGAATATGATAACCAAACTGCTAGTGATTCTTATGAATTGGTTTTGGAAATTACCAAGGCAGCTAGATCTTTGTTGGCTCAATACAATATTACCAAGAATGGTCAAGTTTTCATTGAAGCAAATTCTGAAGAATTATTCAAAATTGCCGATGCGCAAAAGGATTCTATTGTTTCATTAATTAAATCTGTTGATTCTGTTTCCGTTTTTGGTGATGCTAAGGACATCCCATCTGGATGTGTCCTTTCCTCTGCTATTCCAAATGTCAATGTTCATTTATTGGTTAAGGGTATGATTGACATTGAAAAGGAACTTTCTAAATGGCAAAAGAAAATGGATAAGGTTCAAGGTTCATTAAAGAATTTGGAAAAGGTTATGAATGCACCAGATTATGAAGCTAAGGCATCTGATGTGGCCAAGGCTAAGAATCAAGAAAATTTGGAAAAGACATTGGCCGAAATTGAAGGTTTTGAGGCAACTATTTCTAATTTGGAAAAGTTGAAGTTGTAAGTAACAAATTCACTGCTTAACCGTAAGGTGTACATATTGATTAATAGCAAATGTTTTAACTATATAGACATTATAAATATATATATTAAATAAAGAATTAAAGGATTGAAATTGATGTTTTTGATGTTGTTCATGTTGGGATTGGTTTTGTTATTTTTGCCAATAGTGCAAATTATCAACTAAAAATATACTGATTTGCAACTTCTGTGGTAAGCTCCTTTCTAACATTCAAGATTTCTTTTGTAACAATTTTCTGTGTTTCATCATAAACCTGTAAAACAACTTCTCCTTCAAACTCACCTATGGAATTCATATATAGTAATTCATTTGCTCTACCATCAACAACTGACCAAATAACATTGTGCTGACCATTACCCAATTCAATTGAAACACCCCAAAATGATTTTTGTAAATGGATTCCTGAACGAACGCACTCTCTATATAAACTGTTTACACAATCAATGAAATCCCCATTTTGATAAAGCGTTATAGTGAATTGTTTTCTTGAATAAACTGGTGATACAACTTCTTCTAATAAGGCACTTAGCTGCTTGGCCCATGTGGCAGTTTCTGTTGAAGGAGCACCAGATTTGGGATAAACTGTTATATCAAAGTATGGATGTTTGGATTCGTTCTTAGTACGTTGAACCTCATGGGGTCCGCTGATGTTGCAATTCATTTGGTGTTGTAAGTTTAACTAATTGGCAAATATACGTATGAGAACAAGAGATTTCCCATGTCCCGATTTGGAAAAAATGAAATTTTTTTTTAAAAAAAAAATTTTAATATTTCAAATTTGTGAAAATCAAGTTAACTCTGAATAATGAATGTATTATTAAATTCAGTGTCGGATTTAAATGCTCCTATTGCTTTATTAGTAGGGTTGATGAATGCTGATGTCATTAAAAATTCAACTCAAGTTGAACAAACTAATCTTTTGGTTAAGATCTGTACTTTGATGAAATCAAATCATGCCAGATTGAGATGGAGAGGATTAAGATTATGGCAATTAAGTATTAGACATCCTGTTTTGTTACTCAATACTAGTCATCAGTCTAATTTATTGGCAGCATGTGTTAAAATTTTAGAAAGCAAATGTTTTATTGGTGAAAATCCAGGCCAGGAAGAACTAGTTTGCTTAAATGCAGCTGTTGATACCGTTGACTTTGTTATGGATAAAATTAGAGGAAAGCAAGGATTAGTTAGAGAAGTTTTAACTCCAAAATTGCCAGGTATTATTTCAAGTTTGATAGGTTTAGTTGGTGTCGTCAATGTTGTTGGTGTTTTATATAAACTGTTACTTTCTAATAGTAACACTTTTAGACCTTTTGGTTCAAAATTTGAAAAGAAATTGTTAATTATTTTAGCAAATGGTGATAATTTTAAGAAACTTGAAAGTGAAACATTGAGGGATGTTTTAAAATGTTTATCGTTACTATCTTTCAATTTAGCTAGGAACGATATCGAAGAACAATGGAGTAAAAGAATGAATGCATTAATGTTGGAAATCATGTCAGTTGTGGGTATTTACAACTCTCTGTTGGATACTGAATCCAATCCAACATATGTTACAAAAGTGAAAACATTACCACAATCAAATGAAAATTTAAGACCAGATTATTTATTTGGTACTTTAGATTTAGATATTAATGAAGATCCCTACTCTGTATTAAAAATAAGTGATAGAATTCAAATTTTACTAATGATGATTCAAGCTCAACTTGAATCAAGTACACCAAACGTTGTTCAAGTTCCTTTTGGACAATTAATTTCATTAGGTACTTTACTTTCTTCATTGGGTACTTATGGTAACATTAAATCAGATATAAGAGGTGATGATTTGCATAACTCAATTGGGGATTCGTTATTGTTGATCCAATCAACTGCATTGAACTTTTTAAATAACCTGATTAAAAAGTTTTCAGCTGCTATTTATCCTCATGTTTTTGAAATTTTGGCAACGATGGATTCTATTGTACCAGTTTATGCAAGAAATGGTAAATTAAAGGTTGATAAAAAAAAGATTTGGGATCAAAAGGATGTTGTTGGATCCAATGTTGAAGTTATTACCTCAATTTTAAATTTGGTGGAAAGATGGAAAGATATGAGTGTTTTAACACGTATTGTTGATTCATGCGAATGCTTACTTGAAGGATCCAGTGCACCTGATCCAACAGGTGGTGCCAATGCAATTACTGGGGCAACAGGTGGCAAGAAAAAGAAAAAGGGTACAATTGCTCTATCTGATTACTTGAGTAATCCAAAGGCATTTTCAGAGGAATTATCACCTCGTTTAATTGGATTAATAAGAAATTTTTACATTTGCCTTGTGAAGAAATGTGAATTGAGTACTGGTAAATTAAACGTGATTGTTAGATGGGCTATTTTAGATGCTGTCAGCTCAAAATCTTTGAATGAACAACAAAGAAACTTAATGAGAGCTATCGTCTTGTATCCTGGTAAGAGTAAAGGTGCCGTTAGTGCATATCCTATTATCGTTGGGTTGTTAGAAAATGATGATGTTTTGAGTTTAATGATGAATCCAAGATTTCCATTATTACCTCAACTTGTTGCTTATACGGGTAAGGAATATAACGAAAGTGCATCAGAACAAGATGATGATCATGATGATGAGTTGAATGAAACCGAAAACAAAAACGGAAAAGAAGCTAATAATGATGAAATTGAAAGAAGTGAAATAAATGCACTTAAAAGGAAACACCAAGAAGAAGAGAAAATAGAAGAGATTGCCAAAAAGGCTAAAATTGAAACTGAATACTCTGATATGATTGTCAAGGAATCCGACGAACAGATCAAAAACATTCTTCCTCAATCAATAACCACAGAACCTAATACACAAGCCGCTGCTCCAATACAGGAAGTATCTGAAGAGCAGGCTGAGGAATCGGATTCTGATGTTGATTCTGATTTCGAAATTCCTGAAATCAACGTCGATTAAACTAAATATAATGTGGCTGTGTAACATTCGTAGATTAATAGAACAAGAAAAATCCAAAAATCTAGTTTCATTTGAACAGCACAGCCATGGCTGTTGTTTTAGTAAACAGTATACAAACAAAAAAACCATACATGGGTCAGCATTCACCAAATTGTTTACAAAATAAACTCGAACGGCTTGTTGCCGGAGACTTGGGGGTTGTTGTTAACATAAAAAATGTGAAAAAAATATATAGAAAAAAATTAGAGAAAACTCCGACGGACCTTTTCGCCAGGACGAAAATAAAAGTAAAGCAAGTAAACTGTTATTTTTATTTATTCCTATTAACTGCCTATCACATCAGAAGCATATATCAAGTTGAAGATCCTTTTTAAAATAAAAGGGATGCCAAATTGGGAAGGTTTCCCGACTAGCCGACAACTCTTTTGCAAAAATAATTTTTTTTTCAGCCAAATCTGCACGATCAAAAAAAAAATTAAAATTTGATAAAATTTGAAAAAAAAATTAAAATTTGATAAAATTTGAAAAAAAAAAAAATATTTATGCAAAAGAATTCACAAGCAATGGCAAAATCCAGTAAAGTGGCTAAAAAGAGCAAAAGCTTGGCTAAACAGACAGATAATGTTTTGACAATTAAAGATATTAGTAAAATTTCAAAGGAAATCCAGGAATCTCCAAAAAACTATAACAAATTGACAGCTTTATTGAAAATGTTAAAAGCTTCAAGTGTCAAATCTGAAATGACACTTATTAGATCGCTGATTCATGATCTTTTCAAAATCTTTAACTATTTTTTGAATAAGAGACTATTGAAATTAACCAAAAAGCAAACCGATAATCAAAAAACTGTTACAAGATGGTTAATTTCAAAATACGACGAATTTAAAATGCAACTCTATTCACTTTGGAAAGTTGAAAAAATTAATGGATTGGATAAAGATCAAATTGCCACTGTTAAAATTGACATTTTAGAAGGTTTGTTAAAGTTAATTAGGCAAGAGGCTTTATACAATGCACCAAATGAAGGTGAACTTTATTTCCCTAGCAGCACATATCAACTTTTCATGTATAAGTTATTCACATGCGGTGATTTAGAAAATATTAGAGAGCAAGATGGAACTATTGACGATTATCTAGTCTTAGAATTTGCTGAGTATATTGACAAATATTGGGATCTTAAATATTATTTATTCCAAGAATTGAAAAATGTTGTTGCCAAATTAGAAGATGAACCACAATCAGAGATGAAAGATTCAATTTCTTTGTTATTTGCTAAAGTCATGACTATACTCAAAAGAAACGATTTATATAATGTCAAAAATGAAAAGTCTATTCTTGAATTCAAATTATGGTCAAAGCAATCACCAACGAACACAATATATGCCATCAATCAATTTACCATTAATTTTGAGAAATCAATGATTAAATTAATTTCTTTACCATTAACAACTAACGAATACAAATCTGTTTTAAATTTATTGCACAAAAGAGTTATTCCATATTTTAACAATGCACAAACATTACTTGACTTTTTAACATCAGCTTATACATTTGGTATCAAAGGTGATTCAATGGGTAAAGATATTACAATTGCAATTTTAGCATTGAATGGTCTTTGGGAATTAATGAAACAATATAACCTTGAATATCCAGCATTTTATTCAAATCTTTATGCTATTTTAACACCTGAATTAGTACAATCTGAATATCGTGCTAGATTTTTTAGACTACTTGAACTTTTTATGGGTTCAACACATTTACCGTCTGCCTTAGTTGGTAGTTTCATTAAAAGGCTAGGAAAATTATCATTAGTTGCTGATCCAGGTGCAATTGTTACAATTGTACCGTTTGTTTATAATCTTATGAAAGTTCATCCAACCTGTATGTTATTAATTCATGATACAACAGCAGATCAAAATAAAGGTGTTGATACAAGTGGTAGTAAATCATCAAGTAAATCAATTGATAGATCAGGCTTTATTGATCCTTTTAATCCTGACGAAACTGATCCAATGAAAACAAATGCATTAGAATCATCTTTATGGGAATTTGATACTTTATTAAATCATTTCCATCCAAATGTTTCAGCTTTGGTGAAAATTTTTACACAGATGTTTCATAAGCACAGATACAACATGGAAGATTTTTACTATTGGTCATATGGTAAGTTAATTGAGCAAGAGGCGGGTAAGAAATTAAGAGGTGAATTAGGTTTAGAATGGGAAGAATGGGATAACTTAATGGCTGTTGATGCTGATGGGGATAACTCCTATTTATCTAGTTGGACATACTAAAATAATTGGTGATTGTAAAAATCATTTAAATATATATAAACAGAATAAATTCTATAAAAATTAAGAATAAAATTGAAAAACTAAAACATTCATAAATCATTACTTTATTTAACCCAATGAGCCCGTACTCATTCCAAAGGAGAATCATCATCCCATGATCTCAAAATTTTTGAAGTCGTTTCAAAACACCATAAGCTAACAGCAGTAGCAGGAACACTTTTAACCAATGCCGGTGTTAAACCTCTATAAAATCCACCAATCCCCCTTTCTTTTAATATTCTAGTAGCCACTTGTAAAACAGGATCTCTATGTATTTGTAAATTTCTTTTGATTAAGTCTAAAGGATAAACAGCAGTTTTGCAAATTAAACCGGCTAATGGAGCTGCAATTGAAGAAACTGTTGCTGTGTTCAAATATGAAGATTTTGAAGCCTGTTGTTCACCAAGCGACATAATGGTGCCATACACCCCAAAACTTATACCTGTCATACTACCAATATATAGCATACTGACACCAACACCACCAAAAAATCCTTTGAATCCATAATTAACCCAAATATCTTTTATTTCTTTATTTAACGAACGGAATCCATTTGAATTTGACGCCAATCTTGTTCTTAGTAAATCAAACGGATATGAAACAACAGTTGACACCATACCTGCAGAAAATCCAACTATGGAATTTTTAACTGTTGCTTGCTTTGCCAAGGTCGTGCCGCTTAATGTTGAATCATAAATTTTACCTAATGAATTATAGCAAAAAAATTGTGAGCCACCATAGATAATATACATTAATTCTGCGGGGATATTACCTTTCCAAAAAGCATACAAACCTTCATTTTTAATTATACTTTTCACTGTTGAGATGACCCCTGATGTCGACGTGGATAATTGTAAACGAATTTTCACAATATCAATAGGTGCAATGACAACCCTCACGATGAGACCTGAAACAGATCCCGAAATCAAAGATTGTGTTGCAGTTAGTGGTTTGTCAGTAGTAGTAAAAGATTTTGAACTTTGCTCCCCCATACCAAAATAAAACAAGGCCGGGAAAAAGGAGTTTGGGTGAATTACAAGAAAAGAGAATATCTCGGAGTGTCTCGCTCGACATTAATCCGATCTAAACCCCCACTTAAATTCAAATTAAACATAAATTACTAATATACAGCCTCAAAATATTATTTAGATATAATGTATTGCAGTTTTTTTTTATTTTGCAAGCGTAAAGCTCAAATTTTTTCCAGCTGCTGTTGAGCTAAAATGGCCTTCTTGGTCTCTTCGTCAACACAGTCAGCAAAGAGCTCCAATGGGACATCTGCCAGTCCTGTCTTTCTACCTGCAGTGTCTACAATGATCGTGTCAATAAACATTTTATCGCCATCAACATTGCCAGATATTTTTTTCCACTGAGAATGGGTAGGTTGGGTATTATTTGGGACAAAATTAAGTCCGGTATACACATCCCTCTGCTTACCCCTGAGCATTTCTTGTCTATCATATAACAGCATTGAATCAAATTGTCTAGCATTTAATGCATGGTCGTGAATCCAAGACACTTCATTATCTGCCACGGTGTTGGTACTCATAACCATCGCCACGCTTCGTTGTCTATCAGGCACGGCAACACCCGTGTAAGCCTCTGTATTCATACCCACTGGAGCACCTTCAATGGCACCGGCATCCCTAGCTGCCTGTTCATAATAGTCATCTGTTATCTGTTTACCATGAAGAATCATTCGAGCACCAAATTCTTTATACATTGACTTTGCAGTGACAAGATACGCCTGTCTTGTTTTAAACTGAGAAGGTAGCCATCCTTGTCTAATTAATTCCATCTTATCCGGTTCATTTAAACGAACCCTAAATAAATTTCCATGCTTTTGAAATAAGAAATATGAATCTCTGTATCCAATGGATCTGGCAACATCAGTTGAAATGGCATACAATCTCTCGCCTCTATGGGGCACCTTGAACGTTTTCACCCTGAACTGTCTGCCGCCTTTGAGATAACCCAAATAATCAATTTTTTCCTCACCTGCAGGATCCTCAGGCGTCACAATTTCGTCTTCTCTAACCTTAACCTCAAGATCGTTAATGATCTCAGTGACGGGTGTGGATGGCGCAGAGGGCTTCTTGTTCTTAGGCGGGCGGCCACGTCTGACCAAATTAGAATTTTTAACTTTCTTTACCTTTACCTGTTTACCCTTGATCTTAACCTGGACCTGAGGCGTGTATTCGTCTTCCTCTTCCTCGTCTTCTTCGTCGTCGTCTTCCATATCAACATCAACATCAACATCGACATCACCATCCACTTCGGCCTCTCCCTCGTGTTCTTGTTCGGCATTGGTGTCTTCAAAGTCGCCATCGTTGTCGTCATCGTGCATTTCGACGATCTCGTGCTCCATTTCAGCGTCGCTGTCCATTCTTAGAAACCCTTTCAAACACTCGGAAAACAAGCTAAAGGAGAGGGCAAAGAAAAAAAAATCACGGCGGTGCGCTGCACAGCCTTTTTTATTGTGAGCCGCACGCAAAAAGTATAAAAGGCGGCGGTTCCCCCCCAAATTCGAACTTTCATTTCTCATCCACCGTGCTCTCGACGTGGGTTTTCCACGTTGAGACGGTACCCCGTGAGCTTTTTGGTGCACGGGGACAGCAGTCACGGTGGCAGAGTTAAAAGCTGGATTAATCGCATCTTAAGATTTCAGTTCTTCAGCGTGCTTCATGCCCCAGAGACAGTTGTATTTTTATAAAGTAAATGTGAGTGTATAGGGGTTCTTTACTTGTAGCTGTAGGTAGAACGATGCCGTATACTTTGCCTAATTGGTTGAATAGCAACCACCTGCAACTCGGCTGACTGAAAAACAAATCAAAATAAATGATTCAACTTCTTTCGTTATCTAGAATATATTTTTGTTTTCCAATTTAAAAAAACAGATTGCTGTCGTTATACTTCTAGACCTGGCAAATGTGAGTTTAAATCAAAATAATCTCAAGTTCCCCACATTGAAAAACTTCTTTCCTGAGTTCCCAAATAAACAGTAGAGTAAAAATTTAAGTAATTGGCAAAATATAAAAACGAGCATAATGTGTACTTTTCAATGGGATCATGATTTTATTTCCATCTTTAAATTACGTGCTAATACCATTCACTGCTCATCCACTGGACTAGTAAAAAAAATATTGCTTTGCACCTTGAGGCAATCATTAAATATTGCTGTAAATTATGAAAGCCAATAATTCAAAGTTTTATATTATATGCTTGTCTGAACAACGCCTTCTTAAGAGTGATCAACAATGAACACGCCATCTGTGGCTTTGAAAAGTTATTTTATAAATATATTTATTGCATTAAAAAATTTGTAGATTTCAAATTTTATTTTTAATATAAGTTACAAAGCGTAGACCTGGTTGGATGGCCTGCCGAGCATGTTAAGAGACAAGCACAACAATTGGAAACTACACAAAAAAATGCCAAATTTGATGGATTCTTTGAACTCATTATAGTAAATCGTACAAGAATGGTATTTTTTCTTTGTGTAATTGAATAAGAGTATAGTAATAGCTCTTATCAATTATCCTATAATTAGACTAAACTCACCTGAGCATATTAGCTCGACACGCGAGTTTGTATATAAGGAAAAACCGTAGAAGAGTTTTTCCGAATTTATAAATTAAGCAGTTACTGCATTACGAAATGCTGAATAAATTTACCTATTCTTATCATAAAGAGACACATAATGGACATTTGCGTCATGCCTATTTTGTGAGTTTTTATGAAACTTAGAAACTGAACTGAATCTTTTTTTGTCAAGTAAAATTTTTAGAGTTTGCGGTCGCAAGGCTGAAACTGAAAGGAATTGACGGGAAGGCACCACCAGGAGTGGAGCCTGCGGCTTAATTTGACTCAACACGGGACAGCTTACCAGGTCCAGGCATGATAAGGATTGACAAGTTAATAGTCATGCAAAGCCTCTTCATGAGATAACCCAATATATTCACAACTTGTAAAAATTATAAACCTAGAGCAGCTTTTTGAATCCGAAAAACCACTGCGGTATTTGGTGCTTTTACCAACAACCCTTAAAATGCTCCATATAGCTACCCTGTACACATAGAATAAATCATTTACAAAATTTTATCATCATGACGGGGATGCAGTTGTGACCAACTACTTCACACAGCTGCGTGCAATTCGAATTGTGGATGGGGTGATGAGCTGGTGCTTTTTGCCAATAAAAATACGTACAGTACCTTTACCTTATCAAACAAAAAAATATTTAAATTCAAAATACATAGGTTTTGAGTGCAATTATTGATAATAAAGCATTTACTTGTAGTCACTTAAAATCTGAATGTAACAGGAAATTTCTATAAAGGTTTGTGGGTAGGGTAAATTTGACGAATCTTCAATTCTATAAAAACTATAAAGCGGACTATCGCCCTTTTACCTGTGCGACTCTATGCTTGGAGTAAGACTAAACATAAATACAATTTATGCTTAGCATCACTTAATATAAGTAAACAATAATATCTCTGTTATTGTTATTGTATTCTGTTATAATAACATTATATTATATCATAGCTTTTACAATTCCTAAAATATTGCACAGCCTTGATACAAAAAAATTTTTTTTTGGCGACAAGGAAAATGTTGCCTACTGTTAGTTTCTAAGAAATCTGTCCTAAATTCAATCAATAATACAATACTTTTTATATACAGTATATGTTGTAGAGAATCAATTCAAATTGTATAATTGGTTATTATGCTTATCTGCATAGCCAACTTTAACTTTAGACGAACCGAAGAAGACACCAGCATTAGTGAAGAAAAAACCTTCATCAGATACTTTAGATGCCTGTTTAACAGATATCAAATTTTGATTAGCCCCAGGAACACATGCAACATTTGTTCGACTAATAATGTCATCACCATTAACAAAGTCAATTGTACCAATATCAACAATAGAAAGTGGAGTTTCACTAATACCCCGAAGGCTCCCATGTTGTAATGATATGTTCTTATCATTCATTTCATAATAATAAGATATGAAACAAAAGAGACATGTATATGAAACATATTATGAAACACATGAAACATAAACATGAAACATAAACATGAAACATAAATATGAAACATAAACATGAAACATAAACTTGAAACATAAACTTGAAACATAAACTTGAAACATGTATTATATAGGAAAACTTACTTAGAATAAATAAATAGGCAATCGCCTGTTTCATACTGTTATTTAATAATTAATCAAAATACTCATTTAAAAGCGTACAGTGGATTTCCCAACTAGAATTAATTCTCTACAACATCCCAGAAGAGGGCACAAGGTCTCTAAAGTGAGACAAATCTTTGCTTACATGTAATGTAGAGCCTGAATCAATCACATATTTACCAGAGCTGTGCACACTATACGCAGTATGCGTGACAGTCCAAACGTGTTCACTCTGTTTACGACTAGAAGAACTCTTTGAGGGAGTGGAAGCTGGGTTACCCGGAGATGCTGGTAAAGGAGTCATTACATCTTCTGCCGATGACCTTCTTTTTCTTATGGTGAGATGAGGAAGTAGCAAAAGCATGAGCAGACTCGGACCCTGGACCTTTGGCATTAATAATGTCATTCAACTTTCTAGTAACATTCGAAATTTCCAAGTTAGGATTAGCACTTTCAAGGAGCCTGTCAGCACCTTTTTCGGGAATCATTAGGAGAAAGAGACAACCCATTAATTCTTTGATCTCATTAGTATTGTTGAAACTGGCAATAAGATCATTCATTAGAACAAGGACTTCAGAGGAACCATAATTTCTGGAAGAGATATGGCTGAAAAGTTTCTTGAACATTGTAAAAACAGCCCGTGGAGAGACTTGGCCATAATCTGTCGTGATCATTCTTAACAAACCAAGACCATAAGCACCTGGAGTATACATATACTTATTTCTAATTTTGACATCAACCGTATTGACTAGAACTAAATTAACATTACCTTCTAATTGACTGGTAATAATTGCAGCAGAACCAATTAATTCTTGTGGAATGTCATCAGGAAGTTGTGTAGCACCAGTGTGAAAGTATTCAATAATACCATGACCTTCTAAAGAAAGAGTCATGAGCAAATTAGCATGCCATAAGTTGAAATTGGAAGGAGACTTCAATTGAGTAAGAGTGCCAGCAGGGTAACGTAGAGCAAAAGGGCTCATAACCTGTTGTAGAGAATTAATTCTAGTTGGGAAATCCATTGTAAGCTTTTAAATGAGTATTTTGATTGATTATTAAATAACAGTATGAAACAGGCGATTGCCTATTTATTTATTCTAAATAAGTTTTCCTATATAATAAATGTTTCATGTTTATGTTTCATGTGTTTCATAATATGTTTCATATACATGTCTCTTTGTTTCATGTCTTATTATTAAGAAGTGAATGATAAGAACATATCATTACAACAATATATACTGTGAAAATAAGAGATAAATAATAATATTGTATCTATATTGTCTATAAGTATTAGCGAATACATGAGCCAATTATGTATGAAGAAACAGGTTGGGGTTCGTGCAAGAGAGCTGCGCGTATAAAAGGTATAAAAACATGTATCTATTACAGTATTACCCAAAAGTAATCCGAAAATATAAGATATTGTATGATTCATTAATAAGGTATGATTCCTAGATAAAATACAGGTTTGAACGAAGAAAAAATAAAAATAAAAATAAAAATAAAAATATAAAGGATGTAGCTTTTATAGATTATATGATCCGCTCTTTTTAGAGGTTTCAAGGTTATTAAAATAAACTTGATTATAAAGTGGGCTAGATTCTATATTTATACTTACTCAACATTTTTAATTTATAGTATGAGTAAATGTTCAACATTTTATTTCTAGAATATTCCATCCTGAATATTCTCACTCTCATAAAATCTGATCTTAAGTGATTACATAATATATCACCTAATACTGATATCCGTAATCCCGTATCCTTTACAAAAAATAAAAATAAAAATAAAAATAAAAATCATATATCTCGATCATAGTTGTAAAGAAAGTTTATTGTTGTTTTTTTGTAATTCTGATTCATCAGTGTGTATAATATTACCAAATTTTTCTAAGCATCTGGTTGCATGTGTTTTAATAGCTCTAATTGGTAGTTCAATAGAAGGTCTAAAGTTATTGACGATTAGGTTTTCACTGCTTTTAGTTTTCTGGAAAACGGTAGTATCATCTGGTGTGTTGAGGTTGGAAATTTGTGTTACAATGGAGTTCAGGTAATCTTCAATGTGGATTGGGTGCACTTCAGGTGCGTGTAAGTAGACATTAAAAGTTCTTGTTGGTGAAATAGATGTGATAGGTTCGTTGAGCTCAATTGTCAAAGCTTCAACAATATCAGCTGTCAGGTTTTCTTCCAGATATCTGAATAGTGGCGTCCGTCGCCTCTTAATGGGTGAGTGGTTCGTTTGTATTCTTGTAGATTTTGAACAATAGGTCAGCAGATGCTGAACGATAGTCCATTTTATTTAACTCATAAGCCGCATGAACTGAGGCAGGAGCTTTGTTGTAATTGTAATTAGGTTTGAAGCTTCTGATAAGGCTGTTTACCTTGTTTTGGTTGCTCCAGACATTGTCGCTGCGAGCATTGTTCTGACCAGCTTTCTCGGTCACAGTTTCAACTAAGTGAGACTGTTCTCTGGGTAGAGGAGACTTATTAGGGTCAGGAGGTGGAACAGGTGGTGGTGGTCTTTCATTGCTGCTTTTTCTAACATTTTTTTATTATTATTTTTTTGTGTTTTTTCCTATCGTCCAATAGCATTTATGGTTTAACCATAGGCTCTGTTTCATAATGATAAAAATCCCTTATCAATAGATAAGACTTGTTTCATAATGATGAATATTATCTCAACTTACTGATCGGCCTGATGTCCTTATCTAAAGTGTATTAATTTATTATGTCCTTGATTATGACCCAAAATCAAGAATCTCTTTTAGAACATTATCATTCTGATTTTCAACAATATTTATGTTTCATCTATGTTTCATATTTATATTTATATATGTTTCAGATATTATTAATATGCAGTGAATTATAAGATAAATATAATTATGAAACACGTTATAGACCAAAAATCATGTGATACATATTACTTATAATATATAAATAAGGAATAGCCTATATTTATAATCTTATGAAAAGTAATCAAAAACAATACTATGGACTTTCCAAATAGAATTAATTCCTTACAAAATCATTACCATTACGTCAAATACTAATATGGTATGTTGGATTGTGAAATAATAGATAAAATATTATTTCCCTTTTAGCAAATAAGTAAACAACAATTGCAGTTTATTAATTAATTTTTTTCATATTCTTCCAATTAGAAAATATCTCAAAACCTTGAATATATACGGTGCTATTGACACATTTAGTTTATAAAAATAACCGTATGTTGTAATAAGGTGTGTCTAGCTTGTAAATCCATAATTTAATAGAGTTTTTGATTAATTAAATAAATTATAAAATGAGGAAACCCCTCGATATATATACTCTTGATAAATGTAAAACCCTTATCAGATTATTATTTCCTTTTCTGTTAGCCGACATTATTAATCGCCGAACATTGTCGCCTGTTACTCAAATAGATAAATAGTCTAATGTCATAAGATGAATCATCGACTATTTCCTAAAATGATAAGCTGGATGAGCTTATCATTGAATGTTAAGTGCATTTCATTTCCAACACATCATGTTTAAACATTTTTTATTTTAAGTAATTTTTTTTTTTTTTTTCAGTATAAGCTTTATTTTTAACTACATCTATATATCTTATATAAGACAAAATTCGTCCACTACGTTTTTGCGTGGATCCGTTCTCAGTATAAGAAAACGTAATTAAATGCTATTTTACTTTATGGGAAAGTATTCAAAAACCCAGTGATTTTATTAATTTTTTTTTTTTTTTTTTTTCCTGAAGTCTACCGACTATTGTAGTATAATCAATTTGAGTTGGCAGAACTAGTATCATTGGTTCATTGGAGTCTCACCGCAGATTCATATAGGATTTTGTATTTTCTTATAGTTCTGGCATCTATTATTTCAGACAATTCTAGATGATAGAACTTCCTGTAGATAAAATGTAGAAATCCTAATCCATAATCAATTCGTTCTAATGTTTGATTAGTAAAGGAAATATTGGCAATGATGTTTTTTGATAGCGGGAATGGTATTTTAAGTAACTCCCATATTTGGGCTGCAATTTTGCATTCCGTTATCATGTGGAATAGTCCACCCTTTCCCTCTACCTTACAGAGGGTACATGGCCTTATGCCTATTTGGCCCCTACTAAGACCTATGTTTACCTTATAAAATTCTTCAGTAAACATAGGGAGCTTGAGTCTGATTGGTGCAAGCCATTTGAAGAATTTCCTCCACTTTTGTTCGGGAATCTCTAGTACTGACCAATATGCTGTGGTCCTCTCAAGGTATTTGGTTTTGTTGGTATGGAACCGTTTGCTCAAATGTCGGAAATCACTAGATCCCGACGCTAAGCTAGTGTTTGTATAGGCTTGTTTTGTGTTGAAGTTATGTTGCCTTGGAAACGTGTAACCATTTAGAATATCTTCCAGTTGTGTACAGGAAAATGGACGTTCGATGGCTGTAGGAAGATTCCCAGGTACCATAACCTGGTGCCAAGAGGCAATGTAATGTAGGGTTGGTGGGTAGATTGCTGGTTTTAGCATCGAAACTGCGAAGTATTCGTCATCTTCTTCCTCCATCAAGTCTAGAAGGTCCGTATCTGGTGTAGAGTTGACCCACAGCCTCGTTATATTAATGGATTGAATGTTTGACGCCAATGATCTTTGCAAAAGCTGCACGATTTTTAAATACGTTTCCTGTTGAAGTGGTTCCATAGTATGGTGATTAAGCTTGAGAATAGACCAATATGGAAGAGTGACTATGTCACCGCTGGTGGAAAACAAACCTGGAAGTTGAGGATGGTCTCGATCTCGTCGGTCTGAGTCGGTCAACGGAGCTAAGTATTCAGAATATTGTATCGCAAGCTGTTGGTTGAAATTGTTTCGTGTTCCATCATCTAAGACCATTGCGTTGACGAGTCCCTGTACTTCAGATCGGAGCATGAAATATGCAGGATGCTCTTTAACGACGTCATTTGGTTGCGTGATGATGGAATGTATAAAGGAAGCTCTCCTTCCTAGCAATTGTATCTCGAGGTCAATAAGGCCTAGGCCACCGTGTTCACGTTGACTATGCCAAGGTATGATATTTGCCTTTGGGGGCACAGTAGTGTTTGGAAGATGTTTTAGTAACGCTGTTTTTGTCCGACCAACGAACCTTCTCAGTGTTTTGGGAGGTATGGGGGTATGCTGGTCAAAAAAGTATATAGTTGAAAAGATGAAAGTGTTGATGGCTGATACCCGCTCAGATAGAGGAAGGTCTAAGTACAAGATTTTGGTAAGTCGTCGTTCAAGGAGGTGAATTTTTTCCTTCCAATCCGTTCCTAGGAGTGGAACTCCCAGATATTTCGGATTGGATAGAATGTCCTGAAAACTGGAGATTGTGAAATTTGATGATTGGGCAATTGATGTCAATTGTTCGCCGAGGGCAAAGACTTTTGTCTTATCAGTGTTTAGTTCCAGACCGCTAATCTTTGAAAATAGTTGGATCAATTTAATGGTCAGGTTTAGTTCTTCAGTAGTGGTCTGGAAGGTAATGATATCGTCCGCAAAGGCAAATAGTTTTACTTTTGTGGAAGGTAAATTGATTACCGCCTGTGCGTGTGGTTGACATTTTATGTGAGGTATTTTATATAAAATTCCGTTTTTCATTTGGTCCAACTTTGAAATAAGTGGTTGGATAGCTATGTTGAAAAGGAGCGGTGAAAGGGGTGACCCTTGTCTGACTCCACGTTGAACGGTAATTTTATTCCAGAATATATTTTTCCCATTTAATAGAGAAGCTAGTGTGGAGTTGTTTAACATTTCAAAAGATTTTACCAGGGTGTCTGGAAGTCCAATTCTCTTTAGGACTAGAGAAAGGAATTTTCCAGAAAGTGTATCAAATGCTTTTTGGATATCAACCATAAGCAAAGATGAAGTCCCCGGTAATTGATGATTTGCAAGTTTGTGGGCAAGCATGCATGTTGCTTGGATGTGTAGGTGCATATTTCTATTTGTTAAAAAAGCTTGTTGATGGGGGGTGATGATG
The DNA here is from genome assembly GCA_037044635.1 of Martiniozyma asiatica (nom. inval.). Classification (NCBI taxonomy): domain Eukaryota; kingdom Fungi; phylum Ascomycota; class Pichiomycetes; order Pichiales; family Pichiaceae; genus Martiniozyma; species Martiniozyma asiatica (nom. inval.). The sequence continues at coordinate 1,722,804 of BTFY01000003.1, read as the reverse complement.
TTTTGGAGAGGCTCCATGAGTCTTTTTGTCCAGGTGAAACTAATTAGTCTGAACGTGGTGTTGGTCAAACTAATTGGTCTGAGCTTGCGTGGAGACGGTTGAAGGTGATTGAAGCCAGGTTTGGGAATAAGCTTTATAAGGCTTTCAGTGAGTGATTTGGGAGCTTTTCTTTTTAAGAATGAAAGTCGATTTGCTACCGCTGTGATGTGGTTTCCCATCAGATGCCAGTTTTGATAAAGATCAGAATATAATATTCCGTCTGGTCCTGGGGCTGATGGACCCTTTGAGCAGAGTGTATACAAATTTTTTTGGAGTTCTTTATTAGAAATAGCAAGTTGTAGGTGGGAGATTTTGTCATCCGGGATTGAGTCGGGGATGGAGTCTAGAAAGAAATTGGTGAGATTTTCACTGTTGGGTGGGGTGGAGTTTGATTCGGAGTAAAGAGAACCAAGGAATTGATGGGCCTGATGAATAAAGTTTTCCGAAAAAGTGGTTTCAGCAATGAATTTGTTAAACCGCTTCCTTAAACGATGATATGGCTGTGGCAAACTTTTAGAGTCGGCGTCAAGCAGTTCAGAAGTTTTTTCCAGGGTGATCTTGGAAGGTGTTGGTAGCTTTTTGAAACAACGTAGAAGATTTTGCAGCCTACTTTGAATTTTGGATATGTAGTCATGGTATGATTGAATTGGGTAGTCTTCATCTAGATTTGGAGGTTTAAATATATAATCCAACAAATCTTTATTCCTTTTAATAAAAGGGGGAATAGTTGGATTTTTAGGAACAAAATTTTTATAGTGTGTGGTGTGTTGTGTATTATGGAATGGCGACAAACGGAGCAATAAGGGGTGATGGGTGCTGAAAACAAATTTTCTTTTGACATTTAAATTTATTTTGAAAATTGAAAGCAAGGATTCAGACACCAAGAATCTGTCAAGTCTCCTATTCGTTTGGTAGTGGTGGTTGGTGGTTATTCTGCTTTGTCTGCAAGAACGAAGAAGTGCAATATCTTGTAGATGGAATTCATTTAGTTTTGAGTGCATGTGGATCTCAATGTTGGGAACAGTTGAGACGACCAATTGCTCGGCTGGAGAGGTATTCCAATCACCTCCTACAATGACCAAACGGTTCAAGTGTGGGAGGATGTTAATGTTATCTGATTAATATCTTTTTTGGGTGTAATTAACTTATTTTGATGTTTTGTTAATAAATATGGCAATGTGCACACCGTTTTTCAGTCGCAGAGATGTCCAGTGCCTTAGTTTGCTTTTTTCAGGGTGTTAGAGTAAGGCTCATACTGCAAAAATTTAGTGACTAATTTAAAATTTATCAAAGATAACCTCTTAAAAATTAGAATTTTAATTCAAGGCTTGAATGCAGAACTAGAACAATAATTAATTGCATGTCAAAAATTTTGGGGATTTTGGTTAAAAAGCTTTCACTAAAACGACAAATAATATTATTTCTATCAAGAAAACATAACAAGCCACCTTAGCTTAGTGGTAGAGCGTTGCACTTGTAATGCAGAGGTCTCCGGTTCAATCCCGGAAGGTGGCATTTTATTTTTTTGGCTGCACTGCGTACAGCGAATGTAGCACAAAGGGGTGTGTGTCTTAATTGGCCTCTTCTTTGTATTAGATAAATAATTTATTTTTTAAATTCCCGCCCATTATATAAATTTAAAATAAAAAGCTATGACGTTTTGATTCCTCCTTTATAATATCCTTAATATTATCTTTGTACTTATCTAACACGTTAAAATTTATAGGTTTAGAGGTATCAAAGGATTTGAAACTTAGTGAATATTTGTTTGCGTAAGACACACCCGACGCAAATGATGAGTTATTAATACTAACATTTTCATGATTGAAATTATGTGTTAAATCATTTTCATTTGAACTAGTTGATGATATTTTTTCTAAATCGTTATCAATATCATTTTCGAATTCTTGACCTAAAGTTATAATTGATTGTGTTATTGTTAAATTTGTTGACTGTGATAACTTTTCTAAATTTAAAATTGAAGATTTTCTAGATGATTCTGAAGTTGAAGATGCACGAATGGGCGTTGGTTGATATATATGCGCAGATCCCATTGGTGTTGTATTTGTAGTGGTAGTAGCTGTTTTTGTTGTGTCCATGGCCGTTGTTGATGTTGATAAATCTCTGAGTAGTACCTTTTCATTTTCACTGTCGATGTTATTGTCAGTTACACTCTTACTGTTATTCTCATTCTCCTCCTCATTCTCATCTGAGTCAACATGTACAAAGGTTCTAACTTCAATTTCGTCTTCAATCATAGTTGTAAAAGGTGAATCTAGTGTAAAATTTAATTCATCAATTTTAAAATGACAGATATCTTTTAAGACCAGCTCAAATTGAGATAAAATATTCATATCAGCTGTATTCAACATAATTCTCCAATACCGGATTGGATTACTCATTGGTAAAATATAGCAACTTGGATTAATTTTTATGAAATGAACAGATTTAAAAATTGGATGAACAAGATCACCACAAACCATGTACTTTGTTTTTGACGTTGTCATTTCGTAAATATGAAATTTGCCTTGAGTAACCAGACGAGCTGATTGTGACTTTATAATTTCATGTATATCTTCTGTAGAGGAAGTGGAATTCAGCTGTCTATCATGAACAATTGGTTTATAAACAGATATGTCAGCCTCTGCCAGCTGAAACAAAATGTGTTTGTGTTCATCCTCATATGGAGAGCGAGCCAGGGGTCGAGATTCTTGCACGTTTTCATTGCTGGCCTCCTCTTGTACCCGTTTAATTTTAAATAGACGCTTGAAAGAAGAACGTATTTTTACAGAGGGACTACGTGGGACCGCCAATGACATGCCTCCCAAAGTGTGTAGTCCGTTGATAGAGCCTGTCCTGCAACAGGGCGAAAAGGAGGAAAAAAACACACACACGCAGAAAAAAGTCACGTGCAGATTAATAACGTAAGCAGTAAGCACAAGTCACGTGCTGCTGACATAAGCCAACAAAAAGATCGCCCGATCTGAGATCTTGGATTTTCAACGGCTGCGTCTTTTATTTCTTTTCTCCTTTTCTTTTTCCATTAATTTAATTTAATTGAATTGAATTGGCCACGATGGATGAAACACCGGTAAGAAGGGAGCTGGAATTGATGGAAAATAAAGCCATTGAATTTGAACGTTTTAAAAAGTCATTTTTCCTAAACAGGTCGCATTCGGTCTCTGCGGGCCAGATCCCCCAATCCAGGCCTAAAGTTAAACCACCTGGGCGGATGTCGTTTGAGATCAACGCTAACGAGGAGAGCTCCCAAAGAAGTGAAAAATCTGAAAAAATATCGCCATTGGACAAATTTGTGCCTAAATTAGGAACTAATAACGATTCAATGTTTTCGTTATCAATATTTAACAAAAAATCATTAATTCAGAGGAAGGGTAGAGATTCTGTGTTATCAGTGTCGTTGTCGTCAAACACTGACAACCAGATTCTGGCAGATCACCAATATCTGGACAAGAGATCCAGATCTAACTCCACTCCGCACTCATTCAAATTGGGGAATTCATTATCAACGAAAAGTTCAAGATCCTTTTCTAATCCGTTTAAACTTAAAAAGAGAAATAGTTCAAGATCTTCCTTTGCCTCTGAGACGTCTTTTACATCTAACACGTCTACGTCCACCACTACTGCCACTTCTATTTCAACATCTTCCATACCTGCCACATCATTAGCATCAACAGAAAATATACCTACAGTTAAGGATACAATTACATCATCTGCAGCTTCAACTTCTACATTAAAACAACATTATACATCTTTGAATTCAAATTTTAACAAATTAGGAATATCAATATCGACAGATAAAAGTAGTAAAAAATTACAAGATTTTCAAAGTTCAGCAGATATTGCGGATGAATATTTTCTTAGGAATCCATGCAGCCCACAAGAAATGGAAATGATGAGTCCAGAGACACTACACTCTGAACATTTCCCTGCTGGTACGTTTGAGTGTAGTAAAATTCATAGCAATAATTTATTTTTGGAAGATATTTTACGAGAGCACTCATATGGGTGGGAGTTGAAGGATGGCGTGTTAGTTTCAACGGCAGCCAAAAAGAGCCAAACTGAAAGTGAGGTGGATGGCAAGGATCAAGAGCAATTGGCTGGACTAATTGCCGAGGATGTTTTGAATAGAATTAGTCAATAAGATTTGTATTTTAGTTTTAGTTTTAGTTTTAGTTTTAGTTTTAGTTTTAGTTTTAGTTTTAGTTTTTCATAGCTTTAGATTTTTAGCTCAGTTCCCTTTTCAGTTTCAGTTCCCTTTTCAGTTTCAGCTGGGTAAAACATGTGGCTCTTGAAGGGGCTAGAGCTGCTGCCCTGAGCCAAAGCCAGCTTTATTTCCTATTTGGGACACACGCCGCATTGAAATCGCGCGAGTGCATGCACGTACCTGTGCTATAATTTGAGCTATTTTGAATAAGCTCTGAATGTACCTCTTTCGTTTTTATTGTACAGAGTACATGCAATTTAGGGAGAGACAAAACATGTGCTTGAACCCAAACCCAGTAATTAGTTTAATGGCTTTTCAATAAACACCCGCATATGGAAATTATGTCCCTTTCCTTTTTGGAGTGTGTGAGGCGGGCGGCCACATATCTGCCGATCCTTTTCAACGGTTATACACGAAAACAAACAAACAAACAAACAAGCAGGAGTTGAATCGTGTATGCCAGCGGAATGGATTTATCTGGTTTTGAATTCCAGTGGTGTTTTGAAAAAATATTTTTTTAGTTTTTTGCGTGTTTTGCCAGGTCGAAGCTACACAGAAGGGTAAGCAAGCTAGGTAAGGCATCTCCTACTACACACTCTCGTAAATATTATACAAATCTCATGTTAGCCTGCGTTGTCAGCCATATCTATAAGTTGCAATCGTCAATCGATTAAACTGAAAATATTGCCCCATTCCAATTAGTAACCACACTCTCTTCATGTCTAGCGGTGATGGCAAAATTTATAGTCGAAATTGCTAAAGAGGTAGCGGTAAAGTTCATCATACGCAAAAAGGCTTATATTTATTAGAGTACCAGTAGCTATCCCATCGTTGGCAACAGCCTTGTTGAGAGCTTCCCATCAACCCGTTTGGCGTGACAAGGCCGCGGATGACCAATCACAACCACCAACGAGTGCAATGTAAGCAAGAATTAACACTGCTAATTCCAACGCCAATGCCAATACACCGGCAACTAACTGCTACCATCTCTTTTAAAAATCACTAGATGCTTTTGAAATATCATTAAAAAATCTATCTATTGTGTGCAACTTTCAAAAGGTGCCCTACTGCTGCGGCCGGCGGAGTTGGGAACTCCGCAACTCCGATGCGCCGAGAAATTCTGACAAGGTGGTCAGTCACCTGTCTGGGTTGTATATAATACTACTCTTCTGGCCATTCACGCAGCTGGAATTATTAAACAGCAAATTATTTAAAATGACAACCTTTGAACATCAAAGTGAACTTTCAAAGCTACCAATCCCACCATTGGCAGACTCTATCAAGCGATATCTGGAAGTTTTAAAGCCACTGCAAACTGTCCAAGAGCATGAAAATACTATTAAGGCTTGTGAATCTTTTATAAAGGGTAGCGGTCCAATTCTCCAAGAGCAACTTATTGAGTACGCCAAAACAAGAGATTCATACATTGAACAATTTTGGTTTGATTCATATTTAAATTATGATTCTCCAGTTGTTTTAAATTTAAATCCATTTATTATGATTGAAGATGATCCAACACCTGGTGATAATGATTGGATAACAAGGGGGGCAGCACTTACAAGTTCATCATTAAGATTTGTTAGAGCTTTAAGATTAAAAGAATTAGCAGTTGATTATGTTAAAGGTGGTAAACCATTAGATATGGATCAATATTTAAGATTATTTGGAAGTGCTCGTATACCAAGTGGTAGTGGCTGTATTTTACAAACTGATCAATTCTCAAAGCATATTATTGTTTTAGTTAATTCTCAAATTTATTGGTTTGATGTTTTAAATGATGAACATGATTTATTATTAAATGAAGAAGAAATTAGATTAAATTTAAAGGCAATTGTTGAAGATGCTCAAAATACTGGTACCAATGATATTGCAAAATCAAGTTTTGGTGTTTTAACAACAGAAAATAGAAGAGTTTGGTTTAATTTAAGAAATACTTTAAATTCTGATGAAATTAATGGAGAAATTTTAAAAATTATTGATGGTGCTCTATTTTGTGTTGTTTTAGATAATGTGAAAATTGGTGATGATTCAAATAGACTATCGCAAAATTTTTTATGTGGTGAAAGTAAATTAAAAGATGGTGTTCAAATTGGTACCTGTACAAATAGATGGTATGATAAACTTCAATTAATTATAACTAAAGACGGTAAGTGTGGTATTAATTTTGAGCATACAGGCGTTGATGGCCATACAGTTTTAAGATTTGCCTCTGATATATACACAGATTCCATTTTAAGATTTGCAAAATTAATTAATAAAAATTCTCCTTCTCTTTGGAAATCTTATTCAAATGAAACATCTGATAAATCAGGATATTGTTGTGAACCTAGAAAATTAGAATGGAATTTAACAAAAGATTTAAGTTTAGCCTTAAGATTTGCAGAGACAAGATTAAGTGATTTAATTCATCAAAATGAATTTTCAACTTTAGAATATAAAAAATATGGTATGGAAAAAATTAAAAAGATGGGTATTTCACCTGATGCTTTTGTTCAAATGGCTTTCCAGTTAAATTATTATTCTCTCTATGGTAAAGTTGAATGTACTTATGAACCAGCAATGACAAAAATTTTCCTTCACGGTCGTACTGAGGCAATTAGATCAGTTTCTGAAGAGTCAAATTTATTTGTTACAAAATTTCTTCAAGAGGATATTCCAGCAATGGAAAAAATTGAATTATTAAAGGCGGCTTGTAAACAGCATTCAAAAAGAACGAGAGAGTGCTCTTCAGGACTTGGCCAGGATAGACATTTATATGCTCTATTTTGTATTTGGAAGAGATACTTTTCAGATGAAGAATCAACATCATCAGATGATGAAGAATCAACACTGAACAATGATAAATTGTCAACAGATTTTGATTCTTTAAAATTAAAAGAAATTCCAAATATTTTTGCTGATGCTGGGTGGGATAAGTTAAATACAACTATAATTTCTACTTCTAACTGTGGTAATCCATCATTAAAATTATTTGGATTTGGTCCTGTTAGTGAAAATGGATTTGGATTAGGTTATATCATTAAAGAAAATACCATTGCAATTTGTGCATCTTCAAAGCATAGACAAACATCAAGACTAATGTCAAACTTGGCAACTACATTTGACGAAATGCAAAGAACATTTGACGAGGCAGCTTTAAGTGTTGCCACTACATCAGAGAGATCCACTGCTGAGAGTATAAAAACGACAAAAATCGGCAAACTACTTGGTGGATACGAAGGATTTAAAATTGATTCTCAGAGTGATGCCATCAAATCTGATAAAAATGTTAACGACAAGCAACTCTTTACAGAGGAAGAAATTGGTCGAAAGTTAAGACTATCGGAGTATTGAACTGACGAACAACAACTGAGAATTTTTTTACGGGATACACTCTCTCTATATATAGCCTAGATATTATTCTTTTTTTTTATTTTAAATGTGTAAATGATTGACGAATATGAAAATAAATGTAATGCACACACCGCCTCTATTTTGCCGCTAACTCTTTCAAAGTCTCAGAATTGGGCACATATGGTGTCACCACGACATATCTTCCCTCAAAATTTATTCCTTGAAGCTTTGAATGTGCTAACTTTGCCGATGCCAACGTTGTGTAAGTTACAATGGCCTGACCCTTTGTATCCTGCGACGAGCCTGATCGTATGTCAATAATCGCTCCAAAAGGTTCTAAAATGGGTAAAAGATCTTTAGCATTGTAATCATATGGTAAATTCTTTATGTGTATCATTGGCAGAGCAGACATGGCACTATTTGTAGAATGGGGGGGTTTGCTATTCAAAGCATTAGAAAACAGAGCGCGTTCAAGCTTTGTGTGCAGCAAAGCCGTTCTTTGCATAAATCCAATCCCCTCTTGGCAAATGAGTTCCAATTCCTTTTCTGATTCTCAAAAAATTATTTATGAGCTGAAACCAAGGAAAGGGACAAAAAAGCATTTAAATGAAATCCCATTTGTGAGGTTGCTTGGAGGGAGAGAACCCTCAGGAAATGTTGAAATGAGGTACAACTTGTACACCAGAAATTGGGAGAGACAGCTGAGGTCCATTGAATCAGTGTTGGATAAAAACGACAGATTTAAATTTAGAAACTTGAAAAAATTTTTAAATGGCGAAGACGATCAAAGTAAAAAGTCGTATTGGAAAAGGGATGATCGACTCATCACTGGATTATTACACTTTGGTTCAAATATTGCCAACCATGGAAGATTATTAAAAAATGTTTGCGATTATATTCAAGATGAAAGTGACGGGGAACGTGTATGTTTGATTAAGATCAATGCAAGTACCTGTACGCAAATGGATCATGTTATAAAGACCATTGAGGATGAAGTTATGAAGAGGGTCCAAGAATTGGAATCGAGTAGGGGTAAGGTTAAAAGAAGACGTGTGAACAAGGTTAACAGGCTGGATCTTGGATTTTCTGAAGATGAGGATGATGATGATGAGGAGGAGATTAATGATGATGAAGAGGAAGAAGAGGAGGAAGAAGAAGACGAAGAAGATTCACGCTCACATGTTGTCAAGTCTGAGATTGATTCATCCTTGAGGTTTATGGGTAAACGAGAAGTTGACAATGAATTTCAAGCAGTTGGAGTTAAAGTTGAATCAAATTTATCCCTTGGAAGGCGTACAAGATCTGCATTTAAAAAGGAAGATTCAATAGGGGCAGAGGAAAAGACAGAATTAGCATTGCCACTTGGGAAAAAACTAGAAAAATCAGCAGAAAAAGAGCAAGATGATGAGTACTCACACAAATTATCTCGTGGTAGTAAATTTATTGACTTAGATGACTTGATGGATGATCTAAGAGCCTCAGGTGTAAAAATAATATTGTTAATTGAAAATGCAGATGCAATGAACACTGATATTATTTCAAGAATATTAAAACTACTTTGGAACTATTCTAAAAGTCAACATGTTAGTTGTATCATTGGTATATCTACACCTTTTTTAATTTTTCAAGAAAAGATTCCAAAGATGCTCTTAAAAATACTCAAAACACAAAGATTTCAAATTGATAATTCAAATGAAGCCATTAATCAAATTATGGAAGACTTGTTATTGAATATTAATGAAACTTATAGTTCTCTTATTTTTGAACCAAAATTAGTATTAGAATTTTTAAAGGATAAAGAGGAAATAAGTATTCAACAATTTTATAATTACATGAAATCTATCTATATGAGACATTATTTTAGTGAGCCAATGTCAATTTTTTGGACGAATGATTTTAGTGGTATTGATTTAAGTAAAGAGTATTTTGAAGTTTTTAAAAAATTACCGTCAATTATGAAGGATGGTGAAAAATTAGAAGATGAATTTTTACAGGGGATTTTAAGTGATAGTCCAAATATTGTTGGTAAATATTTGAGAATAAATTTGAATAAACTCATTAATTGGAGATTTAACTTTAGAAATTTAATTGACTTTTTAAATTTTATTCAAGCCTTTTTGACATTTGACAAAATTTGGAATAATAATCTTGATTTATTCCAGATGATTTTTGGGCCATATTATCAATCAAAGAAACAAATGGAAGATAATTTAGAAATTTTAACGTTTAACAATAATAAATTGAAACTTGGTGATTCACCCTTTTCAAAAATTTTTAAATTTTTAAATCCATTATGGGAATCGTTAGAATCTATGGAGGATGATCAACTGGAAAATTTAATTGGTCAATTAAAAGAGGACGATCAATTTTTATTTATTACATCACATTCAGAATTCCCGGATAATTTAATTACAGCATTAGAAATTAATCAATTTATTAAATGTGTTAATGAATCTTTAATTAATCAAGTAATTGAATTAGATTTAACGAATCAACCATTCCGTGAAATTTGTGTTATTGATTCTTCAATGTCTCCATTACTTAAGCAATGGTTCAATCCTCAAATTAGAGATGTTACAATGGATGTACTTGATTCTTCACATAAATTACTGTTCAATGAAAAATACTGGAAATTTGGCAAGGGTGGACTTGATTGGGAATTATTTAAAATATTTGAGCCAAGTGTATGTGAATTATATAGATCATACAAAGACGCAGGGGTTGTTGTTAATGTTTATGACTTTTATCAAGTATTTAAAGAGAATGTTATTGATAAAAAACGTTTTATTAATTTATTAATTGAAAAATTAACAAATGGGGGTACACTCGAAGGATTTGAGTTTGGTGAAAGGAAAATTTGTATTGAGGATTTGAAACTAATGTATGAACAATTTGAAAATAATTCAAAAAGTGAATTATGGGATAAAATGATTTTATCTTGGTTTTTAAGGAATGTTCACGAATTAGAAATTTTAGGCTTATTGAACGAAGGTAAAAATAAGAGTATGAGTTTAGAAAAAGTTGTTTGGAAGGGGATCTAAGGAATGTAGGCCAGCCTCCATGCACATCATGGATCTTGATGGTGCGTTGATCAGCAGAGGCAATATAGATAAGCAATAGGCATCATCCCACTTTAAATATTTACATTAATGATTTAATAATAAAAACTTTTAGAAATGATAAAATACAAAATAATAGAGTTACAAATAAGCATACCATATGCATGCAATAGATAGAATAAACAGAACATAATAACAAAAGGGAAATGTTTTAAATGAAGTAGAGGGAGGTTCTATTACATTTTTCCTCCAAACGTGTATCAGTGCTGTCTGCTAGTTGCTGTGAAAAAATGTCCTCACAGCTTAGATTATCATTGCCACCAAATATTAAACAGGACGAAGTCTGAACTAATTGAACTTCATCAGCACACTGTGAGATAGGGGCCTCTACATTAGAAATAATTTTTGGGGTACAGTCTCTTGCAAAATCACTTTCTATTGAATTGCCCATAGAAATTATAGATGATGTTTCATCAATCTGATGACTGTCCAAATTGGGAAATGTAGTGTAGGTGTAGTTAGAATCAGTAATATGTCGATCAGTGATTATCATTGATTGTCTTTTCTGCACAGCATTGGTAGTACGCAGTCTACCCATTGGGGAACTGTCAGGAGATGCCATCTGAGTAAAATCTTTAGATCTCGTCGGTGATGCAGCTGAAGTCAAACCGTTTTCTTTGGACTCTTTTGGCGTTGAAGGCGACCGTGCTGGTGATGGTAAAAATTGGCCATGATGTGTATTAGAATTAACACTATTGCTCTTTGAAGTGGTTTTAAAGGAAAAAAAGATTTTAAGCTTTGGATGCTTTTGGTTTCTTAGCTGTTGGGCCTTTGAATTTAAAGTTGAATTTGACGTTGATGTTGAAGTTGCATTAGTTGAAAACATTTTCTTAGGCAGAGAAAGAAAGCAGAATCACAATCGCTTGAACCAGCACTGGGGAGAAAAGGGTAGAAGCGGGGGAAACAGTGGAAAGATAGCAACAGACGAAACCAAAACAACTCCAATAGAAAAGGGGAAAAGTTTAAACGGGGATCCTTACACGGTGTACACCATGAAAAAAAAAAAGTATCACGATATACACACCGTTTTCAGACACGCACCCTGGCTATAATTGCCGAGTTTTTTTTGCTGCACACTGTGTTTGACATACGCTTCTGTTTCCAGCTCTTTGCAAGAGCCCAACTCTGTTGCTAACATTGCCCGTGGATGAGATTGTAAATCTAGAGGCACAGGTACAGATCTTCCACCGTCGAAATACAAATCGAGATCGAGATCGGGATCGGGATCGGGATCTTGCCGAGCAGCCGGAGATCCTTTCAAAACAACAACAAACAAAAACAAACACCCGTGCACCGCTGCACAGCCCGAGCTGCGCCACACAGGTTTTGGCTGCGACCCAATCTCGTTGCTGGCCCTTGACTGGCACACAAGATGCAAATATACTACATTGGCGTTATCAGACCAAAGAATGCAACTCAAAAAACGGTTTTTCTTTCTGAGGAGAAAGATTTAAACTCCTTTGGATTTTTCCAGCGTACCTCTATTGGCCAGTTCATGTCCTTTTTCGCCCAGACAATTTCAGAGAGAACCGCCTCTGACCAAAGGCAATCTGTTGAAGAGGGTGAGTATGTTGGACATGTTTATACCCGTGGTGAAGGCATTTCTGGTGTTTTGATTACTGACAAGTCATACCCAATCAGACCGGCATATACCCTTTTGAACAAGGTACTCGAAGAGTATCTTTCAAGTCATCCGGCTGATCAATGGAGAAATATTGAGGAGGCTAACGAATCAACCCAGTTTGAACAACTCTCAGAGTACCTTTCAAAATATCAGAATCCAACTCAGGCTGATGCTTTGATGAAGGTTCAGCAAGAGCTTGATGAAACAAAAATTGTTCTCCAACACAGCATTGAAAATGTTCTCCAGCGTGGTGAGCAACTTGACTCTCTTGTTGAAACATCAGAGGCTTTGACAGCTTCCTCCAAAACTTTTTACAAACATGCCAAAAAGACAAACTCGTGTTGTGTGATAATGTAATCGACGCACCTCATCACTTGTTCGCTCTGGATTCACGGCCCCACTTTAATCGAAAGCTATAATTAATTAATTAATAAACCCCATATAAGTATAAATATCAATATAAGCATAGGCAAACGTAAATACAAATATATTTATAGTGTAGGTTAAACAATGCCGAGCATATCCGCGTTGGAAAAAAGGCTGACAAATATTTCACCTTTCACTTGTTTTCTCCTTCTCTTGGTTATCATGTTACGTTTCACCTCTAGAGCTTCAAGGGTCTTTGCCAGATCATATTCCGCTAAATCTCAAAGGGCAAATTCCTCTAAGTTTGTCCCTGTGTACACACTTTCTGCCTGTGCCTTGACATCGTCTGCCATGTACTACTATCTCTTTAACAAAGTTCAAAATGATTCAAGCGAGCCAGAAAAGAATGAACAACTAGCCGCTGCTCCTGTTGAGGTTATTGAAGTTATTGACATTGTTGATCCTCAAGCTGAAACTGAACTCGTTATTGAAACTGAAGTTCAACCTGAAGCTGAAACTGAAGGTTCTAGTGCCGAAGAAGGTCAACAGAGTGCATACAATGAAGAAACGGGTGAAATTAACTGGGACTGTCCATGTTTGGGTGGTATGGCCGATGGTCCTTGTGGTGAAGAATTTAAGGCTGCCTTCTCATGCTTTGTTTACTCCCAAGAAGAACCAAAGGGTATTGAATGTATTGAAAAATTCAAAGGTATGCAAGATTGTTTCAGAAAGTATCCTGAAGTCTACTCTGAAGAGTTGAGAGATGAGGAAGAATTGGCAAAGGAAACAGGCGTTGCCGTTGTGAATAATGACATCATCGAATCCATCGAAGAAGCCACCGAGGAGGCAAAGGAAATCATTTCTGAGGTTGAAGCTTCAATTAAGGAGGCAGCTAAGCCAGCTTTCGACTTATATGGAGCTGCACAAAAAAAGATTGATGATTTTAACAAGAAATAATAGAGTGTACAAATAAAATGGAGAGAGTTAAAATTTCCTGTATATATAGCATATCTCATTAAAATTTTATAACAGCAAACGATAAAAATAGTGTAATTATTTACAGTTTTAAATAGTAGCATCTGAAAAGAGATAGCTTCCTTCTAAACAAACGATAATAATAATAATAAGAAAGCAAAGAATCAACAAGAAAGATTATTGGGTGCATGCCATAGTTAAATATCCATAAAAAGACGTTTGAAGAGAAAGAAGTTGAATTTTCACAAAAGTTTAGTTTCCATAATCTTTTTGTAATTTCCTTACGAACTCGTTTCACACACAGCCCGGCTCTGCATGGTTTTGGGTTCTGTGTTTTTTGGGTAAAGATAGTGTTGATGTTTCACCAAGCGCTGGGATTAGACTGCAAAATGCGAATTGGTGGACGGGCATCCAAGACTCTATCATATGTGCCAACCTTTAGTCAGTAGTGGCATGATGCATTGAAAAAGATAATTTTTTTGATTAAATATATAGCCTGTATATTTATTTATTTGTTTATTATATAGCTTCTACTGGAATCCCCTCTTACTAAACCATTTGAATTATAAATCTTATAAATTAATTCATTAACTAAAGTTTCAACCTTATTAGCCTAAAAAGGCCCTCAAAAGTGTCACAAGGACATCTCTGTGATCATGGGAATTAAACTGCACACCATACCCAGTTAAAATATCTTTCAATCTCAGGTTTGGTAAGAGTCTCAAAATCGACAGACCTATATATTTCTGGTAATCCATCCCTTGTTTCTCCCGCAACAAAAGGTAGCTCAAGTTGCTGGAGATTAGCCTGGCGACGACGGAAATTCTCAAATATCCGAAAGTGCAATTGCATCTCCGTTCTTATTGCGGAGACATTGGTATTCGATGTTTCTACCTTAGTATTCAATATTCCTAACTTAGAATTCATCTCCCTTAGCCCTTGCTCAAGCCCTTGCTCAATCCTATGGAGTATACTATTCTCACTACTCACAGCAGCCATTCCTTTTCTCAACTTCAAACTTCTGCCCACTATATTGCAGACAAATCAGAGATTTACCAGTGAAATCTCTGATTGTAATCCAAAATGGAGACACGTCCACGTCCACGCCTACACCTACATGACCCGGAATTAATTTTACCGAACCGGACTTGAATACTTCCAACCGGTATTTAGATTCATATTGCCGGATTTATTTTTATGCAACCAGTGACATTAATTTTGTACAAACGAAAGATAAATTTCATTCAACCGGAGTTTCCCGGAATTAAATTTGTTTCTGGGCGTGCGGCAATTTATTTCACTGCCGGATTTAAATAAAACGTTGATTCTTGGTAACACGGCAGTTTAATCCACCTTTACGGAATATAATTACAACTAAAAGGAAATAAATTAATATGTAAACAAATATTGAACTAGTAGTACTTATAATAATTATGTACAAGGTCTGATATTAATTTAGTATAACCGGTTTTTAATTCAGCCCTCGGCTATGGCGCACTGTTCATGGCTTCCAAACTAGTACACATAGTACGAATAAGTAAGAGCTCCGTATTTAAATTACCAAGACGGACAATATATTTGACCAAAACCCATATGAAGTAACAAAAAAAAAAAAAATTTTTTTATTACTTTAAATAAGCATTCTACATATGTAAAAAAAATCCATTTTAACCTAAAAGGCCAATTTTTTTTAAAAAAAACAACAGCAAAACACATTTAATGACCAGTATCACATTCAGTTTCATATGGACAAGTATTAGGTTCAATATAGAAAGTTCTCAATGATAACTGCCATGATTCATCATAACCGTCACTGTTATATGTGTATAACTTGAAAAATTTAGAGGTCCAACTGCCATCAATGGCTTCATCATACATCTCTGAAACAGAATACTCTATGTCATGATCGTCATCAATTACTCTAGCAATATTGTTGACATCTGCACAATATGAAACTCCCATATAACCCTCACATAAATAGTCAAGACTTGGATATCTTTTAGCAATTGTCATATTTTTGGTGATTGCATCATAATTTGGCATACCAACGCCAATGATACCACTTTCCTGGCCATCATGCCTATGAAAAACACGATAAACACCTAAATCATCAGATAAAAAATACATTTCATCCAATACAGCACCAAGTTCAGTAATACTTGTCTTATTAAAGATCAACTCACCACCAAGATTTTGGTGGGAACTAATAATATGTCCAGTAATATCATGCGTAGCACTCCGGTTACTGGTGCTGTCCGCATCGCCAAGAATTTCATATGCATCACGCTTGTGCGCAGAGCCATTACCGTCAACTCCGTTGGCGCCATAGCCCGTTTTCCAACCAACGACACCCTTAACGACATTTGTAATACTTAGTTTAACAAGAGAAACAACATCCTCCCTACAGTTGCTCTGTGGTGCTTGGTGGTTGGTAAAACATGATTGACACGCATCAATTCCTTGATTGACATTATCAACTAAACCACCATCTCCAGCAACGAATGATCCCCACCAGGCAAATTTAGTTCAGTAAAGAACATCAGGATTCCCATTAAATTGAGCCTGAAGCCAAACCGGCACTCCAGCATGAATTAAATCGTAAAGTGGGAAGGCCCTCTTTTCTACTGGGATCGCCAAAATTGGTAATGCCAGGAAAAACAACAAAAGTTTACTAATCAAAACAAATTTCATGTTTAATGTTAAAACCTGAAGAAAAAAAGGGAGAGTTGCAATAGTCCTTTTATGCGCAGCCAAAACTGCCGAGAAAACAGTTGCCAAATGCTTTTAAACGTAAAATAATCTAATACAACTTGTAGAAAACCTTACTTCTTTTGGCACACATAAAAACGTAAAATAAATATTCTTCATCTCAATTTTTCCATTGTAATTAGTGGAAAAATGTTTATATGTTCATATGATGTGTATATAAACCCAATACTGGGTTTTGACTGTTTTGTAGGGCATTCAAAATTTGCAAAAAGTCTATTTCGGTATTTGTAAAAAATTTATGACGTACTGCTCAGCGCTATAGCTAAGGAGGCCAGGAGTGTAAAGTTTTAAAGGGGATAAAACTGATAACAAATAACTCAATTATGTTGAATTGGTAAATTCAATTAGATCACTATTTCTTTAGAATTAAAAACTTAGCAACAAAAGAAACTTATTAACAGGAACGGAAATGCAATTAACTGAACGCTTAATTTTATAGTTACCGCGTGTTTTCTCAGATTCCAACAATTTATTAACCAATTAAATTGCTTCAAAGCCTTTTGTATATTTTGGTTCTCATCTCTTTGTCTTAGGTATACCTGACTGCAATGCAATTGACCACATCTTGATTTTCCAAAAGGTAATGACGATTATTTCACAATTTATATCTCCCACATGGATATTATAATTTTCTTTTTTAATACAGTTAAACTAATGCTGAATTCATTTACTTTGAACCATTAATTTCTTGCTTTCATCAGGTAGTTTCGGAGACATTGAACTGTGCATATATTTTTTGTAGGATTGGAAACATGGAGTCACATTTGAAGTAACTTTGAGAGCACTAGATCAGATTTAAATATTTGTTAGCCCCTGTCATTTTATACAACCAATATAGCCTTGGTAGGCACCACAGGTAGCTTTCCGTTTTCAAACAAACAAAAGACAAACATGTATATATCGTAGGTGCAGGTGTGGGAAATCTGTTCCAAACATTTCTCGTTAGACAATGAGCTGTTTTTGTTTTACTATCAATGTGAAACATTGTTTCTTATTTAAACATAAAGTATTAACTATCAGATTACGCATTTTTCCACGCAATATAACCATTCGTGACATTTTTTATAGTAACTTTCATCAAATTGAATATATCATGCCTATAGTCTGGGGAGGTGTTGTTTATAGTCCATAACTGATACATCCCAATAATGAGGTATATATTATCAAAGACGCCAGTAGCACCACCAAAGAAGGATACCCACCAAAGTACCTTAGTCCAATAACGAAATTTCCCATCAAGATAAACGGGAATTAATATTGGAATCAATCCATAAATAAGTTCATGGC
This sequence comes from Martiniozyma asiatica (nom. inval.), assembly GCA_037044635.1. Classification (NCBI taxonomy): domain Eukaryota; kingdom Fungi; phylum Ascomycota; class Pichiomycetes; order Pichiales; family Pichiaceae; genus Martiniozyma; species Martiniozyma asiatica (nom. inval.). Next base: position 1,705,067 of record BTFY01000003.1, on the reverse strand, counting down.
CAGAGAAATGAGTAAACGCCGTTAAAGCTATTGCGATAAGGAAAATGACAAATTTAGATACACGTATGATCATTCTTGTGGAATTTGCAAAAAGACATCTTTTTCCGCGAGTTAGCTGCGGTAAATGGCTCAGTCCTATAAAACAATTCTTTCAGCCTCTTGATTGGATTGAACAACTGCCAAGTTCTTGATGCTGATAATTATGATGGTTTCCACAGTTTATTTCATTATCGGCATCTGAAGTTGCCAGAAAGTAATAATAATGAAAACAAAAATTATAAAAATAAACTAGTTTAAATAGCCGAATTTTCGGATAGTCACTGTCATTGTCCTAGTAGCTTCATAAGCTCATTCAAAGATTTAGGATAATATTTCCCTTTAATACCATCAACAGAACACCATATAACATTCTCTTTAAAGTAAATCATCACAGAATTATTATTTTTTTCAAGTTTATATATCACCAATCCAATTTCACTTGTTTTATTTAAAGTAATAATTACATGGCGGTTCTCACATTCTTCAAAAACAACGTCTTTGATTGTAATGTCAGTATCGGCGATAGGCCGCCCGACAGATTCCACTGATGCATCAGCTATGACCTTCTCAATATTGGAAATAAATTTGTTTTTAAATTGTAAATTTTTCCTTGTATTAAGTTTATTATTGCAAGCTTCATTTACAATTTCCCATCCGTACCTCACTAATTTTACAATACGTTCAAAATTTAAAACTCCTAATTGGTTTAGTACATGGGTCCAATATTTAAACATATGAAATTTTTCTTCAGTTTTCAGTAAGATAACTTCTTCTAAAATGAAATTTACCAGTTCATTTTGAATTACTGCTGAAATTATAGTATCTGCTTCGGATTGGTCAATAGTTAGCCAATCTAATTTTGGTATATCCATACATGTTGAAATAAAATCTGTCACTGAATGATAATCTAATTTATTATCAACTGATCTATATTGAATGACAGCCACTTTAACCAATGCATGGAAAAATAATTCGTTATACTTTTTGGAGTTTTCTGGAATTATTGTTAGCCAACTTTTTAAATTCATACTTTCTGTTTCATAAACATCAGAAATGTTATTGCTTATATTTCCCACAAAATTATAAATAGCAATATCTAATAGCTTGGTAGTTATTTCCCTATCAAGAATTGTAAGCCATTCTAACAGAAACGTCGGCTCACTACTCATCTTTACCTTTTCTTCTAGTCTTGGATATATAAGCTGATTTATAATTAAACCATTTATAATTGTATGAGACAATAGAGATTCATCCAAACCAATCTCTTCATAAATCCCAAGGCCTAGATTGACGTCTTCCGGTCTCCAAGTTTCCAAATAAAATGGTTTTAATTTTTCAAATAATGGGATGGCTATCATAACCTCTAGTGGATTCAAATAAATAGGCTTTTTTTTATAAGTCAATCTATTATTGATCTGTTTAACAGGAACAGACGATACAAGTTTGGAAATGTTATCGGTTATTCTGATTCCAATATCCACCACATTGGCGAATGATAGAACATCTAAAAGATCACAGGATTCAACAACAGAAATCCAGTATGATTCTAATTTAGCTATTAATAAATCTATCATATGATTTTTTGTCTCTTCAGTAAGTTTGAGCCAGTTGTCTGTATTCACATTCACATATTCAAGTAACTGATCTATTTGCGTCTCGTCTGTTTTCTCACATTCTTGAAATAAATTATTCATTGCTAGCAAACTACTATCCACCTCTTTAAAAAGTCTTTCAGATTTTTCAATTTCTTTATCCAAATATTCTATTTTTGCCATATCTATTTTGGTCCTTGTTATCAACTCCGACAATAAATTCTTCAAAATTTTAGTATTTTCGTTATCAATTAACTTATCCTTTGAATTGATATAATTTGATAACTCAACAGGAATATCCAGTTTAAGTATTTGAATCTGATCGATCAAGTCCCATAAGTCAGAATCGTCTATGTGTGACTTTCCAGCTTCAAACATCAGCACCTTCTTTTCACTGCTAGCATAATCATCATCACTGCTCAATCCATTATCATTATCATCATCATCACTATATTCCCAATCATCAACAATTCTTGACATCATTGTCATTTGTTTAGGTTTTCGGTGTGACTTATCTTCTTCTACCTTAATGCCTTCACCCTTTGCCCTTAACGCAGGCATGATTGGTTCTACAATCCCCTGTTTTTGGGATCCAAGCCCACTTCCGGGTTGATATCCCATTTTAAACAAAAGTGCCGCCCCCTGGCCATATTTTGAGAGCAACTGGTCCATCCACAACAAAGCTTGATGTCTGTTTGATTTGAAAAACCAAAAAAAATGCACCTCTTGGGAATCGAACACAAAATTTTACCCAAAATAACTGCAAATGACGGCCTTTTTTAAATTAATATGAACCAAGAGCAGTGGGGAGAAGGATCATTTAACCAAAAAAGAATAGTCAATATTAATATATTTTCTTTGATGTTGTTTTATTTTATTTTGTTGCCAAACGATGCCAGATTGATTGTATTTTGACTTTGTTCTCGTTCCGCTTTTTGCTGTATACGAAACCTATTTTTTTTTTGGCCTTGTTATTGTTTTTCTTTTTTTTTTGTGTTATTACTACATTATCTAAAATGGTTGATGCTGTTGATATTCTTCGAAAGAAGAGTACAAAGATTAAAAGTAAACTGTTGCGAAGATCCATGTCCCATAAAACAACAGCAAACTTCTCATCATCAGCATCTGAAACAACGTCACATTTACTGAGTGACATTTCTTTTACATCTATTGATGTTAACGTACATAGAAATTCTTCAAAACCACATAGGGTGTCATTTGACATTGGATCACTTATACCCAAATCGTTATCAAGTCATAAGCTACACGATTTAATGCATTTTGACACATATGAGTCAAAGAAAAAAATAAATGAAATAGAGTCAAAAGATTCTTTAAAAGGGATAAAAGGGAATAGTTCAAATGATGTTAATTTTAATAATTCATTTTTTAATGATGATTTAGCAATTAACTTTAGGAAAAGATCTAATACGGTAAAACCAAATTTCAGAAGCTCAATAAATTTGGCAAACTTACAAAGTCATTCATATTCAGGAAGAATAGTATCAGATTCACATTTAAATACACATAGGAATGAAATGGCTAGATCAAAATCAGTTGTTTACCCATCATCTCACCAATTAACAGCTTCATGGGACAGTTATCCTCATGAGCCAACTGCCTATAGAGACAATAGAAAATCAGCATTAGAAAATCAATTTAAAACCAAAGATGAATTTAATGAAACTAGTCAAATTCATCTTGTAAAACCAACGTCACCAATTGAAATTGCCATTTCTTTTCTTTTTCATTTTTTAAATGTTTTCTTGACATTATTTATTTATTTACCAATTTGGTTTTGTATTCAGCTTTCTAAATGCACAGCTTGGTTTATTGTCATTGGTTCATTCTCTTTTTGCATTTATGCTGTTTACTTTGTAATTTCATTAGCATCCGAATGGTTTAGTACAAATCACTATTAGCATTTAAACGTTTTTATACAATTCTGCGAATATATGCATGCACAGTCACATATCTTATACATAACTAAATATATATATATATATATAATTTATACCTATACATCATAGAAAAAAACCATATTTTTTTAATTCAGAATACCCAAACCTAATCATTCCTTTTTCTTTCTAAAGCTTCTTAAAAATCCACTACTTTTCCTGGTACTCATTGAAGGTCTAACAGCCGAATGAGACTTGACTGCATCACCCTTCTTTTGTGGGTTGTCATTAACAACTTCATTTGTTTCTAAATCTACATCTTTATGATTATTCACTAATCTCTGTGAATATGCACTACTTGCTGATAAAATTGAAATTCCTGTATTTGATGTCTGCATTGAACCTGTATTTGAATTCAATCCCGAATCAGACATATGTGCTGCCTTTGGATGGCTAATTTGATCGTTATTTGCAACAATCGTTGGGAAATAACTAGTAGAAGATTCGTTAGCATTATGCGATGGCGATACATTTGCGGAAATCGAATAACCTTTTGGTAATGAAAGATGTCCAATTGTTACAGCATTACCACCTTGTTGTGGTTGCTGTCCATTAGCTGAGGCAACTATTGGTATAGAATTTGATGAATGTGATTTTGTATTTGGTGTTATCTGCATTGGATGAACCTGATGCTTCCAAAGATTGAAAATTGAATTTGAAGATGCAGCTCTTGATAATGTTGCACCAGGTGTTGTCTTACCAGATTCAATATTATTATTTTGAGATCTAATGCTGGAAATATATGAAGTTAAATTTGTTCCATTCAGCTGGGTCGTTGATCCAGTTTGTGATAATCTTGAACTATCTGCAACAGATCCAGATGGATGAACCTTTAACGAAGAAGTAGAATCATTCCCATGCCTTGACAAATGAATGCTTTTCAGTCTTGTATCTAGCAAATCAAGATTCATTCTCAAATCTGCCTTTGGTCCTTCATATGCAGGGGTTAACTCTTCTGGTTCAATATCACTTCTAAGTGCATCATCATAAGATGGCGGTTCAAAAATGTCAAGTAATGTATTTGCATTAGTGCCATTATTATTAACATTTAAATTTGAATTTAAATTTAAATTGAAATATCCATTTGATTGATTATGAATTAAATGTGGTGTATTAACCAGAGATGTTGCTCTAGATAAATGCTGAATAGGTGTTGTATGACCCGGGGTTGGTGCGTGGTGCATGTTCACTTGAGAACTAATTCTAGAAATTGGCATTTGAGAGCCTGTGTTGAAAGCTGGCCCCGAAATCACTGGTCCAAAAGGTAAAGGAGGAACATCATCATCATCTTCTAAATCATCGTCATCATCATCGCCACCAAAACTAAATGTTGCCACACCATTAGTACGTCGTTCTGCGCCGCTAGCAAGTCCAGAAACAGGTGAATGCGTAGTCGAATTAAATGAAGGATCTTCAAATGAATCTTGATTAACTGCACTAGCCTTATTTGGATTAAATAATCTATCATAAACACGATCACCATAGTTTGGTGGTGCCATTAGATGTTGGGTATTTGAATTAATTTCAGGAACTTCACTATCCTCTGCAATACTAACATTAGTTGAATTTGCCTGTAATAATCTCGTGTTTATAGCTTCCTCATTTTGAAAGATATAGTTACTTCCACCAGGATTTACAGACGCGTCTTCATAACTGCTAACTTGGAATGGATCATCATAATCGTTTAAAGTTTTCACCTTGATTGGCAAAAATGGACTTATAAAAAGTGTAATTGGTAATGTTGCTCTTAATTCTGAAACGTGACCATCAGGATTAACCAATCCAATTGCAAACTTTAATTTGTGCCTAATTTTAACTAAACCACCAATATCACAATCTTGAGTCATTTTTGCAAGGGAAGGAGGTAATTGAATATATGTTTGAATTTCCCATCTGTCTTGAGATAAAGTCATATTATGTGATCTAAAAAAGACACCATCCTGATCCATTGGAGTATCATCTGACCAAATATCACGACCTTCATGATCATGAACAACTTTTGAAATGTGTTTAGTAGTTAATGTATGCTCTTCAACATGATTCCCAGAAGAAGTATGGAAACTTGAATATTCAGCTAATTTAATTTTGATAGATCCCAATTTGAGACCCTTCATCAGGGGCACCAAATCCATATCAACACGACAGGCAGAACCAATTGCCATTGCCTTTGCAGGGACACTTATAGAATAATCGACTTTACCAGGCCAAGTATTATCAACGGCAATTGTTTCTGATAATTCAGGATTATCAGCAGTGAGTGTTCTCACTATATTAACGAGCCTTCTCGTAATAATTGGCGTTGAAAATCTTCCACGTTCAATAGAGGCTTGAAGTCTGTAAACAATAGAACAATTTTTATGACCAATAATTGATTCAGGAACAGATCCATCAATTAAAGTGTAAAATGGGAATTCATAATTACCCGGCTGTAGTACCACCTCACCTTGACTTGAGTACAAACCCCCACTGCTACTTCCACCACCACCACCAAAGCCTAACATTGATAAATTTGAAGAGGACTTATATTTAGTTTGGAATGAAGAGTGTGAATTTGAGGTTTTAAGATTTGTTGAAGATTTATTCCTCTGTGAATTTTGTAAATCTTTTAAATTGGTAGAGCTAAGATTGTACAGACTTGTTGCAGATCCTGGATTTGAACGGGTGAGCTTTCCTGATAAAAATCCTGCTGATGGAGATGCATCACCGGTTGTTTCAGGAGTTATAAAAGACGCATTTAGAGGATCATGTGTATGCAAGAATCCTTGTAAATCAATTGTATCCCATTCGTAACAGTGAACAATTTTTGAGAACTTGAATGGACGAACAAAATTTTGTCCCTTTGAGGTATGATATTTCTCATCCCATTGGATAAGCATCGTTGCATATAATTTCAGTTTCATTTTCTTGATATGGATAGGGTCTCTCACAGACATCGCAACCACACCGGACAGCACTGCCGGAGGTGCCTGATTAGGGGCGCCTTTTAAAACAATTGTATCTTTATCATCCGTTCTCAGTCGCACGTCAAAAAGGGGAAGCTTTGAATTTTTGGACTGCTTGGGCATCTTGCAAGACCTTTGGCTCCTCTCCACACACAAAGGGCTCTTATTGTGCTGAGACGTCCAAATCGCGGTCCACGCCGCTCGGCTACGGTCACGTGACAAATAAAATTTAATTATTTTGATTTCCTGCACGACAGCGACACAAAACAATGTCGCACTTCTTAAAATCCGAATTCGGAAAGTTTTGCGACTTGCGACTGCTCAGCATTTTTCAATTATTATTACCTAATTAGGAAATTGATTGATTTATTAACAAGATGGTTGAGCAGCTCCAGCTATTTTGCACTGGGGCAAATCCACTCCCCTCTTTTAACACATGGATCCACTACAGAGCTCATCTGCCTCGGGCTCCTCTCTGGGCATGCAGCAATATACAAGAAACCACTATCCCACTAAAGACATTTGGGGCAACTCTCAGTTTTCTGAGGTGCAAGTAGATCCCTTGGCATACCAGATGATGCAGTTTAGTCCTGTCAATGAGAATATTGTGTCGCCAGCTACGACCCAGTCCAGCTATTTTAATGTCGGGCTGGGCGACAGCTCCAAGTTGAGCTATGGTAAATGGTCAAATGGAAACAATGCCTTTAATGCCCCAAATAGTTACCCTAACTATCTCCAGCAGCAACAGCAACAGCAGCAACAGCAACAGCAACAGGCTCAACTTCAACAAACTTCACAGGCTCAAAATTATAACATGCGTCAAGCTCAGCAACGCCAAACCCAATCTTTAAGTTCTATCTATTCAGATATTAAACCACAAAATACCCATAATTTATCTAATGAAAAATCATATGACAAAACTTACACCCCATTTGTTCCAAATATCACTACTTCCAGAACTGATCCACATGAAATTGAAAGTTATAAAATGAAACTTCAGCTCAAGGACATTATTATTTCCAAACTTGAATCAGAGTTGGAAAAGCAAAAAGATTTTGAAAAAACAGTTTCATTTTCTGACAATAAGGATAACTTTGAAGTTCCTAAAAATCAAGAACAGCTATATAATAAACTCGTTGAAAAGCTTCAATTAAGTGAAAAAGACTTGGAAGATACTAAAAATAGATTAGAGTCATTAATAACGGCAATTGCACTCAATCCAAAGCAAACAAGTTATAAAAACGGCATATACGACGAACAGGAAATTGCACATAAAATAATCTCAAAGATGCAGCTATTGACAGAAGAAAATGAAGAGCTTTCTAAAATGTTGAGCTATGGTAAATCAAAAGAAAAAGATATTGAAATTGGTTTATTGAGAAAGCAGAATGCTGAGCTCCTTGAAAAAATTGCCAAATTAGAAAATAAACTGACAGATAAAACCCAATAACATTAACTGCCTTTGGTTTCACTTTTCCCAGTTTTGATTTTATATTTTTTGTCCTTGCTTTTATTTGAATTTTTTACTTTGATTTTTATTATATATATATTACATGCCTTTCATATTAATTCTATCTCTACCGCTTATAAACTCTTGTAGATATATAAATATCCAGAACTTTCAACTTCTTTCAATGATTCTTCATCAGCCAAAACTACTTTTTCATCATTAAATAAAACCCAATGGGGTGAACCTTCAATAATCTTTTTCACAAATGCCACATAATGGCCAGAATGAGGAGATGTACCTTTATGACAAATGACAGCTAATAGCTCATATTCTCCAGTCTCATGGGATTCTCTCTCAAATCTTTTAATCTTATCACTACTAGATTCTGCAGATTCCTCTATTTCTAGTTCACCATTGTCATCAGGATTTGAGAAAACCCATTCAATGGCTTGTTCCACATTGTCATTGTGCAAAATTAATGCCTTTTTACATAGTTTTTCATTTAAACCCATTGACAACATCATTGAAATGCTTTCTGCATTAGGCTCTTTACCTTTATTTTCTGGAGTAAACGGATCATCAATATCAGGATCATCCATATGTTCAAATAACCAATTCATTGCAGCTTCGGCATTGGAATTACCGGTAGCATATAATCCACGTTTCGCTCTAATTTCAGGGAAACCCATTTCAATCAATGACTGGATGGCTTCCTTATTAAATTGATATTCAGTTTCTTCCACCTCAGGAAGTAACTCTTCGCCCTCAATTTGACCTTCACTGACAAACTTATGAATAGATAGCCTTTCTTCAAATTTGATTGGGACAGATACTTTTACAGGCACCCAATTTTCAAGTTTAATACGCTGTGGATTAATAGTAAGATATTTAGGGAATGTCAAAAATCCTTCAGATTTGACAACTTGTTGCATAGAGTCACATTTTGGACATTTATATTCAATTGATTCAGGCGCTTTCCATATTTCAAATCCATTTTCAATTGTAGTTTGTTGATATGATTTAATACCTTCTTTATCAATAGAATTCAATTCTTCTTTTATTGGGATGCTAACATTTTCAGTTAACTCTTTGGTTAGTTTAATACAACCACAATTTAAACATTGGATCTTACTCTGTAAAACAAATTTCATACAATCTGTCAGACTGTAATTCACTTTACCTTTAACATTTTTCTTTTCTAAGGTATCCAAAAGGTATGTCCAAAACTCAAAGGCATCTTGTTGAAGCATTGTACTAAATTCTGGATGACCCTCACCAATTAAAGCTTTAAACCCAGTAGGTTTGATACCACGTTGATACTTGACAGTTTCTGTTGTGCTATTATCCGCAATAGAATATCTGCCAGACCACAAACCATCACCTATTTTGAACATTTGTGTTTCTAAATCTTTCCATGGCTGATAATTTCCTAATATTTTATCTAATGGCATACCATTTTCATTTAAAAATGCCTCTTTAAATGGATCTAATGTAAATAAAACTTGCAAAACTGAGGCCAAATAACAAGAATTACCCAAGTTTTTAAATCCTGTTAACCCTTCTCCAAATATAGGCTTTAAAATGGTACCATCCTTACCATCCATTTTGAAATCCCATTGAATATTCTGCTCAATTTGCAATTCTGTTAAATTTTTTTCAGTTTTAACAAATGAAGTAATGTCAATGTTGAATGTTTTCAATAAATTTGCCAAATTAGGCACCTGAACCTCATCATCACAAGAATAACAATAAGAATCTGCTAAATCCACTGCCAATGAACCAAGTTTAACAGCAACACAATGATCAGATATTTTTTGATGATGTGCAACTGCATGCGAATTACCAGGAACGCCACCAAACTGCTCCCTACCACATCCAATGTTACCACAATGTAAACAAATCCATAGATTTTCAGTTAAACCACACTCTCCACACTTATAAATATTTAAATGTTCTAATGGCTTTTGAATTATAGATGCCGAATGAGCACATGATTTAATTTCCTGTGTCCAAGATTTAATTTCTTCTTTACGTTCATTAGAAGTTGCCTTAATAATGCCATTTGATACTTCAAAAATTTTCAATGGTAAATTCTGAGAATCAATATTGAAAGATTCATCTATTTCTTGACAATAAATTGAACATTTAGTATCAAATAAATCATCATCTGATTGCTCTTTAATTTCTAACTTGATCATTTTCCATGGTTGTTCTTCACCCTTCTTTGGCTTTTGAACCTTCTTATAATTGAGGAATAATTTGTGTTCAAAAAATTCTGCATGCATTTGTGTGTAATTGATATCTCCACGGCTGAATGACTGGTGGCATGTCATACAAATATCTAGCCCTTGTGGATCAAATGCTGTGTCAAATGAAAACATACAATCATCTTTAAACACCGGTTCAGTTGAACTAGGCAATTTAATCGTTGATAAATCAACCGAATTAAGATAATCGCAACTCATATCCTGTTGATAGTAGTGGAAGCTGGTCCCAGTAAAGATTTTTCTGCGTGCACATGCTCTGCTTACAAAATCAAATATGTACAAGTGGTATATAACTGGCAAAAAAATACATAACTATAAATTCAGTATGGTTTTGTGATAATTTAAAATTTAATCAACTCCTGAAAAAAACATCCGAAGAGGAATCTGCAATGTCAGCATCATGTAATGGCTCATTATTAATATATGCTGTTGTATTTGGACTTGAAGTATCCAGTGAAACAATGGGTATCTCTCTTGCATGCATTCCGTTCTCTCTTCCAGGCCAGCTATTTTCTTCATTGTTATCAACATCTATATCATCCTCTGTATCAGTGTACAGTAAAACACCATCATGATATTGTTGTTTCCAAGTACATCTAAAATCTGTTGAATTAACAGAAGTATCAGCTAAACTCTGCTTTTCGCCTTTCAGATTGGCAGAAATAGATTTATCATTATTTGAAAAAAGTTGTACAGTACCAGAGCTTTCTAAAATATCTAAATTAGGAGCAAACACTGATTTCCTTAAATTAAAAGTGAAATCTGGTGGAATCAAACTACCATCACTAAATGAGTCATCAGAAATAACAATTGGATCAGTATGCTCAGGTTTTTCAACTAGCTCCAAATGCAGAGCCTTACTGAAGTGAGCCTTTTTATGTAAAAAATCAGTACTGTTCATTTGGGCTCTTACATGCGAGTTCAGTTTACAAACCTCTGTAAATTGGTTATCTATATCTTCTGTTTCTGGGCTACCAACATATTCGTCATTACCCAGGACTTGTGAAACTTCAGGATCAATTTCAATTCTTTGATATAAACCATTAGGACTTGAGGGTGGATCAAACTTCGGCAATCCTTCTGTTATTGAATGAAACTTTCGAAGCTTTTTCTTATGTGTGGTGCCTGTGGCGGGCGTCTCTTTGTTCCTTTTTGAAATTCTTTCAGCAAATGTTGAACTCAATGCTGGGGTAGACAAAATTCCATTTGATTCGTTGTGTGATACAGGGAAAAGTTTTCTAGATACAGGTGATTCTATACTCTTATCTATTACATCAACATCACATCTCTTAATAACACGAATTGGTGACTTTTGTAAATTAAAAAGGTCACTAGATTGTGTTTTTTTTGGGGAGCCTCTAGGTGTTCTCTTTTTGGGCGATTTCTTCAACAATTTTTCGTTTTGTACCTTGAGGAACTCATTGATGAGCTTCTGCCCATTCTGCGATGATTCAATCAAATACTTGGGAATCCACAAGAACCCTTTGATGGGGCTCATTAAACCATTCTCATCCTTCACATCAAACTTCATAATATCTCCCATACAACAAATTGCATCAAATGAAACTTTATAATAATCCATATCCAGGCTTTCCGCTAGCTTGGCTTCTTTAGATCCCTTAGTACTTAGTTTTTCAATTTTAATTGCATTCCCAGGCAATTTCAATTTATCCATAAATTGAATTAGCCTCAATAAATATGCTTTGGTTAATTCTAAATATAAATGGCGATTCATATGTTTCACATTGGCAGGTATGCATTGTGTATGAAAATCCCAATCAACGTCATTCCATAAATCAAAATTTTTCGAAATAGTATAATCTTTGCCAACTTTAAAATTTTCAACTAATGTATAGCCAGTAAGCCCGCTATCAGATCCTCTGATAAATACTGAATTTCCTGTTTTTATGTCAAATGTAATTTGTTGGGGCATGTATGGCACTTGCCACGAATTTGAAACTTCATGGAATGTGTTTGTCCTATTTTCTTCAAATCTAAATAAGTAGTGGGTAGCAAGAGGAAAAAAATGAGCCAAGTTATCATAGTCATTTGGAACGGAAGAACCAGATCTGGGCCTTACAGAGCATCTTTCAATTCTTTTCTTATAAAATTTCCCCAGAATCTCCTTACTGTATTCCTCAAGAGTATCGTTAATGTCATCAATTAATCGATTCATCATAAAAAGCCTCTGACTTTGGCTATGCGCAGGCTTACCTTGAATGTACTCATTTAATGAAGATACGTATATTTTACTAAATCGTTCAGCAAATTTCCACTTTTTGTTTGCCAACGCAAAGGCAGCTTTAGTACCAAAAGTGCTCCAACCCGGTGTATAATCATCACCTGTAATACAAGCAATTAACATTATACTAGCTTTATCAAGTCCAATGCTATTTAAGTAATTAATTGTGAAAGGTGTAACATAAAAGGGAGTATCATATTTATACTCAGAGCTTGAAATTGGTTTATCAACCACTGATCTTGAAAAATTCCTCAGAATGCATGTTGCTCCGTATGCTAAGGCATCGGCATCATTTGTGATGACTGCATCTATTATCCCACTTTCATTCAACCTACCAAGTTCAATTTCTCCATCACCTGAGGCAGTCACATAGCTAATGTTCCAACTGTCTAAATATCCTTTCAATTTAGAAATCAGCGGTAGGCTCTGTAAATGTGCACCAGTTTTAAGCAGCAATATTTCTTCAGCATACATTGAATCAAAATTATAACTGTTAACTGATTCCACTTGCCTTCGCAGTTTATTCCTTTTAATACTACCATCAAAAACAAGAACAAAATTCACATTATATTTCATAAAGTCCCTGATTCGTTTGATTACTCGGGAAATGACAATGTCAATATCCGGCTCTCTAAATGGTAAATCAGTGGCACCAGTGGCTTCAAAAACCCATTGAAACGCATCAATTCCAACTTGGGGAAATCTTTTTTCCCTATGATAAAAGTCACTTATCCATTTGGCAAAGGAAACCCTTTCTAAATCACTAAACTGACCCCAAAATCCGTTGATGGTCATTCTTACACATTTACATAGAGAGGAAAGTATCGCATAATCGGCTAACACTCCTAATTAGGAAATACACGTTAAAGGGAGCTCTCACATAACGACGCGTTTGGAATCAAGTTGCACTGGGTTAGAACAGACTGCCGTGTTTTTAATACGGCTTTTAGTTTTCTTATACTGACTATATCTGTCTTAAATATATATGATAAGCAAACATCGTATTTTTTTTCAAATTCATAGCGTTAGAAGTCACAAAACGATGTTACCATCCACAGGTTTAAAACCAAAGCAAACTATCATCGAGTTGAATACAAGTTCAGATAGTATCATCCCACTTAAAAGAGAGTCCCCAGAAAAACTCAATGAGTCTTCACCTACTAAAAGAGTTTCATTTTTGAACTCTTCCCAATCATATGCTTCAAAATATCCACATCACACAACAACAGGCATCAGAAGATTTTCTAAAAATATTTTTTTGCATAACGGTATTAACCTGGAGGATATCATTGGATGGGTGAATCATAACCAAGTGGCTCATCCTCAATTTGAATCTGAGTTTAAGTCTATCACAAGATCTCTAGAAACTGTTGTTCAACATTTTAATCTGGAGAGTAGTATTGCCGAAAAGGACACTGCTACAAAATCACCTTGCAAGTTAGAATCTCCAAAAAAACGAATATTTGAAGATGAAATTGCTATATCAATGCATAACATCACCACAATGAGCCCCACAAAGCAATCACGAAATTATTCTACTATTTCAAGCAGCCCCATTGTTTCCCGAAACAAACCACTTGCGATTAAAAAGGATGTGTTAGATAGAGATATGAAGCTTTTGACTCAGACTCAAAGTGATGGAACCAAAAATGTTTTCAGTTTAAGTGAGGAGCAACAGCACGTGGCAGATCTTGTTAGACAGGGTCATAGTTTGTTTTACACTGGTTCAGCAGGTACTGGTAAATCATTTTTGTTGAAACATATTGTCAAGCAGTTATGCCAAAAATATGGTTCTCCTGGCACTAGTATTGCACAGGCAATGGGTGTTGGTGTTGCAGTTACGGCAACTACAGGTCTCGCAGCTTACAACATTGGAGGGATGACCATAAACTCTTATCTTGGCATTGGTTTGGGTAAGGGATTAGAAGATACTATGGCTAGACGAATAAGAAATAATAAAAAGGCTCGTCAAAGATGGTTATCACTGAATGTTTTAATCATTGATGAAGTTTCAATGATGAATGGTTTTTTGCTTGATAAACTAGAAAAAATTGCTAGAATTGTTAGAAGAAACGAAGAACCATTTGGTGGTATTCAAATAATTCTCTGTGGAGATTTTTATCAATTACCACCAGTTCAAAGTTCAAGTGATAAACTTAGTGGCGGAGAACCCGTGTTCCACTCTTTTGAAAGCAATTTTTGGAAGAAGCATATAAATATACAAATTATTCTTAAAAAGGTATTTAGGCAACAATCGGATAAAGTTTTTCTGGAAATGTTACAAGAAGTGAGAGATGGAAATGTATCTGACTTAACAGCAAGAAAATTTAATGCGCTAAGGAGGGAACTTGATATTGAAGATGGTGTTTTACCTACTAAACTCTTCCCCACTAGAAGAGAAACTGAATCAGTGAACAGGAATATGCTTGATTTTTTACCTGGTGAAACCACTGAATTTATAGCGGTGGACAGTGGCTCAATGGTTAGCACAGACCAAGGTAAAAAAATGCTAGATAACTTTTTGGCTCCTAAATCAATTCACTTGAAGCCTGGTGCTCAGGTAATGTTAGTTAAAAACATGGATGATAAATTAGTTAATGGAACATTGGGTATAGTTGTTGGTTTTATGAATTCAATGACATACTCGGCTTTATGTGATCTTAATGATTCATATTATAAAGGTATAAATGACCCTGATTCTAATATGACATACTATGATTATGATTCAGAAACAGAGGCACCACCATCTGCTAAAGGTGCTATTGAAACTGATAGGAACCGATTGTGGAGAAAGCTTAAAGAGCCATTAGATGATTCGATCTTTTCCTGTTTAAGTGATTTAAAGAAGGAGGCAATGGAGTCAGGTGACCAAGAAGCAGCAGCGGATTTACCAATTAAGAAAAATGAACATTCTTTAAAGCCAGCAAATGAAGTTTCAGTTGTAGGAGATGAAACTACGGCTACTACCCATGAATTTATGACAGAATCTGAGTATGAAGATTCCAGATATGATACAACATCCAACATTGGCGATCAAATCATTGACATTAAAAATCTGAGCAAAACAGAAAAGGATATGATTCTTGAAGATATTAATAGAAAAGAAGATTTATTCAGAAAATTACGGGACTCTGGTGCCAAAGGTAGACTTCTACCACTTGTGTGTTTTAAAATTGCCGATAAAGAACGTCGTGTGGTTTTGGTGAACCCCGAAGAGTTTAAGGTTGAAGATGAACATGAAAATGCACTTGTTTCTAGAAAGCAAATTCCCATTATGTTGGCATGGGCCCTTTCAATTCACAAAGCTCAAGGTCAAACATTGCAAAAAGTATCTGTTGATTTACGTAAAATTTTTGAGAATGGACAGGCTTATGTTGCATTGTCAAGAGCTGTTCATCGTAGAGGACTACAGGTGCTGAATTTTGACAAGTCAAAGATCACAACAAATGTCAAGGTGAAAGAGTTTTATCGTAATTTACAATCCGCCAAAGACGCAATTACCATGGTTGACACTGGAGGGCATTTGAAGAGTACCCAATCACAGACAGATTCACACCCCTACAAGAAACGGAAAATGGAGCTGTACTCAGAGGATGTTGCAGATTCTGGGGCTATTCTGAAGTATCAACAGCAGAAAAAGGAGCAAAATGGGCTAAGACAATCAAGCATTAACGACATGTTCAAGCCCAAATCACAAATTAGTAATTTAGAAGATAGGCTTAATACCAGCGATGATGAAATTGAATTGTAGTGATACTATTACCTGTATATTTTTTATAAATTTTGTACAAAGCTCGGAGTACTCAAATAACAACACGCATTTTTTTTTTCTCTTTAAAAATTGTGTTGTGTTTACGTTTTCAATTTCAATTCCCAGTGGATGGCAACTATTACCCCATCCAAGTCTCATGCTTCAACTATAGCCAATCCATCACAGGCCAATAAGGTCGTAACTGGTGGTATAGGTGGCATCAACTTTGCCAACTTCAATCAAGATTTTTCATGCGTATCCGTGGGGTATGATGACGGTTATCGCATTTTTAACTGCGAACCATTTAACAAATGTTTTGAACATCTTGACGGATCGATCGGTATTGTTGAAATGCTATTTTGCTCTTCTCTTTTGGCCATTGTTGGAACAGGGGAAACACCTGCTTTGTCACCAAGAAGGCTTAAAATTATCAACACCAAAAGGAACACAACAATTTGTGAGTTAACATTCCCAACATCAATTCTTTCAGTTAAAATGAATAGAGAAAGTTTGATAGTTGTATTGGAAGAAACTATTTACATATATGATATTACAAACATTAGATTGTTACATACGATAGAAACACCATCAAATCTAACGGGATTAATCTCATTGAGTTCAGCTCATGACAACAACTACTTGGCATATCCATCACCACAAAAAATATCTAAAATTGGCGACAGCAAATTTAATCAGAGCAACGTAAACGCAGCAATGAGTCAGGAGGATCTGCACCAATTAAGCCATGCCAATGGCAGTGACATTGTGCGGAATGGGGATGTAGTTATTTTTGATTGTAAGACACTGCATCCAATAAGTGTCATTGAGGCACACAAGACTCAAATTGCAGCAATGACTTTCAACCATGATGGGACACTGTTGGCAACAGCCAGTGACAAAGGAACCATTGTGCGTGTTTTCTCAGTACAAACAGGTGTGAAACTTTATCAGTTTAGAAGAGGTACATATAATACTAGAATATATTCACTTGCATTTTCTCCTGATAGCATGTTTGTTATTGCGAGTAGTGCAACTGAAACGGTTCACATATTTAGACTTGGCGAAGAAGAGGCTAAAAATACCATTATCAAATCCAAAGGCACATCAGGTTGGCTTGCACATAAAAAAAATTTGGTTGATAAAAATATTGAAGAGGCTAGACAGAAAGAATTGGATAAAATTGTTAAGAATAGAGTGGCGGCTAAGATGAATGGTGACTTAGAAGATGGCATAGATGGCATACAAATTAACAATTTTGATTCAGAGGATGACGATGATGAAGATTTGAACAGTATGTCAGATTCAGATTTAGATGACAATGAAGAAGAACATGAGGATAATAAAAATACTCATGTTGAAGGGGATGACATTCTACAACCACTACCATCCGATTTAGGTCGAACGACTCCTGATCATTTGGGTGCAATGTCAATATTTTCAGCGGCATCAGCAGGATCAGCAGGATCAACTGGTTTATCTAAATCGGAGCCTTTAGTTGATAAACAGAGGAGGTCTGTTGCTCGAATGTTCCGCAGAACTTCGCAATCTTTGGGTAGGAAAGCAGCTGAAAAGATGGGTACATATTTACCACCTAAATTTTCTTCAATATTAGAACCGAACAGACATTTTGCCTCTTTAAAAGTTCCAACTTCAAAGGATACGCCTACAGTTGTTGGTATTGGAGAGGTAATGTTTGAGGCTACTGAAAACATGGATGATGAAATTGAAAGTATAAATAGTTGCGCAAGTAGATCAAAGCAGCGTATTGTTCCCGTGATGGTTGTCAGTGCAGATGGGATATTTTACAAATATGGACTTGATGCCGACCGTGGTGGCGATTGTCTGCTTCTATGCGAATGTAACTTGGTTGAATAGATAAATGAATACAGATGATTATTTTTTATAGTCTTGTTTTATTTATTAATTATTGGGTTTTTCTGTTAGGCTTTTCTTTTCTTTACTTTTAAATTTTTTGTTTAATCAATTAAATCTTTAATATATGCGGCTGGGCTTTTTTTTCTGTGGAGCTTGTGGTTTCACTTCAGTTTGTATAGACAGGCTTGGCAACAGTGATTTTTACTGAGACACATCATGCGTTTGTCTAATCATTTGGTACAATTAACTGGAATTCGACATTTGTCGCAGGGATCTGCTGCAATTAGATGGTTTTATGCAACTGATGTCCCACTTTCCAAGCCATTTTTAAAAGGATACAAGCCAAACAAAAGGCCAGCCAAATTTATTCCATTTTCATTTGCAGATTCAGAAAAATTAGAAAGTCAATGGCAAAAGTACAAAGAAGGCAAAACTAAGAAGGCATCAGTTTGGGTCAATGAAGACGGTCTCTTTGACTGTGATCTCAATGCTAGAATTTTAAAAGCTGCCTACTGGGATGGTCCTACATATGAAATCAGAAGGGGATCTTGGTTTTTAGATAACCAACCCATAAGTGAACTATTGGCTGATCAAATTGAAGATGCATACAATAAATACAGACCGGATTTGGTATTTGGACCAGATAACAAATTGGATAAGAGTATTCCTGGTATAAAATTGGAAAGCGAAGAGGAAAAATGGAAGGCAGAAAAGTTACAAAAGCTAATTAACAGCAAGGACAAAATAGTCAATGGAATTGGCGTTGGTAATGTTAAATTAGAGCCTTCTTGGCCATATAAAGAGTTTAATGATTTGGCAAATGTACCAAAGGTCTTGTACTTTAAGGATATTGATAAGGCCGTTTTGCTTAACAAAGGACAATTTATGCCAAAGTTTGTCGTTGAAAATTTTGGCCAGTCAAGTGAATATCTGGGGGTGTATCCCATTTGCAGAGGTTACAAGGAGAACGAGGAAAAATCAACCAACAGTAAAGAGCAGACATCTAACAAAAAATCTGGCGATACTGAAGAAATTATTGCCCAGTCAAAAGGTGTCACTAAAACTAAATCTCATTCTGGTGATGACATATCTGACTCTAAATTTCAAAGTTTTATGGAGAATGACTTTTCAAATGAAAATATTGCTTTTGCCAACAGTCCAGAAAGAGAAGTTGACCATTTGATTCTTGCCGTGCATGGTATTGGTCAATCATTAAGCTCAAAATACTCTGGTATTAATTTTGTGCATGATTGTAATTATTTAAGACAATTATTTAAGAAAGAATTTGTTACCAATGGTGAGAGATATAAAGAAACTGTACACGCCATGGAGAGCGATCAATTGAAAAGGGAAAATTGCAAGGTTCAAATTTTGCCAATTGTGTGGAGATATGATGTTGGATTTGGGTGGGATTACCAAAATAAGGAAAAGCTGAGTGACGAATCTTACCGGTTACCAAAGCTATCTGAAATCAGTTTAGATACGGCAACACCAGTGAGAACTTTGACCGCTGATGTTTTGCTTGATATTTTACTTTACTATGATCCTGTTTATCAAAAGAAAATACTTGAAATTGTTACCAAATCAGCAAATGAATTATACGACCGCTATAAGGCTCGTCATCCAAATTTCAAGGGGAAGGTGTCGGTGTTGGGGCATTCGCTCGGCTCGGCAATTGTTCTGGACATCATAAACTCCCAACCGAAGCATATACCCAAAGGCGATAACTTTGATCCTTCCAAACATTTGAAATTTGACGTTGAAAATGTTTTCTGTCTTGGTTCCCCCAACGGACTATTCAAGTTTTTAAAGGGGATCAATATTGGGCCAAGACTTTCTGGATGGTCAGAGGATGCCAAAGATAAGGTCAGACCACGCACGAAAAATTTGTACAATGTGTTTTACGCCAGTGACGTTGTGGCTTACAGAATGGAGCCAATGATTCACTCATCTTTCAGTCGGCTAAAGCCCAAGAAAGTTGACGTGCCCACCAGAACTGAAGTCATCACATCTAAAATTAAAAGCGTTGACGTTGCCCGTGTTGTTGCCGAGCACTTTGGCTGGGACTTGAACTTTGGCAGTGTAATGGAGGGCAAGGAGCGTGAACGGGAGTTAGAAATGTCTCCAGAGATCAGAGAACTCATGTTTGGACTAAACAAAAACGGAAGGGTGGATTACGTTTTGCCGCAAGGAATGTTTGACATTGACATCATTAACGCCATGGCCAGCCACATCCAGTATTTTAACGACGCCGACGTGGCAAACTTTCTACTGGGAGAGCTCTGGAAGCAGCCAAACCCCAACGGCGTCGTCAAGGGTGTCATCCGGACCGTAGACTAGTGAAGTGAAAAGATGCTGAGCACACCCTCGCACCGCACGCGCGCGCCGCTTACAGCCAAAACGCGCGGACGCTCTCGTTGTGAAGCCAACCAGCAAATAGCAGACACAATGGGTGCAGCATACACTATTCTCGGCAAGGCCGTCCCATCTCACTACCTCGCCATTGGTACCTTGGCCTCCGTTGTTGGTGGTGTCAAGCTCAACTCCTTCCTCGGCGCCTCTGAAAAGCCAGCTGCTGCTCCAGCTGCTGCTCCAGCTGCACCAAAGGACGAGCTTGACGTTGAAAAGGCCATCTCTGACTTCCTCTCCTCATCTGAAAAGGAATCCAACTAGAGCTATATCTGTTTCTTGTTTTTATATTTATTTATTTATTTATTTACGTTTATTTATTCTTAACGTCAACGCGAATAACTTCGTCCCGCTGTAACAAATCCAAATTCTTCAGGAACAGCTGGAGATGGATCATTCAGGGGCCACAGCCAGTACCAAAGACAATGATGGAAGTACTACAAATGGTAGACGGAAACAAACCAAGTCATTGCCATCCCAGGACGGGGAGAGAGGTAAAAAGACAGTTGAAAAGCTTGACGGGGAGACAGAATCTACACAGAAATCAGCATCGAAACCCAAGTCTGGTAAAAAGCCACCTGCTTTAACAAAAAATTCTAGTAACTCTAAAAATAAAAGTAGGCCAACAAAGACGGGAAATAAAAGCAAGACAGAGGCAAAGACAAATACGGACACAAATGCAGAAGCAAAGACAGGTACCAATAAAAATACAACGACAAAGCAAAAACCTACGAGATCCAAAGACGATAAAGGAAGCGCTGCTTTAGATAATAAAGAAAATAATAGAGTCGGTAAAAAAGCTGCATCTAATTCCAAGTCTAATTCAAGTTCTAAATCTTCCAATTCAAAGAAAGTGTCTAAAGTTGCTAAAGAGCAAGGGAATTCAACCGTCAAGAAAAATAGTGCTAAAAATGACAATCGTAATCTCAAAAATGGTACAAATACACAAAAGAAACAAGACAACAAACCTACAGGTCCGACACTACCAACTCCCGAGTTTGCCTCCAGTGCAAATTCAATCCCACTAGGGAAGAAATCAAAGCCTAATTCAAGTACTTTATCTCTGCCACTGTCAAATAGTAATAAATCTAATCAAAATTTAGCAGATGCAGTCTCTGATGAACCATTTTACTCAAAAGTTGAAAAATTGAAATTGTTGATTAAAAATACAACCCCTGTCAAACCACAATTGACCTTTGACTCCTTTGAAGAATACTTTCAATACTTTTCATACAATTTATTTCTTGAGGAGTTATTTGAAAGTGATTTATGTACAGATGTTTCTTTAGAGTGGTTAGAGCCCGGAGAAACTGCTCAACCTCAAATTAATTCCACGCCAAACAGAGGCAGAGGTAGAGGAAAGGGCAGAGGAAGAGGCAGAGGAGGAAGAAAGGGAAGAGGAATAAATAGAACTAACGAAAAATCTGAAACGGCTACTCCAGATTTAGAATCAGATGGAGAATCAGATGACGAAGACCTGGAAAAGATAAGACTGACAGCTCCCACCTCAAAATTATTTGATTTATACGTTTCAGAAGAAATGAGACATTTAAAAAAGCATCCTTTTGCTCCTGATCAGCCAATCTTTATCATTAGAAAGAAAGATTCTAATTTAGATTTTGCAACTCGTCCTGAATTTTGGGTTACTTATGTCTCTAACCGTTCATTATTAGAAAAGAAAAAGGGTAAAATGAAAACAAAATTTACAAAGCATGCAGTGGCAAATAAGAATAAGCAAACATCAAATATTGAACTTACAGCTTTTGCATGGAATGCTTCTTCATTACCTATAACAGAAAATGGTGATAATTTTGCAATTCTTCCTGGTAGTGCCGTTATGGGACGTATTATGAATGCCATGAAAAGATTAGATAATGACTTTTTTATGAAAATGCTCATGGGTAAAATTCCAATTAAAAAAGTTAAATTTGATAATAAACTTTCTTATGTTTCAAATTCATTAAATGACTCCCAAAAAGATGCAATTCAAACAGCACTTAATAATAGAGCAACCATTTTAAAAGGTCCTCCAGGTTCTGGTAAGACTTCTACCATTTATGAAATTATTATGCAATTACTTGATCAATTCCATTCTTTCCCAATTTTAGTCGTGGCTGCTTCTAATCTTGCTGTTGATAATATTGCAGAAAAATTAATGAAACATCATAAGGATAATATTTTACGTATAACTTCAGTTACAAAAGAAAGTGAATATCCACCATCTCATCCATTAGGATCTGTTTGTTTACATAATATCGTCAATTCAAGTTTATCATATGAAATGCAACAAATTGCTCGTGATATGAAATATAATCGTAAAAATGTTAAAGCTCATCAATTTTCTAAATATATGGATGAGAATATGCGTATTGGTGCCAAAGTGGTTCATCAGGCAAGAGTTATTTTATCAACAACTGTTGGTATATCAGGACCAGTTTTAAAAACAATTAAATCAATGCCTGTTATTATTATGGATGAGGCAACTCAATCATCAGAACCTGCATCTATTATCCCATTAAGTGCTCCTGATTGTAAAAGAATTATTTTTGTCGGTGATGAAGCTCAGTTGAGTGCATTCACACGTGTTAAACCTTTGGAGCTATCTTTGTTTGAAAGAGTGCTAACAAATGGATCATACAGTGAACCAAATATGTTAGATACACAATATAGAATGCATCCAGCTATTTCTGAATTCCCACGTAAACAATTCTATGGTGGTAAATTAAAGGATGGTGTTACAGAAGAACAGAGAAAATTATCTTCACTTAAATATCCTGTTTTCTTTTTTGACCATGGAGGAGTTGGCGCTCAAGAAAGCAGAGAGTTTGGTAGAACTGGTGAAGAATTTGGATTTTCTTGGGCTAATAAAAAAGAAGTTTCTTATGTTGAAAGAATAGTTGAATCTTTGATTGTTGATAAAAAAATTAACAGAGAAGATATTGGTATTATGACAGGTTATTCTGCTCAAAGAGAATTAATCACAAAGGCATTAGAACGTAATTTAGTTGTCAATCCTTCACTTAATAAAACGGTGACAACAATTGACAAAGAAGATTTAGGTAAGGAAAAAAATGCAACGACAAACATTGTTAATGGTATTATTATTTCAACAGTTGATGCCTTCCAAGGTAGAGAAAAAAATGTTGTGATAATGTCATGTGTTAGAGCTAATCCTAGAGGTGAAGTTGGTTTTTTGAAAGATTATAGACGTATGAATGTTGCCTTTACTAGAGCAAAATACAGTTTCATTATGATTGGTGATGCCAATACTTTGAAACAAGGTGATCAAATGTGGAGGGATTACATTGGTGATTTAGAAGGGAAGGGATATTTAAGTAAAGATCTCAATACATACTAGAACACTAAAAAATTATTTATTTATTTAATTCATACTTTTTTGTAATTTTAAATTTTAATTGTTGTTTAGTAAACAACTTTGGATTTTGCCACAGTTGCATCCCTTTATATTTCGCCCTTTTATAGTTTCTCAGCCATCTGTTTGTATATTTTCCAGCCAGCTCTTCGCCATTCGAATTGAAAAATTTCCCATTCTCTTTAAATCTAACCTTTTTTTGAACTACTGGTTTAGCAAAACCTTGACGTAACTTTGCCGGTAGTAAACCCCACAACTTATTAGGAGTTGATTCTACAATTGTACTACCACTAAAATCGGTACCAGCACTGTCAATTCGATTATATGCTGGAGCATCATAAAATACATTATTTGCTAATGGCGAAAACAAATCATAAAAGTTTACATATTCCACCCGTGAAATCTTATTCCTGACAGATCTGTTAATTGTTTTTTCAGAAATATTTTTATTAAAATTCCATTTATTTAATTCTACTTTGTTAGATCCATTTATAAACATACCTGGTTCCATTTTTTACCAAAATGAAAAAATGAAGCTCAGCGATTGCGTTGAAATTTACGCGTGAAATCTTCAAAACTCTTAAATTTATATTAAAATAAAATATCTCTAGCATTTAACATTTAACATTTAACATTTAACATTTAACATTTAACATTTAACATTTAACATTTAACATATATATATAGCATAAAATATTTAAATATAACAGGTATTATATAATCCAGAAGGGTAGTACACTCAATATAATAATCATGCAAATCCGAAACCTTCATGTCCTTCTCTAATGGCAAGTAACAATGCGTTTCTTAACTTGGTATAACTTTCATATTCAGGCAAATCAATTTGATTAAAACAGGTATGTGCCGTTGGTAATCTATCAGTACTATTATAAACACGATGAACACTAAACTTAGATATACCATTCATACCTGGAAGTTCCTTAAAACCATTCAATGGGACCTTGGAGGTACCCGTGGCAAATTGTAGCAATTTGGCCCTTTCTTCAACATCAAATGACTTAACAGCTCTCCAAAACCATTGCACCTGTTTTGAAGAGGCTGAATAGTTTTCGTATGTACTATTTGCTTTCCAATCATCAACATCAATATCAGGTAAACCAGAGACTAAAAGTTCAAGTTCCTGCTCATCAAAAATTGTTACTAAATCCTTTGGAATAATGGAGAAAAATCCTTCTTTAAAATTGTCCATCTGCTTTTTCACAGAAATCAACAATCTATACTCAACAATCAATTTCACATATTCTTGCTTGTTTTCTTCAGTGACAGCAATATTGCGTCCATCTGGAATTAAATCAAAAACTTTATGCTCACCAAACTCATCGGTTTCAACGGAAAATGTTTCAACAATAATGTCCGTAATGTTATTTTCTAACATCCACACCAAAGATTTGTAGTACTCAAGATCTAAAGACTCCATATCCTTAATAGAAACAGTTTTTCCCAAAATTTGTTTGAAAACTGCTCTACTGAAGTGACAATCTAACATATAGCCATCATAAACAGCCTTACCAATAATCATACCAACAAATTTAAAAAATGATAAATGTTCTGGATTTACCCATGAGGTTCTATTCGGATGGAATGTAGACTGGTCAGATGCAACTGGGGTAAATAAAGCATAATTTGGATCAAACATTTGTCTGGCTAAAACTTGGTACCACTCTCTAGTAACACCACCAGCATCCACACCTTCTTCACCTTTGAAATGAATTTCCAAACGACTCTTTCGCACTTCATCAGTTGGTTTAAAGAATAAATTCCTATATGAATCCAGAAAGACTTGATCCCTTCTAACATTAAGTTCCATCTTTTTAACACTAGAAGTTTCAGGATCATCTTTATGAAGCTTTTGCTCAAAGTAAACTCTTTTGTTATCAAATTCTAAAACTTTAGGATTTCTAATCAAAACAGAAAATGGCCCACTCATCAATTTAGGATTATTTCTAATCATATGGTTCAAAATTTTTTTGTGTTCTTCAGTAAATGAAAAGAACAGACTCTCAATAGGTTCATTTGTAAAATCTAAATGCTTTTCCTCTTCGTATTGAAGAACGTCTATTGGTTTCATCCTCTCAACTTTGCTGTGTTTACAGACAACCATTAACGCCTCAATAAGAGGTGAAAGAATAAATGCAATAAAATTCTTGTTTTCATCTTCCCTTAAAAATTTCAAACAGTCACTTAATGCACCCCATAATGGCCCTAAAGCAGAATTTCTGTAAAGTGTTTTTAATTCCTCATTATCTGTTTTGTTTTGATAAATATAATCCAATGCTGTCAAGACTCTTAAAAGTTTAGCTTGGTCAGATGAGCTTGATGAAAATTGGCCCAATGAAGGAATGTCATCATCATCTTTTATCTGTTTTAGATCGCAAACTAATTCACGAAGCTCCCTTGCAATACGAGAACTCAAATGTGTAGCCTTTTTAGAAAGATCTTTTGGGTAAACAACACGAGCATTGTCTAGAACAGACAAATTTTGCATAGAAGCAATTGTCTGTTGAAAAACTTTACTAGCGCATTCATCTGCAACTAATATACCCATCACCTGCTTCAAAACTTTATCAGGAACAACAGGAAGTTGCGGTTTTTTCTTGGAAGAACCGCTCTTCATTTCTTCAATCTTTTCTTTCATTGCTGGCAATGGACGTGTTGCAATTTGAATTGTACGAGTTAAAATGTCCATTAAATTGGTATCTTCTTTAATTAATTTGTTATCCAAGAGATTCAAAAGAATGTTAATAGGGAATTTATAACTGTTGTCTTTCATTTTATTCTTTTTAGAAAGTTTTTTCATCATTGGAAGTCCATCCTGATCTGATAAAAAGTGAAATCTCATTACTGTTTCATTCTCCATCAAATATTGTAAAACATCAATGGCTTGTGTTGCAACAGTCAAAGTAGTACAGTTAACAGGGAAGTTTGACCAGGCTCCACCTTCTGCATCTTTTGATACTTTTTTATCCCCATTAGCAGGAGCAGAAGCTCGTAAACATATTTGGTGATAAACATTGCGCAGTGATATTTGATCCTTTAAACTTTCTTGCAAAATGTACAATATAATTGCAATAAATTCAGCTCTATTTTGTTTGTTAAGACAAATATAAGAAGCTGTTTGAAAAAACCACTGTCTTTTGTTATATAATTGTGGAACAAAAAGTAGTTTGAGTAATGAAGCAATACTTGACTTATCAACCAAAGCTGTAAAATGAAATTTCTTTTTGGAATCTTTTGTTTCCTTTTTATTCTCTTCTGTTTCTCGACTATTATCTTCTCTATATCTAAGGAAGTTGTGATTTTGAAATCCATGGCGAACCAGGCGACTGAGACGACCATTAATCAGATTTCCAGAAGCATCTAATACTGGTATTTCATCATCTGATATTTCATCGTCATCATCATCATCATCATCATCATCACCTTCACCATCTTCATCAATATCATCATCCCGACCACCTTCGCTATTGATGTGATCACTACCATCAACATCATCATTACTGGTATTTTCCCATCGTGATTGTCTAAGATGTTGAACATAAACTTCTTCTCTCATATCTTCAGGCAAAGCCAATAAAAATTCTGGATCAATACCTGTACCACTAATATCGATACTGCGTCCGCCAATTTCAATAAAAATTGGATCAGATGAAGGTTGATCTTGAGTTTCAGCTTCTTGACGTGCTCTTTCTCTTTCTCTTTGCCTTTCTCTTTCTTCTCTTTCTTCTGCCTCTTTCTTTTGCTTAGCTAATCTTTCTTCTTTCTCTTTACGTTTTCTTTCTTCAATTTTTTTCTGAATCTTTGTTTCTTCTTCATGAATCATATGACTTTTTGCATACAATTTGTTAACAATATCAGGGAAGGTTCTTAATGCGTAACCAATGTTATGATAAAGCTTTGTACATTCCTCCCATCTTTGAAAAGTTGATTTTATACTGATACATTGAGATTTTTTACTTATCATAGGTTCAAACAATCTACGAAGGTCATTCATAGGTTGATCTCTCTCCATTTCAGTACTGGAAACAGACATCATCATTGCATTATTCAAAAGTGATAAAGCTGGGTGTTGTCTATCTTGTGGCATTCTTGTCTCACCAACAGGTGAAAACATTTCCATTGGCGGTGGTATGTCATTTGCATTCAAAGAAGTGAACAGGGATCGACCTTCTGTTCTTCTGTTTCTGTTTTCATGATTTTCTAACCATTCATCCAAAATGATGCTATCATCATCACTGTTATCAGATAAAGCTTCAAAATCGGATCCGATATCACCGATTTCACCAACATCATCATTCTCATCCGAATCTGTAACTAAGTCTAAAACATATTGACCATCGTCCAAGATTTCATCTTCAGAGCTTAATTCATCTGAAATGTCGCCAAACTCGGAATCGGCCTCAATTATATTTTCATCGCTATCATCTAGTTCACTATCACCAGAATCATCATCAGATCCACCATCAGAATAAATAACAATTCCTTCGTCATCTTCATCTAAAGATCTATCTTCAAATAATAAATTTTCATCATCAATACTATGGATTTCGTCAATATCATTCATATCAACAATTTCAACATCATCAGCATCAACAATATCTTCATCATCATCAATTTCACCATCAAATTCAATGTCATCATTTTCATCCATATTTTCATCGTCACTGTTAATAACAATTTCAATATCTTCATCATTCAAAAAATCGGAATCAAAGTCAGAAAACTCATCCTCGTCTTCCACGTCACCCATATCGAACATACCCAATGTTGAATTCTTTAATAAATCAGGAGTTTCATCGTCATCATCAGCATCATCATCATCATCAAACATTTCATCATCAGCTTCAATAGAGTGCGCACCTTCTCTCAATGTTTCTTGGTAATCAACCTTAATCTTTCCAAATTTTGTTAGACATTTTAAAATTGAGTCAGCAACAATTTCTGTATAAGGAAAATTAACATCAAGAGCAGCTAATAAATTGGATATGATGGAAGGAAATTTATGATCTATTAATTCTTTTGCAAGGTAGAAATGGTCGTGCTTATTAACCAGTGCATCTACAGATAATGCAATGGTTTTACCAAAGTCTTTCATAAAGATATTGTTGATTAGATCGAGAATATCAACAATTTTACCATACTTGATAAGAGCACTTTTCTTTGAAGATTCTGCTTCACTAATAACCTTGATTAAAATATCCACTGTAAACTTTCTAGCGAATGTTACATCTGGATCCGTAACTTTAGAATCTGTGTAATCAAGACCCTTTACAGGAACCGTTGAAATCAAACCCATAATACAAACACTAGCAACTTTGGACAAGTGCATTCTTCTTGTAGATTCTGGAGCTTCAACATTTTCAAAAGGATTTATGGTAATGAATCTATGAACTAGCATATTTAAAGCAGTTGATCTCGGCTTATTTAGAAGTTCTGGACCTGAAGTCTTTTTGGAAAAAGTTAAAAATTCTGCTTTGGCATTTCCATATGAAAATAAAAGTTCAGCAAGAGTTTTCATTAAAAATAAAGCATATGAAAAATTTTTATTTCCCTTCATCAAATTCATTAAATTAGTAGTTTCGTCATCCTTTTTATCTCCGGTTTTGATTTCAATTTTTTCAAGGTTACTAGACAAATCTGCCTTAGATAATTCTTTAAGTTCAGAAAGAAGAAAATGCACAATCCCAACATATTCATCATTTTTGGTACCATCTGTTTCTGTTTCAACCATTTTAACATCTTGATCATCAAGATCTTCTTCAAAATCTGGAGCAGTATCTAAAATTTCTTTTTGGCTATCATTAAGCTTCAAAAGGTAAGTTGATTTTAAAGGATCAGCTGCATCAACAATGTAAGTGTCACTAGTTAGACTATCAACAAAACACTCTGCTTCTCTCATTGCATGTGTTGACATCTCACTAATTAAAGTTTTCAAATCACGTCCCCTTTTTTTACGTTTATCAGAAAATATACGATTGACATCCTTATTGAAATAATTTTCAATAACTTTTCTGCTCTCCATTGTTCTTCTCAATAGACTGATAACCAATGGACTCAATTTATCATCATGCGAATGATCTTTCATATAAAGTGTAAAACATTTGATAACCTTGGATCCACCTAATTTCATTCCATCAGTTGGTGAATTTGTTGCCAATAACAAGAATTCCGCTACAGTTTGCGCTGTTTCAAAAGATTCAAAATAATCTATCGAGAGTAAGCAATCTAAAACCTGCATTTTTATTGTTGAGTCAATCTGATAAATGGATGACCTTTGAGTTAAACTATTTGGAAGTTTGTTAGATATTTCAACTGCTCCCGATTCAGGACAAGGAACAGCTGAAGATGATAGAATACTAACAAAAATTTTTAACAATGGAGCAAACCAGCTTTTAGTAATATTATCCGATTTGATTCTATGTGCTAACATTCCTACAATCATGTCAACAGCTGGAAAAGATTTTGATCTTGAAGATAGGTCTGGTACAAGATCACTGCATAAGTTCAGAAGACCAACAACTGTTGATTTTTTATTTGATGCTTCATCAAATTTGAGCCTACCTAATTTATCAGCAAGCTTTAATGTAATTTTTTCCAAGGCATTGATATCAAAAGAATTTCTTAAGGTCATGTAAATATTGTGAGCTAAATCAGGATACAGTTCTACCATTTCAAACCAATAATGGATGAAGTTATCCTCATGGGCTCCTCGCCTAAAATTCAAATCATCAACATTACTTATGCTAATATCATCATCAGTTAAAAACTGAATAGGTTGAAACTCTGGCGTTTTGATCATATTAGATCTTAGATTTGACAAAACGGACTCCCATGTTTCTGAATTGACCTGTGAAAAATGTTCTTCAAGTTCACCAGAATTTGCGTCAGTGATTCTATCAAGTGAATCCTCAAAAAATATCAATATTTCAGTTGCAACATTTGACTCTAGTCCAGCGTTAACTAAAATTTGAATTTTATCATCAGATGGACATGTGAGTTCAGGAGTAATTGGATATAATCTACCTAAATGAAATAAGGATTGCTTACATTCTTTCCAAGCAACTGCACTCATATCAATCAAACGCTTACCAATAGAGGTTGAAATATTTTCAGCCATGTTATCCAAAATTTGCATTCCATCTTCTGATAAAAGTTTTTGCAGCATGATAAAGTTTAAAATTGCAGCTTGAACAATAATGGATTGACCAACTTCGTTGACATAATCAGGTTTATCAGATAAATAAGCATAACATTTTGCCAAGCCAATAGTTGAGAATCCAGAAGAACGCCATGACGCTAGATCTTGATGGATAGCCAATAGTTGATCTAGTAAAGATTGAACTGAACTTTCAAGCTCAATTGATGTATATTCTTTTTCAGACCACTTTTTGATTTCTTCAGAGTTAAAAGTACTTAATAATGTAAAATTTTCAACAATTAAATCTTGCAGCATCATAAATTTAGAATTTTCTAATAAACAGATAGCCATGATAACATTTATATGAATGCCGGCACTTATTTTGACACATAACATTTCATACAATTGTGTGGACATACAAATCAGAACACCAGTTCTAATTTCCAAAGATTCTGAATCAACTGATGCAATTAGTTCAATAAAATTATCAACAAGACGCTTTGTAATTTGAACAAACCTCTTAGTATTCATACCATGGACCTTTCCTGAGTCCCTTCTATCAGTAGACATTGTAAGACCATTAAAAATAGTTCGAAGCCATAACTTAATTCTAGTGAAATGAAAGTACATAATAGAACTATTTTTGAATTTAGCACTGGTACCATCATAGTCAGATTCTTCTGGTTGTTCACTGGCAATAACATACTTTTTATTAGCTTGAACAGGGGTGAAAGCATTACCGGCAACATCATGTGGTGTATGAACATGAAGCATTACCTCTTCAAAACTCAAACGCTTAAACAAATTGCAAAGATTGTTGATCATCATTAGACCGTCATCTGATGACATGATTTCGGTTATGCTACCCATTCTTTGCGGTCTATACTTTCCATAGACTTCAGATAAGACATAACACAAACTATTAACAGATCCTAATTGAGATAAAGTAAACTTTGCCTTAGCAACATCATTTGGATTTTTGCTATCAAACTGAGCAAAATAAGATGTGTCTTGCGATTGGTAGTTAATAAAGTCCTCTAATAATTTCAACTTTTCAGCAATAGCTTCACATAGATATCTTAAACAATAACAGCTAGTACCTTGATCAATTGATCTAATGATACTTCTAAAATGGTACGCCGATTGTGATAAGCAATAATCAAATGGAGCATTATCAATAGCAATGAATTTAAAAAGATTTTTCATATTGATCTTACTGAACAATGATTTCCATGACTTTGAATTTTCAAATACACTCGACAAAAACATCAGATTGCATTGAATTAAACTAGTGGCACGATATTTTTCCCACCTAATTAATTCACTAGAATTTTTTTCATTATGAATGTTTTTTTCATCTCTAGAGGTATATAGTGATCCATTAGGAGATGTATAAAAATCAATGTCATCAAAATTAACAATTGATGGAACTTTATTAATTAATGATAAAATTTCTTCGTCAATAATTTCTTTTAATTCAGGATGATGTCTTGATAATTCATCAATTGCAAGACCAAAATGAGACACATCCGCATTAACACTTAAAATTTTGCATAAATCAGGCTTGTATAATACACCAATGAGTTTTGGAATTGTCTTACTTTCAACAACTTTTTGTAAACCACCACTGTTCAAGGAAACTGCGTTAACAGCATCTGTAATATCTAGTAATACATCAGAATCAGGAAGTAGTAAAGTTTCAAAAGCTTCAAAAAATGTATCAATTAAACCAGATTCTTTAAAAATTGTGAATGAGGTTGGTTCATTATTTATAACACACGTCATAATGCGAATAACACCACCAATCATTTCATTACCAAAAATTTTAGGATTTTGCAAAATTTTTATCAATGAATTTTGAATTGGTGAATCATACAAATTCCTAATTCTATCTCCACTGGATGATTCAACTAATGACAAAACTAACTTTAATAAAAATGTTAAAAGTTTTACCTGCCTTGCTGTGATGATGTGAGAAAATTCAGGCTTTTTTGGTGCTCCTCCATTGTAATTTGGATTTTCAATACTAAAATCTACTTCAAATTTTAATAAATCAATAAGAATTTGAAATCCATTATATTCAACAAAATCATCTGTTGCTTCTGGTAAAGTTTGTGTGAATATTTCAATTAAATGGAGCGGCCCAGAACGTGTCATTCTATAGTCATTTCGTAATGCCAAAAATTCCAAGAACAATTTCATCAAACCTGCAGAGCGTAACTTTTCTGCCAATTGTCTATTTTCTAAAATATTGGCTAAAATATTATAAAAGTAATTCAAGAATGTTTGATCATTATGAAAATTACCATCTTTTGTTTGCTTTAAAATTGTTTTAAGAATGTGAAATAAAAGACCATGGCTGACATTACCACCTAAAGTTCTCATCAACTCTGATGCACCAGTTCTTCTACCAGATACATTAACAAAAAATCTCAGAGCGGAAAGACGACATTCACGAGGAACTTTGTTATCAGGATTGATAAGTTCTGAAATTTCAGCTAACAAGTATGGCTCTTCATCAAAAACAGCACTTGTTAAAGAAGTGTGACCTAAATGAACAGAAACAGCTGCAAGGGATAGACACTTCAAAGTAACCAATTTTTCACGCATGAGAATATTTTCAAAAGAACCACTAGCATAAGATTTTGCAATATATAATGCCATATAAAAATCAGACCATCGATTTTTTGGAATTATTAATGATGCCTTATCAAATATTTGTTGATATGAAAATTTCTTGATGTTGTCCTCGTGTAATTTAAAAAAATGCAAACCTTCTGTTACTGTTTCTGTTTTCGAAGATTTTTTATTTTTACCTTTAGATTCAATAGTTGTATTTGCAGTTTTATAGTATTCAAAATTCAATGATTTCCATTGCTGCGGTATGGTAAAATCAGTACTTAAACAATCAACCAAGCTAGCGTGATTTGATTGAGAAGATTGTCCCTTTTTACTATGTTTCTTAATTTTCTTAACTTTTTTTGGTGATGCCTGTTTAATATCGTTTTTAATTTCAACTCTAATTGGGGTTGGTGTTAACAATGGAACTGGGATTGATGGCGGGAAACATTTTGCCAATCTAAGCAATGTTTCTCTGCCCTTTTTATCCAATTGATATTTCATAGGTTGATGCGGTAAAAATCTTTCTTGAATACAACACATTAACTTTAAAGCGGCTAATTTAACATCTAAAGATGTAGATGAAATCAACTGTTTGACTCTATCATGAGAGTCATAAACTCCTCTATTTTCACTATACTCTAAAATATGATATGTATATTCAAGACATGTTATAACCAAACTAGAGTCATTAAATGGAACTTCTAAAAGCGGAACATGATCTTGATTTAATTTGTATTTATTAATATGATCCTCAAAAATGGTGTCTATTTTATTAAGCAATGGGATGTAATATTTAAGATTTGGTCGGGATCCATCCCACACTTTTGGATATTGGGTTTGCATCAACTTTGCCATTTCATTATTAGATGCCAAAACCATTTGGTTCAAAAAATCATAATCTGTTTCGGCCTGTATAAAATAGTTAGTAAATTAAATTCTGAGGCCTAACAGAGAGCCTAGACTAAAACCAAAATCAAATTTCACATACAATTCCAGATAAATCCGGTAAAGAGGCAGCTTTTATCTGCATTTTAACCTTTCCTTTCTAATGTGAATCAAAACGACTCCGTCAAGAATGTGTGGCAACAAAATATTAAGAAAAAATATATAAAAAAAAACTGGCTGCAAATCAAAATCTGATTACATAATACACCAGCCACATTAATGCGCCACATTGTTTGTTTCAAAATATATACGAGGAGACGGTACGAAGGTGTTTCTTGTCAAAGAACACGGGTGGATACGTACAATGGCACTAGATTCGGTTCTTCTCATTGGTGGCTCAGGGTTTTTGGGTCTTCACTTGATTCAGCAGTTTTGGGAGGCCTCGCCACGTCCTCAAATTCATGTCTTTGATATTCGTCCTTTGCCAGAAAAGATTTCAACCTACTTTACATTTGATCCAAAAGAAATCCACCAGCACGTTGGTGATTTAACAAGTGCCGAAGATGTTAAAAATGCCATTAGAGATAGCAATGCTACTGTTATTGTGCATTCTGCATCTCCAATGCATGGTCTGGGCCAAGAAATTTACGAAAAAGTTAACGTTAGGGGTACGGCTAATCTTATTGACTGTGCCCAGGAACTTGGTGTTAAATATTTAGTCTATACAAGTTCTGCTGGTGTTATTTTTAACGGTCAAGATGTGCACAATGCAGATGAATCATGGCCAATTCCGGAGGTTCCAATGGATGGCTATAATGAAACGAAAGCAATTGCCGAAGAAATGGTTTTGAAAGCCAATTCTGAAAATTTTCATACAGTTGCTCTTAGACCTGCTGGTATTTTTGGTCCTGGTGATAGGCAACTGGTTCCAGGTTTAAGACAAGTTTTAAGAAATGGACAGACAAAATTTCAAGTTGGTGACAACAACAATCTATTTGATTGGACTTACGCCGGCAATGTTGCTGATGCCCATGTGTTAGCAGCACAAAGGTTTTCTGCAGGTGAAATTGAAGGTATTGCAGGTGAAAAGTTTTTTATTACTAATGACTCACCAAGTTACTTTTGGACGTTAGCAAGAACTGTGTGGAAGGCCGATGGTCACGTAGATGACTGGAATATTGTTCTAAAGAGACCTTTTGCAATTGCTATTGGATACTTGTCAGAATTTTTCTCAAAATTATCAGGAAAAGAGCCAGGTTTAACACCATTTAGAGTTAAAATTGTTTGCGCTTATAGATATCATAATATTACCAAGGCAAAAACCGTTCTTGGATATAAACCAAATGTTGGATTAGAACAAGGTATTAGATATACCTTGGACTGGATGAATGAAATTGAATAAATTTATACTTCTGGGTATATTTCTTTTTTAAAATATATATGTATAAATAAAAATATTGAATATTAATCACATAAAACACATTTTTTCCCATTAATACATTTAACATGGTACGTATGACCACATTTAAATGAGCACAAACGTAAATTTTCAAAATAAAGTTCCTTGCCTTTATCAGCAACCAAGCTAACTTCGCTCAGTTGATGTTCCTTATAAATTTCAAAAATCCTATCGTCAATTTCCTTACCCCATAGTTTTTTACCACATATTTCACAATTTAAATGAACAACCCAGCCCCTTTTCTTTAAGTTTTCTAAAAATACCAAATCTTTAAAAACGTCATCGTTCACAAGTTTTTGAATTAAAATTAATATAAACTCATCATTTTTGTACGCCAGGAAAATTTCACTAAGAACGTCTGAAACATCACTCACTTTTGTGGCATTGATTGAGCTATTCTCCAAAAATGTTTTGAAAATAGTTGAAAAATGGTCAGAATCTTGAATATTCATAATTTGAGTAAATCCATATTGAACTAATTGTTTAAAGAGATCGTCGGTATCTTTCAAATCATAATGTGCTGATTTAAACAAGCCAACCGTGAACTCAAGAATTTTTAGATATATTAAATCCTTCTTTGTAACATTACCTTCAGATTTATCTAAAACTGGATCTGAACTTTGAAGAATTTCAAAAATCTTGGTAAAGAATCTCCAAACACGGTCATTCCTATCTTCAGTTTGGTCCTTTAGAGCATCTCGGATATTGTTAAAACCAAGTTGAATCGCTTCATCCCATTGACAATGGAAAACAAACATATCAGTTAACAAGTCCCTTGTATCATCATTTCCATTTAATAAAACATTTTGAAATTCATTTAATGGGAGATGTTCGACAAACTCTTTCAATTCTAAAATAGCTTTTTTTTTGTCATGGGTAGAATCAAGCTGAGAAATTAAGCACTCTAAATATTCAGTGTTCAAGGATCCGTGAACATTTGATGCCCCCCTTTTTTTTAACTCAAAAACTTCTCGTAAGTATTCAACTCTGCCAGTGGTAATATTACCGACAAATTTATTTAATTCTGGACAATTTTCCATAATTATTTTGGCCATACCTCTAGGATCTGATTTGATAAAAATATCTATATTTTTACCTATAAGGTCTACCATGATGTGTTTGTTTACTGACAATGCATAACCAAACATAACTGGAATATCTGAAAATTCATTGGAAATTATTTGATTATCATAGTCATCAAAATCTGTAAATGGATCATCAGTACAGTTTCTGGCTGGTTTATCTTTAGTATCTTGCATTTTAACCCAAAAATTAAGAAGCTCATACCACATTTTTTCTGATTTCCAAACATGCACCAAAGCACCCCAAAACCCAGCTTTGTTCAATGTGAGCAATAAATATTCGATATCTAGTGGTTTATATATACTTAATAATGATCGCACAGATATTTCACAATCAATTTTAAGAGTTTTTGAAACATTTTTTCCTGCTTTATATGCAATCCCTGCATCACAAAGTACATCAATAATTTTATCAGCAACAGATTCAGAAATATTAATAAACTGTTTGTATTTTGGATAATTTCTAGCAATAAAAACGCAAAGGTATATATTCTCAACAAATGATAAGTCACAATTAGTATCATTGTGCATCCCCCATAAGATGTCTACAACATACTGTCTGTTTATATGAACATCAAATTGAGCATCATCATTAAGAATGGAATCTTCAAATGCTTCATTTAAACAGGCAAAAAAACTTTTAGGATCAAATTTCAATAATGCATTTAGGTATGGGAAAGCAGCTTCATGATTATAATCCGATATCATATGAAATTTTTTATCAGATCCCAATGGCCAAATAATCGATGAGCCACTGAATAAAACATTGTAAATAGAAAGCTTTGCTGACTTTAATGTTTCAAAGGAAATATTTTTTTCTGTGGGATAGTGCCTGCCTGTTAGGGAATAAGACATGAAAGGGTACACATAGGCAACATTGCAATGAATTTTATATTTTTCTTCTGCTGTCAAATAATTTGATTCATTTGATTCTTTAATAAGCAAAAGTGCATCAAAAATAGGTGTCAAGAAATCACCAAGAAGTAATGTTGAAATATACGACAATGAATCATGCAAATGATATTGTTTACACAAAGACATTGCAAGATCAATATCTAGTTGATATATATCTAAAGTACAAATCAACTTCTCCAGTATTGATGTGCTACTGTTATTAATGTAGTGAGCAACCATTGACTTTAATATTAAAGGTGGCAACTTGGAAATTTGACAGGAAAGTAAAAATGGCTCCAGCTCCTCAAAGAATAATTCCTCATAATCATTTTCTGTGTATAATTCATAAATTTCATCATATATATCAAAAGGTGCATCGATAGTAGCACATGTTTCAAGTGCATTGCTTAGAAACAGAGCATAAGTGTTTCTTTTCTCTATGAGATTTATTTCAGCGTTAGCCTTTTCTGAAAAAAGATAATTCATAAATATTGGAAATATTTTTACTATGTATTCTTTGACTAATTTATGTCTAATGTTGTCATCTTCGGATAATCCAATTAATCCTAGTTCACAAGTACCCTTATATTGAATGCACGCCATTTCTAATGCCTTATTAAACTCTTTAAGATTGAATAAACCCATTAAAACGTCAGACCAAATGTATAAATTACC
This sequence comes from Martiniozyma asiatica (nom. inval.), assembly GCA_037044635.1. Lineage (NCBI taxonomy): Eukaryota > Fungi > Ascomycota > Pichiomycetes > Pichiales > Pichiaceae > Martiniozyma > Martiniozyma asiatica (nom. inval.). Next base: position 1,666,396 of record BTFY01000003.1, on the reverse strand, counting down.
AATAGCAATGTATTTCTCTTCTAGAAAAATAAGGTTTTGTTTGAAACACTTTATTGTTTGTAAAAAATTAGTTTTGGAAGGGCTTCTGATACTATGACTAGATAAGTCATTTGTTTTAAGAATTTTCATAGATTTTGCATCAACAAAAAACAGTGTCATATGCTCGTCAATAGTAATCAACAATTTGTTATTTAACCAGTCCATAAAAACAATTTTTTTTAAAAAAGAAACTTTTCTATGATTTACAAGTTTTGAAGCCCATGTCAATTCATTAAATTTATTTTTTAATTTTACAATTGAAACATCTTTAACATTTAAAACATTTGACCAACAATATGCAAGCATAGGTGGTGTAATAATGCCATCAGTTCTATTCTCAGTTGCAGGAAACCATTTGACAAAAGAAGTGATGTCGTCAATTGAGTCAGTAACTTCCTTATTTCGTATTATTCTAAATTTAGTTTCAACTGCTGGCTTTGTAGAAATTACAGATACTCCGTTCTGTGTAATAGTAGCAATGAGGCCCATATGGTCAGTCTCAATTTTGTGGGAGCCCAGTGGTAACATTGAAAATTGTGTTAAAAAATTCAAATCTCTTTGATATGCAATATTATACATACCTGCCAATATACTCGTGTTACAGTAAAATTTAAATAGTGCTCTTGTGCCATTATGTCGAAATAACATTCCTGAATCATCTAAACTCAATAAGGCGGTGTGCCGAGCACCTATGAAAGATAGCTGTCGCACAGGAGTTCCTTCTAAATGGCTATAACTGAAATGATTCCCATTATGTTGTACATTTTCAATAGACACGGGAAGTATTGATATAATAGGAAGAGATTTTTGTAGATCCCATAAATTAATTAACCCGCTACTGTAGCCAGCAGCCACATATGTAGAATCATGAGATATTGCCAAAGTGGTAATTTGCATTTCTGATGTGCCATTTGGAGTTTTTATTTCCTGAATTAACTCTTCCTGGTAGCTAAACAGCAAAATATGGCATTTTGAGGTTCCAATGGCCAAAAACTTACCAGAGCATTCTATCGTTGTAATTTCTCCATAAAGCACGTCAAAATTGTCCAAGTCAGATGATTTTCCAAATATTTTACCAAGATTTACCCAATTCATTTTGGTATAGCCATGGATTTCTTCAATGTCCACATTAATCTTCTCCTTGTTGGGTGTCAAGGGCACCACTGATTGTGCCACCTTAGATGTAAGCCTCTGATCAAAATACAACCTGCTGTCATTTGGTGAGCGCAGTAAACTTGAATCCACCTCATTAGATAATGACGCATAAGAATTTGTCATTCTACTCTTTATTAAAAATGAAATAGAACCCAAACACGTTTGGCACGCTCAATGGGGTTTGTTCAAGTTGATACGGCGCACGCGATTTGGTCCCATCCACCATGGATCCCTGGGCTCTTTTGTCTGCCGTCCCCAAGGACAGCAATTATGCCCAGATAGTGGCTGCCAAAAAGGCCTTGTCTATTTTGAGTGCAAACGGTGATGTGTTGTTGCAGCTCTGCCTGGCATGTGCCGACAATGATGTCTTTACAGCAAAGGAGCTTTTGATGGCTAACAAGACCGTGCTGAATACGCTTGACCAAAAGGGCGTTTCTCCGCTGATTTATGCTATTTGCTTTCACCATAAGGAAAGTGTTGAGCTTTTACTGAATTTTAACGTTGATGTAAACGAACAGGACAAGCTGGTTGGATATACCCCCGTGATGTGGGCCACGCATTTTGACTATGATGACATTTTAGAAAGGCTTGTTTCCTTTGGAGCAGATCCATTAAAAAAGAACAAAGCAGGATTGAATGCATTGGATTTAGCCAAAGAAAATTCAAAGGCTTATGAGTATTATAAAATTCATGGTTACTTGGCCAGCTCTAAGCCAGAGAGCACCGACGGTGACTTTTATATGGAAGGATTTGTTTCACATGACAATAGCGATTCTCAACTCAATTTAAAAATGAAAAACTTAAATGTTGGTGATAAAAATGCTGCTTTTGTTTCTGATGATGATATTGAATTTGATGATTCAGCCGAATACATTACGTTTAATTTCAACGTTGTTTTAACGGGTCAGTATATCAAGTTCAACAGCGATTCAATTACACCATTGTTAAATTATGCTTTTCAATTACAAAAGGATCATCCTAATAGACCTTTATATCCATCAGCCATTATTTTTCAATGCATGAGATATGCAGAAAGTCGAATGGAAAGTCCGGGTATGGTGAAAAATTTGCTTTCGTTATATTTGGCTAAAGTTAGAAAAGTTACTGATACAACGAGTGGTTTTGCACAATTCATGAGTGCCAAAGAAAGGAAGGATAAAGAGAAAGAATGTAAAAAGAAAAAGGAACCCTTACCAAAAGTAGTTGATATTATGGCAATTGGATATTGGATTGCCGCTTTAAATCACTTGTACTACTTTCTGTATCGTGATTCTGCGTGTGATTTCTTTACAAAGTATCCTGATGTTCTCCAAGAATTAGTTTCCTGTTTACAGTTATTAATTTCTAAATTAGCTTTTTCAATAGATGAAAGATTAGAACTTCTTATTGAACCATGTATTTTGCAATATAATAGTGTCCCAGATATTAATGTTGCATATAAGAATGATTGGAAAATTTTTAAAAACAAAAATAAACAACCAAAGACATCATTTGAAGAAATTATTGATGTTTTATATCCACCTTCATTGACAGATCAAATGAAACCATCACCCATAAAAATCATTCAAACATTGGGAGCTCTTTTGTATGTGATGGAACTTTATCATATCAATGATGTCATTAAACAGCAGTGCTTGAGTAGTGTGTTGTTTTGGTTGGGTACTACCATTTTCAACAGCATATTAGAAAGTAAAAAATACTGCTTTAGGGTGAAGGCCATGGAGATCAGACTCAACATATCCTACATTCAAGACTGGCTGCGTGTAAATAATTTACATCCATATATTGACAAGGATGTTACTTTTTCAACAGTGTTAAATTATAAGGACGTTAAGTTCCCTGATAATTTATCATCTTCAATTGAACCATGGTTAATGCATGTGTGTAGATTTGGAGGAAATCCACTAGATCCAACAGATGCAACTTTTTACTACAATTCATTATTTAATATTGGTCGTTACTGTTTTCAGCCAGTTTTAGAATTGACTGAATGGTTACAAGTTTTAAGTTCAATGCCTGATGAAGCAACCATTCAAGACATATCCCAAAATTTTGAATGTTTGAACTCAACACAGATGGTGCAATGTGTGCGTAACTACAATTACGAAATTGATGAGCATAAATTTTCAAAATCTTTGAAGAAATGGTTAAAAGAATTTTTTATTTCACCAAATTCAGATTTTAAGTTATTTTACAAAGATTATAATAAATCTCCTGATATGCTATTCCACTGTACTCAAGTTTTCCCAATAACTTTACCAAACATGATTCAACTGCTCCATCAGTATGGTTCTGATTTTGATCATGTTGATACAAGAAAATTTATTGCATATCAGCCAAATATCCCATATAAAATGCGTGATGACATTGAGCTTATCATTGATGAAAATTCTGATTTGGATGATGATGAGGTGGCAGATGTTAGTTCTAATTCTTCAGCAGAAAGTAATGATCAGGTTGAAATAGATGAGGAGGAAAGTGCGAGTGATAGTCAGCATGATGCATTAGATTTTAAAACGAAGACTAATGAAGAATTAGATCCTTATAAGACTTTACAGGCACCAAAGGCAGCTCAATCATCCTGGCGGGTTGAGGAAGAAAACCCATGGGCCTAATTGAATATCCCTACTCTGTGTATATTTTAATGATACTTACGTAATGAATATATGATGCTTCTTCTAATAAAAATTTTGTAATACCGCGCACACAGATTTCCTAATCGGGTAATCGCGCTTAAGAGTCACTTCCACTCGGCGTGCTATATAAGAAAAACTGCGTTTACGTTACTTTCACGTTTCAAGAAAAGAGAAAGAAAGAAAAAAAATTAAAATGACTGACCAACCAGCTGAACTTAAATTATGGGGTGGTAGATTCACCGGTGCCACTGATCCATTAATGGATTTGTACAATGCCTCTTTGCCATATGATCAAAAAATGTATGCCCAAGATCTTGAAGGTACCAGAGTGTATACTATGGGGCTTGAAAAGCTTGGCCTTTTAACCAAAGATGAATTATCAGAAATTCACAGAGGTTTAAAAGTTATTAATGAAGAATGGGCTAAGGGTGAATTTGTTGAAAAGCCTGGTGATGAAGATATTCATACTGCAAATGAACGTCGTCTTGGTGAAATTATTGGTCGTGGTATTGCTGGTAAGGTTCATACTGGTAGATCTCGTAATGATCAAGTCGCCACTGATATGAGATTATACGTCAGAGATGAATTAAAAAAATTACAAAATTACTTGAAAGGTTTAATTGAAGTTATGATTAATAGAGCTGACAAAGAAATTGACTTGTTGATGCCTGGTTACACACATTTACAAAGAGCACAACCAATTAGATGGGCTCATTGGATCAGTATGTATGCAACATATTTTACTGAAGACTACAACAGATTAACACAAATTATTGAAAGATTAAACAAATCACCATTGGGTTGTGGTGCCTTAGCTGGTCATCCATACGGTATTGACAGAGAATTTTTAGCAGAAAACTTAGGATTTAATGGTGTTATTGGTAACTCACTGGCAGCCGTTAGTGATAGAGATTTTGTTGTTGAAGTTATGTTTTGGAGTAGTTTGTTTATGAATCATATCTCTCGTTTCTCTGAAGATTTGATTATTTACTCCAGTGGTGAATTTGGATTCATTAAACTTGCTGATGCATACTCAACTGGTTCTTCATTAATGCCACAAAAGAAAAATCCAGATAGTTTGGAATTATTAAGAGGTAAAAGTGGTAGAGTCTTTGGTAGTCTTGCTGGTTTTATGATGACATTAAAGTCAATCCCATCAACATACAATAAAGATATGCAAGAGGATAAGGAACCATTATTTGATTGTATGCTTACCGTTGAACATTCTATTTTAATTGCCACAGGTGTTATTTCAACATTGTCACCAAATGGTGAAAAAATGAGAGCTGCATTATCAATGGATATGTTAGCAACAGATTTAGCTGACTATTTAGTTAGAAAGGGTGTTCCATTTAGAGAGACCCATCACATCTCTGGTGAATGTGTTAGAGCAGCAGAAGAAAATGGTCTTTCAGGTATTGATCAATTGTCAATGGAGCAACTCAAAACAATTGATGAAAGATTTAATGAAGATGTCTTTGAAACTTTTGACTTCGAATCATCAGTCGAAAGAAGGGATGCCACAGGTGGTACCGCTAAGTCTGCCGTTCTTAAGCAATTATCTGCTTTGAAGGCTCAATTATAAGAAATAAAAAGTATCACGATTTATAAATAAAACTATAAAAAATTAATAGAAAAAAAATTAAATAATTTTAAGTAGAATATCATCACCAAAAAGACCAACATAATAAAAAACTTGATTAAACACTTTAAAAGTAAAAAATTAGAAAAAATTACATGGAGTAGCCCATGGATATCATTAGCAGTTCCCTTAGCTGAGCATCTTCAGCGTTTGGGCCAAATGGAATATCATACCCTATTAGATATTGTTCAACCTGATTCCTGGTTAATGATGCAACCCGTCAGTTATAACAGGAAGTTCATCATGCCTTCTCCTCACAATGAAGAAATTGGAAGGCATCGTAAATGTAGCCTATGTCGTCTTTCATTATCATTCACAAAAGTTACGAAACTCTTGCCTATGTAAAAAGCGATTCAGATCTGTCAAATTTTGATTTATTATATTTTCTAGTCTGTTAATGCTTTGTTCAATGTTGTTTGGAACATCGAACACCCCTGCGGCAGCAGCAGCCTCTTCAACCCTGCAAATAATCTGATTGGCCTGGTTAGCCTTTTCATTACTTCTAAACGCATCCTCAAAATTTGCAGCCACTTTATTCGCAATTTGTCTTCTGAATTCAGTAATGGACCTGGCTGTAACAACCTCAGGAGCTGGTACACCGAAGGGGTTCTGGAAAACAGTTTGGGGAATGTCAAATTCTTGTTTGTTTGCATCAGCTTGGGGCTGACCTTTTGGTGGTATTTTTGTTTCTACTAGACAATAAACTCAGAAGTACACCGGGAAGGGAGGAGTGAATCTGATATTTAAATAGAGACAGTTGGAATGGGGGCATATGGAGCGGCATTGTATAATAACAGAAAGAATGTCACCAAGGACTAATGAAAATTGTTTTCTTAATTGAAATGGCCAAATTCGGGGCTGAATGGTTGTCGTAAATCGTCTGTAGATGCATTAATATGAAACAGGCCAGAATTGTATTAATGTTGTACTTTTTCCTGTTTTTTTTTCCTTTTAAAATTTCTATTAAATGACTAGTTTTTGAGAACTCAAACATGAGCAGATGGCACTGGATAAAATGCCATATTTCTCTGTTGTGGTATATTATTTTACAATGGGGTTTAGTTCCAAAACAGGCAGTGGCTTTAAAATAAATGATGATTTTTACACAGTAGTTAAGTGTCAAAAAACTTTTCTTTGTTAAGTGTTTAAAACTCAATTGATGTTAATTTTATAGTTAGCTCTACAATTTACACACATTTAACAATAAAAGGCTACCGCATTATCTGAAATATTAGCAAAAATCGGTACTCACAACTGGCTCGCAGAATTTCACACAATTTCGTTAAATATTCATGCGATTGTAAGATCCTAATTGACTACGTGTTTTTTATCACATGAATCACGGAGAATATCTAAAGCCCCAATTTTAGAGTGGTATTATTATTATAAGATTTAAATAAAATGTAATATGAAGATTTATAAATTTATAAAAAGAGCAACAAAATCAAATGAAAAAAAGAACTTAAATATTTCGAGTCCAACGGTAAACAAAAGATAAAAGTTAGAAAACATTTTTAATTTCATCTAAATCCAAGCAGAGATCTGTAGGTTTATCAATAACGTAAACGACTTTTTTTTTTGAATTTGAGTTTACCAATTCATTTTTACCGGCTTTAGTTGGTGAGACTTTGTGTCCTGTAAATTCCAAATCTGACCCATGCTTACCGATTCCACAAACGGCTTGATTAATTTCTAGTAACTCACCACAGCTGTCATCACTTTCTGAATCACTTCCCTGTGGTAAACTAAAAGTTATTTCATGATTTAAATCATTAACTTCATTAAAATCTAAACTTGAATCAGCAACATCTACATCCTCGAAAAGGTATAGCCCGTAAGTATCACTACGTCTATGGCCTAATCTATTACCACAAATGGATACTCTAGAAACTCTATTAATTGGATTAAACGTATAGTTCCCTTCGTTATTTTGCCTTTCAAATTTTGGTGACATTGGATAAGGAGGATCAAATATTGAGCCACTAGAAATGGATAATGGTCTAGATTGTGATTGTTTTGACCTTGGGCTAAAGTTTACTGAAAAGCTCCCAGGTGATGAAATATTTCTTGAGGATCTCAGTGAAGTTGGTGAGGAAGGAAAGCTTTGAGTGTTTGTGTTGCCATGAGATTCTTGCATATTTAATTCAAAATTATGCAAACGGTGCCACTCTGAAGATTTTAAATCGGATATATGTGTCGTAGTAATTGGCGAGGTTAAAGGAGTTGGTGTTGATGGATCAGCAAATGTTTTTGAAACAATATGAGAAAACCTGGATGGTAAATTCTGATGATGGCTTGTAGTGGGTTTTAAATTTGGAGACATTTGAAAACTATTAGAACTATACTGGTCATTAATTTCATCTAACAAAGATTCTGTGTCTTCTTCTGTAATTTCATCGATAAAGTTATCACTGGAGGGTACAAATATTTCTGAGAAGCCACCACTTTGCATATGCGCAATGTCATTTTTACCCTTAGGAGCAAAGCTTTTGCCATGGAAACTTGAATTTTCAGTTGATTTAGGAAACGTGAATGAATCCATTTTAAAAATAATTAAATTTAAAAGGATCACTTGAAAAGGAATTGAAAATGATAAAGGATAAACTGAAGGGAACGGTTGAACAGGCGATGAAGAAAATGTTCAAGTCGGAGTTCGCACCGAAAACGGAAATATTTCAGATGTGCACGTGACAGGTGGTGGTGGCAGTGGGATGGCAATGTATATATATATATCATGAATAAAATAAGTGTATTCGTAATCACATTAAGCGTAATTCTCCATGCCAAATTGTCTTAGCCAATCAACCATTCTCTCAGAGTCATCGTAATCATAAAAGGACCACTTTTGAAATTTTCTATCTAAAATTTCACCTTCCCACACAAGCTCACAGATATTGCCAACAAGGGGTTCTGTGTAATCTGAAGTATTTTCAACTTTCATACCTTTTTTTATTGTTGGTTCATTCAAAGACCAGTCAATTCGACGCATCATTAAAGATTTCATTTTACCTACTTGTTTCTTACCACCTTCAACAATAACAACAGATCCTGTTGGAGACACCGTTGAAACACCTGTTACATTTAACTGTTTGGCATTCATATCTACCTTATACCTATTTTTACCACAAGAGAAATTTTTAATTTTGAAAACTAATCTCCAAAGGCCCTTACCAACATCATTTTCATTTTGTTTTAATCTCTTTTGAGACTTGTTATTTTGAGCAGCTGCCAATTGTTTCCTATCTTGGTTGTCTTTGATATGTTTAGCCTCTCTTTGTGCAATTTCTTGTTTAACTTGCATTTCAACAGCTGTTGGATTTTTAACAGTTTGCAAAATTTGAGGTAAATTACTCAATTTAATCTTTTGAGGTGGTGGTGGATCTAGGCCTAATTTAATTCGATCTTGCTTTTCTTTTAAGGCTAAATGTCTTGTATTTTTTCTTAATCTTTTCCTCTCTGCTTTTGTCAAATGTAAAGGCTGAGGAGGTGGTATAAGTCTATTATAAGGAGCAGAAATTGGCATTGGATGTTGAATAAATGAAGTAATTGGATTTGATTCGTTGTTTGGATCGAAATATGTAATGGTTTCTTTACCAAAATTATCAGCATCAGGATACTGAGATTTTATTAGCAATGGTGAGTCCCACCATTCAATATAGTCTGGCCTTGTTGGAAGCCATTTGTCTTCGTTAGCACTGAAATTTACAAGTAAGCCTAATTTTTCACGTCTGTGCCAATAGGCAGCCTCTTTGGCCTTTTCCTCTCTGCTCTCTTTTAGATTGTTTGCCTGGTCTTTTAACTTTGCCAGTTCTTCTTGATATTTCAGCTGACGTGATTCTCTAGCCTTTAAAGATGCCTTTAGAATATCCTCAGCAGTGAGTTCTTTAGTTTCTGTACTATTTGGCAATTTTAGACTTTTTGATTTCTCAATTGATTTAAATTCAACGCTGGGGTCATAGTATGGGTTAACGTTCCATTCGTTTTTAGCGTGGACAGTTGAACTCTTTTTGGACTGTTTGAGTGGATTTGCAACTGAAGTGGCAGCAGTAGAGAGTAAAGGGTGCAAATTAATTTTATCAAGTTCCGAGGTTTGAGCATTATTGTTTTGTCTCTTATTAGGAGCTGTCTGCTGGCTGGGATGATGCCTTTTCCTCATGTTTGTTAGAATCCAGAGGGTGTTTGTTAGGCTTTTTTTTTTTTCAGCTGTCATCTGCATCAACTTAGTTATGTAAGCAGACATTGCAGTTGGCAATTGTCAATTGAAGGGATGGGGCGGTTTAGATTGAATTACTCTGTTTACTACTATTCCCTTTCTAGTTCTTAAAATTTCCTTTACGTTATTTATATACAGGCTATGTACCGAGTGGAGAAGACTATTCTTGGATCTTTGCCAAAATGTCGCTGTCTCTCATCAACAAGTATTCTTCCTTTTCAACGGTGATTGGAGTACCGGCGTGAGGTGGGATCATGACCTTGTCACCGGCTTGAACTTGACACTTGATGAGTTCACCGGTTTGGGTGGTGTAACCAGGACCAACGGCAATGACGCTGGCAACGTTGTTCTTTTGCTGGTTCTTTTCTGGGATGTAGATACCAGAGGTGGTTTGTTGTGCAACCTTTGCTCTGAGAACAAGAACACGGTCGAAAGTTGGGATGATTTGCTTGACTGACTTGACAATGCTGGACATGGCTGGGGTTCTATGGCGTTCACTGGGAAGAGTCCCTTTTTTAAAATTTTAAATTTTAAATTTTTCATTTCACTTTCGGCGAAACGGCGCCGAGATGGAATTTTCTAGAATGCCAAGCTTTAACGTTGTTGTTGTTGTTGCTGTTGTTGTTGTTGTTGTTGTTGATTCTTCTCTTACCAACTTTCCCCTTCTTTGCCTTCTCTGCTACTCGGGTTTCGGAGCCTTCATCTTCAACTTGCACCCACACCCGCCTTGCAACGAGTGCCTCGTATTTAGTATCTGCTAACCGGTAGTGTAGGCCAATCCCACACAAACAGCCTTGACTGGTAACTATAAATATACACAGTTGCTATATCGCAGCGAGCTCCTTCTCTTCCACAGGTAATGCTCATGAGCACACCTTCACTACCTTTCAAAACTAATCGCTCCCACAGGCAAATATAGAGCATGCAGTGGCTCAGCTCCAACTAGTGCTGTCCACTCAGTCTCACTAGATAAACACACCGGTCTTCTACCTCATGGGCACTGCATTCACATGGGAAGCCAGCAGCATCCATGGCCCCCTCAACGATACCCGAGACAAATGCCTCACAGTTTAGTCCCTGGTACTCTCTTGGAACGTCAATATAACGCGTAAAGAGAGGATCCCTTTCAATGATCATGTACTGGCCCTGTTTGTCCTCGCTCATTTCTAATCCATCTGCATTCTTGCCAAAGAGACTCTGCCAAAATACAGTTGTTATAAAATGAAGCAAATCAACAACATTGATAAATTTAACAGCCGTTGATGACTTGGACGATTGAATTGAATGTGTAAAATTTGATCTTAATGAGGTCAACTCAAGATATTTAATGCCAATGCTATACCCCATTGAATTCAATCTTCTCTCAACAGCTGGCAACGTTTTGGAGGTGGTGAATGTGTGCGAGAGCATCTGGGTGAAGAGATACGATAAAGAGGCCAATGAAATTTGCGCTGGCTGTCTGTGTAGATTCAGTGAATAGACACCGCTTTTTGAAACGGATGATTCTGTTGCGTTGTTGGGTATATATGTATCTGGGCCACGTGAGGGTATGTATCTTGTCATTGGCGTTGCAGTGTGTAAAGAAACCTCTTTGTGGGTGGTTTGTGTGTGGGAAGCGAACAACTACGAAACTTTTCACCTTGCACTTACTTTTAACTCTGCAACACCCCCCCCACCATGCCAATTACAATTCGAAGAGCCACTGTCAATGATTTGCAGGCTATGCAAAATGCAAATCTTTCTAACTTGCCAGAAAATTACACAATGAAATACTACCTCTACCACTTACTCTCTTGGCCAGAGGCATCTTTTGTGGCCGTTACCACTGACCCCTTCTTAGAAGAAGCAGGTGAAGGTGAAGATAAAGATGAAGATGAAGATGAAGATGAAGGGAATATTAAATTGGATGAACAACCAGCCACTCAGCGTAAGGCTGATCCACAATACACAGCCGCTGGTGAAAAAGTTGTTGGTTATGTCCTGGGTAAAATGAACGATGACGACTCAGATGCCAAACCAGAGGATAAGTTAATTGGCCATGTCACATCACTTTCAGTGATGAGACCATATAGACGACAAGGAATTGCAGAGAAATTAATGAGACAGTGTTTATTTTCACTGTGTGAGGTTTTCGGTGCCAGAGAGGTTTCACTCCATGTGAGGGAATCCAATCGTGCTGCTCTGCATCTTTATAGGGATACACTCAAGTTTGAAGTGTTGTCCGTTGAAAAGTCTTATTATTTAGATGGCGAAGATGCCTACTATATGAAAAAGATACTCGTGTGGGAGGAACTTGTCCCTGGTAACTTTTTTGGTAATAATGAGAAATCAGATAATTATCAAGATTCACTTTTATAGATTCTAAATGATTTAAAAAATTTTGAAAGAAATAACACTATTCGGCTAGATTCGATTTGCCAAGAAAATTACTTTATTAAATTACACTACACTAAACTACAACAACAAATTTTATTTCAGAGATTGTTAATAAGGTAGCGTGGTTTTTTCCACATCAACCCCAACACTGGACAAGACGTCCGTCGGAGGGGGTCTCGAGCCAAATGCACTCTAGTCATCATTTAAATTTTGTTGTCGCTACAAAAGCAGTCAGGAATACTTCCCAGCTAACTCTAGTACAAAGTTGTTACAAAAGAAGGAGAAAAAGGAGAAAACTTTTCAAAACTTGGCGCCCCTTTTAAGCTGCAAAAAAAAAAAGTGGCTCTGCGCAAAAGGGTTGGCGAGGGTTTAAAGCCAAGACAGTGTGCTGAGCAAACTTCTATTTGCTTCTGGTGGCTCTAATACATGTCAACACGGTCTTTGTAAAACTCCTGTCTGACATTCCAGCCATCATCTTCAACTGAGCTCACATTATCCCAATTTTCGACCCATTTTGAAACCCAATTCCTCCATAAGAAACCATCAAATCCAACACTACTGTAATGACCACCCAAATCAGTCGTGGCCATATAAATATATGGATGATTCGCAACTTCAAATACTGGCCAATCAGTACTCACCATAGGATCGTCATCAGTATTCAAAACCAGCATTGGCGTCTTGATTTTAAAGATTCTGGTGGCAGGCGAGGCTGCATAGTAGTATGACTTGGCACTTGGGAAGCCAGCGAGTTTACACGTGTGTAAATCGTCAAAGTCAATTGGCCTTTTGACTAATTTTTTACAATTGTCATAGTTTTCCTTTGTAAAAAATGGATCTGCAACATTTGAAATATTATTCTTAACTAAATTCAAAAGGAAATATTTAACAAATGGTGCAAATAGATACAAACCACTCCATGAATTGAGCAAATGAACACTTGACTCAACCAAATCCCATGGTGCAGAAACTGTTACCGCTGATTGCACAGATGAATTATCACCTTCAAATGCAAGATAGTTGGAAATAATTAACCCACCAAATGAAAATCCAACAAGATGAATCTTTTTATTTTGAAATTTAGCCTTTAAATGAGTGACAACATATTTCAAGTCATCTGTATGCAACCCGTTGAAAAGATACGGCGTGGTAATTTTACTTCTAGAGCTACCACGAGAATTTAACACCAAGACGTGGATCCCTTTGGATTGTAATTCATGACAAACGGCTCTAATTGGGGCCTCTTGAATACCCCCTGCTAAACCTGGAACAATAATAACAATTGGTTTATTGTCAGATCCCCATTTTTCAAATTCCTGCTGCATTTCATCATCATCATAAAAACGGCAACGTGGATATAGCCTTGGATTACCCTCTGGTAGAGTTTCATCATATCTCTTTTTAAAAATTTTGGAGTCCTTTTCTGACTCCGGCAGGTCAACAACGTAGTCAATGGTGAATTGTCCCGGTGGTAGATCTGTGTACTCTGGATGGGCCTCAATATATTCCTCTGAGACATCCACTAGACGTCTACCAAAATGAACAACATATTCCTTTGAAAAATCAGATTTGAAGGTATGCATAGTTTGTAAAACACCATTAAATAGCCAAGGCTTTAAATAATGTTTGGAACCATTGGCTAGAGACGGGATGTTAGTGGTGACAAATTTTTCTAAAGTGATTGAATTGGTGCCCTCTGTAGTTTCATCATCCGAATTAAAGTTGATCCTAACCGGCTTTGGATGGTGAGTAGCAGTAACAGTTGCTCTAAATCCCCAATTTGGCAAAAACGACATGGTTGGTGTGCAAAAGAAGAGATTTTCCACTGAGATGGGAAACGGTCAAAAGCTTATATGGGGGGGGGGGCTTTTTTCGGGGTAATCTCGGGATATGGCCCCCCAGCATAAAATTTCAACCCCAGTTTTCATTTCGACTAATTCTTTTGATCTCATAAAGTTTTTAACGCTGGTGAAACACTATTTGGCGACTCTTCCAGTATGACTTATTCTACTGGCTAGCGGTTTTGGTGCCCTGCATGGCATAGATCTCGTAACAGATCTTGAACTCCGACCCGCCCGTGGCCTCCGCTAAAATGGACGAAAGTGAAGCTGAAGGTAGCAACTAACAACTATAATATCAGCTACCAACGGTTGGATAGTTTATAGTTCCACAGTTGCCAGATAACAAAATCAGCAAAACTGCCGAATTGCCGCCGGCAGAACTCGGGACAACCGTGTTCCTCCGAAACGGCTTACGTAACCACGAAGCCGGTTGTTATATGCGCTTTGAAGCTGATTGCAGATTCGTCTCAGCCAGGTGTTTGCATGTTAGTACTGGCCCTTTCAACGCTCCACCTGCCCGAACGCACGGCAAGCTTCCCCTCACAGTTTCTCAATTTGCTTCAGCCTGGTAAAATAGACCATGTTATTTCACTTGGGAATCTCACATCGCCAACGCTCCTGACATATCTAGGGGAATTGCCCAAATCAAAGGCTGACTTTCACCAGGTGCGTGGTGAATTCGACGAGTCTGACCTGCCAACGTCTCTAGTGTTCCAATGGGAAGGACTTAAAGTTGGTATCATCAATGGTTGGAGTGTCATACCTAAAGACGATCCCCTGGCATTGCTTAGCGTTGCCAGAATGATGGATGTTGATGTGCTCTTGTTTGAGGGTGGTGTTGAGGCATACACCGTTGGCGGTAAATTTTTTGTTAGTCCTGGCAGTGGTACAGGCGTTTGGGATGGTGTTTTACATCAAGAAGAGAAGGATAATATTGCCAAGGCGTTAGAGGCTAGGAGGCTTGTTGCAGCGGGTGAATTAGAAAAGGACAAAAATAGAGAAAGTTCAAATGGAAAATCAAATGAGCCTGTTGAACATCCAGATGGTGATAGCACGCATCAGCTTGAAAACAGCGATCCACCAAGCACTTTAGTAGACACCGATGCAAATAAAACTAGTAGCGCTGACACCTCCAAGGAAGAAATTGTGAAGGACAGTAATAAAGACCCACTGGCTGGTTTGTCCGTTGAAGAAATTAAAACTTTGGCAACGCAAGATATCAGTACTTTCATGTCGCCATTGCCAAGTTTTTGCCTGCTGGACATTAAGGGCATCGTCTGTACGCTCTACTTTTACACGCTTGTTGATGAAGAAGTCAAAATCGATAAACTCACGTACCGCAAGGAAGACTAGAATCCCAAACACACACATAAACATGTATAATTTTAAAAGAGTATATAATACCACACTGAGCCACATGCGCCACATTTTTTGTTTTTGCTATTTGGCTGCATCCGCCACAAATTGGCGCTTTTTTCCCTCTCTCAACACCAAAAGGATAAAGAAGCAATGCCAAGAAGCTTCTACCAAAACGACTCAACCCCGTCTCTGCCGGGTCTTCCAGAGGTTGCTTTGAAAGACTCTCCAATTGAAGCCACCACTCCAATTTCTGAGTCTCACCCATCTCTTGATCCACCATCTGCATCAGTTATTTCACCATCTGGTCACTACATCACAACAACACCTGCCTTACAATCCATTGCCTCATCAGTGCGTCAAACAACAACAGATTATTATAAAGTTGTCTCTGAAAAATGGGAATTTTACACATCCACGGCAAAGGCCCACTGGGGGATGACCGTTGACCGTACAAAGGATCTAGTTGATCCTTCTGATGCATTCTTACCAAATGCCTGCTATGTGTTGACTGGTTCTTTATTTGGAAGTATTATTGCCAGAAACAGAGGATTGGCTTTGAGAATTGCCACTCCTTGGTTTGCCGGTTTGACCGTTATGAAGTTCGCCCTACCTGGTACTTTTGACAATTTATCAGCAATTGTGGGTGGTAAATATTTACAAGTTGAAAGTGAAAAGGCTCCTCAGCTGAAAGCTGCCAGAGAAGAGTTTTCACAGGGTTTGAAAGAATTTAAAAAGTCAGGCCAAGATGGTAAGCATAACGCTTGGGTTGGCTTAGTTGACACTGTCCACGAGGCCAGAGTTGCCATAAGTAGAGCTTTTAAATAATGTGTGTATCTCTGGTTATTATGCTGATCTTTAATAATTTTGCTTTCCATTTCCATCTTGTCTATTTTGTCTATTTATTTATCTGACTATATAATATATTAACATATTTTTTGTCTTGTTCAAAGCTCAGGAATCTACATTTGAGCCTGAAATGCAGCCTTTCATTCAAATAATAACAGCGGGGCATTCCATACTCTCCGTTATTCACCCGACAACACGCCAAGTAAATTGGTATTTAAAAATCGAACGATCTAATATTAGCTGCTGCACAAATAAGCTTTGATGCGGGGCAAACAAAACTGAGTTGAATGGTGCATCCAAAACTAATGGCCAGTTGCAAATAATGTGTTCTTTGCTAGCTAGCAGACTATATGTCCCAGCTTATAAGAAGGACCTTTAATTGTTCTTACAGTATTGTGCGTTCTAGAGTTAACTGTAAAATTAACATCAATTGAGTTGTAAACACCAAAAAAAGAAACGTATTTTGGCACTAAAACTAGTGTGTGTAAATATCACCAGTGTGTAAATTTCCCGATTCCTTTGAAAGCCACCGCCTTGTTTGAAACTTAATTCCCATTGTAAAATAACAGATCACAACAGAGAAACATGGCATTTTATCCAGAGTTGTCCACGGACTTTTAAGTTGTTTCAAACTAGTTGTTTAGTAGAAATTTTAAAAGGAAAAAAACAGGAAAATGTACAACTTTAATACAATTCTGATCTGTATGAAATTAAATACCTCAACTGACAATTTACGATAAATATGCAGCCCCGCAATTGGCCATTTCAAGTAACACAACAAATAGCACTAGCCATTATTGAACATCCGTTATCATACGTTGCAGCTCCACATGCCCACATTTTAACTGTCTTTATTTAAATAACAGCTGTCCCCCCTTTCAGATGTACTTCGTATCTTATTATATTTAGTAGAACCTAAATGCCACAAAGAGCCCAACATGAGCCTCAACCTTAAGCTGATGCACACGATGGACACTTTGACATTCCTCAGACCTGAGGTTGTTACAGCCAGGTTCATTGTTGAATTCAATAGACAAATTGCAGAAAAGGTAACCAGCAATTTGGTTAAGGCATTTAAAAACAAAAGGCTAACCGAGTCACACAGATTATTTACAGGGTTGAAGAGGCTGCTGCTGCTGCAGTGTTCCAACAACATTCAGCAGAGCATTAACAGACTAGAAAATATAATGAATCAAAATTTTACCGTCTTGAATCAATGGAATCGCTTTTTACAAAGGCAAGAGTTTTGTAACTTTGTAGATAACAATGAAAGACGATACAGGTTTTACAATGCTTTCCAATCACATTTATTATAGGGGGCATATCTGATGATCTTCCTGTTATCGATGATACTCCAAGGGTTGTAGAATAAGCCAGGAATCAGGTTGAACAGTACCTAAGAGGGTATGATATTCTATTTGGCCCAAACGCTGAAGATGCTCAGCTACTGGAACTGTTGATGATTACATTGGAATATTACTGGTAATATTTCCGGTATATTTAGTTTTATTGTGCTGAATTGGTAATTCATCAAAAAGGATTAATTGAATAAGTCAAATTGCATATTTCAAAGTGTACAATTGAAGACCTTACTCTTCCGTCAAGTTAAGCACTGTTCGTAGAGCAAATTATGCATATACTGATAAAACTATACAATTATGATGTACATCTGTTAAAATATTACAAGCGGTGCATGTCTGTATTCTGAAGGAATACGCAATCATATCATTATATTAAGCAGATATTAACATTTAAAAATATAATTTTTACACATTGGATTATCAAAATAAAATGTTGTTGCATGAAAAATAAATTAATCAACCCAAAGATGTTGACAAAAATTTAACTATACATACCAACAGTAAATCCTCAACAAATTAACATTTCAACACTATAAAAAGTACAAATATTACAATTACTAGCCCGAGGATATCATTAGAAGCTGTCTTAGCCGAGCATCATCATCATCTGGGCCGAACGCAACATCATACCCTGTCAGGTATTGCTCAATCTGATTCCTGTTTAATTCCATAACCTCAACAGTATCAGTGATAACAGAAAGATCACCAAGCATTTCTCCTACAATAAATGGAATTGGAAGGCATTGTAAATTTAACATATGACGTCTTTCATTGTTATCCACCAAGTTACGAAACTCTTGCCTTTTTATGAAGTTATTCATCTTTCTCCTCAAAGCCGCAAAGCTTCGTTCAATGTTCCAAGGAACATTGAACATCCCTGCAGCATCGTCGGCCTTATTAATCTGAGAGGCTCGGTTAGCATTTTCAGTACTTCTAAATGCATTCTCAGAATTTGCAGCCATTTTATCTACACTTTTTCTTTTAAATTCAGCAATGGACCTGAATGTAATTCATATGTTTCCTCATACCCGCAATTCTTTGTTTGATGTTGTTAGGAACATCATACATCCCCACTGGTCGCTGTCTCTTCTGGTACATTCAAAGAATAACAAGGGACATCACTCGGAGTTAAACTAGTTTCCTTGTTGGCATTTGAATATGTTATATAGAGAAACGAAAACTAACTTTAGCAAAAAAAAATAAGAATTTTTTAAGTTTATATAGACACATTTAGTAGATAAATATGGAAATATGCATTTCATGCTCATGAATTAATGCGAGCCTTTGAAAATGCTCATTAAAATGATGTGTATTTTTATCAAAACTTTGGAAACTTTTATGAGAAGATCAAAATAAACTGAAGATTGGCGCTGAAATAAATATTATTCATGGTCAATATTTCAGTGTGTACGCTTATTATATTTGATTACCTTTCAACATAGAGCTGTAGTTTGAACTATTGCTCAGAAAAATATTAGATCAAACAACTTTATTTTTAAAAAGGTTAACAAGCACTGATTATTTGTAACTATATAAGAACGAAAATAAATTCAATATGAAGTACTCGTCATTTTGTAGATTAATTTAGTTAGCCGAACCGTTAATTGCATGATTTTTTTTAGTTTTATTCTTCTGCTGTTGCATTTTAATGAAAATTAAATATATATGTACAACTCAAACTATTACTATGAAAACTACAATCCAAAAATACTTCCGAAATCAACAAACCTTCTACCATTAACATCAAGATATTTATTAATAACACCAACCCAGATATTGAATAGACGTCTGTTTTGTTCAGCCAAAGCATCAACTTCGCCTTTGTTCATTTGACTATCACTTATTGGTTTTAACTCCCCTTTTTTAGCTTTATCAACATCAAATATACTTTTCAAATACATCAGTTGGTTATATATGTCTTTATCGCTAATCTTCAAGTGCATAATCCCATTGCATTCAGATGCTGTACCATTTATTCCTATACATTTTTTACCATAAACGGCAACTTGCCTTGTTTCTAAATTACATGAATCACAAATCATAAGTCCTTGATAATAGTCATCTAATGTTTTTCTAATGAATGATTCTAATTGAATTGTAAGTTGAATTGGATGAAATAAATGACCACATGAACAATGCATACCATCAAATTTGATGAAATATTTATCACTTGTTTGTATGCCTCCAAAATTGAAATCAGATCCACATTCTGGACATGCTACAACAAAATCACGTGCATCCGCAAATCTTTCACTATCCGGAATGGTAGATTCCAAAGGTTGTAATTCATTCATTTGTGCATGTTGACGTGCTCTTGATTCATACCTTTGAGCTTCTAATCCTAGTGCCTTTGCCAACTGAACAATATCAAATCCTGGCACTCTTTCAAGTAAACGAACGATTGGATTCATTAACTGCTTTTCAAGATAGTACAATTTATCTGGTTTGTATGAATCTGTGTTACTGTTGGCTGCTGTCTTATTAGTTGATAACACTTCTGCCAATGATCTTGCTCGCTCTGCAACTGATGCACCATCAGCTTGTTTATAATCAGTGATTACAAATGTCATAACATTCCCAGCCTTGACAATTTTTCCTAATTGCTGCATTCTTAATGCCACTTGAACAGCAGGCATTGATTTTCCACCGGGATACCTCGATGGATCCTTTGATAGTTTAGTATTTATTCTTAATTTCACCATTGGTACACTATTTGATTCAAATTGTTCGGCAATTTCTTCTAAATAAAGATAAATTTTGTTGAGAGCTTCATCAGGATCAGATAATAATAAAATGTTATTCAATACAAATTCACTGGTTTCTTTAGATAAAGGACAGTATTCTCTTCTTTTCATATCAAGACCTTTAACTTCTAAAGTACATTTTTCACCCTCTGGTGTCATAGTGGCATTCAAAGCAGCATATTTCTTTTTAGAGTGAAGTAAAAGACGTTTGAAAATATTATCAATATCAATTTCTAATAATCTATATCTTTGATTAACCTGAGCTTTGAAGTCGTTACCAATTTTAATGGCCTCATTGTAAACATCGCAACCTGTATCAATCATAACCGAATCAGTATCACCATAAACAACTGTCAAACCAATAGATTCAGCCAATTGTCTCGTATCCATTAAAATTTCACGACCTTTAGTTGTGACTAACATTGCCAATGGTTTGGCATAAAATCTAGAATTAACATAACCCAAACAACCATACATAGAATTGGCTGTCACTTTCAAAGCCATTTGTTCAATATCTAATTGATCCTTTTCTGAGCTATTTTTACATCTTTTCATTTTTTGTTTAACATCACGTCTCCTACCAACTAATTGCTGTAATAATCTTGGCAAAACACCTAAATCTCCTGTCTTAGGTGGAACTTTTGGTAATTCATCCTCTTTTAAATCTTTTCTGGCAACAGTTGTAAAACAAATGTTAAATTCTTGAATAATACTTGGATATAATGAATTAAAATCCATAACTAAAATGTAATTCTTATGCAAACCCTTTTCAGGCTCAAAAACTAAACCACCTTGAAATTTAGCCTTTTTATTGTTTGTTGTATTTGTGTTCTCTTCTCCAATCTCTCCAATATTTTCTTCATTGGATGAATTTGCTGCTTGTCTTTGAGCACGTGTCTCCTTATCGGGAACTATATAACCTTCCTTATTAAATTCATGTAATAAAATATATTCATTTCTACCAGCTCTAGTACCACCTAAGGTATGAGACCATGCATTACCTGCAAGACATGTTAATTCTTTACTCAATTGTAAAATTTTCATTTCCCATGCAGTTTTTGCAATAATTTTAACAGAGATTAGATTTTCATTCACTGTTGATAAAAATTTACTGGCATCTTCAAGGGCTGGATTGGATAAATTGACTTCAATTGGTGAATATTTTTCTTTACAAACAACTTCAAACATTTCCGGTAATTCCCATGATTGACACTTAGGAGTGAGAGATTGACCCATTTCATTTGAAATATCACATAGCAAACGTCCAGCACATAACTCACGGATAACAAAAAGATTAAATCTAGAGTTTTTTGAAAATTTATCAGGAAATTGTCGACGAACACGACGACCCATATTGGACCATTGCGAAATATTCAAATCTTTCATTCGATGCATTAAAATATCTAGAGAAATATTTTCTAATCTGTGACCAAGGAAAACATCAGGATCATATTTTTTTATCATACCCATTAAACAATTAAGCAAGATTTTTTCGTTTGCCAGCCCACGTAAAGAGACATTTTTTTGCTGAGCCAACTGAGATAACCCTTGTGGAAGTATAGTTGAACCTGCAACAGGACGAGTAAGAACCATTTCAAAAGTTGGATCAATGCTACCAATAGCTTGATCTTGTGGTAAATCTTTGTAAAGTGCTAGTGCAACAGATCCAACCTCTTGTTTACCAGTTTTAGCATTGAGATATGGTTGAACATTAATAGACATAACATTAAGTGATGGTGGTAAAGATTTGGAAAAAGTGTCCACTGTGACATCTGTCGGATCATCAACACATAATTCAACATTACAATGGGATGCATTTTTAAGAGTTGAAAAATCAGCATGTTGAAGTGTGAGCCAACATGGACCCATGACATTTCTTTGAAGCACAAAAGATTCAAAAATTGATTGATTCGTACCAAAAATTTTAGAAAATGATTCACCTTCCATATCTGGAACTGGTTCATTTTGACATTGCGGAACTTCATATGGCATGAGAACTTTTAAATAATCTGCCTCTTGGGGAACCTCTGGATTTTCAAATGCGTATTTCATCTTTTCTGGTTTTGCCTTAATAGAATCTAGTCCATATTTATCCATTAGAAGAGGAACAAGTTCTTCATATACATCCATTGGTGTACAAGGCTTACCATATCCATTTTCTTCATTTACATCTTCTTCTTCATCATCTTCAGCTGACAAATTAAGCTTTTTATCACGTGGTAGGACATACAAATTTCTGTTTATGCCTTTAATTTGTACCACACCTGATGCAAGGCCACCATCTTTTGTTTTAACCTTACCAAATAAGAGCAAAGAAGTATCCAATTCACAATAATCAAGCCAAAACATTTCAACAGTATCATCTCCTTCGTCATCTTTCATAACAACATCATTTTCATCCATTTTTTCAAAGGTAATGTTACTCACAGCAGAAGTATTTGAAATTCGTGATGGTGATGACCCAATATCTCTTGTTATATTTTTCAATGGAGATGAATCAATTGTTTTGCCTCTAGATGATGCCATAAGAACACTTCTATCAACTTGAACAGTTTTGCGGCCTCTTCTTCCAATAATGACATCGTCATCATCTGAATCATCATCATCTACATCACTTTCTTGAATTGAATCATCAATTTTAATTGGTTCTATATCTTTTTTCCTTGGTATGCTGACGTCTAAATCCCCAAGGATGTCGCCGACAATGCCAGTAGCCTTTGTTGGTGAGCTAGGCGTATCAAAATTTTGTGCTGTATAAAAGAGAGTGTCGTCGCTTTTCTTTTCAGGGGAATCAACTTTTCGAACTTTATTAATTGAAGGTGTACTTGTTGTTAGTGCATGAATATTTTTTTCACCAAATGGGTTTTTCCTTTTAGCACCTGCCTTTTTGGTGAAATCATTTAAAATGTCATCTAATTCACTTTTATCGATTTTCTTTTTTTGCATTTTTGAATCCTTTGTTTTGACGCCGTTGCTATCTTTACGATTGAAATAACCCGCAATGCCTGGACCTGCAACCATTTTGACTTTTTTTTTCTCTTTACGTGGTTCTTCATGTTCAGCATCATCAGAATAATACTGTTTTTGCTCCCAATCATCAGCACCTGTTTCTGCATAACCTTCACCGTTATCATCCACAATGAAGTTGTCGTTCAACACACGATCTCTTTTGTGCTCTTTGTATGTGTTCTCATCAACCATGTCATAAATTTCATTTTCGGAATCAAAATCAGAATCATCAACTAATTGCCCTGCTCTAGCAGCACGTAAGCGAGCAAGCTTGTCCTTTCTAGACATGTTTATATTCTTTTCTTGAACTTTGGTTCTGCAGTTGAAATCAAAAAGTGAAAAAAGTGACGCGTAACGCGTTTTTCAGCTTTGACGCGTCGGGAAACAACTTGAACTTCAAAAATACAACAATTGATATGCAATTAAAATAATGATTAAGGGTAACGAAAGATTAGCAATCTTTTATATGTTATTATAAAACAAAAAAATTTTACGGTTTTCCAAGAATTTAAAAAGTCAGGCCAAGATGGTAAGCATAACGCTTGGGTTGACTTAGTTGACACTGTCCACGGGGACAGAGTTGCCATGAGCGCAAAATAGTGAGTGTATCCCTGGTTATTATGATATTAATTATTTTGTTTCATTATTTTATTAGACTATATTTATAAAATTGTTGTTTTGATCCTAGGAAGTACTTAAGCATAGAGAAAGCTCAGGAGTCTACACTTGAACCTGAAATGCTGTCTTTCATCCAAAACTCTGCTGGTGGGTGGCAAATAATAAGTTATTTGCTAGCTATGTGATTACATGTCCCAGCTAATAAGGTGTCAAGAGATTGTATAAGTTAAATAACTGTAAAGTTAGTTTCAGTTGCTTATACGAATTAAACACAAAAAAGAAACGCATTTTGGCACTTAACTAATGTGTAGAAATCACATTTTCTTTAAATGCTACCACCCCCTTTTTTAATGCATCTACAGACGATTTACGACAACCATTCAGCCCCGAATTTGGCCATTTCAATTAAGAAAACAATTTTCATTAGTCCTTGGTGACATTCTTTCTGTTATTATACAATGCCGCTCCACATGCCCCCATTCCAACTGTCTCTATTTAAATATCAGACTCACTCCTCCCTTCCCGGTGTACTTCTGAGTTTATTGTCTAGTAGAGACAAAAATACCACCAAAAGCTCAGCCCCAAGCTTATCCAAACAATGAAGAATTTGACATTCCCCAAACTGTTTTCCAGAACCCCTTCGGTGTACCAGCTCCTGAGGTTGTTACAGCCAGGTCCATTACTGAATTCAGAAGACAAATTGCGAATAAAGTGGCTGCAAATTTTGATGATGCATTTAGAAGTAATGAAAAGGCTAACCAGGCCACTCAAATTATTTGCAGGGTTGAAGAGGCTGCCGCTGCTGTAGGGGTGTTCGATGTTCCAAACAACATCGAACGAAGTTTTGCCGTTCCAAGGGAAGATATTGCCGCTCTAAGGAGAGATATGAATGAAGGTTTTTCTAGCATCAATTGCCTCTTACAAAGGCAACATTTTCGTAACTTGGTGGATGACAATGAAAGACTTCATCGGTTACATTTACGAAGCTTTTCGATACCCTTCATTGTAGGGGAAATGCTTGGTGATCTTCCTGCTATTACTAATGCTTTTAAGGTTATAAAATTATCCAGGAATCAGGTTGCACAATACCTGACAGGGTATGATGTTGCGTTCGACCCAGAGGATCAAGATGCTCAGCTAAGACAGCGTCTAATGTTAACCCTGGGTTACTGCTTGTAATATTTGTACTTTATTACTTTTGATGTTTTAAATTATTTTGTTTTTTTTAAAGAGATCTTATGAAGGCAAGCAGAACTTTGTTAGTATATTTGGGTGATGAAGTGATTCTTCCTGCAACTACAATTTACATTTAGTACAGATCATATTTTTTTGGTTTACATCTGGTTACTCTATTGAATCTTCTTTTAGTTTTTTATATAGCTTCTAGATAAGTATGAAAAGCTCATAATCAATGATTTTTATTTAGATTGGTAAATTGAATATTTATACTTTACTTTTATAACATTTGCATACATCACTGTTAAAAGCAGTAAAAGTTAAACAAATATTTTCATTGAGTTCAAATTTGCTTATGCCTTTCATTATTTGACTTACTTGTGCATTCTTTCGGTATGAATGTGTTTTAATCCCCTTTTTTATTAACATAACGGCGAATCAATTTTGCAGATACAAATTTATTAAAGAGCTTTAACTATCTATCCATTCCAAACTCTTCCGAATTCAAAAGTGTCGTACAACAACCTAAATTAGCACAATTAATGTGTACTTAATATACAAAAATAGAGGGAAAAAATTTCTAATTATTCAAATCCAAGCATTCTATGGTGAACCATTCAGGTTTTTCTCTTTTCTCCCCCATCTTATTATAAAATGCAATTAAACTTCGTATGCCATCCTCACCACCACCCCCACCAGCTCTTTCCCAGTTACCTAACCAACCATCTTTTAAACCAACTTTCCCCCACAAGTAAACACCTGAAATCAAATCCATATTATTTGCACGCCATTTTTTACCAATGAATGGTGACATAGCCTTAACAACGCCTAAAATTGGCGTTATTAAATGGTGTGTATGTAAATGCAGATAAAATCTCAATATATCCGTTGGTCTAACATCAATTAATTTGTAAATTCTATGAAGTTTATATGGTGTTATTATTGAGTTCAATACGTATAGTAAATTAGAAGTAATGCAAACTGCTCTATATGATGGATTGATACTAAAGGATGCATGTGGCAGATTATTTGGTGGATCCCTTTTAATAAAGATTGATTCTAAAGATGGCTCTTTGGGTATGTGAATAATTTTATTAGCATTAGAAGATAAATTAATACATGTTAGTGTAAATGAATATTCTGTTATTGAATAAAGAGTCTCATAATCACAATAAATTAAAATGTTATTGAGTAAAGTTTTAGGATCTGATAAATTATACTGAGCTGATTGTGATTGAATTTTATTAGAATCAAGATACCTGAATAAATGAATAAGATAGTCTTGATCAAATAGTAACGTATTAAAATATTCTAATTTCATAATATGTGATAATTTAAACCATTCTTGAAATAGATAAAGAATTGACGAGGCTGATTTGAGCATAGTTTCTTTTAATCTATGTACTTCTAACTTTTGCTTCTCAAAAGATGTTAACTGAGTTGAAATGAAGGGCTTTTTCTCTAATTTGGATCCAATAACCTGACGTTGACGAGTTTGACCATCCTCTGATGTTTGATGGGTTGGAATAATATTTGAAACAAGAATTTTTAATAAAACACTGATTAAACTGGATAAATAAGGCTTACATTCATTGTAAAATTGATCAACTCTTTGTAAAGAATGTATTTCTTCTTCAAACATTGGATTTTCTCCAAGTGTCTTATCTGTATATGTGAATTGTGATTGAAAATTTTCATCTTGAGTTCCATGTTCGTCTTTAACATATTGCTCAAAAGTTTCAATGAATTGCTTTGTATTAAAATCATCTTTGATATGTGAAAATAAAATATCACTGGCATCTTTGATGCTTTGAGGCGGATCTGTACCATGCGGTGTCAAATTTGGGAAATTTGATTGAGTAACAAATAGCTTTTTCTTAACTTCCAACGTTGGATGTTCTAATTCTGTTACTTTACAATAATTTCTACTACCACCTGTATGCTGAGGGCTAAGTGTAGGTGAAGGCATTGGCGTGGCAATATGAATATCTGGTGGGCCGTTGCTCATGACCAACCCATTCAACTGTTTGTGATTTTTCAAATGCTGATGTTGATTTATCATCAAGGTATTTATATTTAAAGATTTAGATAATTTGTCATCGCCATATGTTGCCATTTCAATGATTTCTGATGATTTGTATTCTTTTGGTTTAAACATGGGGTATCTTGTTGTTAGCTCCTTTTTATAATATGCATAGTCAATGGAAGATATTGAAAAATCACTGCTGGTTTTTGAATTATGAAAAAAATCTAAAAACTCTCTAGTTGAATCAATGTGATCCCTATCGCCAAAGAGGAACTGTGTGAGGTCATTTATTAAAATAATCACATTTCGAATTTTAAAATTAGTTATTGTTTTGAAAAAATCCCTTGTAGTCTTATGCTTGGCATCTTTACTAGAAATAATTTCAATTATGGCTGATGTGTCACTTAAGTCCGATTTGCTGCTTAGCCATTTCCATTGATCAATGGCTTTTACTAGTTTCAACAGCACTTTTGAGTTGTATAATATATTTTTCAATTCCTTTGAATAGTCAATAACATCACTGTCTGTAAGGAAAATTGATAAAACGAAATGGAAAATAGTCATAACCCAAAAAAACTGGGCACTGGCAAGTTCAATGCCTTGTGAGCCGTTAACCGCTTGCAACCTTTCAATATCGACCAAGTTATTAGCCTTGTCTATTAATATGTCAACTAGCAAATCAACAAATCCTTCTGTCTTAACCAATTGGCACACGTTGTTGAAAACCCGCCTTTGTAAATCTTCAGCACTGGTGGTGTCGCCATAGCACCCCATCGTGTAATAGGCCGTCTTGATCAAAGCGGCCAGTAGGCTCCCATTATCTGCATACGAGCTCTTCAGATCAGCATACAAAGACACAGAAACAGATGAATCGTTGGCCCTGTACAGAATTGACTTTGAAAGTGCCAAAACGGTGGCTAACTGAGTCAGATCACTATGAGAGAACCAATCACAGACTTCAGCGTTCCACGAGCCCAGAAGGGAACCATTGTACTCCAAAGACGGATATTCCAGGACAACACTATAATCTTCAAGCGCCTCGTCGTCACAAAAGCTTGAATGGGGAGAGTCGGCGGCTGCCAGTTCATCCTGGTCAATAAAGAGTCCTTCGTCCATGTCTAGTTAAAGAGAAAACGGCTGTGACGCGGAACTCAAAGTAGACCAAGCGTGTTGTTTCCCGTGTGAAAAAGGGCCTTTAATGTCTAATTCAGGTTCTATAATGTGTCTATGTGAGTGAAAAAAAATTATTTCTATCTCCTGGGTTAAGTAAATGGAGATCAGTGGTACTTGAGTGGCTATTCCCAGCCAATGTGTGATTTGCTCAGCAAAGCCTGTTTTGGCTGTTCTTTATTTGGAACAAAAGGCTGTCTATTCTTTTAAAGAGATTCAAAAAACACAAAATAATTTTGAGTTGCTGTAAGCCTCCTTTTGAACTGTCAACAGCGCCTTCTTGAAGAGATACATTGCTCGTTGTCTTCAAGCCAAAGGCCATTATTGGCACGCGCATCTTCCACCAATTCAAACCAAAGTGACCAAACCACACAGATGGAATCTAAAAAGCTCTCTGATCTTCCTGGACAGCGGTTAGCCATCAGCGTTGGGGGAGAACAGGTTTCAGGATGTCTGCATCATTATAACCCCAAGAGCAAAATTTTTTCGTTAGTATCTACGTCAAGTGGGCCACATACAAATCTGCTTTCCACTGGGTACACGCACAACTGCACTATTTACCTGTTTAAAAGTGGCAACGTTGATGAAATCGCATATTTAGACAATTGCAATAGGAATCAGGGTTTGCCAGAAGAGGTCAAGTTCCGCAAACAGGCCAATGTCCCATACGAAATCACACCAACACAGCTAGAGGCACAAATAAGGACAAACTATGCAAAAACAAGTTATTTGAAAGAGGAGTGGCAATTTGTCAGGAACATTCAAAGGCTGCCAATTTCATCTCAGTTTATTGCCAACTATCTTTACAAAAAAATTGGGCATGTGTGGCTAGATGCTGAGAATAGCATAGTTTTTAGTAGTTCATTGAAACTGAAACATCCTTATAAAATAGAGGATCTTGTTGTTATTAATGCATCTGGCAATTCAAATGCAAATGTTAAAGTTTTGCTGAAAGAGGCGTGGGATCAGTTTGAAAGTCAAAAGAAAGGCGGTTGACTGTATCTCTTACTTTGCTAGTTAGTTCGGCTATATATTAATAAAAGGAAAACAATAGAATAAAATAACTTTGTATATTTTAGCCATTCTGTGTATTTATAAAATCAATTTATAATTTGTCAAACGAGTAAAAGAGTAAATTATGCCTCAGTAATGCTACATATTAGTTGATGCAACTCGTAAACTGTAGAACTGCAAAGATTACAACAGAAATATTTCCTTCCAGTGGACAATAAAACCAAAGAAACTGAAAACATACGTGCATAAATCATAGAACTTGTGAGAACTTCGTAGAATTTTCAACGCATTTCAATTATAGTGCAAAATCATAAAAAGTTGAATTTCAGGCTGGTTGTTTGGAAAGTAATAGATTTTCTCCTTTCCCCATGCAATCCAGCTTTGCAATTACATCTTACATTTATATTTTTAATTTTATTTTTAAACTATCGCCCTTCATTTCACACCTCTCTCTACTCACTTGTTAACGCGCAATAAACTTGTTCTTAACCCTTGCACGTGCAAAAGATGAGTGTTTTCATCCCACAGAGCTCTCTGCCACATTTGAAAGAGTACAAATATCAATCAGAAGATAGATCTGTGCTTACCAAATATGTTCTCAAACCATTTTGGCTTAAATTTGTCAATGTGTTCCCATTGTCAATGGCACCAAATATGGTTACCCTTTCCGGTTTGCTATTCATTGTCGTTGCTGATCTTCTTTCTCTATGGTATGATCCAACATATGAGGCTGCACTTCCACGTTGGCTTTATCTTTTGCATGGGTTAAGTGTTTTCTTGTATCAAACATTTGATGCATGTGATGGTATCCATGCCAGAAGAACTGGTCAAAGTTCACCATTGGGTGAGCTATTTGATCATTGTTGTGATTCTATGAATACCACTTTAATGACCATTCAATTTGCAAGTGTTTCAGGTATGGGTAATGGTTGGTTGATATTTTTAACACAATTTTCAACACTTTGTAATTTTTATTTATCCACTTGGGAAGAATACCATACCCACAAACTATTCTTGGCAGAAATTTCTGGTCCTGTTGAAGGATTGTTAATGATTTCTGGTGTTTTCATTTTAACTGCATTGTTTGGTCCAGATTTTGTTTGGAAACTTGAATTATTCACCATCCCAACTACTGATTTTGTTATTACAAGTACATACTTATCTGCCTTTGCAGGTATGATCGTTATGGGTGTTAGTATTTATAGTGCTAGAAGGAATGTTATTGAAACATTACAAAATGAACATAGAGAGAAAGAGCTACCAGGCGCCCAAAGAGGACTCATCCCATTCTTTGGCTACTATGCAACTGTTTTTGCCCTGCTATATATTCATCCAATTATTATTCAAAATTATACTACATCTATGATTTTGACTATTGGTGCAACGATGTCTTTCTGTGTTGGGCGCATCATTACCGGTCATTTAACAAAGCAATCATTCCCATTTTACAATTTACCAATGATTTTACCAACTATTCAACTAATTGCATTATGGTATTTAACTAATATATCTAATTGGAATTATGATGAATCTATACAGTGTGTTATTTGGTCTGGGTTTAGTGGTAGCATTGTTTTCTATTTTGTTTTCATTGCTGATATTATTCATGGTATTACCAATTATCTTGATATTTGGGCTTTAACTATCAAACATCCAAAGACAGAATAGAATAGAATAAATTAAAAATAAAATTTTATCATTTATTAAACAGTTTAAATTATTACTTATTACTTGGTTGGATCGGCTGCTTCCGTTCATTTGCAATCAGCAATTTATTTGCCTTTATTTAAAACATCATAAACAAAATTTATATACAAAAGAACTCGCGTAGTAGTGGTAATAGAGGTAGTAGTTGTTATTTTTGGTAGAGGTAGTATTATTACCGGCATTATTTAGCCTCAGCTGGTGCTGGTGCTGGTGCAGCTGCTGGAGCACCCATACCACCTAATTCCTTTTCTAATTCCATCAATTGGGTTTCACCAAAAATGGCAATGGCAAGTGGAACACCTAATAGCATACCACCAGTGGCAAGGTACCATAAGGTAGAACCAAATTTTAAGGTACCACTCTTAAATAAACTCTTTGCTGTAGATGCACCGCTAATAATAGACTCTCTTTGTTTTGGAGTTAAAATTTGCTTCAAAGCTTGAATTCTTTCAACGATAGTTTCATTTGGATCAAAGTCATCCTCATCATCAGATTCTTCATCAGATTCAGATTCTGCAAGCTCCTGTTCAAGTTTTTCAACGGCTTCTTGAACATCTTCGGCTTCAGCTTCAGCTTCAGCTTCAACAGCATCAGCAAGAGCTTCAGTGGCAGCAATGGTTTCGCTGAGAACAGCGTCAACTTCAGCTGGGTTGTATTCCTCTGGCACTTGTGTGAGTTCAACCATGTTGTTTAATTTAAAGCTTTTCTGGTTGGCCCCACCGCCGAAAAATTTCTTTGCTGAAAAAAAATCGCCAACGAGAAGCAAAGAGGAAAAACATATTACGTAAACGCGCGAATATGCTCAGCACCTTTAAGCAGAGCCAGGATTAGATTAGCGTTTAAACCTCGAGTAACACCCCAAGCATGTGCAACCGGCCACCTTGAATTTTCAAACTGCTAACAAAAACTTTTAACTGTGATTCAAAGGATTCCACTACCCTTTTGTTAAGTTGGTAAAACAGACCACCAAGTTTACGCGTGGCAAATGTTTGCATTTCATCGTCATCATTATTATCAAAAATACTGAGATCAGCATCAGTATCAGCACTGTCACCAATAGATTGAACAATCAGTTCAAATTGCTTGGACATTTTGCAAAACACGTCAATGGTATCAATAACGTCCTTGAGAAGCATGGCAGTTGGGTATTCTCCGTTAGAGAATAACTCACATCGTGATATTGAATGGATGTATCTTTTGTGCATTTTCTGCAAATAGTCAATGGTATATAACGGCATCTCTCTATTCTTTAATGACTTGAGAACGCCATGGTTAATCTCATAAGAAGGGCTAACAAATGAATTCTCAAACTCTTTAAATTGCCTATCGATAATTTCATTGGAAATATATTGGTCAATGGTATGCATAAATGCTAAAAATTGATGCCTGAGTATATTGAATTTTAAAAATAAACTTTGAAGTTTCCTGCCAAAATTTGATTGTCTCTTTTTAGTTTTAATGTTTAAGTTCAATCGACTTGACGAGAGCCAACTCTCTGACAGCTCATATTGAACGCGTTTAATTTGAATGGCAAAATTAAAAAATCTTAAATACTCTTTGTATTCAGTGCCTATAATATAGGCAATTTCTTTGGGTAAATTATAATCTAAGGTGAAAATATTCCATCCAATTGAACCTCTAGCATCAATACGCAGCAGTCGTGCATCGAGCCTGTTATACACATCTGTTGGATAGTTCTCAATGACAGTCGTCGTTTCAATTGAGTCTTGTAAAAGTTTAATTAAATTGTGACTACTTAAACTTGCCGCTGGTTTAGAAAGTAAGTTCAACCCTTTGATAATTATAGATTCAATAAAGTCACCTTGTCGCAGTAACAGAAAACTGTTTAGCTGTTGCACTTGTACACGGTATGAATTTAAAATTTTTGAGTTCAACCTGCCAATTACAATAGAGTATAACTTTTCAACCTCGTCAATATTGAATGGATTAACATTAAAGTTTTGTTCGCTGAATTCTTTACACCATGTATAATCTTGAAAATAATTTTTGAAAAATAAAATACTCTTGCCAATTTGAAAAATATATTCACATTTTTTAACAAAATTTGGAACTTTATGAGTTGACAAAGAGTATTCAACATTTTTACTAGCTTTTTCAATGAAAAAATTTTCAACTTGTGAATCTTCAGTATTCAAATCACCTGCTAAAATCCAATTCCTTATTAAAATTAAATATGGATCTAAAATTTCTTTAAATATTTGAATTGCAAAATTTTTAATCAAAAGGTCTCCGTTATGTGCTGAGTAGCTTTCAACTTTATTTAGAAACTCATTTGGATTTAAATTTTCCCTTTGCATTATTAGCCAATTTAAAAACTTTAGTTTAATCATCCACTCCATTAATGAGCCTTTTAATTTAATAAAGCTTATTTTGTTTTGATATATTTTAACAAGATCATTAGAGTAATTATTCAGACAACGCTTTATGAAGGCATTGAAAGAGGTGAAAACACTGCTAGGTCGAGGCTGACCGCAGTCAACTTTTAAGGATTTAAATAAAATTGATAGTTCAAGTAGCTGATAAAGTATCCCCACATGATTAAACAAAAGAAGATCCACATTAAAATTCAACTCAATTGACCACCCAGCGTTGCTGTTGCTGTTGTTGTTGTTGCTCTTGCCCTTGCTGTTGACAAAAGTAAACGAGTTCGAACTCGAACCAAGCAACACATACTTCAATTCCTCACAAATGTCCAACTCAAACTCATCTTGGAAGGTTAAATCCTGCGGAGAGTAAATGGCACTTTGAGGTCGGCTGGACATCAAATGAGGGCTGCTTGGTAGGCCTGATGAGCTCAAACCTAGCGAGTCCAACTGTTGGTGATTGTGTTGTTGGTGGTTTGTCAACATGTACTGCTGAGTTATCAAATTGCCCATGTCAAAGCATACATTGCTATCTAGCCTTTCTCCGTAAAAGCCCTCATGCAGACGTCTGCAAAAGGATGCCGTTTCATCTTGAAATTTGATCTTGGAAGAAATGTGCAACAATCTCTGTGCATCAGATATAATTTTTGTAGCTGTGTATTTATCAAACGACACAGATAGCAACGACTGCACTCCTGTCAGCCAGTCTGCTGTTGACATTGGCTCTCTTTGTTTTGCTGCAACGCGTCTTGCTTTGTTTACACTGCACCTGGCAAAAGGAAAGAGAAAAAGTATTTCACGACACAAAAAATGTTGTCACTGTTTTGGTTTTGCAGCATAAACAATTGCAAAAAAAATGTTAAAAAATAGATGTTTAGATGGTTAGTTAAATTATACTTGATAGCTGGACGAATTTGGACTAATTAGCCAAAAAAAGACATGAACAAATGTTTCACTGGCAGGACTGGGTTTAAGTGGCTAAGAACCAGCCATGCCATTTTTCTCGAAACAAAAAAAAGATGCCATATCAAAATTTTCTGTTTTTTTTCTTAATTTCAGTTTTCTGGAAGACAAGGTCTTCTCTCTTCAAAGAGGGAAGATCCCTTCAGAATAGGTAATTGATTGATATATCGGCGTCACAACGGACAAAATAATGAAATTGTTTTTTTTTTGTTTCATTGTTCTCTTTTTAGAAATTGGATATCTTTTGAATTGAACTACAAACCTGTAAACTCTTGTAACTGTAGCTTAAGGTCTGTATACCAATAGGTATCCACTCTTTCAAAAAGGCAGCTGTGATTTTACAAACTATAAAGTCCTGGAGGAATTAAAAAAAAATGATATTATACAACAGATAATAATAAACTAACTAAAACAAATAGATAACCAATCTTTTAAGTATGAGCACCGAAAATTTTGAAAACGTTAACAACACTCAAGAAATTGAAGCTACTCCTGAAGTTGAAACCATCAAAGACATCACTTCAAAAGAGTCAGAAGACTGTCTCTACAACATTAGGTTGAGACCAATTTTGAACAAAAGCAAAGTTGCCACTGACTGGCCAAAATTCATCAACTTCTTTAAAAAAGTGGTTGCGTTGACAGTTACTTCAACTGAAATTGAGGATATTTTCAAATGCTCAGAAATTTCCAATGAACTCCCTCGCATTGGCAAATTGTTGGAAAATGCTTTATTACAATTCTATGATCCAAAAATCATTGACCGTTTTGCTGAATTTAATGGAATCAAATTGTTTGATGCTATGAATAAAGAATACAGTACCTTGAATGGTTTACAAGAGTTACAAATGATCAACAAGTTCTTGAAGAACTGTAACTCTTGGTCAATTGCAAAATTGAAAGAAGAGGCTGTCTCTTTAACATATTACAATGAGATGATGATCCCATTCATCAACAGTTTGATCATTAACAAATTACCAAGAACTGAACTTGTTCATTTCATGAGAAACAACAAGATGTATGAAGGTTCCCAAGCAAATCTAAACTTGAGAATGCTCCAACCATTTTCTGTTGCCAGAAAAGTTGAAGATTATTTGGCAGATCTTAACTGTAAATTCCATATTGATAGTTAAGCCCAAGGAGGTTTTGGGCTTGGCTTTGCCCAATTCTTTAGACTCTTTATCGCATTTTTGACTTCACACGTTAAATGAAGTTAAGACTGTCATGAGGAGTTTAAAGAATTATGTAATGCCAACACCACATTTTGTATTTAACGCTAACTATTTTAACTGAGTATTTAAAAGCACATCCATTAAATATAGCCCACCAAAGTGGGCTATACACAGAAGTTCAATTAAACAACTTTTGCCACCTGTTGCAAGCGACGGCGCACCGCTTATCAAAATTTTCAAATCACAGCGCCACTGCTCAGCATAGTTGTCTCACGTAAGACCAGGTGTATGTACGCTTGTTTTAATAATTGAAATTTGAACGGAGTGTAGTATTAAATTAAATTTGCATTAATTTATTGCTAACATACTTGAGTGGTCTTTACAGAAGAAAATAATTGATTACGTAATCGAACACTTCTTGGCACCCACACAAATACACGCTTTTATCCACGCACACGCTGCCTGAACAAGTATGGGCATAATTTCTATATACAAATGGGCACAATTCAAGTGTTTTACAAGAAAGCCGCTTGCAACTAACCACGTAGAACAGCGACACAAATTCTGGCCGTGTGTGCTGAGCAATAATTCACCCGGTAAACGGGGGTCTCTCGGAGTGAAAACTCCGCAACTCCGCCCCTCGTGACTTTTCCGGTGCTCCTGGATTTTCGTCACTGCTTTGCCTGCCAGTTGGAAATTTTTTTCAGCAATTGAGTGGGTAGGTGGCTAAGTGCCAATTGCCAGTGGGTACTACAGACATCACATACACTACTCACTAGTAACAAACATCCATATTCAGGCACGGGGAAAGCTCCGCCTATTTTTGCACAGCCCGGGTTTGCGCTGCCTAATCCGCTCTTTTCTTCTCCTTATCCGTTAGGCCTTGCGCAGAGGTCAGCCAATCACGGGCCTCTTTAAATAAGCCGAATTGGACACACATAAATGTCACCAAGGCTGCACTAGAGCGTAGTAAATCAATAAACTCTAAATATATACAATGGACGAAACAGACTCTATTATTGTTCAAAATCTTAAATCATTCGCAGCTGGTGGATTTGGTGGTATATGTGCCGTTCTTACTGGACATCCATTTGATCTTACAAAAGTTCTTTTACAAACAAATCAATATCCAACAACATCAGCTGCAATTCGAAGCACATTGGCTAAATCTGGTCCATTAGGATTTTACAAGGGTGTTACATCGCCTTTACTTGGTGTGACGCCAATGTTTGCCGTTTCATTTTGGGGTTATGATGTAGGCAAAAGGCTCGTTTTAATGTTTCGTGGCAAGAGTCCTGATTTGGAAATGACTATTAAAGAGATTAGTATTGCCGGTGCTCTTAGTGCAATACCAACAACATTAATTGCTGCTCCATTTGAAAGGGTTAAAGTTGTTATGCAAACTGACAAAGGTGGCTCCTCATTTGGGCACACCGTTGGAAGGCTTTACAAAGAGGGTGGGCTAAGATCCATCTTTAAAGGTAGTGCTGCAACACTAGCCAGAGATGCGCCTGGATCTGCTGCCTATTTTGCCACTTATGAATTTGTCAAGGATTGGCTCAGTAATGGTACCGAAATGAGTTTAGGTGCCATTATGACCGCTGGTGGTTTAGCTGGTGTGGCAATGTGGACAGCAATTTTCCCTGTGGATACAATTAAAAGTATTCAACAGAGTAGCGCTGAAAAAATTAGTATGGGGGCTGTTGCTAGGCAGGTTATGAAGCAAAAGGGGATAAGAGGATTTTTCCCTGGTATTGGCCCTGCATTGGCAAGAAGTTTCCCTGCAAATGCAGCAACATTTTTAGGTGTGGAGTTGGCCAGGAAGGCCATGAGTTAGATTATATTATATAGCAGACATTTCTGGATTAATTGGTTTTTTTTTTTTTTTAATCTTAATCTGGATCTGTATTAAAGTGTAAATTATCCGAGTTTTAGTAACGTGCCCACATTCTACACGTTCGCGAACGTTTCTTTTTTGTTTTTCCGCATATCATGCTCATCGCAGGCGTAAACGTTTTTCCTGAAATTGGCTTAGCTCTGATTTTATTAGTTTCATTAGTAAATTTGTGCATATAACTATGGATATAAATATGGATATGAAAATTTTGATGCTATTTTTTTCCTTTACTTATCTCTGTGCCTATGACCCTTCCACCCCAGTTTTAATATCTTCCCCACCCCTGAAAAGAAACAAAGGCAAGCTCAAAGTTAAAATCTTGAGTCCTTCTTTTCTTTAGAACCCGTGCTATGGAACAAACAGCATCTCTCTCGGTGTGGCTTTACATTGCAGTGTGGCTTTTCTTTGGCAATGTCACGTGCGCGCATATGAGCTCATTTTCAGCATGCCGTCTAGTCACGTGACTTACAAACGTCATTCCCAAAAAAGCTCAGTACGCCACCACAGAAGCTGGGAGCCACATATATATAGATATGGCCAGCTTCAAATGTATAAAACATTGATATTATACCTTTTCTGATTTAGTTAGATCTGATCTATACAATAAAACAACATTCACCTTCAAATGACGGGTTCATCTGAACGTGAAAATTCTCAAGATATTACCAGATATCCAGAATCAACAGCTTCAACGTTTAACATTACGCCACAGTCACTTTCAGATTTACCAATTGAAAAATTTGATGAAAGTTTAATAACAGTTAAAGATTATGCTAAAAATTTATTTAAAGAGCCACTGCCACGCTCAGTTTCATATGTTCGAGGACTTTTCCCCGTTTTTGATTGGATTTTCCACTATCCATTCCAACCAAAATGGTATATTTCTGATTTTATTGCAGGTATAACAGTGGCAATTGTTTTAGTCCCACAGGCCATGTCTTATGCAACTTTAGCTGGTTTACCAGCAGTTTATGGATTATATTCATCTTTTATTGGTCTTTTAATTTATCCAATTTTTGCAACTAGTAAAGATATTTCAATTGGTCCAGTTGCCGTTATGTCTTTATTAATTTCTAAAATTATTGAAAGGGTTCAACATACACATGGTGATGCCTATAGCGGACCTGAAATTGCCGTCACAATTTCTTTAATTTCTGGTGCAATTGCACTTGGTGTTGGTCTTTTACGTTTGGGATTTTTAGTTGAATTGATCCCATTACCTGCAATTTTAGCATTTACATCAGGTTCAGGTTTCACAATTATTTGCTCTCAATTAGTTGGCTTATTTGGTCTTGCAAAAATTAATACAAATCAATCTGCCTATAAAGTTTTAATTGATTTCCTTAAAAAATTACCAGAGACAAAAGTTGATGTTGCATTTGGCCTTGTTGGATTATTTATTTTATTTGCCTGGAAATATTTAGGTGTTTGGTTAGTTAAAAGATATCCAAAACATAAGATTTATCTCAATTATTTTATGCATATTAGAACGGCCATTGTTATTATCGTTTCAACTGCAATTTCTTATGGTATCGTTCATGCTCAAGGTAAGGCAAATTTTAAAAGTTATAAAATTACTGGTAAAATTTCTTCAGGTTTAGGTGATGTTAAGACTTTTAGCCCTCCAAGAGATTTAGTTGATGCCATTGCAAGTGAATTACCAGTTGCAACTATTGTTTTAGTTTTAGAACATATTAGTATTTCAAAAAGTTTTGGTAGATTAAATGGTTATAAAATTGATCCAAATCAAGAGTTAATTGCAATTGGTGTGAGTAATATGATTGGTACATTTTTTAATGCTTACCCAGTCACGGGTTCATTTTCAAGAACTGCATTAAAAGAAAAGTGTGGTGTTAAAACTCCATTTGCATCAGTTTTCACTGGTTGTGCCGTTTTACTTGCAATTTATTGCTTTTCAGATGCATTTTATTTCATCCCAAAGGCAACCCTTTGTGCAATTATTATTCACTGTGTTTGTGATTTAATTGCTCCATATACTCAAACTTGGGCTCTTTATTTAGCATCTCCACTTGATTTTGGTATTTTTATTATTGGTGTTTTAATTGCAGTCTTTTCAAGTGTTGAAAATACAGTTTATTTCGCCATGTGTTCCTCAGCTGCTGTTTTATTTTGGAGATTATGCTTTACCAATGGTAACTTTTTAGGTCGTGTTCGTGTTATTGAATTAATCAATCCAAAAATTCAAGATGATATTGACGTTGAAAAAGAATTTACAAATTCTGGATTAATTTCAACTCCTGAATCATTTGCATCAGGTAAGGCAAATTATAAAGAAGTTACTGATGCAGTTGCCAATAATAATTATTCAGTTCACTACAGATGGGTCCCATTACCAAAAGACAAAAAATTATGGAACCAAATTGGTGCAACTGATGTTAATCATAGTCGTGTTCATACTAGAGGATTCAATCCAAATGTTAATATTGAACTTCCTCCACCGGGTGTTGTTATTTACAGTTTAGGTGATAATTTTGTCTATCCAAATAGTTCCTCTGAAACTGATCGTATTTTAGATTTTATCAAAGAGAGTACCAGAAGAAATAAAAATGTTCATTATGATAGAAATTGGAATGAATTTGGTAAGCTAAATTTTTCAAAGGGAAATTTAAAATTTTGGAGAAAGAACCAAGGCGAAGTTTCACATGAAGATTCTCAAAATGAAGAGCAAGTTGATCAGCTTCCAAGTTTAAAAATTCTTCATCTTGATTTCACTCATGTTGTGGGGATAGATTCAACATCAATTCATGCACTGATTGATTTAAAGAACGCCATTGAGCGTTATTCTGGTCCGGAATTTGAAATTCACTTTTCAGGTATTAGTAATCCTTGGGTTCTCAGAAGTTTGGTTAAATCAGGATTTGGTGGTTCTACTAATGCTGTTGAAGAGCTACAACAGGTGGACTCTTTAGACGAAGAAGAAAAATTTGGTGGAGATGAAGTTCATTTTGGTGATAGATTTGTTGATGGTGCTTTATCTCACCAGGGTATTGTTGCATTCCAGGGGACTGAATATCCATTCTTCCACTTTGAAATTCCATCATATGAAAATTTCTAGGGCTAGTTTGGCTTTAATTGGGATTTTAATGGAAATTAATTTACTATTTATATATTATACGCTTTTCTTTAATGCTTTCTTTCCTTTACTATACGATTTAAAATTAAATATTAAATTTTTTTTATTCAAAATGTCTATGGCCAATCTAAACACAGGTTTCCAACATTTTACTGACAACTTTGGCAAGCTGTGCATTTTCATTTGCAGCTGCCACCCTTTCTTTGTCATTCAACTGCTTGTTAACCTGTGACTCGCTCTGATGAGTGCCCTCTTTAACATACACCTCAATGTTGTACAGCTTTGAAATGCTACGCTCTAAACGCACCCTAATTCCAAGTCCAATCAACGTTGCCAGAGAGCAGTGTGTGATGGTAGGTGTAATCAAAACCGTCACAAGCCCCTTGCTAAAATTGGCCCCTTCAATTTTTGGATGGCGAACATGGATATCTGACAAATTGACCACAGAGAGCTGCCCCAGTGTCAAGGGGTGCTCTGGATCAGAAATTGTTGCAATCAAATCATAAACTTCTTGTGAGTCCAGTGGCTCACACTCTTTTAAAAGACCTGCAGTCTTTTCCAATAGCGTTGTAGTTGCTGGCTGGCCAGCTGATGTGGAACCCAAGTCGACGTTGGGCCTTGTTAGCTCAAGCGAGTCCGAAAGCGATTGCAGAGCCTGGCATGTCTTTAAAAACTCTGGGGTAATATCCTTCTTGCTCTCACGGGTTGGCAACGACGATAGATCCTGCACGGTGGGGTTTTCGTTCTCCATTGTAAAGGCTGTTTTGAAAGGTGGCTGGTCTGCAAAGATGGCTGGGAGATCTCGGAGTTTTTCACGCACCGATTTCTTTCTAATTGCAAAAGGGCTCTTTTGTGCTTTTGTGCTCTTTCAAGATCTCCAGCACTCTCTATGACGACTCTCTTTATCACATCTGCTTTCAAGGATTTCCTTCCAAATGAGGAACCGTCGAGGGACTTTGTCAGCTACTGCTTGTCGCTCTATTCATCGTCAAAGCTCACAGTTCCACTATCGTCGTTTGAGCTTGCCAGGGTGCACCTCTGTGTCTACCTGGCCATCAAGCAGTCACAAAACTACACTGATCCGGGCGTTTCCAAGATTCCTGTGCCCAAATCCAAATTGAAGGGGGTTTTGGCGGACTTTGAAAAGGCTCTGAATCCTTCCACGCCAAGCCACAGACGAACCTACGAGGTCTTTGGCGGTTTGGCCACTCCTCAGAGCCAAGGCAAAAACGGTAATGCCACAATGGTCACACCTACAAAGTCTGTTGTCAAGTCACTTCACAATAAACTCGTGGCAGAGTCTAACTTTTCAGGCACACATGAAATTCCAGAATCATTCTCAACTCCACCCTCTACGCCAGTCAAACGTGCAAGAGGACGACCAAAGAAGAATGCAACGTCTTCTGTAGATACACAGAAGACACCATTTTCAACACCACAGAAAAGAACAAACACAGCGCCAAGTACACCACGTAAGAAGAGACAGCTTATAACCACACCCGATCTCGTCTCCCTATGCAATGCATTCTACATACCAGAGCATATGACTAGCCACATTTTTAGAACTTACAAGAAATACAGACATGCAGCAAACATCACAGCACAGGCCCATTTATCAAGTATAAACGCCGAACACTCAAGTGACGTCCATACTCTAAGTAACGGATACATCAAGAGTGGATCTCATGTTTGGGGTTTATTAATAGGACTCGTTGGCATGGTCTATCGTAAGCTTAATGCCTCAGAGTTGGAAACTCGTTTAGGATTATGGAAAAAGGTAATTACAAATTTGCATCGCTTGCAACGTGGTGGTCTCTCCATTGAAGAGGTCGAAGAATGGGTTAACATTTGTGAGACAAGATGGGGGAACGTTAAGTGGGCTCGTGAGTCAGAATACGAACATACACAGGTGAACACCCAAACATCAGAGGATAGCAACGGTTTAGACAGCTTGGGCTGTTTCCTGACTACAGACTATCTCAGCACAAAGAAAAAAAACGAATGGCTCATTTGGAAGTCAAAAATGCAAGAGGTCTTGGAAAAGAGAAAACTTCCAGCATAATCCAAACACACCCTATATATTTTATATATCCACATCCACCTAGTTAGAATCAAAACCAAATATAAATTCTTTAAAAAAAAAAAGAAACGAGAGCCAAATCTTACGGCTGACGTAATCGTAATATGAAATTTTTCACACAGGTTAAACTGCATATTCACAGTGGCAAAGTTTGACCTTTATCAACAATGACAAAGAGAGAATTTGGAGATGAAGTAGAAAACGGGGATTTTAAAAGGCAACATATTGAAATATCGGAATCTCCTGAAGATCTGGCTGCTTTCCCCCATTCAGATTCAGACTGGCAGAGTGTTACCAATGAGGTTGTTAAATCTGTCGTCAGTATTCACTTTATGCAACCTGTTAACTTTGATACTGAAAGCTGTTTATGCTCTGAGGCAACAGGATTTGTTGTGGATGCTGATTTGGGTATTATCATGACAAATAGACACGTTGTTGGTCCATCTCCATTTGTAGGTCATGCTGTCTTTGATAACCATGAAGAAGTTGAAGTTATCCCAATTTATAGAGATCCTGTTCATGATTTTGGATTTTTAAAATTTGATCCAAAAGAGGTTAAATATATGAAAGTTCAGGCTTTACCACTTTGTCCTGAAAAGGCAAAAGTTGGTGAAGAAATTAGAGTTATTGGTAATGATTCTGGAGAGAAATTATCCATTCTAGCAGGTTTCATTTCTAGATTAGATAGGAATGCACCTAATTATGGTGATCAAACTTATAATGATTTTAACACTGAATATATTCAAGCAGCTGCAAGTGCATCTGGTGGATCATCAGGTTCTCCAGTTGTTAATTTCCTTGGTGAAACAGTTGCATTACAAGCAGGTGGTAATACTGAAACTTCAACAGATTTCTTTTTACCAGTTTGGAGACCCAAAAGAGCTCTTGAATGTGTTCAAGAGACCCATTATAAAAATTTAACGGCTAAAGAAATTCCAAATTGGGGAATTACAAGAGGTACAATTCAAGTGCAGTGGATGTTAGAACCATTTGATAAATGTCGTCGTTTAGGTTTAACTTCAGATGTTGAAAGTAAGGTTAGACAATTAAGTAATGCAAATAGAGAAGTTAATGGTATGCTCGTTTGTACAATTGCACTTCCTGATGGTCCGGCTAATGGTTTACTTAGAGAAGGTGATTGTCTTGTTAGTGTTAATGATAAATTAATTACATCCTTTGTTGAAGTTGATGAAATTTTAGATTCAAATGTTGGAAATAAAGTTGAATTTGTTGTTCAAAGAAGTGGTAAAGAAATTAAACATTTAATTTCCGTTGGAAATTTACATGATATCACTCCAAATAGATACGTTGAAGTTTGTGGTGCTACCTTTAATGACTTATCATATCAGCTTGCTAGAATTTATGGTATCCCAGTTAAGGGTGTTTACGTTGCAGAAGCTGCAGGTAGTTTCCAATTGGGTAATCCAGATTTAACAAATTGTTGGATTATTGACTCCGTTGATGATAAACCAACACCAAATTTAGACACATTTATTGAAGTTATGAAATGTATTCCTGATAAAGCATATATCCCTATTCAGTATCATCATTTAACAGATATTCATGTACCATTATTCAGAAATATTTATATTGATAGACACTGGAATAAAATTATAAGAATGGCAGAGAGAAATGATACCACCGGTGTTTGGGATTTCA
Source organism: Martiniozyma asiatica (nom. inval.) (assembly GCA_037044635.1). Classification (NCBI taxonomy): domain Eukaryota; kingdom Fungi; phylum Ascomycota; class Pichiomycetes; order Pichiales; family Pichiaceae; genus Martiniozyma; species Martiniozyma asiatica (nom. inval.). The sequence continues at coordinate 1,622,218 of BTFY01000003.1, read as the reverse complement.
CTACAATTCAAAAGGATCCACTTCCTTATGTTGAAATTACTGAATCAAAAGAGGTTAAATTTACTGAATTGCCAGCTGACCATGATTATATTAAAAATCTTTCACATTCATTTGTTCAAGTTGAAGCAACATATGAATTACCGCTTGATTCCTTTACCGGTCATGTTCGTCGTGTTCATGGACTTGTTTTAGATGCAGAAAAGGGTATTGTTTTTGTTTCTCGTCATTGTGTTGCTCATGACCTTTGTGATATTAATATTATCATTGCCGAGTCTGTTATTATTCCTGCTAAGCCATTGTTTTTGCATCCAACCAAAGGTTATGCCTTGGTTAAATATGATCCAGCTTCAATTTCAAAGAATACACCATTAGTTTCTCCAAAAATTAAGGCAAATCATTTACAAAGAGGTGATAAGGTTGTCTTTGTTGGTTTTACCAAAGCCGGTAGATTAGTTATTGATGATACTAAAGTTCAAGATGTGGGGTTAATGAATGTTCCTACAAATGCCAATGCTCCAAGATACAAAGCTAGTAATGTTGAAGCTGTTGTTATGGATTCAACCCAAGGTCAAAAGTGTATGAGCGGATTAATGTGTGACTATGATGGCAATATTCGTGCCGTCTGGCTTGCATGTGAGGGTGAGGAAGATCGTGTTTATACGATGGGAATTGACATTGCTGATTTATGGGAATTAAAGGGTTTGTTGGATTCTTCATTAAAAGAAGTTTCTGTTTTGGAAACTGAATTTACTACCCTATCAATTTCATCAGCCAGAATTCAAGGTGTTCCAACTGAATGGATTAAAAAATTAGAATCAACATCTAGAGACAAATATCAATTCATGGCAGTTGCAACAATTAGTACTGGATTAGACAATAAAGCCATTACTGGTTTGGTTCCTGGTGATATTATTTTGGAAGCTAATGGTGAGACAATTGGTAGATGGAGAGATTTTGAACAAGTTCTTCATGGATCAACATTACAAAAACAAAACACAGTTAACGTTAAAGTTATTAGACGTAAAAAATTAGAAGAATTAGTAATTAATTTAAGTACATATTCTCTTCCTGCTTGTGCTAATGATGAAACTTTCCACTCATCACATTTGTTGTCTTTTATTGGTTGTACTTTCCAAACTCCACCACAGGGTGTTCGTCAAGTGATCAATAACTTACCATCTTTAATTTATACAACAACAATGTCAGCTGGTTCTCCTGGTAGATTTTATGCTGTTGGTATTACTAATTTTGTTACACATGTTAATGACATCCCTGTCAATACTATACCAGAATTTGTCAATGAATTAGTGAAAATTAAAAAGGAAACAAAAGAGGAAGGTGCTAGTAAATTTGTTAAATTGAGAGTTGTTACATTTGATCAAATACCAATGGCCATTGTTGTTAAAGTTAATTGGCATTATTGGGGTCTAGGTCTTTGGGAATGGAAGAATGGTAATTGGGGTAATGTTGAGTTAGATAACTATTTGTTAAACAACTAATTTTTTTATAAATATTAATTTTATTATGGTACAAACTATATTACATAACAATGAAAAATAAAATAAAATAAGAGGGTGAATTTTTTCCTCCTTTCTCTTCTCCTTCTCCTCCTCTCTAATTTAAAAATCCCTTACAGCCTTTAGCACCACACAAACATCTAATTCTTTCCTCATCATTAGTTTCTCTTTCAAATTTATAATCATAAGTTAACTCTTCATTTCTTTTAATATCTTTTAAGGCATAAATAACAATTCTTTTCATACCATCAACTTTAATGATTTTTGCCGTACATGAAGGTTCACAACAATGATTGATAAACCTAGCAATACCACCCTTTTTACTGGCATCAATAACTGTAGATTCATCAACACGAAATAAATAAGAAGAACCAATACCAGAACGTAAATATTTCTTTTCACGTAGTTCTGCCACCTGCTGACGAATACGCTCCCCAACATATTCAATAATCATTTCACCAGCAGCAATTGGCTCTAATGCATATAAACCCCAATTATGAATGGCAGATCTAGCAAATTGAACAGGCTTTTTACGTTTGTTAAGTTGATTAAGTTCAAGAGATGCGTCTGCACCAAGTTGATTAATATCAGCTGCAAATCTTCTATTATTTGCACGATTAACTCTTGACGATTGTGCTTGAACATTTGTTTCAATTTTTGATTCAGAAACAGGATTGAGCTGTGTTAAACGACGACGATGAAGTAGATACAAATCTTTGAGTGTATTTGAAACTTTGTGATAACCAGTTGTTTTAAATGGAGTTTTATTATGCAATGATGGAGTTGAAAGAATTTCTTGTGTGATATCTTCCTCTTCTATTATTGTATTCAACTCTTTAAACTCTTCATGTGCCGATAAATGTTTGTATGCCCAATATGGTATATTTTTGATAGGTGGTTTTTCAGGGGTCTTTGTAATATTTTTAAGAATTTCAAGATCATGCTCATCCTTGATACACGATTTAAGAAATGTTAGTGTTGGAGTAAAATTACTAAGGTCATCTGAGTAAACAGGTTGCGGTGAATCATAAGTTGGAAGAAATTTGTCATTGGAGTTTACTGACTCTATTTTCAATTTTTCTTCACTTGTATTAAACTCTTTTTCGTCTGATTCAGTTTTAACTTCAGAAGGTGGTGTAGATTCTGGCTCAGCAGTTTCAATTATTGGTGTTATTTCTTTGTCATCTGAGACATCAGTTTCTTCTGATCCTGCAGTTTCTTCTGATTCATTTTTTATCTTACCCAGCAAAACATTTTCATTGTTTTCCTTCTTTACATCTTTTTCCATTTCCACATCCACATTTACATCTTCTTCATTCTCATCTGCTTCTTCGTCAGCATCATCTATTTCCACTCTTTTTCTTTTTAATTTCTCATGTGCCTTATGTGATTCTTTCTTCACAACAGGATGCTTTTTCATTTTCATTAATTTTGCGTAAACGTTGCTGTCATTATTTTTACCAATCAAAGATCCAATATCAAGAGTCTTTACCACAGGAGCAATGTTAACAGTAGCAGTAGTATTTGAATTACCATTTGATTTTGTCCTTTCTTGTAATATTTTTTTCTTTCTCTCTTCAATTTCTCTTCTTTTCTTCTCTTCCCATTCTTTTCTTTTCCTAATAATATTATCATTTTCCAATGATTTATGAATACAAGCAGTAAGCACGCTATTTAAATCTTCTCTTAATAATTGGGCCAATTCCTTAGTAAGAGTCTTTGCCGTTTGGAAAGTTGAAGGCGCATTTGACAGTGGCCTGGATATTGGTTTGAAAATAGTTGGGAACATCACATCCAACAGTCCTGCAATTCTGGTTCTTTTCATATCCTTATCTGGGACATATAGAGTCATGAATATTCTGTATTCAGATCTGTTGGAATGTACGTAGATTCTTTTACCGTCATTTTCATCAAAGCAGCTAATTGCCTGTTCTAAAGAGTCAAAAATAATATAGTAACCCGTTGGATGCGTTAAAATACGACTAAATCTTCCATTGAATAATAAATTAGTGGTGAGATTCCTGGAAGAGGTATTCCTAGGTGACATATGGTGCTCAGATATATATATAAATGGTCTATTATTGATATATTCATCGTATCTTGGCGGCAAGGAACTTAGTGAATAGGGTAAGACGTGTCTATCATGTGCAGATAACTTAGTATCTCTAGGTAAATACTGCAATGGATGGGCTACTGCATTTGCCGGTTGATGGGTTGCCATTCTAGGTCTTATCTGCTGTGTTTGAGTTTGCTGTTGCTGTTGCTGCTGTTGTTGTTGTTGCTGTGAATTGTTTGATTTTTTTTTCTGTTCCCTGGCATCAATACTTTTCTGAAATACCTCATTATAAGTTTTGCCGCCGCTGTTAAGTCCACATCTAATGACACGACCTTGAATTGCCAATTTCCTATTGGTATTATCAATGGCAGAGAGCGCATTTGAATGTGCAGTATCAATATCTCCACTAAATCGAACAAGGGCCATCCCCAATGGCACACCAGTTTTAGGATCTTCAACTAATTGAACGTCTGCAACTTTTCCGTACAATTGAAAGTTGCTTTTCAACAGCAACGCATTTGTTCCTGATTGAAGATTCCACACAACAATTTCCGTGCAGGGCTTTTCGCCTACTGAATACTTATCCCAGCGGTAGTTAATCTTCTTGATATCCTTTGGCTGTCTGAAGGAACGGCTCAGTGCCTTTTTGACCCTGGCAGGATCTGATCGTGGATCGGGAACCTTGTGGGAAAATGCAACTGTCTGGATGTGCTTGTAAACGGGTTTCTTGTCAACAAAACTTCTCAATGATTTGTAACTACCCTCTGTTGACGGCTTGGACACTAACAGTGGCCGGAAGTTGGACTGACTCCCCATTTGTTTTTGCCTTGCAAACACCCTGCTTGCCTTTGAATTTTTCACGGCGCACTTTGACGGTTTTGGCCACAAACACCATGTTGAGTCTTCTGCGTCCCCTGCTCTCGGCATCTGTCTCCCCATTTGGCCAGCTAGGCGGAGCTCTTAGATGGACATCCAAAACCCACAGAGCTACATACAAGAGATGGAGAAAGATTGGCGGTGCTGCCGGTTTCAAGAGAGGCATTCAAGGTAGAAAGCACGGTAACGCTGGTTTCAACCAATCCCTGTTGAAGAAGAGAACTGGTACTGCCTATGCTAACAGTATGCAAAAGGAAAAACTATCCAGACTTTTGCCACATTTGTAAATACGGCACAGCTACGGCGTGTGGGCGAGTCAAGTCGGTTGTATCTCTGTGTACATAGTTTAGTTGTTTTTTTTCTTCTTCTTGCCTTTTTATAATTCAAACTCTATATAAATTTTCTTTAATAATTAATCGGTTATCTTCTTGAAAATATACAGGTTTTATTTCTAAATCTTCAATACACTCGTCTACAATTTTTTTCATTTCAAGTGGGAACAACACCATATTTTTATTTTATTCTATTTTATTTTAATTTATTTTATTTTATCATGTTAGAATACCGGTCTGTTCAAATGTTTTCGCAAATTAACTCAGCAACTAGGGAGCATCACACTTCCCCAGGTCAAATATAAATATACCATAAATTAAACCTACTCCTACAGCTACACCAACGCTTATTCTTCAATCATATCAGCATCGTCAACGACATCAGCTGGATGATCTGCGGTAACAGTTTCAGAAGCGACAGCGGCAGCAGCAGCAGCAGCAGCAGCTCCGCTACCAGCAATGACTAGCTCTGGATGTTGATCGGTCTCCATTGGGTTGGTGGATTCTTCAGCAAGCTCAGAAGGAGCAGCAGCAGCATCAACATGAGCATCAGCAGCGGCATTAGCAGCAGCTTCTGATTCCATCTTTGCCTCTTCAATTTCAGCCTTAAGAGCCTCTAATTCCTCACTAGTTGGGAATCTGGCAAAGGAAAGCCTTAGACGTCTATTACCATAATCATAGCCATTTAATTGCTGAATGACCTGTTGCGCAGAAATTTCACTATCAACTTCAACAACGGCATTACCACTTGGTCTGGCACCTCTACCATATTGCAATTCAGCACGCAAAACCTTTGAAATAGATCCAAATAATTCAAAAAGATCAGAGTCTGCAGTTTCCCATGGTAAATTTGCCACAAAAATTTTGTTTGATTCTGGACCATCGCCAGTAACACCAAGTGTGAGTTCTGTGTTTAATGAAAGACCATCCTTTCTAATAGCTGGTGCCGCTGCTGCAGCTGTTGTACCGGCATTACCAGAGCCAAGTTTTGAAAATTTACCATGACGAACATCAATACTTCTATCCATAACGTTGTGACCATTAAATTTAGTAACGGCATTAATGGCACCTTCTTCATTGGCAAAAACAACTGTACCATAACCTCTGGAACGACCACCAGCATTTTCTCTAACATCAGCACGTAAAATATCACCACATTCACGGAACATATCCTTCAAATCTTGCCATCTTAATGAGAAGGGCAAATTACCAACAAACACTTCAAAACCTTCAACATGATGGGCTGGTGGACCACGAAATGATTCTCTTTCTCTGAATGATCTTCTTGGTGGTGGTCCTTGACGATATTGATCTCTATCTCTGTCACCACCGTATCTGTCACCACCATATCTGTCACCACCGTATCTATCACCACCATATCTGTCACCACCATCTCTACCGCCATATCTATCACCACCATCTCTACCACCATATCTATCACCACCATCTCTACCACCATATCTATCACCACCATCTCTACCACCATATCTATCACCCCTTCTTTCTCTAAATTCCTTTTGTGGTGGTGGCATGTCCTCTCTAACAAAAATTTCTCTACCCATAAAGTTAGATCTGTCAAATGAATTAATAGCCTTTTCAGCATCATCCCTTGTTTTGAATTCAACGGTACCCATACCTTTAGATCTACCTCTAGCGGTAACAATATCTGCACGAACGATATCACCAATAGATGCAAAATGATCTTTTAAATGATACCAATCACATTCAAATGGTAAATTACCAATAAAAATAGAATTTTCAAAGCGTCTATTTGTTTTCTGTTCGTAATTGGATCCACCTCTTGGTGCTCTGTCACCTCTATCTCTGTGTGAATGGCCACCTCTGTAAGAAGGCCTGTAAGATTCTCTCTCTCTGCCTGGAGAGCGGTCTCTCATTTCATGGCTATCACGTTGTGGGGATCTAGAACGTTCCTAAATTTTTAATAGTTAGTATTTTAAATTAGCCTGTAGACTAGATAAAGCTCTTTTAAAGGCACAACGAACATACTCTGTCGATTTCCATCTTGTTTGATTTGCAACGCCGAAACAAGACAAAATACCGTGAAAACGCACGCGCATTTGACGGGCAATGACGAAACTTGGCGTAGCTAATGTGTATATTAAATTATGACGAGACGATATGAAAAAAATATATAAAAAGAAAGAATTTTTATTATAGTTGCTGTGAGTGGGATTGCTGTTGCTGCTGCTGCTGCTGTTGCTGTTGCTGTTGCTGTCGTTTCCCTTCTCAGGATGGCAAAAGAGCCATCACTGAAACTGCTAAGCAGCCAGCGTACAAATAGAAAGCACAGCAAGAGTACTAAGACAGCCGCAACTGGAACCGTACAATGCAAAATAAAATAAAATAATAATAATAATGAAAATGCCTTTAACTTCAGAGAATTATCTCTAGAATTATCTCTAAAATTACCTTGAATTTACCCGCAATGAATTTGCCATATGCTAATTTATTTTTAATTTCTTACCAATTCTTTTCATTAGTCCTGCTTTCTCCTTTTTCCCTGTTGGTATCTCTATTCCCTCAAACACAAATTTTAAAAACCTTTCTCCGTATTCAGTTGGTGGAACTGCGCTGATATGCTCACGTTTGTGCTTTAAACTTCTGAAAAATGTCTCCAATCTTTTTAAAGTGTTGTAATTTGTTAGACAATCAATTACACCAATGTAGTAAATGGTATCTGTTAAATCGTCACTGGTTTGAACTTTACTGTGAAATTGTGACAAAGGATGCGATCTGAGACCGCCGGCACAGTCTAAAATGGTGTTCCTCTCCAAACCTGAATAGGGATGATCATAATACCATGACCAATCTTCTTCGTCAATAGTAATGGCTTCGTTTGGACAATCATTTCCTGCTTCAATACTGGCTGCTTTACAGCTAGTTTTTATAGGAGCCAGAGCTTTACTCAAGTCACGAAATTCATCTCTACCTTTTAAAACCTCATGAAAACCAACTAATAAGGAGTAATCCATTATATTTAAACGTTCTAATAAACTAATATCTTTCCTAAGTTGGCTTAAAAGTTGTGTAGCTTTCTCTTCATTGAGAAATAGCTTTGCATTATCTTCCAACCAGTTTAAATCTTTACCACAACCACCAGGTTTGGTATTACGTCTACCAGAAGTTGAACCTTTGATATCATATGTTTTATGCATTTTTTTATTTGGTGGGAAAATATTGTTCATTACTAAAATGTAAATTTTTTGACTACCGGCTGGTGTTGGTACTTTTAATCTGTGTAATCCATAAAATTGACAAAGGAACGTATTGGTATTATCTTTGACATGATTATAATAATCCTTTAAAATTTTACGTAAATGCAAGTGTTCAGCATGATGAACAGTTTTAATAATAAATCTTTGGTCACTTGAATAATAAAAGCAAGATCCTGATTTACCTGATGATCCATATTGCTTAACTCCAATATCATCCTGGAATGACATGAGATACTCTGTTGGTGATATACCAAATGTAGTTCTCAGAGATCTGAAAACTTCTGGTGCATAATCTTTAAATTTGAATTCATATTTTGTTGGTGGTGCTTGGTTATTACCTTCTCTATTAAAAACAAGCTTTGACTGCTCTTTAAAATGAGTATCGTTTAATTTTGGTGGTGCTTTTGAATGTTTAGAAACTGAAGATCTGATACCAGTGATTAAATCATATACTTGCTCTTTATCACTTTCAAAAAGAAAATTACGCCTGCCACTTTGAGATTTTTCAGGAGCAGCTTGATGAATTCTGTGTGCTGCAATAGACTTGGTCGTTGAAATACCCACAGGAATATTATAAATATCAACCTTGTGCGAGCCCTTGGCACTAATAAATGACGAACTTTTACCTTGTCTGCTCATTCTACGTTGGACTTTAGTATCAGTAGAAAATCCTGTTGTATCAAGTTCTGCCCTTTGATAACGATCAGGAATTTTGATTGTTTCCATATCTTGAAATTTATAATGGCTTCTGTCAGTTGCGGCCGTCATTATTGAGTGTCTGTGATGTGATTCCAATGCGGGTTTAGAGTGTGATAGTCCTCCTGTTAATGCAGAATGCGATCGCCCATCTTCAACACCGTAGAAATCAACAATGTCATTGCCATTGCCGTTGTCAATGGCAGTTTCCTTTGGAATCAAGGGCATTTCTTCTGAAGCCTCAACGAAAACTTCCTCACTGCTACTATCGCTGACATTTTGACCTTGACCTTCAATTTCATTTTTATTTTCAACTTTAACTTTACCTTCGTTATTAATAGCAGCAAGTTCATCCACATTAACACTACCTATATTTCCACCAGCAACATGCTGACTCTGTGTTTTCATTTCTACAATGGTCTGGTAATCATGAATATTATTCCTTTCCCTGCCAATTCTCTCTGAATTTTCCATGGCCTCTGTCTTTGCGAGTGCTAGGGGCACATCAAGGGGGGACGGCTCGTGGCCAAAAATATATTTGTCCTGGGATATATGCGTTGTGCTTGAATTTTTGCTTTGTAATGTAGCTGAGTTTGTTGATGCCGTGTTGGTCATGTTGATTACTGAATGGGACGAACGAATGGTGGTATTCGTTCCGGAACTGCCCTTCAACTGCGTTTTGCTATCCGCTTTAACGTCTTCTTCAACACTAGAGGTACCCGTAGTAGATGCACTTCCTTGTATAGAAAAACCCTCAGATGATGACTTGGAAATAACGGTGTATCCGTGAGGTCCGGTCTCAGGAAAATATGTGCTCAACTTCTCCCGTGTATGAGGGGACTTGACAAGCATTTTTCTCTGCTAAAAAAATATCTATATAATCAAATGGTACCTTTATAACAAGAACCTGCTCTCAAATGGCGCCTCCGATGTGTCTGAAACCCTCTTTCCCGTGCAATTGGTCTGTGCAATTAGACAGAAAAAATTGACGTAAACAACAAGCGGCTCCGCGAGGTTCCGTCTGCTTACGTAAGCGCACAAGATATGTCACGTGTTGCTGTCAAAATGGCTCCAAGAAACACTACCCAGAGGCAGCTGTCTGCTCTCGGATTATCTATTACGGGTACGGGGCCATTCCAGAGTGAAGCTCTGGCGGGGGGGGGGGGAACTGGCGGATGCCGTTTTAGGCAATTTATGCGATCAGGCCTCTTTTGGCTTGTTCCAGATCTGGCGCTTTTTGACCATTCTTCAAGCTGTTTTTGGTGACTGGCGGTTTACAGGCTATGAACAGGCTTGTTCGGCCGGTGTGTCGTTGTATCTATTTGAAAAAGAGGCTGTCGTTGAATTTCAGGCTCAAAAGCACTGTATCAGAGACAAAAATTGATCTTTCGGACATTAAAGTTGTGAAACCTGTGTATGATCCACGCCAATTGGCCTCTGATTCTGCCCTCTTGGAACCCAAAACTGATTTTTACAGCTCAATAAAATCAGTGATTGATAAGTTTACCGATCGGAGGGATGGGGAGTACGTCGTTTTCATCCAGGTAGGCTCCTTCTACGAGTTATACTATTCGCAAGCTGAAAAGTATGCTCAATTGCTGGGTCTCAAATCCACACACAAGGAAACCAAAGAAGGATCCATCCCCTTTTCAGGATTCCCTGATTATGCATTAAATAAATATTTGCCAATAATATTCGAAAAAGGTTTGAAAACAGTTGTTTGCAAGCAGGTTGAAAATCCACTCACGGGTAATATCACCAGACCCGTTGACAGGCTCATCACAGCTGGTACCGTTATTGACGACTCGCTAAGGGACTATCACAGGAACAACTTTTTGATGTCTTTATCCTTCCCTGATGATTATTTGAAAAATCCTGAAGGTAAAAAAATTGGTGTGAGTTGGTGTGATGTCAACCTAGGCCAGTTCAGCTATGTTGAAACGAGCTACTCTGAGCTTATGGCCACAATTATCAGAATTGATCCAGCAGAAATTCTTATTTCAAATAAAATATCCCTAGAGGAGCTTGTCAGCGGTAGGTGGTTCCCAGAATTTGTAGACTTGAAAAATTATTACATTACACAGTTTGGTATCCCATCATCCAAAAAATCATTTGATCAATTTTTAGATAAATTTCAAGATACCCCTAGAATAACCACCAACTCTTGGGATAAATTCACCGTGAAAGAAAAATCGGCTGCCATGCAGCTGCTTCACTATTTAGATTTTTGCATACCAAACCACAAACCTTCATTTACCCTACCAATAAGAGATATCCCCAAAACTGTTATGAAAATAGATACCCGTGCAGCACAGGATTTGGAATTAACGCACACCATACAAAACAGACACAGAGTGGGCACCTTGCTTCATATTATGGATAAAACAGTAACATCTCCCGGTGCTCGTCTTTTAAATACCTGGCTATTGGCTCCATCAACTCAAGTAGAGGAAATTAAAAGCAGACAAGATTTAGTTGGGTGCTTTTTAAAAAATATGGAATTTACTCAATTCTTATCAACAGAACTTAAGAAAACAGCTGACGTTAACAGAATTTTAAAAAGGATAGACAATGACAATGCAGATATTTTTGAATATCTTGAACTTGCCAATACCATTGAAAATTTGCGCAATTTTGCAAAAGATATTAAAAAGAGATTCAAAAAAGATGTGGATCTCATTGAAAAAGTAACTGCAGTGTTTTCTCATTTTAGCAAATCTCGTAAATTACATGGTTTGGCAAAGGATATCATCAAAACTATCGACCCCTCCTTATCATACAGAAAATCTGACTTTAAAATTGAAAGTCAAGTCGTTAGAGAGTATTGGAACGTTCAGCCTTCAGCCACTGTAGAATTACAAAAATTGCATTCGGAATATGAGACACTTGTTAATTCTTTCAACAAATTTGAATCTTCATTTTCTCAAATATTAAGAGAAAGGAAATACAATGGCTCAATTAAATTTATTCGAGATTTAAAAACTTTTAATCACGTCATTGAATTAAAATCAACTAGCAAAGTTATATCTACAATTGTTAAAGAGCTCAATTTTCAAGTTGCTGAAAAGTCAAAATCTTGTACAAAGTTAAATCATCCGGAGTGGTCAACTTTGGCACCTCAAATGGAGCAAATTGAAAGAAAGATCATTGTTGCGGAGCAAGAAATCATGAATTCCTTTAAAATTAAAATTCAAGAAATTTATAAAGATATGAGAAAAATTAGCCCGGTTATTGAAAGGTTGGACGTTTTACAGAGTTTTGCTAATTTAGCTTTAGAAAAAAATTTAGTCAGGCCACATATTGATAATTCTAAAGAATTCAAAGTTATTGATGGAAGACATTTAGTTGTTGAGCATGGTTTGAGATTAAGAATGGGGACAGATTTTACCGATCCATATGCCTTAGGATTTACAAGTAACAGTTGCTGGCTGAATAATGCAAACGTAGAAGATTTTAAAGAATTAACTACTGATGGACCACACTCTTGTCCAGCTCAATCGTATATTCTCACGGGTCCTAATATGGGTGGTAAATCAACTTATTTAAGATCTCTGGCTTTAATTGCAATTTTATCTCAAATAGGCTCATTTGTTCCAGCTGAAAGCGTTCACCTGGGAATAATTGATTCCATTTTCACCAGAATTGGTTCAAATGATAATATTTATAAAAATCAAAGTACCTTCATGATTGAAATGTTAGAAATGGGTAGAATATTACGTGAGTCTTCTGATAAATCATTGGTGTTACTTGACGAAGTTGGCAGAGGCACAAGTTCTAAGGAAGGTGTGGCCATTGGATTTGCTGGTCTTAAAAAATTAATTTGTCCAAAGAAGGGCAATGGTAATAAAGTTTTATTTGCAACACATTTTGGCCCTGAATTAATTGAATTAATTGACAATTCCCCTGAAATGAAAAAAAAAATTCAATTTTATAAAACTTCATTGGAAAAAGTTAAGGATGATGGTCCAATTGACGAAAGGGTTAAATTCAACCACAAATTACAAAGAGGAGTATGTGTGTACTCGCATGCGTTAGAAGTTGCTCAGCTAGCTGGTTGGCCTGCGGATGCAGTTGAAATAGCAAAAGATATGCTTCATTAGCCATTATACTTTATAGAATAAAAATTTGTACTTACTTATATATTAATGTTTACTTAGATTGTTCATATGAACCATGAGGTTGCTCTGGGTCATAAGATCCGTCATGCTGCTGGTATGGTAAATTCGATTGCTGTTGTAGTGGCATTTGAGTTTGTTGTTGCGGTGACCCATTCATTGGCTGTTGTGTTAGTCCGTTCATTGATGGTTGTATTGGAAAAGGTGGTTGCTGGTAGCCATTTTGGTTCAAATACATGGCTTGTTGGTTTTGCATGTATGGTTGGCTATAATTTGGAGGTTGGTAACCTGGTGTATTGTAAGGGTATTGTTGATTGTAAGATGGTGCATTATACTGCTGAGGGATTTGTTGTTGTTGAAAGCTCTGCGGGGATGCATACATTGCATTTGGTTGTTGTTGATATTGCTGTGTAAAAAATTGTTGCTGTTGTTGCTGCAAAGAAGGTTGCTGTTGCTGATGGTTTTGAATCTGGTGTTGGGTTTGATTCTGCATCATACTAGCCGCCTGGAACATGTTCATAAATGTTTGCATCATTGCCATCTGATCCATAGGTTGCTGCTGTTGAGGCTGCTGAGGCTGCTGGGGGTGTTGTGCTTGATGCTGTTGCTGTTGATGTGGTTGTTGCTGTGGGAGTTTTTGCTGTTGTTGTGCTGTTAAATCATTTTTTTCTATCTTCAAATTTGACTCAAAACCTTCTTCTGATGTTCCAGTAGTCTTGGAAGGCAAGCTGGTCAACATGTTTCTAGCCATACCTTGCTGGTTGGTGCCTTGCTTGGCCTTTTTCTCTGCAGGCTCTCCTGTTGCCTTTGACTTTGTCTTCTTTCTTTTCTTCATCCTTTTAGCAGCAGCTTCCTTTTCATCATCAGAAAATTCTTGTTCTTCCTCTGGAAGTTCTTCATCGTGCATGTTACTTGCGTCAGTACCCTTAATTTGCTTAATTTCTTTAGTCCAAAGAACATTGGCCGTTGAAATAACATAGAACAATTTAGTGCCTTTAAACTCCTTTATTAAATATTGCAAATCTTTTTCTGAGGTAACCTTCTCCGTGTTAGACTCTTTCGTTTCATTTCCACCTTGTTGGTCTTCAGCGGCACCTGCTTCTTTTTGTAAAACAGTTCCCTCGGCGTTGCTTTCAATTGAAGCATTTTCCTCATCAGCAAGTTCAAGAATAACCTTTTCAATTTTAGATTCAACACCACTGGATTCCTTTTTAAAATCCAACGCTTTGGCAACCTCACACCATTCGTTATATCTAACTACCCACACTGGACTTTCCACTTTACCGAAAACTTCCCATAAAACACCAATAGGTGTTTTATCTTCCAAACAAACAACTGTTCCTGAATCTAAAACTTTTTCCTCTGCACTCCATTCACCTTTAATAATTATTGACTTATCAACCACGCCTGTGACATTACCCAAATAAGCAATTGGCACATCCGATGCAATTTCATAATCATCCCCTAATATTGGATACTTTGGATTCAATATTTCGTTTTTAGAAACAATGGGTTCACTACTGACAGGTTCATCAAATTCTTCCAAATCAGGAATCATTGGATGATCGTCTTCATCAGATGAAGAATCACTTTCAGAATCACTATCCGAGCTCTGTTCGGAATCAGAACCTGACTCAGAATCAGAATCAGATTTATCCTGCTGATCGTTAGCAGACTTACTATCTACATCTGAATCATATGTGACCTTTTTGGATGGATTAAAAATGTCATCGTCCGTCATTGAAAGCGATTTGGACTTGGACCCATTGGATATTTCAAAATCAAATCTCTGGTCTTCTAATGAACCCGAAACAGCCTCTGGAATCTTCTCTTGCTTCATTTGGTTTTTAAACAGTAAAATTATAGCAAAAAGAAGAGAAAAAGATTTTGCACCGCCTTGCACCGCCTGAAACACTGCACCGCCTTGTTTTTTGCCAAATTTTTTTTTTTTCAGCTAATACAAATAAAAATTTCACAACTTCTTTTCTTGATAACTAATCAAATGTCTACAAGTGTGAATAGTGCCAGTAAAAAGAAGGCTCTAGACTCACGTATTCCAGCACTCATTAGAAATGGTGTTGATTCACGTCAGAGATCATTTGTCATTATGGTTGGTGACAAATCTAGAAATCAAATTCCAAATTTGCACTATCTTATGATGAATGCCAATTTAAAGATGAATAAAAATGTTATTTGGGCTTATAAAAAGAAATTGATGGGTTTCACCTCTCATAGATTAAACAGAGAGAAAAAAATCAAGAAAGATGTCAAAAAAGGTAAAAGAGAAGCCAATGAGCTTGACCCGTTTGAAGCCTTCCTTTCTAACCAGCAAATTAGATATGTTTACTATAAGGAAAGTGAAAAAATTCTTGGTCAAACATGTGGTATGTTGGTGTTACAAGATTTTGAAGGTTTAACACCTAACCTCATGGCAAGAACCATTGAAACTGTTGAAGGTGGTGGTTTGGTTGTGATGTTATTGAAATCTATGTCATCTTTGAAGCAATTATATACGATGAGTATGGATGTTCATTCCAGATATAGAACTGAGGCTCATAGTGATGTTGTTGCTAGATTCAATGAACGTTTTCTTTTATCTTTGTCCGATTGTGAGACTTGTTTAGTTGTTGATGATGAATTAAATGTTTTGCCGGTGTCTGGTGGAAGACATGTTAAGAGATTACCACCAAAAGATGAAGATGAAATTTCACCTGAAGAATCAGAATTGAAAGAGTTGAAAGAATCATTGGCTGATACACAACCTGCAGGCTCACTTGTGGCCTTGTCAAAGACTGTCAACCAAGCAGAGGCAATTTTGAGATTTATCAATGCAATTGCAGAGAAAACATTTAATTCAACTGTTACTTTGACAGCTGGTAGAGGTCGTGGTAAATCTGCCGCTTTGGGTATTGCCATCTCAGCTGCAATTGCACAAGATTACTCCAATATTTTTGTTACTTCTCCATCCCCAGAAAATTTAAAGACATTATTTGAATTTATTCTTAGAGGTTTTGATGCTATGGGCTATAACGATAAACTTGATTATGATATTATTCAATCCACAAATCCAGCATTTAACAAGGCTGTTGTTAGAATTGATGTCAAGAGAGCTGGTCACAGACAAACCATTCAATATATTGCACCAACTGATTCACACGTTCTTGGACAAGCAGAACTTCTGATTATTGATGAAGCTGCTGCCATCCCACTTCCAGTTGTGAAGAAACTTCTTGGTCCTTATTTGGTTTTTATGGCTTCAACTATTAATGGTTATGAAGGTACTGGTCGTTCATTGTCATTAAAGCTTATTCAACAATTACGTGATCAATCTAACAATATTGTCAAGGATAATTCACAAACCCAAATTGTTTCCCGTGATGCTAAATCCACAGCTGACGATTTAAGTTTTTCTAATAGATCCTTAGTTGAAGTTTCACTTACAGAGCCAATCAGATATGCACCAGGTGACCCTGTTGAAGGGTGGTTGAACAAATTACTTTGTCTTGATGCAAAACTTTCAAAGAACTCAAAGTACTCAAGTCGTGGATGTCCTCATCCTAATGAGTGTTCTTTGTTTTATGTTAACAGAGATACTTTGTTTTCTTATGATCCTGTTTCTGAAGCCTTTTTACAAAAAATGATGGCTCTTTTTGTTTCATCTCACTATAAAAACTCTCCAAATGATTTGCAACTTTTGTCAGATGCTCCTGCCCATCAACTATTTGCCCTATTTGGCCCTGATGTTGGTAAGGATGCTTCTATTCCAACACCACTCTGTGTTGTTCAATTGGCATTAGAAGGAGAAATTTCTAAGGAGGCGATCAGAGCATCTTTATCACGTGGTATCAGAGGTGGTGGTGATTTGATCCCTTGGTTAATCTCTCAACAGTTTCAAGATAATGATTTTGCTTCTTTGTCAGGTGCAAGAGTTGTTAGAATTGCTACACATCCAGAGTATCAACATATGGGTTACGGTAGTCGTGCATTGGAATTATTGACAGACTATTTTGAAGGTAAATTTGCCGCAATTGACGAAAAACAAGATTTGGATGAGGGTAAATTCTCAATTAAGAGATTAACAGATAGGGAATTAGAAGAAAGTGATAAGTCATTGAAAAATGAAAAGATTAAACCTAGAAAGGAAGATGCTTTACCACCTCTTTTTATCAATCTTTCACATAAAAGTCCAAATTACTTGCATTACATGGGTGTTTCATATGGTTTAACCAGTCAGTTGCATAAATTTTGGAAGAGACAAGGCTATACACCTGTTTATCTGAGACAAACTGCTAATGATTTGACAGGTGAGCATACATGTGTCATGCTTAAAACACTTCCAGGTCGTGAACGTAAATGGTTGATGGACTTCTCTAAAGACTTTCACAAAAGATTTGAAAATTTACTTGGTTACGGTTTCAAGTCAATGAGCTCTGTTCAAGCTTTAAGCGTTATGGAATCTACTAAAGCTGCTTATACTGGATCTATTGACGTTCCTAAAATGAAAAAGAGTGACATGGACAGATTATTCACTCCTTTTGATCTTCAACGTTTGGTTTCTTACTCTAAAAATTTGCTTGATCATCACGTTATTATTGACTTGATTCCATCCATTTCCATGCTTTACTTTAGCGATTGTCTTCCTGTTCAACTTTCACATGTTCAATCAGCCATTCTTCTTGGTGTTGGTTTACAAAGAAAATCTGTTGATGATGTTTCCAAAGAGTTGAAGATTGAAAATAATCAAGGTATTGCCATGTTTGCAAAGGTTGTTCGTAAAATATCTGCCCACTTTAATGAATTAGTTCATGATGCCGTGGAAGAAGATATGCCTGCATTAGAAGAAGATCAAAGAATTAAAGAAATGAATGGTGAAGATATTGGTATGGATGTGGAAGATGCTGTTGAAGACATGGAAAATGAATTATTGCAGGAATTAAATGAGGCCGGTGGTGAAGTCATTAATGAAATGAAAGAAAAGCAAAAGGAGTTGATTAATAGTTTAAATCTTTCCAAGTATGCTATTAATGCCGACTGGGATGGTGATGAAATGAATAATGCAGTTAAAAAGGGTGGCTCAGTTTCACTCAAAAAGGGTGCTAAAAGAAAGGGAGATTCAGCTGAAAAAATTTATGATGATGAAATTAGTAAATTAAAGAAAGGTAAAGCCACAAAGGGAAAAAAGAAGGCAAAGAAATAAAATTAAAAAACAAATCAGATAATTAAAATATTTTGTAATAGACTTTTTTTAAAGTAAAACTTTTAATAAATTAATGTTAACGGTATTCGGTTTATTAAGGATAATCTATAAATCAACTTGTTCGTCCTCTTCTTCTTCTTCTTCTTCTTCTGCTTCTTCTTCGTCATCAACATCATACTCACCATCTACAAAAACGCCTTCATTATCTTCTTGTGTGGTAGAAATAGTTCTTCCTGTCATTTGCTTCCTAAGGACCAGCTGATCCTTTAATAATTCACATTTACCTCTCAATTTAAGAACACCCTTTAATGCTCTGGCTTCGTCTCTTAATCCTGATCTAACAAGCTTCAACCACCCAATAGATTCTTCATCAACAAGGACACCACCTTTAATTATTAGCAACATCTTAAACCAAGTTTTGAGTTCATCGTGCCCCTGTGTGTAGCAAAAGCAAATATTTTTGAATAAAATTTTTGTTTCATCATCTGATAAGAAATAAATAATATTCTTACAAGAACCTTCGTTAGCTCTTAAAATTGCACAAAATTTCCCATCGTCACTTTCTAAGACTTGATTCTTATAATGATCGATTAGTTTAATTTCGCCTTCGTATTGCTTCCAACTGTCGTCTTCAGGCTCCATGTCTGTGTCAACCATTGATTCTTCTTCAATTGTTTGTTCTTCAATAACGTCTACATCCTCAACCACACTAATCTCAATTGTTCCTGTTAATTTACCCAAATCTTCAAATTCCATTTCACAAAAGTGAACATTAAAGCCATCAAACCAGACACCTCTGAAAACATTACCCGGTATCAAATCAATGAACTTTCCAACTTTATCACCACCTTGTATAACCAAAGTAGCCACAATTTCTGAATCTTTTAATAAGGCAACACCATTATTGTAAATAGCACAAACTAAATCGCCAATCTGCCTAACACCAATAACACCATCTAATTTTATAAATTTACCTTCCGTATAAAGCAAACCATTTTGACAACAGATGATACCATTAAAAACATTAATGACTTTCCCTGGTAATTCAATTTCGTTCTTTTTAACAACTTCAAAATATTCGTCAACAACTGCGACATGGTCATTAAATGCAATAATTTCTTCACCTTCTGAAAATCCTAAACCTTTAACATTACCAATGCTAATACTATTAATAATTTTTGCACCTTCACTATGATAGAATTTCAAACCATTTTCATCACCTAATATCAAATCATAGTCCTTACCTCGTTTAGCTTGCATACAGTTAAATGAAAAATCTGTAGATATCTTATTCACAACTTCATCGCTGTTTTTTGACCATATTAAAACATCACCATCAATCAACACTGCCAAGCGTTCGTCAGAAGCTTGCTGTGTTCTTTTACGACTCTTGGTTGTAGGGTTTGATGCTAGCCAGACAAAAGCTGTGATTTGTTCATTCGTGAAGGTAATAGATTGTTGCGGGCCTGTTAATGGGGTAATTAATATTTCATTACGACCTGGACGCTGAATTAAAGTAGCCAGTGTCTGATTTGCCGAAAGAGAGGTTTGGAATTGGGATTTCATGCCTAACTAAAAAAAACTTTCAATCTTTACACTGTTAACAAGAGATGAAGAAAAAAAAAATTTTATTTCCTTTTTGGGAATGCGCTTTGCTCAGGTGTTTTTGTTTAAATTGTAAGAAATACTTTTTTTTTTTTTTCTTCCTCTCCTTTCCCTCTATAAATTAGATATTACATTAGGTGCTAGATAGAAAAATGAGATCCTCAAAGACATCTTGCTTTAAAGCCTCGGCGCTTTCCTTCCAGCCATCGTAGACACCCTCAAGCCAGCCCACACCAGCACCAGTACACCACCCTCTGATTTCATCATCACTCAACGCTCTGATACCCACCAATTCTGTATCTCTCGTGGTACCTTTACCATTAGAAAACTTTTTCACCAACGACTTACTCTCTTTGTTACTTAGAACGTCTAAATTATCATCCACAAAGCCCCACATTTCTTTCCATTCACTTCTCATGGCAACTTCAATTAGCTTGCAAACCATTAAACTGGAATTTTGCAAACCTGAATACAGTGCTCTGTTTATCAACAACCAATCAATTTCCCCTGGCGGATAGTTCAATATCACTGCTCTCAAAAATAAGTAGTGGAAATCATTCAATTTTTTATTCTGCATTAGCAAATCGTCAATGGAATTAACCAAACTGTTCGCCTTGGCTCCATGGTTAATCAAATAAATACCTCTTTTAATTTCAACTTCCACGTTTTGGCCTTTGGAAAAATTTTCAATCAGTTTCCCCCAAAGATCTTCGCCTTCTGATCTTAAAAATCCTTCATCGTTGATGATTTCCCACATTAATGTTTTCCATCCCTTAACCTTGCCGCACTCATTGACAATATCGCTTAATTGTAACAATAATTCAACCTGGCAAACAGGGGCTGACCTGACGTTACCTGAGTAAAACTGAATTCCATTTCCAATCCAATGGATAATACTAGTTCTATAAGAACTCATTTTTTCTATGTCCATCCAAGTTAGATGTTTTAAAACAAAGGATAATGCAGAGCAGGATTCCGGTGTGGGTTTCCCCTCTTTAAAGTATGTCCAAACTTTGCCAAAAACATCGCTAACTTCTTTTGGTCTAACCATACCCACAATAGAGCAAAACTTCAACATATCACAGACGACATTTTTATAGGGGCTTCCAAGGTCTTTGAAAAGAAGTGCAATATCATTCCAGTAGTCTTCAATTTCTCCACCTAATATTTGAGAATAAAGAACCATAAATTGGGAAATATCAGTATCTTTGAGTTTTACTCTGGACCGTGTGTGGTTATGTTCATCTGTAGTAGAATCACGAATACGAGCAACCAAGGATGAAATAACATGGCCTATTATGTTCCCTAAGCCTTCAATTACTCTCATACCACGTGGATCTTTCAAATAGCATTTAATCAAAACCTCCACAACTTCTTCTGGTTCATAAGTATAAAAACGCTCAATTAGTCTCCTACTGTTGAATTTTATATTTGTTGTACCATTGCACCAGTTAAAGTATGCAAGCTCAACGGCCAATCTAAAATTTTCTAATAGAGTGAATTTACGATCATCAAAGGTTTCATCGGTTTGAAATGCTTGAATAACAGTTTCAAAAAATCCTGAATCCTTTGACATACCTTCAGAAATTAAACCAAAATATTTGTACGCACTTTCTAAAACTCTCTGTAACCCTTTAATTAATTGTTCTGTTTGTGGTGGCTGTGTATTTTCAATATAGTTACAAACAAAGTTAGTAAGCTCTGTGGTGATTTGAAACAAAAATTCAGAGTAATACTCTCCAGTAATCAATATAAAATCAAACCAATGTGGAATGGATGAAGTGGACAATCCTGTGGTAACAAACTTAAGGAAAGTATCATGAGATGGATCAAAAAGTGAAACATTTAATTGATTTTTACTTGATAACTTCATAATGGATGTGAATAATTCCAAATAATGTGGCGTTGTAACTGCGGTAACAGTAGTTGTAAGATTTTGAACCAGATCATCAAATTTTGACTCTGATCCATCAATGATTAAACCTAATATGCTCAATATTTTAACTGTACATTGAGAATTCCCGTTTTTGAGTAATGGAATTACATCTTTTAAAAATGAGGCTTTGTAGTCACTCTTTCGTTTAAACAACAAAAGAACAGTAGGTATTCTTAGCAGAGACTCTATTTTCGATAACTGGTACATTAATGAAGCATTATCATCAGGAAATTTAGTAACAATTTCAATAATTTGAGAAAGTGATTGATCTTGGTCGCATTGTTCAATCCATTTGATCGTTTCATGACAGCATAACTCGTCATCTAGTAAATCCAAAATAATATATAACGGACGAATAATGGTGTTCGTTGAGTCCCTCCAAAATAATCTAAACATATTCAATTGGTCAAATGGATCAAGCGTCAAGAACATAGCCGTTAATGCTGCTTCTAATATCCCAGTTGGTACTATCATTTCCAATTTCAAAATTCTATCAACAATAACGGTATCTTTCGTTTGCAGTAGTGATACCCATAAAGATTTCAAAAGCCTTTTCAAGTATTTGGCTTTGCTTAGATTATCAGAAACTATATGTTCAAAAATCAAAAGAACACCTGTTGAAATGTTATCCCAGTCATAATTAATTAAAAACGATCCATCCCAAAAACATTCCGGTATAACAGACCACAATAAGTTCAAAACTTCACATATTTTATTAAACTCAGAAAATTGTTTTTTTTGAATAAAGTATTCCATTTTTTGCTCTATTGATTTGATAAATATTGAGCTAAATTGCAAAGGAGAAAATGGTACCTCAGAGTCTGTTGAATAATATTCATCAATTTTTTCTTGAATATTTATTGATGTAAATTTCCGATCTGGAGGAAGTAGGGCCCTCGTTGGAATTAACTGGATTAGCATTGTGGCAACGTTAAGATTTGGAAATTCTGAAACATTCAAGATAAAGCACAAAATTAATGGAGCATGAATTGTTATCATTTCTTCTTCGCCAACATTAAACTTTTCTAACACCCATTCAACGACATCCAATTCACCGGCCTTAACAAGCTCATAAATTTTTTCCCAGATGACTTTACTTTCAACAACGTCAACAAGTTCACTCACGTTTTTGGTAATTGTGGCATCATTTGGAAAGTTTTGAAATGTCTTTTTCAAAATTTTCACAAAGACATGTGGGATGATAGGGCTACCAACTTCCCATCTGTCCATCATTGTAATACACATTCGAGAGGCCTTACCTGGGTGCTCCTCAATAATTTCAAGTAGCACTGACTGAATGGTGGAAATTGCATATTTTTTAAAATATTCTATTCTAGCTACTTCACTTTCTCCTGGACCTAGAAGCCAACTCCATAAACGTCTATTTAAACTCATATCTCTTCTCAAAACACACTCCAGTGCCCACCTAATGATATTTTTATCGCATATGGACCAAATACCTGAATCTAATGGCATTTTGTTTAATATTAAATCAAAGAATCCCCTGACAACGTACACGTTATCATCTTTGAGCCCTGTTAAAATAGCCTTTGACAATAGACCTCCTTCAGGTGTAACACAAGCTTTGGCATTACCAAGATCTGCCAAAATTTGATCTCTATTAGTTATTTCAACTTTGAATTCCGGTAACCACTTGGTCAAGTATTCTAATGCACCTTCTTTGTTATCGCCTGTGATTATTGCCAAAAAGGTGCATTGCCAAAAGTGCACGTCACCAATTCTTTTCCTTAATTTTTGAATTAAATTTATCACAGGGTCATATATTTCTTTCTCTTCAAGACCGGGGAATAAACTGATAAGCAAACCTCTGCATGCCCTCTTCAATTCATCCTCTGACGAATGGGTAATTATTTCATCAAATAAGGAAACCAATAGTTCTTTGACATTAATACTAAACTCTCCAAGTCCGCTAAATCCTAAGAGCCATATATCAAGTGATTTCATGCCAACTATATCAAAAACTACCGGGTAAACCTCAAGCGTCTTCCTGTGCACTCCACTGGGTAACTGAGTGGCCATACACTTTGCCAATAAAAATGCCACCTGTTTTTCATATGGGATCCAATGGTTTGAAATATCTGGATTGCTTAAAAGGGCCTTGTGTAATTTTGTAAGGAAGGAAATGTAGTCTGGCCATTCGGTGATTGCCTCAAAGGATGCCAGCGCACGCTCAACGTTTGACGAGTATCTCTTTTCCTTGGAGGTCAATTGAACGGGCCCATTTTCTGTTTCTCTAACTGTGGGTGTTCTTGGCCCAAACAGGGGCGACATCATGTTGTTCATTTTACCACTTGGTAAGTTTTAAGGGTTCAACTTAGCGCCTTAAGCTCAACGCATGCGCCACATTAATACAAAATGGCTCAGCATTTATTAGTTTTAGCAAAAATAGACCATTAATATATACACTGTTGTGATTATACATATACTAACAAACCACTCTCACTAAAAAGGTGAAGCACTTCAAGAACCTTCACTGTAACCCCATCAATACTTCTATCCACGCCTTGTCATATAAACCAACAAAACACTACACACCAATAGCTCCATATAAAAGTCAAACTTCGTTGCCCACAACAGCCACTAATTTGACCATTTTAACACAACTATCTAAATGAGTATCCAATCAACAAATATAAAAAAAATTAATTAAAAGCACAGGCAAAATCACACGTTAAGCACTCAAATAACGACAAACAGTACACACTCCGCTCAACAAAAGACCAACACCTCCCCAAATATCTGCAGATTGAAAAATCCTTGGAGTAGACCTAACAACAAACAAATAGGAATTGGCCAGAAATGTAACTCAGAGAAATAAAAAATAAAAAATTAATATATAGATAGCATAAAATTTAATCTTTGTACTCCACGTTCTTTTGAATGAAAACAGGGATGGAATGTCGTCTATTTATACAGTTACATTTATTTCTGGTGCTTTATGAGATGTTACAGTTGCATTAGAATGTTTGAGGCCAGAAGAATTTCAAGCCCAATTTTTTCTCAAAACAGGTGGTCTAGGAGATTTAAAACGACACAATCAAAAATTTGCCACGGTAAATATGTTTATGCAATAGCTTAAGGCTTTTAGAATTTACGCATTCAACTAATGTACCAATTTGAATGATTCTGACAAAATTATTCAATCTGTTCAGTTATATTTTACAATTGGGTGGAAGTTATCAAAGTGCGTGCGCCACATGTGTAGCACAATTGTGATGTTTAGCAAAACTAAAACTATTAATATATACACAGTTGTTTTATTTATACAAATAAATTTGTCCTACTAAAAGGTGGAGCTCCTAGTTTAAATAGTTTAGTGCAGGCTTTTGAAAAAAGAGTTTGCAGTTGACGAGTAGATGATTTCCTGTTGTCTAACAATCTTTCGCAGAATGCAAAAAAACAGAGGTGAACAGTGAAAAGATCAGATTTCGATATTTTTCCCGAAGCTCCACGACTCTTCAAACCAAAATGATGTGGAAATAACCCTTTTCCAGTAAACCTATTTCCCCTCTTTAATTGCATCTCAATGCGTGACGCAAATGAAATCTTTAGTGACTGGCTTAAGCTAGCTAAAAGGTGAGATCACAATTGGATCTGAATCCATGACAAATACACATTGAAACAGATCAATAAATATTATTCATTAGATTCAACAGGATCATAACATTCTTCTTTTTCATTTTTTATGATTACTCTTATTTCACTTTCTTTACACTTGTAAATGCGAGATCTGAATTTGCTCAGCATCAACAGTACAACAAGCACAATATATTGCATTATCTTAATATGGCAATAATTCAAATAAAATAAACCCCATATATTTTACAACAATTATTCTTACTGTTTACTGATTTTTTTTGAGTTTCTTGGTTTATATGATTCATGGCATGCGCTAGAAGTAAAAGAACTTTGTTTTTGTTCCAATTGATCAGTAACAAAATCACTAACAGAAAATGGCTTCATTGCAAAGTCAACTGCTGATATGGGTATTTTACATACCATTATTAACTGGCTTTAATTGAGCAGAGATTATCAATTGGTTATAAACAAATTTCTTTTCGTTATTATTATTGTGAATTCTCAGCTATGACGGCACATGTCCATTCCCAATCTCTGATAAACTTTTAAAACCATGCTGGAAAACATGGATCAAAAGTCAGCACACAGAGAATTGCACTATCTTAGATACGACAAAATTAACGCTTCTGCATTTATATGATATTTACGAGCTGGATGAGGAGATTCCACTTGAGGTTTCTTTTGATACGTGTGTCTACTAACTGCCGTATATACAACATGATACATTACAGGTGCAGCCTCATGGGGCAAACTTACGCATGGTAATACATTGCTGAAGATGGACAAATACGTAATTCTAAATAATGACTGTTGTATTTGCTTTGTAATTTACAGAAGGGATAATATCTGGCTAAACTCTGTCTTTTAAGTGCTAACGTGATAAATTAGTAGAAATAAAATTAGAAATATCCGCCAATTCCTGCTCGTTAGAAGAATGGCCCATATTTGGATACTCTTTAAACGCATATTGAGAGAATCCAGCGTCTTTGTATAACTGAGCTGTTGCTCTGGCAAACCTAACGTCAACAACGTCATCGGCATCACCATGACCATGGAAAATTGAAACGTCTTTATTCTCTTCACTCAACTTGGCAATTCTTTCACTCAATCCCTCCTTAACGGCAAATCCAGAGAGACACAGCACAGGGACTTGAGCTCCACTTGCAGTAACGCCTAAACTAACAGCAGCACCCTGTGAAAAGCCACCAACGATGACATTACCTTTGCCCCATTTGGTCTCTTCCTCGGCAACGAGAGACTTGACCCACTCAACGGTCTTCCAATAACCAGCGGCATCTTCCTTGATTTTCGTGCCTGATGAAATGGCAGCAGGTGATGGCAGTTCGTACAGGTCAAACCACTGGCTCACAGGCTGTCCAAAGGCCATTGAGAGCGGCCTCGTTGGTGCATTTGGGAAGAGGAAGTCAATGTGCTGGAACTGTGAGCGGTTGTGGAGCATGTCTGCCAAAAATGTCCAGCCATGGGCGGAATCACCAAGCCCGTGCAACACGATACAGGCGGCAGTTGTCGTCTGTGGAGCCTTGCGACGAATAACGGAGGCCATCTTTGGATGTTGATAAATGTTGAAGAGGTTCCATTGAACGCTCAGCGCGTACGTGAGCAAATCAAGCAGGGGAATAAATAATTTAACCAATATAACAAATATATATCTACAATTAGATGACACTGTCCAGATGCTTTGAAAGGTTTTCAGCAATAAACTGGGCAACCAGGTCCAACTCTTGTGGACTGCAGGTGTGGCCCATGTACGGGTACTCCTTGAGCTCGTAGTTGGTGAAGCCGGCACCTTGGAAAACCTCCTGTGTGTCTCTGGCAAACTTGATGTCAATGACCTTATCGTTGTCACCGTGTCCGTGGAAAATTGGAACGGCCTTGGCCTTTGGAGAAAGCTTTTCAAGTCTTTCATTGAGACCGGTTTTAATGGCAAATCCAGAGAGAGAGATAACTGGAACTTCAGTACCACTGGCTGCAACACCCAGACTAACGGCAGCACCCTGTGAAAAGCCACCAACAATAACGTGGCCCTTGCCCAGCTTGGACTCCTCCTGTGCAACAAGCCCCCTGACCCAATCCACCGTCCCCCAGTAGCCAGTATCGTCTTCCTTGAATGGAGCACCACTGAGAGCGGCCAGGGTACGTGGCTGTGGGATATCAAACCACTGTGGCATGACGTTACCGCCAGCTACCGTCAGTGGCTTGGCAGGAGCACTTGGTAGAATAATTTCCACGTGCTGGAACTGTGGGCGTTCGTGCAAGTACTGGGCCAGATGGAGCCATCCGTTACCGGAGTCTCCAAGCCCGTGCAAGAAGATCAGAGTAGACGTGGTGCCCTCTGGAGCTGGGATGCGTTGTATAGTGGTCATTGGTGGATGTTGTTGTTGTCCGTCATTTACAGGGTATAGTCTTTCCGTTTTAAATGGCGGCTCCAGATGACAAATGTGCCAATTGGGCTGAATAAGCAGAGAGGTTGTCCAAATGCGGAAGCTAAATCCGAAAGCCGAAAAATGAACCGGTGCCACACCCAGAAAACGGTGCAAGAAGGAAGTGAATAGAGAACCAATGGACGCTAGAGAGGGCCCGACCAGTTTCAATGCTAATGGAGAGCTCCCCTTCCCCGTGCTTGCTGCAGAGTGGGCTGCCAGTCACTTTGGCCAGCTCCACCCTAATGTGGTCCCGCCAGGATACCTCTCCCAGCTACCTGCAACGACACAGCAGAGCTTCACCGTGGAGGTTGCCAAAGGATACCTGCTTAAGAATTATGCTGACACATTTAAAGAAATAGATGAACACATAGACGCTGTGCTGGAGCAACAGCTCAAATACTTGGAAAGCCTGGATCAGCTTGACACAAGCCATTTGAAGCAGTTACTGGGCGAATACAATAGGCTTCTATATGAGTTCAACGAGACAGATGCAGATATGAAGCGGGGATTAAACCACTATTCACGCCCGTATCTTCTAGAGCATTTGCAAAAGGCGGCAAGTGAACCGGTGGTGCTTGACGAGAGCAGCCAGGAGCCAGATGATGGTGATGGTGATGGTGATGAAAATGAGAGGCAGATTGATTTATTGCTATCTAAACATACCAGAGAAAGACACATACATCATCTCCGCACAGCACACATGGCACAGCTGGCAGCAGATAGGGTTCTGCTAAACTGAGTCTGCATAGTATAATACCCTACCCTCCACTATCTTCGCTAACTCTCTAAGGCTAATCGTATCCATTACTTTGCCTTCTATGGCTTTGAAAATCTATAAATACAAAGTACCTCCCAGGCACATTTCTTTTCAACGATAAGTTCCACTCGCCAACCCCATTTATTCCTAAACCTTGCTGTAACCTCTTCATGTTTGTTCCTTTTGCAGAATAAAACATAGGCCTCTCCTTTTGAGGCCAATACTCTTGGTAGGTCGTCTAAGAGCAATTGGGTAACCTCCATGCCATCATCACCACCTACCAAAGCCAGGTCTAGCCAATCCCCCCTGCTGCTGTCATATTCGCCCGAGCAGCTGGATGTAGGCAGCTGTGGGACGGATTCACTGGGCACATATGGTGGATTGAAAAACAGCATGTCAATAGATTCACTTCTGAATGAATCTGTCAGTGAACATCTGAGCGTATCCGCATATGCTGGACTTACATTACCCGTACAATTCCTTTCTAGGGTGTTCTTTGCTGCCTGTAGGGCCATTTCGTTTACGTCTGTCATGATATGGAAAGCACCCGGGATCAAATTGTGCATTTTAAGGAAAGTTGTGATGATGCCAGATCCCGTGCCGATTTCTACAACTACGGGTGTCTTAGACACAGGAACCGGTGGGTGCTCTTCAAAGGTGTCTAGAAATAGAAATGAGTCTTCAGAGGGCTCGTAAACAAACTCATAGTCTGCAGATATATACGGGGTTGAAAGCATACAGATAAGCTAGAAGGGTGAAAAAAAAAATAAAAAGTTTCACAAAATAGGGGGGGTTGACTTGAGAGGGCACTGGCTGTGATGGGCCGGTGGCATTCAAAGCAGCTTTATAGGCATATATAAACAGGCTAATGCAGTGGCAAATAGCTTATATTCTCTTACCAGTACTTTGGTGCTGTCAGAGCATATTCACTGCCTTCTTCACTCCCAGCTAACCCCCCGGAGCCAAACCCTGCACGGTGCGGCGCAGTGGCGGGGGTATAAAAAGGTGCAAATTTTCACCGCTTTTTTCATTCCTTCTTCTTTCTCCGTACACAAAGCTGTGTCTTTTCAGCCGAAAGGACAAGTTGTACCTCTCATTATGATGACCAAGAGTTTGCTGTGCACCATTCAGATGTACTCTTTTATGATCGACTCAGCCCCTAACTGACATGAGAAATTGTAGTATTAAAGTTAAATTAAATTAAATTAAATTAAAAATTAAGTAAATAGAATTTGAAAAAAAATCACTAAAGCAACTAGCTAGCCCAACATTTTCCTTTTGAACTTGCTAAAGCCCTCTTTGGGGCTCAACCTGCCACGATCACGCTCTGCCCTCAGAACAGATCCGCCAACGTCAACCCGTATGCTGGCTATGGGTTGCAGTGATTCAACAGGCCCCTTCAACCTATTGATTTTTTCCTGCCACCATTTTTTGGCTTCTCCACTAATTATCGTGTTTGGAGGCACAGCATCACCTAGTGCCAGGCCATTCTGGGCGAGTAACTCTGCTGACAAAAATCTGTTTTGGCCTGACTGGATAACCGGATGCAAAAGGGCAACTTCAATAAGCTTGGTGTTTTTTAAATCTGCTCCATGTGCAATAGAATACATTATCATTGCAAAGTCATTCAAACTTATACCTTTCAGCAGTGACTCGTTTGCATTTGAAGTGGTATCACCAATCCATTTTCGTAGCATGTACTTATTCTTAATAAACTGGCTCCTAGTGGCAGCATCGCAGGTTGCATTTATCTTTTCACTGGCATCAATTGTAGCCTCCCAAATTGAATTTGCCTGAAAGTTATTAATGCCGTGTTCAATCAAGACACGCAGATTATTTGTAAATGAGTCTAAAGTCAAAGACTTTACCTTCGAAATG
Source organism: Martiniozyma asiatica (nom. inval.) (assembly GCA_037044635.1). NCBI lineage: Eukaryota > Fungi > Ascomycota > Pichiomycetes > Pichiales > Pichiaceae > Martiniozyma > Martiniozyma asiatica (nom. inval.). The sequence goes on along the minus strand of BTFY01000003.1, from coordinate 1,591,973 downwards.
GAAGTGCCCAATCCCCTATGTGATGCTGAGCACTTGATGCAAAACGTTACTAACAAGTTGGTACTTATCCAGTCAGGATTTTCAGTGCCACAGTCCACGCACTTCAAATTGGACGAATCAGTACTTTTGACTTTTTCTAACAAAGTTGAAGATATTGATGATACACGTCGTGGTCTATTGTTGCTGCTGCTGTTGTTGTTGTTGTTGTTGCTGCTGCTAGTGTTTTTGGTTTTATTACTATTAAGAGTATCCTTAGGAATATGATTATGAGTGATATTAAGATTATTGTTGTGATTATTAATGCTGTTGCTGTTATTATTATTATTATTATTATTATTATTATGATGATGATGATGATGATGATTGTTAATATTATTAATGCCGTTGTTATGATAGATACTCCCGGTGGTATTATTATGAGAACTAACTTGTGATGTAGACATAGAATTTGATTTATCTCGTAGTACCAAACTTGAAGAGCTGCTTGAGACGGATCCGCCTTTCCTTTTGCAAATCCCCATTCTGGCTGATGATTCAAAGCTTTCAAGCCAATCAGCAACAGAAGAATCTGAAAAGGCCTGGAAAACATGTTCCTTGCCTAAATTACTCATTATTCTAAAACAGTTTCGCCTAACACCAAGCGCATCTGGTCCGTTGTCACCTCTATTAGTCGTTGCCTTTGGTGTGTCATTGAGAGATTTAATATTGCATAGGCCCACATTGATCGGTTCATTCCTGAGCAAAGAACAATTTCGCCAGTCCATAAATTCATAGAGTTTACCATGACGCAAAACAACCCATTGCTTATGCCAACCTTGCTTTTTCTGCCCGTGTTGGGTGAAGAGAAGGCCTGCTCTCGTTGGTGCATCTCTCTTTTTTAACTCGCCGGTTGCTTCATTTGAAATGAATCCAATGCCCGTGACAAAATTCAGACATTTCTCCTTTGGGGATACAAGCGTCAGCTGTGAATGGTAAATTTCCACGTAGAGCAATGGCCTCAGCAATTCTTCTAGCTCTGGTAAACTCTGGCACTTTTCAATGGCTATTACCGCTTCAAGTCTATATTGCTTATTAACAGCAATCTGCTCTTTCAAATTTTGATATGCTGGATTTGATTCAATTTTGAGTTGTGTTAGATATATTAGCATGACAATATCATACAGCCAGTTGAAATAGCCTAGCTTTGATAACTCCCAGTTTTTCCTTCTTTTGAAAATCTTAACAAGCTTCTCACTTGAATAGCCACCCTCTTCAAATCCATGCCCCGTAAGTAGAAACTTTGCCAAAAAATCATAAAATTTTTTAGACTCTTCTTCAAACTGTTTCTTTGCTGCAGAGACCTGTCCAACTGTGATGCCCTGAGCTCCATGTTTGACATTCACGTTTAGATTGAAATTAAAGTTGTTTTTAAAGTTGTCAATGGGCTCGCTGCTACCGCCATGTCCGTTCTGTAGTGTTTGAATGATGCTGTTAAAAAACTTGCCCTTGGATTTGTCCTTGCCACTGCAAACAGAGTGCAAAATAGCGTCATAAAGCCCCAGAGTGTGACGTAGCAAGGGGCTGTCCCCCATTGGCAACGGGAACGGGTTGCTGGCCCTCATTGGGAACTGTGACATCTCTCTACCCAAAGTGGCTCATTAACAAGAAGGGCATTTTTCAACGCGGCAGTGGCTCAGCACCGAGTGTTTGGTTTGAATTTGGAAAACAGCCTCTTTCCTGTGGATAAAAAGGTGGTGTCTATGCCTTAACGGCAGTAATTTCATTTTTACTTGTACTTGTACTTGTACTAGATTTCACAGATTCTTTCCATCTTCAACTGGGCGGCCTCTCATCAGAATATAAGCACATGAGCATGGCCAAAATAAGGCAGTATGCTCCTTCATTTCTCTGGAAAAATCCCCCAGTGAAGAACTATATTTTTTAAAACTCAGTTTCTACTAATCTATACCCTTCCAAAGCCAGCAGAGGTGCTTTTCGTGGCATGTTTTGCACACACGTTTCTGCACTTTGATGCACAGCTAAACGCGCACAGCAACTCACCAAACCAAACGACACCAATGGTGAAGCCAAAACGCCAGACGCTGGAACAACGGTTGGCTGCCGCTGCTAAGAAGTCGGCCAAAAAGGAGAGGGGGAATTTGGGTGTCTCTGGTAGTGAGATTGGGCAAACAAGCCCACGGGTGGTCTCACCAGCAGCTGAAACCGAAACGGAGACTGAGGCAGAGAGTGAGAGTGAGAAAGACAAGGCCAAGACTGCCAGTGTCGTTTCAAATGGAGGCAGCAAGGACAATTTAAATGATGGAGAAGAGGACAGTTTGGTAGTTGCAACTAAAACGGCACCTGAAGCTGCCATTGCCATTGGTGACAATGATAAAAGTTCTACAGATCCACCAGCAAAGAAAAATCTTATAAATTTACCTCAAAATTACACTGTGATCCCACTGGAACAGCTGCAAGAGGATATTGAAAATCAACTGAATTTATTAAATGACGACTTGTCAAGTAAGATTCAAGATTTGCAACAGAAGCTGTCAAAGCAGCAGACAATTTCAAAACGCAAAGAGGACGAACTTGAAAAAGTCAAAAAGCAACTCAAATCAATATCAACCAAAGATACGAACACTCTTGAACGTCAACTCAAGGAGAAATCTCAACAGGTGGATGAATTGCTTAAAGAAGGTATGGAACTATCCAAAAAGGAAGTTTCACTTACACAGACAATTAAGAAATTGAGACAGCGTGAGCTATCACTAGAGAAAAGCCTTGAAGATAGTGAATTACAAGTAGACAAACTTGAGGGTAAATTGGACGACTTAAAGGACAAACAGACTGAGTTTGACGCATCCACTCTGGCTCTTGAAGAGGAACGATCATTAAGGGCAACTTTGCAGCAAAGATACGACAGCCTTTTGAAGGCAAACGACAGCTTAATGGACGAATTGAAAGAGATTAAAATGTCTAAACTTGACGTGAAACTAGAAAGTGCCACCAACGAACTTCAAAGTGAACGTAAATTAAAGGTTAAGTTTAAAGATGATTTAGATGATCTCGAATCCAAATTCAAAATTTTTAAAAATGAAAAGCTACTCCTAATTTCTAATTTAGAAAAGCAGCTTAGTGAGCAAACTTATAAAAACACAGAGATTACAAGGGAAAACCTCAACGAGGTGAAAAGGCTAGAAGGCAAAATTGAATCTTTGCGTTATCAAACTGAACAACAAAACTCAAATTCAAATTCAAATATGAGCAACAAAGAAATTGATCTTGTTCAATCTCAATTTGATCAAGCTAAAGAAAATTGGAAATTAATTGAGAGCACGTACGTTAAGAGGATCAATACTTTAGAATCAGAAATTGATGAGCTTAAAGATGTTAATATGAACTATAACAAAAAAATTAAAATGTTAAATAAAGAAACAAAGAGTAACCAAATGAAAATGCAAGAATTACAAGATAATGATTTAAATCTTCAAAATAAAATTGACTCTTATGTTGCTCAAATTGAAAATTTAAATAAACAAATAGTTTTAATGAAGACAAATTATGAATCATTGCAAAAAGATTATCAAACTGAAAAGGATAGTTTTGAATCACAGCTAAAGTTGCTTGAAGAGGAAAAGAACCGTTTGGAGGCAACCATTAGAGTTCGTAATGACTTGAATAGTCAAAGTCAATTAGGATTGCATTTATCTGACTCGCAATTGTCTCAAACATCTTTTAAACACTCATTCCTCAATTCATCTAAAAGATTTTCAATACCTTTTGGTGAATCCGCAATAACTCCAAGGCATTCATCTTCGGCGTCATTTACATTTAATAAATTTGGTTCCTCGGGCATGCTCATGTCGCCAGAAGAAAAAATTTACAATCATCAGTCGTCAATGTTATCACTTGATGAGGAATTCCCAATAAATATGGAAGCATCTACATCAGACCCACTTCATCAGCAACCTAGTGGCTTAGCTGATTCATCTGCCTCTGCCTCTGCCTCGGTATCAAATTTCCTTTCAAATTCATTTGAAAATTCACAAGATGAATTACCATTTGGTGCTGATTATGAATCATCTGATAAATTAAGTACAATCAATGGCGGCGGTAGACTAAGTATAACACCGTCAAACTCAGGCGGAAATAGCGGTGGCCATATTCAAATGATGAAAAAACTTTCCTCTCATATTCAAAGGCTTGAGCTTGAACTTAACTTTACAAAGAAGGAAATGTCAAAGCTTGTACAGGAAAAGGAAGATGCTGGTACCCAGATCATGCGTCTCTTGGAAGAAAATAAATCTGTACAAAAGCTCAAGGATGAAGTGACAGTTGCTGAGAGACAACAGTCATCTGCAGAGGTTAAACTAGATAAGGTATTAGTTTTGCTTGGTAGGAAAGAGGAAAGGGTATTGGAACTTGAGGCTGATGTGAAAGATTTGAAAGATGTAATGAAAGAGCAGGTTATGGAAATGGTCCAATTGCAAGAGAAGTTTATGCAGAAATAGGCCATAACCTTTCATTAGTGTAATTTAAAATTTGTTTGATGTGGGTCAGGCAACTCTTTGTTTGGCAATTACTAGTAAACAAAGTTTTGCAGGGCAACTTGTTGAAGTTTATAGTTGAAGTTTATAGTTGAATTTTCACAAACTCGCACAAACACACACACAAGCAAAGATCTCACACGAGGTTTGCCTTTAGTCCAGCTTAGATGAAAACCGTCTTTATTGGCATCACTGGTGCCTCCTCCTCTGGTAAATCCACCATATGTAAATTACTAGCAAGTATATTATGCGCTCAGGTTATGCAAGAGGACGACTATTTCAAATCTGAAAAAGACGTCCCCTTTGATAAATCCCGAGGTGATTACGACTGGGATTGTCCAGGTGCCATTGACATGGATCAGATGATTAACGATTTAAAAAGGATTAAAAAGAATGGTGCCTTCTCTGGCAAGGAATTGACTAATTTTGAAAATGATGCAAAATTGGGTGTCTCTATTGAAACCATTCAAAAATGCCAAGAGTTGCTACCCAATTACAGCAATTTGAGAATAATTTTAATTGACGGCTTTCTCTTATTACAAAATGAGCAATTGATGGATCTGTTGGATTTCACATTGTTTTTCAAGACTTCTTATGATACTCTCAAAAGACGACGTCAGAACAGGAAGTACATTGTAGATGGCAATGACTGGGTTGATCCGCCTGGATATTTTGAAACTTTTGTCTGGCCTGGGTACTATCTTCACCATCAAGATCTCTTTGCAGACAGTGATGAGGAATCTGTGAGGATCTCTGGTGGTGAATTGAAGCTTTGCATCAAGGAGAAATGGCACATTGGTGAATTCAGCAATGATGATGATGATGATGATAACGACGACGACGACGACGAGGACCAAAAGCAGCTAGCAAACAACAACGCTAGCATTAATACACTTTTACCTTCTGTTGTTCAATTTGCCAAGGGCTATTTGGATGCTTTGGCCAGCAACCTTTAACCAATGCTGAGCAACACCGTTTGACCTTGGCTTCAACCTCTTCGCAATTGTGAAGGCATAATTCTTAAACTTTGTAATTCTAACACTTTATTTACGCTATCCAGTGATATTTGAATGGTTAGCAGGCGATGAACAGACTGGACAAAGATCAGCCGAATGACTAATTTTATATGTGTACCACGCTCTTTGGTTTTTTTCTTGCTTTGATTGTAACTGTGTTGATTAAACTGTGGACACAGCTGGACTGAACATGAACCACATTGCCACTTTCCAGGCTATCACAGATGATCTCACCGGTAAGGATAAAATTGCCAAGGTCATCCAGTACGCCTTGCGTGTTGTGCGTTTGAACTCTTCCAATCCAACGCTGATTGCAACCTTAGCAGCTTTGTCCGTTTATAGACAGCTGTTACGTGCTGGAACGGTCCCATTTAGGCTTATCCGCTTGGCCACATGGCTAAAGAATTACATAAAGGGCAAGGCCAAGATTGATGAACCGTTTATGTACATGCTCGGTAACCTCTACTACGCTATTATGGATGAATCCTTGCTTCTTTACAAACTAGGCATGTTGGCAACTAAGAAATCTGCAGAAATTGGTGGCTATTATACCGGTAAGAAGGTGTTTAACTTCTTGGAAGATCATGAGTGCTATGCTTGGTTTTGGATCATCGTTCAGGGAATGATGAGAGACTGGGAACAGCTGAGTAAGCTCAGGAGGGAGAGGGGTATTGTTAAGTTAGAGCTGGGAGTTCTTGAAAGGACGGGAAAAGTTGTTGGTGGATATGACAAAGACGCCATTAATGAAAAGAAAGAGACGTTGAAGGTGCTCGATGACAAAATCAGGCTTTTATGGGTCAATTTTGTCAGGCTTGGATGTGATTTATTCTATGACAGTGTCTTTGTGTTCCACTTGAAGCTGGACAAAAAGTGGAAACCTTTCCACTATGGTCTGGGTGTGATGAGTGGTCTACTCGGATGCTGGAAGGTGTGGGAGGCTAAGATGTGATAGATGTAGCTAAGTATAATCTACGACTTTGAACATTAGTATAATTTATAATGGTAATTGATTCAAAAGGCAATTCAAAAGAGTATTCTGTCTTGTAGCTGCTTCCACTTTGAATTCGGAAGATGGTGGTTTTATCCGACAAGTTTGATTTCTCGTGTTTTCAAGACAAAAAACTCCGTTGAAAAACCACCCAAAGCAATGCTCTCTTCTTCTTTTGCCCTTGCACGTGCTGGTGCCCGTTCCAGTGGCTCTCTATTGGGCCTTTCTAGATTTATTTCCACTGCAAAAGCTGATGCAAAGCCTATTGACACCAAGGCCAAGCCACAGGGTCAAATTCAAGGACGTTCGCCTTCCTACAGCTTATCCTCCACCGGGGAAGTTGTTATTCAGGTGGCGCCCTTAGAACGTATCAACGAATCTCAGGCAAATCAAATTAAACGTTTAATTTACCAGTCACGTAAGAGGGGTATTTTAGAGACAGACTTATTGCTCTCTAGATTTGCTGATAAATTTCTGCATAAATTAACCAAGGATGAGTTGAACCAATATGATAAATTGCTAGATGAATTAGATTGGGACATTTATTACTGGATTACCAAAAACAAAGACTACCCAGTTCCTCAGAAGTGGCAAGACAGTTCCATTTTGAAATTGTTGCAAGAGGAATGTGCCAAAACTGAGGGTATCTTGAGAATGCCTGAATTAAAGGCTAATAAATAAGAAAAGAATGATTTACTTGTGTTTGTTGTATATAGAATTGTTTATGTTTTCGTTTTAAAGTAAAATAGTCATAGAAAATAGTTTTTAGTTAGCCTTCCATCGCAAAAGGAAGGCACGTGTGCTTTGTAGATTTGGCTTTTGAATTAGAATACAATCTACACTATTTCATATAAAATGTACAGGTGGCATATTGGGAGGGAGGGAGAAAGGGGGGGTATTTACTCTCTTTCTGAATTCTCATGAGAATTCAAAGGACACCTTTGGTACTTGGAACATCGTCACCCCATTTGCTCAAGGCTTCCCTCATGGCAACAGCAAGCGCCTTAAATGCACTTTCAGCTCTGTGATGGTCATTTTTACCTCTTAAACAGTCAATGTGAACAGTCAAACCGGCAGCTGTGATAAAACTTTCCAAGACATGTTCAATCATTTCGCAGCTCAAGTCACCAACTTTTTCTCTCTTTAATCCAAGTTCAACAAATGCAAATGGTCTATTACTAACGTCAACAACTGCACGACTAAGTGCTTCATCTAGTGGAGCAAATCCAACACCATAACGCTTAATACCTCTAACTGGTCCTAAGGCTTGTTTAAATGCCAAACCCAAAGTAATACCCACATCTTCAGCGGTGTGATGATCGTCAATGTGTAAATCACCATTACATTCCAAAATTAAAGACCAGCCAGCATGCTTGGCAAGAGCATGTAACATGTGGTCAAGAAATCCAATACCAGTATTGAGTGCAATGGATCCAGTATATGTGGCACCCTTGATAGAGTCCTGTAAAACTAATGGCTCACCAGTTAGGGAAATCAAACATTGAATATCTGTTTCATTGGTGGTTCTGCGCATATGTGTCATTTCTTTTAGCGTGGTGTTGATTGGAGGTTTAATATGTCTAGAGCGTTTTTTCTCACCTTCGGAGCTGGAGCTGAGTCATTTGTTCAGTTTGCCAATTTAAATTTTATCTGATATTAATTTATAAATATATATATATAAGCTAGTCAACTAATTCAGCAGTGTTTAGCTCCGCCTCATTTAACTCTTGTATTTTTGAATCGTGGGCGTTGTCTTGAGAATCAAAGAGACCCTCTTCCTGTGCCTGCCTTTGTAGCTCCTCAAAGTCACCCTCTTCAATGACTTCCACATTCAACACACCAGCATCGCCAAGTGTATCTAGAACCTCCTCTGCATCTTCCACTGATAAATGTGCCAAAAATTCATTGACCTTGTCAATACTTTTAGATTCAATAGCAGTTCTCAACTCTGGTGATAAAGTTTTAAAGACTTGCCATTCAGGTGAATCCTCTGGAGGGACCTCAACAGAAAGCTCTTGGCCATTCATAGATCTCAATTGGATAGTTTCAACGCCTTCAATGCCATCTTCTCTTAATTGTTCCTCGGCAATTAGTGAGCATCTATGTTCAATATGCTTGACCATATTAGCCACCTCTTCTTTAAATTTAATCTTGGCTGGATTCTCACCATCTTCAATCAAATTATTGAAAAACTTGTCAAGGTATTCGGCTCTCATCTTTGGAGGCATTTGGGAAAATTCAGCTGCAGGTTGGATAATTGGCTGCACCCATTGAAGCAAAACTGCCTGGCGAACCTTCGTTTCTGCCAAAGAGATTTGGTTAGACAAGACTAAGTCAAAACATGAAATTAGAAGTGCGTCCTTTTGTTGAAGAGTGGCAATCTTTGGATGAGCCAAAATGTATTCTTTGGACTTTGCCAATGGCAAAGTTGAGAAATAAACAGTCTCCTCAAGAAGAGTGAGTTCATCCTCAGGTGATGATGCAGCGCTGGCTGTAGTGGCAACAGTTGTAGCAGCGGAACTGGTATTTGAATCTAAAGCTCCTCTTTGCACTGAAGCTGAGGTGGAAGGTGTGTTGATGGTCTCTACCGTTGTTGTACTTGCCTTTTCATCGCCCTTATTAATAAAAGAGCTATTCCAGCCTTCGTGGTAATCTTCAGATGTGATTTTCTCCTTGTCCTGCTCCTCTAGCTCTTTCAACTTACCAGGGATTTCTAACAAAACTGAATCAATTTTAGCCTGGTGGATTTGAATTCGTTGTCTCAGGTTGGTATCATCAATAGTTTCATCAGCTTTTTCCATGTCAGACTCTACCTGTTCAAAGAGATCCTCAATCATCTCGTTGTAGGTTGGCGTGTCAGGGTTTTCCTCCAAAAGGCACTTTTCAGCGGCATCAAAGCCAGCTAAAACAGACACCCTAGTGGCCTTCTTTGAAAGGTCCTCCTTGCTAGCAAGCAATTGCAAAACACGCTTTGTCAACTGCGTGTACATTTCCTGCTGCACATTGAGGCCCTTCACCTGCGATTGGCGTTGCATACGCTTTTCATGGATATCTCTCTGTTTCCAGCGAATGAAACTCTTCTTGTCCACATTTGGATGCACCTCCACGTCTGAGTCGTCAGAAAGCTCAATATTGTCCCACTTGGAGTAGTCAATGGCCATTTTGTTCTCTTATTTTGCCGTCAAAGTTGGTTCAATGAGTTGGGCGCGTTCTCGGCTTTTGAAGTGGAGCAAGTGCAATAACAGGTGGCAATTTCAGGCGGAATTTTGTGGATTTATGCCTATTCTGGATCTATTGAAAGTTGATACTTACTGGTGAAGTTTTTGGCAGTAACTGGAGCTTTTGATTATGCTTTTACCTCGTATGCAAGATTTGATACTAGGTTTACCTCTCGAATCCAAAGGCAAATAAACCACCAAGACAATTTTTTAATATTATTAAAATTTCAAATACACCATCTAGCTACCAGAGTGGTTAATTTTTAGCTTGCAACGGTTTCTATTGACGCCATCTGTGTTTGGTGGAACCTTCATGAGCAAACTCGGCGTGGTGCGCGTTTCGGCCAATTAAAACAAGTTAGAGCCAATTGGCAAAATAGCAAAAGAGAACAATAGACAACAGGATGAGCCCTCCAGAACGCAAAAGGCGAGACAACTTGAACGAGAGGATTCAGGATCTTTTGGAACTGATCCCCCAGAGCTATTTCCAGGATAAGTCAACGGGTACTAAAGATGGCCGTCCAAACAAAGGACAGATTTTGAGCAGGTCTGTGGACTACATTTTGTATTTGCAGAACGAAATCGATAAGCGCAACAGAGCTGAAGTTGAACTATTGTTAAGACTAAGGCAAAAGGACGGCCAAGCTGGTGCAGAGACCGCCAACGATGACATTCATACCACCGCAGAGATACTCTTGCAGGAGTTAGGCATTGGTCCACTTTCATGATGGTGGCATTCTGTACAGCTAGACCTTTTTGAAAATTTGTGACTTTATGGGAAGTTGCGGCTACGTGGGGTACTCAGTTCGTTTTACAAAGGCTTATCAATTCATATTCCATCGCTTTTGATTGTGTGTACAAAGGGAAAGTGTCGTTTCCGGTGTATGCGCCACGTGGCGCATACAGGGGGGCCGCTTGGCAAGGAAGTCTATACGGTTGCTTTTTAATTTACTCTATCTTTTTAAATTTAATATAATTTTATCTAATCTGCATCAATCAGCAATCTAATTGTTCCCTTGTGCAATGGCCTTTTCTGTGTGTGTGTCAATGTCATCAGATTCCCATGGGTATGCAATCCATCTATCTTGAACATCCTCACCAGAGATATAGATACCACCGTTCATAAGAGATTCATCTAATTGTGCTCTCTTTTCCTTTAATTTATTATGAACAACAAAAATGCTAAATTTTGTTTGCTTCATTTGGTCAAGTCTGTTCAAATTTTGAGCTTTTTCATAAACATCTGCATATAATTCACGCAGGGCATAGTGCAAGGTTGTTCTAGTGTCATCAACTTCATCCACAATTAAAACGTTTTTACCAATGAGTGAATCAAAATGTTGTTCAAGAGCACCAAAGTCAAGCCACTGGGTACGCACAACTTCTTTACCAATAGAATCTTCACCCGTGCCCATATCTTCATAAAGTGATAAACCAATAGCTTGAATTGGGATGTTTTTTGATCCTTCAATTTTAAGGAATGAACGAATAATACGTGATGGGATGAATCCACCACCACCAATAGCAATAATAACATCTGGCTTGCCAACAGTCTTTAAAATTTCCTCTGCTGATGATTGACAGAGTTTGTGAATACAGTTGTAAGAAATATAAAGCTTGTCACTCATTCTGGTTCTTGATTTTTTAAAAGTGGGCACCAAAGTAAATTGAAAATTACAATTAAAATTAAAATTAAATTCTAAATTTTTTAAAAAAAAGGAAAAAAAAAAAAAAAAAAAAAAAAATTTAACGTTTCTTTTTTTTTCTTCGTATATTTATATCACATGATCTAGCATGCGTGATTTGCTCAGCATGTGGAAACCCAACACCCCAGATCCACATCCCATCGCTTTTCGCCTTCAAACACATCATCTTTAATTTTTATATCACCTCCAAGTCTCTTTGTTTGCATATACTTACGACCATCTTTCCAAACCGCTAGCATACCCTCGTAAACAGCGGCCATCCACTCTCCTTTGGCCTTGACCCAGCCAACAGCACCACCAACTTGCCATGGCATTAACATGGCTCGACCATTATTTGTCAAAACATGAATCTCTCCTGATTGAGTCCCAATTAAATGATAAATATTATTCTGCCATTTACTCGAAGAAATGGATAGGATCGGTGAGGAAAACACATGTTGCCAATTTGCTGTGTGTAAAATATTTGATCTGATTTCAAAGGCCTCCAAATGGTACATATGAACAAAAGTATTTGAAACAACAGATTTAGGAAATGTACAATGGGCAGTTGGAGCATATGGTAAAGTTGTTGATGGTATGTAAAGTTCCCATTCATGTTCATCATTACTTAATGATGAAACTATCCTTTTTAAATTTGAATTATTATTATTATTATTATTATTATTATCGTCATCATCAGCTGATTCAGGTATGGTAATAATAGAAGAAACTAATGTTGGCAAGCCATGTTTAGGTAATGCAGGATATGGATGAGATAGCATAGAAATTTTTCGTTTCTTAACAGCTGTGACACTTGATTTAGTTGTCAAATTGGTTGTTGTTAACAAGGTTGGTGTTACCCTTTTCTTACCAGACTTTGTAATTGTTACCTTTTGATTTAAAATTATTGGAATTTTCCTATCAGGATGTTTCTTTGATCTTGGTTGTAAAACATTAATCTTTGCCGGTTCAACATTTGTAAAAATTGCTGGTTTTGCATTCATTAATTCTTTAAATTTATCACCATTGCCTGATTTATCTAGTTCACGAATTTTCATTAATGCAACACTTTCATTTATTCTATTACCGCTATCTTCATTACCCCATTTTGCTAATAAATTTCTATGCTCTTGCCAATCTAAAACTCTACCTAATTCACCTTCTTCAAAATTAATCCAAACAACGCTACCATCAGCAGAACAAATGTAAGCCTCATGACCATTTTCATTCCAAGAAATATCAGTAATGGCAGATGATGCTAATTCTGTAATAACTGCCAATGGTGTTGGGCAATTAGTTGACCATAAAGTTAATGTTCTATCCTGACCAGCAGTGAAAACAATACAATCTATTCTACCATTACCAACATCATATAATCTTGGACTGAAACGACAAACCTCACAGGGTAATCTATGACCAACTAAACTTGTGAATTGATCCCATTGACCACGTTTAATAATTACATTTACACCAATGCCATTATTAACACCATTGGGTATACAAAGCCAACTACCATCAGGAGACCAACTTGAACGTCTAAAGTATGTTGTCGCTGGAGATTTTTCAAATGGCTTTTTAATTATAGATTCTAAAACACCATTTGAATGGAAAACTCTTATTGAATGATCATCAGAACAAGTTGTAAAATATTTACCAGTTGGATCAAAAGACACACCCTTAACGTGAGATTCATGATACAACGTCTTTATTTTTTCAAATTTACCCGTTGACCAAATAATAATTGATCTATCAAGACTAGTAGAAATTAAAAGTGAGTCATCAGGCGACCAATCAATATCTTGAACATCGTTATCATGTGCTGATAATCTTTTAACTACAATCCAATGGGGATAATTTAATAACGTTGACTTTTCTAAATCTTTCTCCCAAATTAAAACTAGTTTATCATCACTACCAGAGGCTAAATATCTACCATTATGAGAAAATTTTACACAGGTAATGGCACCATCATGCCTTGACATTGATGCTAGCTCACGTTTACTATCTTTATCATAAAGTGTTATTTTACCATCCATACTACCAACAGCTAATAAATTATCAACATTGGAATTAATTGAATACACAGGTACACTACCACGCTGTTTAATTACACGCATTACACAAAATAAAAGAAAATACAATACACAAAGAGAAAAATCAAGGGCCACCCGTCGCAGCCACAAGGGCGCGCCATGGTAATAAAAAAGCCCTTCATTCTGGCACGTGACTTCCACGTGATCTACTGCCACCACCCGAGCGGTTCTGCTGACCCACCACGAGAGCCAAAAGAGAGTGGTGTGCATCGCTGCTGGATGCTGCTCGGGCTGTTCCATTTCATCCAGGCGTAAACTGCCTGCTAGAAATAGTGTTGTATATTCTTCATCTAAAATGCTCTCACCATCCAAGAGAAATTCTGAATTTGCCGTTGATGGTGGAGGCGTATCCATCCCGAAAGTGTCATCAGCTGGAGTCTCAAGCTCTGGCAGACTAACACCATCTGGACGTGTTGGAACCGTTACTTTATCACCTCTAATTGATTTTAATAAGGCCTGTTCAAGTTCTAAAACGTATTGTTCTAGATTTTCAACATGTCGACGCTTCTTCTCTCTAGAGGCATGTGCTGCTCTTCGATTACGAAGTATGCGTTCAACGCGGCGCTGTTCTTTTTCTTCTTCGGTTCTAGCCCGCTTTCTTGGTGGTAGTTTCGGTTCCATGATCGGTGGCTGTTGGGGGGGGTTGTTTGGCTCTGAAGGGCGGAAATAAAAATCGGGGCGAGCACAGCGCCTTTTATATTTTTTTTGCACGGTCACGTGCCAGTACTCAAATTACTTCGATGCATATGCAGCTTGTGCTGAGTTGGGGAGAGACAACACACTATAAATGGACAATTGTCCTCTCTGATAGAAGTGTAGTTTTGCACCTGGCTTAGAATATAGCCTGCATCGAGGAAACTAACTCAAATGGGACTTTGCAGAGGAAGCCCGTTTTGCCTTCTTCATTTATATTCAATGGTACCATTTTAATTTAGTTTTGTCGGTCCAATAGCGGCAATCTTGACCTATTATGTCTGGCACGGCCGAATTAGGAAGGAGCCACATATTTAGGGCATTGTGTGCGCATCACTTTGCCGAAAGCGGTTATATAACTGGAGTGGCAGACGAACTTATGGCTGGTGTGATATGTATACATAGCGATTTTTGCCCTTACATTTTCAAAATTCACATTCACATATAAAAAAAACTTACTTGCTCTCTTTATGGCTGGAAGTCACCGTGGGCTTTATCATGCTGGATTCATTACCAACGCCTGTGGTCTGCGCCTGAGGTTCCTGCCCCAGTGCATCCTCTTGCGCTGTTAAACTATCAAGATCTTCCTCAGCATGCTTTTGATCCTCGTGGGTGGCTTCTAGCTTCTCTCCCTCTTCTTCTTCTTCTTCTTCTTCCTCCTCCTCCTCGTCTTCCTCTTCATCGGCAAATCTCACACTGCGAACACTACGATTCCCACTGGCATCACTGACATATCCATCATCCTCCCTAGAAGAAGATAACTTGGTAGTTTCCTCTCCATGGTCAAATGATGCTGATCGCGATGATAAAGCTGGTTTAACATTGTCTTTACTATCAACGACCAATTTTGCCCTTCTACACCATCTTCTTCTTCTAGTATATTTACCAAATCCATCTTCTGTACTACCACTCTTCCAATAATTATCAAAATAAACCCAACCTTCACCTTTTTTAACTAATGCACCATCATTAGTCCAATCCATCCACCAATCACTCTCCCAAATCCATTTCATACCATCAACTTTTGGTAATTCAAATTCTTCTGGTGCAGTAGTTTCATTTAAATATTCATCAGTATATGGTGTACGTTCATATGATAATAAATTTGGTGTCCATCCAACACCAAGCCATTTACGTTGATTTTCATATATAGTATATGTATAATTAACAGTTGATGGCTTTTGAATTGTTGGTGGTGGTGGTGGTGTTAATAAATGCCTTGTTATTCTTGAATAATGTGAATGATATGATAATAAAAATAAAATAATAACTAAAATTAATTTATTTGGTGTTAATAAATAGGCAATGATAATATACGCAGGCGTTATAAATATTGATGTAAATAAAAGCCTTTTAAGTTCAGTTGAATTAAGTGATGGTATAGGTGATAAAAGTAATGATAATTTTTCACTTAATTCACTTAATGTTGAAAGTATATCTTCAAGTGTAACTTCATCATCTTTACTATAAGTTGTTGCCTCTGAATATAACCATAAAAATAAAATTGGTATTAAATGTCCAAAATAACGTATAATTATATCATAATATAATATATTAATAGTTACTATTAATAATACTAATATTGATTGCTTTGGAACATCCCATGTTAAAATTGAAATTAATTTAAGCGTTAATTTTAAATATGGATAGGCTCTTAAAAGTGCATTGGAAACTGATGGTGGAGTTGAGGCAAGTAATGGTGTATTTTTTGATAATGCCTTGTCGACATTACTCTGGCTAAAATTTCCGGGTATGCTGTCCGTGAAATGAACCTTGGGCGTTTCTGACTCCATAACAATTGGTTAAATTACTAGATGCTCTAATCTCACGCCAAAATTTTCAACTGCACAATGTCGCGCCATTTGGCGCAGCATTTCAGTAAAAACTATACAAATAAAGTCTCAAAACTTTTCTCTAGCATTTTATGTTTGACACAACTACTTATTTAATTTTACGGTAAACTTTATTTTTAAGTTAAATATATTAAAAACAAAAACAGAAGAACCCCTCAAGCGGTTTCACATACTGGATTGCTTAATGGTTCTTTTATAGAGTAAATCCTTTATTCAAACACCGGCACTTATAACCAAAAATTTTTATAGAATAATTACTATTGACAAAATATTTGTTTTTTAACCTTTTGATTCATTCCTAAAATCAGTCTATGCGGCTCTAACCATAACGAAGATGCCGAGCATACACACTTGTTCCAATTCAAAATTGCCAATCTTAGCTACAAAAAAAAACATATTTACCAACTTAAAACAATTTAAACTTCAAGTCTTTGTTATTACCTTCTCATACCCCTAGCAAAATCCCTTTTGGAATCCATATTTATCTCGAGGTAACCGTACACCAGCCACACATCAGCCACATAATGCTCCCAAAATAGAAACTTTGTGACAACGGTAGAGTTGCAATGGTATTCTTTGTCTTTTACCTTTTTCAAAAAAACCCTTTAAAAAAACTGAAATAGCTAAAACTATAAATCAGTAATATTTGATTATAATAAATGAGTTTTAAATTTTTTAATAAAAAAATTAAAAAAAATTCGTAAGAATACTCAAAAACTGAAAACAAAACACATGAAATTTTTTTTGAAAGGGCAAACATTCTTAAATTTAAGAATCGTTTTTTTTCCTTCAAAGATTCAATTACTAATTCTGTAACTATTTAAAGTAATTTGTCTCACTACAATGTTTTCTAATTTTTTTTTGATTTTTTTTAAGATTTTTTAAAGCATAATTTGTTAAAACTCAAACGAAAAAACATTGATTTTCAGAACAATGATTGAACAAACTTTGTTTCATTATCTATCTATATACTTTTTTAAATATTATTTTTTATAATTTTCTTTGATACAATTTTTGTCTAATATAAGATTTGAAAATCAAATTGTCCAAAAGTTCCAACGCTGGGGGGGGGGGGGGCAATACCAATAAATTTATCAGTGTTATAATTTCAAAAAAATTAATACGGAAACCATTTATGAAGAGAAGAAAATGTAAAATTATACAAAATTTTTACAGAAGATGCCATTGACCACGCTTTATATTAAAACCAGAAAATTTGGGAATTTAGATGCTACATGCGTAGAAGAAAAGCCAATAAAAAAATACGAATTACTTAGTCCACTTTGTTATTATATAATGTTTTGCCTATTTTAATATCAAAAACTTAAATTTTTTTGCTTCAACATTACAGCCCAGCCGTACTTCCTTATAAATTACAGAATGAAATTTATTTTCACTCAAATTATGAAACCTGATTATGCAAAACGTGAAACCACTAAAACAAAAAAAACTTTTGCAACTTTGAAAACTTAATTTAAAGTTCAATTTAATTTTAAAAGTTTAATATTCTGTGAATTTTGCTGCGATGGTTAGTGATATTTTTTCTTTACCTTCCGGCTGCTCAAAATGCGACGGTAAAATAATGCAATTAATTATTTATACAGATAACACCAACTATCAAATAAATAGAAATTAAAAAAAATAAAAGGTTTTAACTTTTTTGTTTTACCATTCACGTGGAATTATTGACTCATTTATAGATTTAGTCGATCAGGAATTTTTTTGAGAAACACTGTTTGTATTAAAAAATAACATTTTTTGTTAAATACTTGAATATGCATATGATATAAGTTGCATGTTATTGATTGAAAACCATTTTATTAAAAATTTAATCAAACATTTGACATAGTCTGTTACAGCTGTGCAATAAAAATGCAAGGCAAATTATACATGCAACGATGGTATTAAATAAATTTATTTTACTTTTAATTTTTGAGGCTTATTTCAAAAAAATTCTTAACTAGCTGTGTAAGCGGCAGCAGATGCAAGTAGGTTAAATGTTTTATTTTAATTGCCTATCTCTTCCGTATACAAAATTGAGCAAATGCACGTGCGTGGGATTTCAAAATTCCAGCCATAACTCTGCTCCAGAATTTTAAAAAGATACTTGTATTTTTGCATAATTATTTCAAAAGTTGCAAGAAAGATAAAAATTAACCCCTCCCTTTCAACTTGAAATTTTTTCTTTTTTTTTTTAAGATTACGGTACTAATGTGGTATATTCTCTACATTTTTTGAACGAAACATTATATGTAAATTGTAAACTAGGGGTTTGCCACAAATACACACCTCACTGAAAGCTTTTTGTTTTATCAAATTTATTTTTAATACATTATTTTTTTTAAATTTTGTCTCTTTCCTTTCTTAGCAAGGAAAATCACATTAGTGGGTCAATTTTTGCTGTTGGGGCTAAAAATAGCCTATCTGCCTAATTTTGCGAGCGAAAAAATATATCCCGTGCGCATGGATGTTTCTGTTAAGAAAGTTTATTTTAATGCTCCGTGGGAAGTGAGTGTAAGTGTTATACGCTAAATGGAAACCAGATTTTTTAAAATACACTATTCTTTTTGTTGGTGTTTTTTTGCTTTTGGTTTGCTTTACTTTGGTTTTCTTTAATTTAATTAGTTTTAATTTGCTTTGCTTTTGTATTTTGTTCAAAGCTTGTAACCAAACATGCAAAAAGGCCCTGTCCCACAACTTTTTGTGTCCTTTCTTTTTCTGGGTTAACTGTTGTTTTTGCCGGCGTATTAATTGCGAGAAACTTCGTCACGCTTTTTATTTTATACAATTTTTATATTTTGCTTTTTTTTATTTATTAACTACTTTGTCAAAATTGGCTCAAAATCTGCCCAAACTACTATTTCATTTTAAACCAATGACATGCAACTCAATTTCGCAAAACCACCTCTATTAATTAAATTGTCAAAAGAGATCGACGCGTGTTTTTGCTACGCCTCGTCATGAAACTCAACAATTTTATGCATCTCGGTTATGAACCTGTCAAATTTCATCCCAGGGTCCCTGCATTTTTTTTTTTTTTGTCCACAATCTGTTTGGAAGCTTGGAAACAATTTAAATAGAGCTGTTTTCTTCATTTATTTCAAAGTTTTTAATCATCAAATATTTATATGTTATTACCGGTTATATCTTGTGCAATTTTGGCCTTAACTGGTTCTGCTTATGCTGATGGCAAACAAGGTAAGGTTAACACGGCCAACATGGGCTGTGATTTATCAGGTCTCAGTGCCACTCCTGGTATGAAAGCCAGATTTTTTTCATATTCCTACGATGATCAATCAGATTATTCTAATCCATCTTTTTACGCCAGTGATTACACTAACGGTGGTCTTGTTACGACTGCCCTAGTTAATAATCCAAATTTTTATTACACAAATCATGCTTCCACTACCGCTATAGGTGAAGTTTATGGCGTCAACATTGAAGCAACTAATTTTGCAATGGATTTGACAGGTTACTTTTATGGTATGTTTGCAATAGCGCTTACTTAATTGCCGAGCACTTTTTCTTTTAAAAAGTTTTTCAATTTACTAACAACTTTTTTTTTCTTTTTTTTCACAGCCGAACAAGATGGTCTTTATACTTTTGACATGTCCGTTATTGATGACGGTGCCATGGTTTGGTTGGGTTCAGGTGGTTTCAACTGTTGTGATCCTGATCTTTCCACACTTGGTTCAGCCGATATGTCAATTTTGTTCGCTACAAAAAATTTCAACGGTGAAACAGCATCACGAGAATCATGGGTTTACATGGAAGCAGGATTTTACTATCCTATGAGAATTGTTTACATCAATACTATTTCAGATGGTGCCATGCAATTTACCATCACTGATCCAAAGGGTAATACCGCTCCAGTTGCTGACTATGTTTATCAATTGAGTGGTAATTCAAAGGGTAGTTGTCCAGCATCTTCCTTTTCAACTTCAATGTCTTATAGTACTAGTTTTGATACTAAAATTGCTGCAGGTGAAACATATTACTCGCCAATCACCACCACCATTTCTGGAATTGCAACAGTTTACGTTGTTGCAACAGTTGGTGTTAACAGTATTGCCAGCGGTGCCATCACTGTCACAACAACTTGGACAGGAACGGCATGGTCAACATCTACTGGCGAAACTGTTATAAATAATAATGCAGAAACTGCGGTGTACATCTACAAACCGAAAATGTCCACATCATATGTTTATGGTACTCAAACAGGTACCTCCTATGTTACTGAGAATGGATCTATTTATGAAGTTAATTATGTTCCAGCTTTGCAAACATCCTACTCAGTTTGGGATCAAACAGGATATTCTACATTTACTTCTACTGGCCAATATTATGGTACATGGGTTCAGGTTTATGGTCCATCTTTAAGTAATTCTTACATTTTTTCAGGAACTAAAACTAAAACTGTCACCACTACAGTTACTTCTGTCGATGCCTCTGGCTCTACTCATTATTCATTACAAAATAATGTTTTCATTCCACCACAAACTACTGTAACTAGTACATGGAACAAGCTTGCGTTTTCTTCTACAACCGAAATATTTTCTAATTCCAATGGTAATGCAGCTCGGGTTATTTATTATCGACCAAAAATGTCAACAGTCACAACATACTGGACCAATCAATGGGAATATTTGTCTACATCTACTGCTGTTTACTCCGGTGTGTCAGGTTCCGCATACTCTCAATTGGTTATTTATGATTACAGGGCTCCACGTCAAACATCTTTTTCTATTGTGAAAGATGCCACAGCAGCCACTACAGTTACCTCTACAAACACAAAGCATGATACTCAAACTGAATTAGTGATTATCAAAATTCCTTCAGTTACCTCCTTTATTTCAACTCAGCAATATGAATATGCATGGGAAACATCTACATCATATCAATGGGCTTCTTCTACCAATGCTGCTGGTGAAGTTGTTGGCTATTGGGGTGGTATTTTGATTGTTCCAACATATTCCCAAAATGTTCAACAATGGTCAAACCAATATACCTCTCAATCTACTTCATACAACTCAGCTGCAAATACATACGTTATTTATAAATGGGTTCCATCTTATTCTCATTCTGTTTCAATTTGGGATAGGGATTATTATACTACTTCTACCGGCTCATTAGTTTTTACTGATTCTTTGGGTGTTTTGACTACTTCTACTTACGTGCAAGTTATCAGACCACCATTTGCCACAACAACCAGAACATGGCCAAAACCATTTACCACTACTATGACTACTTTGTTGACTTATACAGATGAAAACGACTTAGCAGTGACATCTTCGAAGATCATTGTGGAGGTTCCAGATACCAATAAGATTATCAACTCTTGGACAACTTCAACTTCATATATTGCATGTTCATATAATGCAACTGTCAGTACTTCATTTATTGAAACTACAGTTGATGGTTCTGCAACAACAATTGGATATGAAATTGATTTGACACCTAATCCTACTTGTTTCTTACCACCTGCAACATCAACTTTGTCAGCACCAAGCTCTGCTGCACCAAGTTCTGTTGCTCCATCATCTGCTGCACCAAGTTCTGTTGCTCCATCATCTGCTGCACCAAGCTCTGCTGCTCCATCATCTGCTGCTCCATCATCTGCTGCACCAAGCTCTGCTGCTCCATCATCTGCTGCTCCATCATCTGCTGCACCAAGCTCTGCTGCTCCATCATCTGCTGCACCAAGCTCTGCTGCTCCATCATCTGCTGCACCAAGCTCTGCTGCTCCATCATCTGCTGCACCAAGCTCTGCTGCTCCATCATCTGCTGCACCAAGCTCTGCTGCTCCAACCTCTGCTGCACCAAGCTCTGCTGCTCCATCATCTGCTGCACCAAGCTCTGCTGCTCCATCATCTGCTGCACCAAGCTCTGCTGCAAGCTCTGCTGCACCAAGCTCTGCTGCTCCATCATCTGCTGCACCAAGCTCTGCTGCTCCATCATCTGCTGCACCAAGCTCTGCTGCTCCATCATCTGCTGCTCCATCATCTGCTGCACCAAGCTCTGCTGCTCCATCATCTGCTGCACCAAGCTCTGCTGCTCCATCATCTGCTGCACCAAGCTCTGCTGCTCCATCATCTGCTGCTCCATCATCTGCTGCTCCATCATCCATGATTTCAACAGTTACTTCCGTTGATTCAACTGGCTGTGGTTCCAGTACTTACACCACTGTTGCAGAAACTACATTATCCAATGGTGCTGTTTCATCTGTTGCTGTTGTTGTTTTGGAGTCACCAGCTGCAACATGTGGCATCACCTTTACTACAACCGAAACGGCTAGAAATTGTGGTTTTACAACTGTGACAACTAATATTGCAACTGTTGATTCAACAGGCAAGTATGTGAATGCTACTCTTGTTATTATTGAGACTCCAGATGAAACATGCTTTTCACTTCCATCAAGCTCAGTTGCTCCATCATCTGCTGCAGTTCCAACTATCACTTCTACCATTTTGAGTGGTTGTGGTTCCGTTGCAACTACATACACCAAGACAGATGTTATTTTGACCACAGTTTCAGGTGTTTCCGGTGCTGTTGCCACCAGTTTTACAGCAATTGTTGTTGTTGAACAGTCACCATATGCTATGTGTCGTTCATCACTTGCACCAGAGTCATTTGTTTCATCATCTGCTGCACCAAGCTCTGTTGCTCCATCATCTGCTGCACCAAGCTCTGTTGCTCCATCATCTGCTGCACCAAGCTCTGTTGCTCCATCATCTGCTGCACCAAGCTCTGCTGCTCCATCATCTGCTGCACCAAGCTCTGCTGCTCCATCATCTGCTGCACCAAGCTCTGCTGCTCCATCATCTGCTGCACCAAGCTCTGCTGCACCAAGCTCTGCTGCACCAAGCTCTGCTGCTCCATCATCTGCTGCACCAAGCTCTGCTGCTCCATCATCTGCTGCACCAAGCTCTGCTGCTCCATCATCTGCTGCTCCATCATCTACTGCAGTTCCAACTATCACTTCTACCATTTTGAGTGGTTGTGGTTCCGTTGCAACTACATACACCAAGACAGATGTTATTTTGACCACAGTTTCAGGTGTTTCCGGTGCTGTTGCCACCAGTTTTACAGCAATTGTTGTTGTTGAACAGTCACCATATGCTATGTGTCGTTCATCACTTGCACCAGAGTCATTTGTTTCATCATCTGCCGCACCAAGCTCTGCTGCTCCATCATCTGCTGCACCAAGCTCTGCTGCACCAAGCTCTGTTGCTCCATCATCTGCTGCACCAAGCTCTGCTGCTCCATCATCTGCTACTCCGTCATCTACTGCAGTTCCAACTATCACTTCTACCATTTTGAGTGGTTGTGGTTCCGTTGCAACTACATACACCAAGACAGATGTTATTTTGACCACAGTTTCAGGTGTTTCCGGTGCTGTTGCCACCAGTTTTACAGCAATTGTTGTTGTTGAACAGTCACCATATGCCATGTGCGAATCCTCAGGTGCCCCAGCTTTATCCGTTATTACAACAACCAGTATTGATGCAACATGTGGTAAGCCATCCAAACATGTGACAACTTCTACAAAAACTGTTTCCGGAACTGAATCATTAGTTTCTGTTGTCGTTTTGGCTACGCCAGCTTCATCTTGTGGAAATATTTCTGAGAATACCTTCACTTCAAAGTCAACATTAACAAAAACTGTTATGTGTACAAAGTGTGAAAACACCACTTACAACACAGCTGTAACCACAGTTACCGATGGAATTACCATTACAACTACTGAATGTGTTGTGAAGACATCAATCTCAGAAGTCCACACATCAACAGTGTTTGATAGAACAATTACAGCTGATTTGCCAGTTACAGTCACCACAGATTGCTCAACAGGCAATTTGATTTCGCCATTAGTTGTTGTTACTGTTCCAGCCACTTCCAACAATGTCTCCGCAACTAATAACAATATCGGTGCTACTGTTGCATTGACCGCACAAACTACAGGAGAAATTATTGGTGGCACAAGAGGTTCTTTGACTATTGGAATGGCATCATTTACCAACTCAGTTTCCGCTAGTCAGGATATATCATTTAGTGCTCCATCAGGTATTGACCATACTCAAACATCCATTTCTGGCACATCTACATTCGCTCCAACTTCTACACCTGAAGTTTACGAAGGAGCAGCAGCAGCATCAATCAGCTTGAACATGTTTATTCCAGGGATTGCTGCAATTGCCATTTTAATGTAAAATTCACAAAACACTATTTTCATGACTTTTTGGAAAATGTTTATACTTTCATATCTTATATAAATTTTTATATATTTTTATCCAGTTTTTTTTAAAAATGAAATACAGTGTTGTAAAAAAATTAAATTTGCCTTTTTTGATATTCGTTCTTAGCTACAGCTATAAAATCTTATTTTAAAATTTCATGCCTAGTGTGCGGCTGGACCTGTTCTCAGCTTCAGAAAGTAGTCAGAAAAAGCGGTCTTATTGAACCATACTGATCGGCTCAACAAGAGGCTACAATAAAAATTAACCTACTCAAATTTATCCATGAAAAAGAATAGGCACTCTATGTCCACATTGGACAACGTTGCCACGCTTACGTAGACAGAGACGTGGCACGAGCGGGCTTGATACCAATCTACGTCAGATATACTCTATTCAATAGTAATCATGGTGTAAATTCAAATGGATAAAAAATGGGAGGACAATTTTTATCATGCTGGGACATATATTTGGCTCTTTTGCACAATTCTTGCAACTTTTTCCATGTCGCAAAATTTGTAGGTTGAGTTTTTGCACCTTGCCACCACACAGCATGGATGCCAATTTAGAGCTTCAAAGCGCTCATACACGATCTTTATTGATAAGATTACCTGCAAATGTTGAAATAGACTACGAGGGCCAAAATATTGGATCGATAACACTTCCAAATGACTATTTTAAGTCAACAACACTGCCACCTATCAAAAGACAGCCAGAAATAACACTTGATGACACCACCTATACTCTTCGAACAGTGAGGCCAAACGTGAATAACACTTTTGTCTTTAGTGAGCGTGATTTACCAACTAGTGAACGAGGAACCTTCCATACCCAAATGGCTGAATTACCATCCCAGCCAAAATTGCAGTCGTTAAATAAGGATACCCAATTCCACGAGGCTACCTGGACATCAAAAAAAAATGAACCTGATGAAGAAGTTGAACATTCTAGACAGTGGACATATGCACGTACCATTCCTAAAAAGACGGCAATCGTTGGTCAAGTTACCAAAGAGTGTAGTTTAATACCTAAATCATTAAGTAACAATAGGGCTAGACTTGAAGCACAGAAAAAAATTTTAAAGGGTATGGTTAAGAGAACACATATTAAAGTCGTTGATACTAAGGAAGTTGGACGTATGCATGGTAAGGCAACGCCAAACATTCAAACTGGTGGTTCCTTTGCTTTGAGTAAGGCACTGGCAAGAAAGAAGGCCATGAAGGAAGAGGGCCGCCATGCCAGACTGGAAAAGAACGAATTATTGGAAAAGATCTTGGAATGTTTCAAAGAGTACGAATATTGGAGTTTGAAAAATCTAAAGCTAAGGCTAAAGCAACCAGAGCAGTATTTGAGAGAAATTCTAGAGGACGTTGCCCAGATGGAAAAAGGTGGTGTTTTCTCACAAAAGTGGAGACTTAAGGATGCATACAGGAAAACCATTCAAGCCGAAAATAGTGGATTTAAAAAGGAAGAAGAAGAAGAAGAAGAAGACGAGGACGAGGACGAAGACTTGGACATGGAAGACGTTGCCGGTTTATAAACTTCATCAACTATCATAATTATTTACATATATATATATATATATATATATATGCCAACTAACAGAGTATATAATCCCTGATATAATTGTGGCTTACGTAAAGCCACGTGACCCACCTCCACCTCCACGCCGCGACACTCTCTGATTGGGAATTGAATGAATTTGAGCTTTGATTTCGGATTGATTCAACCTCTACAACGCTTCAGAACGACGACAATGACCTCAGGTATGTAGATTTTTTTACTGGTCAACTCAAAAATTGCAGCATTTGTAGCTGCAATTTTTTTTTCCTCTTTGGTATTACTAGTCTAACAAATTTTAAACTTTTTGCAGTTACCTCTTTGCAGGAGCCACTGACAGATGCCGAACAGAAGTTCTATAGCTCTATCTTTGCCACTCTTGATCCTAATAATTCCGGAATGGTGTCAGGTGGTGTTGCGAGACCATTGCTTGAGGCCTCTGGATTATCAACAGACACATTAGCTGAGATTTGGGGTCTGGCAGATAGTGCCAATCAGGGTTATTTAAGTCAATTCTCTTTTTGCATTGCAATGAGATTGATTTCTCATGCTCAGAATAAAGATCCAATTTCAATTGAATCTCTAAACTTGGCGGCGCCATTGGCAACTTTTAAAAGCATCAAGGTGAGCAACACAGGAAGTGGACTTTTGAGTCCTCCAATTAATTCAAGAGTCTCATCTTCTTCATCATTCCAATCTCAAACTTCTACTGGGAGTGTGCAACAAGGCCCTATTGTGCCATTGATAAATCGTGCTCAGGCACTAAATTTAGCTAAAATGTTTGATAAAGCCACCAATGGCAATCCAATTTTATCAGGTGCACAAGCACGAGACATTTTCATGAGGGCAAGATTGCCAATTCAGGTTTTAGAAAAAATTTGGAATCTTGTTGATCAAAATGGTAAGGGTGAGCTTTCAAAGCCAGAATTCATTGTTGCCATGCATTTGATTCAGTCTTTCTTATCAAAAAGTATGACGACAGTTCCAACGGCTTTATCTGAACAATTGTGGAATACTGCACGTAATACGGGAATACAATCAGCTGTGTCTTCACCAGTGCCTGTCAGATCACCAACGACACCATCTGGTAAAAGTACATCCCCTGTTTCGAGCCAAACTCAAACTCAAGCTCAATTGCAACCACAGATTTCTGGTAGTGCCACTGCATCACATAGGACTAATTTAAACACCTGGATCATGTCCACTCAACAAAAGGATCAATACGGTGCTATTTTTGAAACTCTAGATAAGCAGCATATGGGTTACATCTCTGGCGGTGAGGTTGTTAACTTTTTAATGACTTCAAAATTGCCAAATGCTGTTCTTGCAAATATTTGGGAATTGGCAAAACTCGATCAATCTGATACTTTCAGCAAGCAAGAATTTTCAATTGGTATGTATTTGGTTCAAAAAAAGATGGCCGGTTATGAGTTACCAGAAGAAACCCCTGTTGAATTGATTCAAAGCAGTTCTGTTTTGGAACAACAACCACACCAACCACAACCACAACCACAACCACAACCACAACCACAACCACAACCACAACCACAACCACAACCACAACCACAATCAATTTTACAACCTCCTCCATCAAATCAACAATCTTTTGCTTCTGCCAAGGCAGAATCTGCACCACAGAGGACTGCTTCACACATGGATGATCTTTTAGGAATTTTTAAAACCGCTGATCCTGTTGCTCCTCCAATTGCACAAGAGGCTAGATATGGAAATCAAATCCAAACTCCACTTGCACCAGCACCTAGAACTCAAACTTTACCTGATGGACAGTTTGTTCCAATGTCTACTTATGGTAAGAATTTGAGGCAAGAAGTTGAGTCATCTGATGATGATGATGGTCCAGAAAATCTTGACTTGCCAAGAGTGAGAACTATTGCACCAGCTATTCCTGGAAGAGAAAATAAACCAAATTTTGAATCAAGTAATTCTAACTCACAAGTTACTTTAGAACCACAATCTAACTATGATGTTTTGAAGGAAGTGAACAACAACCAGTTCTCATCATTTTCATCTCAATCAGCCTCAACTTTCAGTGCTCAACCAGCAAATGCAGCCGTTGCAGGTGCTACAGGTGCCGCAATTGGATTAGCCGGAGCCGCTGCTGTTAATGCTTTGGGCGCATTTAGTAGCTCTGACAGAGAAGTTACTGGCCAAATCACTCAAGCAAGTGTTGATATTGCCAATTACTCAAATCAAATTAATTCTCTTTCCAAACAAACATCCGTTGTTAGTTCAAGAAAAGACAAGGCTCAGCAAGAATTGAATAAAATTTTAAAAAATAAAGAAAATATTCTTGCAAAATTGAACCAGTTGAAGGGATTACACGAAAAGGAATCTCAACAAGTTTTGGATGTTCAAAACATGATGATTCAAACTAAACAAGAAACAGATGAATTACAAAAAGAGTTAAATGTTGCAGAGGCTAACTACCATGCCGAGCAAACTAAGCTTGAACAGTTGCAGAATGAGTATGAAGATTCACAAAAGCAAACTCAACTTTTAAAGGAAAGATTAGGTACACTTAATGCAGAATCTATTGATTTAAAGAGTCAAGTCGATGAATTTTTGACTAAGAAGACCCAATCCGGTAATATGCTTGCAGTTGCGCAGCAACAAATTGTTGCTCAAGAAACTAGCAATAATGAATTGAAGAGAAATATTGACGAATTGCAGAATCAAATATATCAAATTGAAAACAAGCATAAAGAATTGCTCACTAGACAAGAACAATTAAATGATGAATCTCTTGAGTTGCATCAAGGTCATACAGAAAAATCAATTAACTTAGCAGATAAACAAATAGGTTTTAGTGAAGCAGCTGCTGTTTCTGCCGCGGCTGGGTATGGTGCTGTTTTGGCCGATGATGCCGAAGAAGAAGAAGAAGTTCCTACCGCAACATTGGACGACTTTGATGAAGATTCATTTAACGATAACGTTAAAGAAATTAAAGCAAAAGAAGCCCCTGAAAATTTAGATTCTGAAGTCAATTCACCTTCAGCTCCAGGAACAAATTTAATGTCAGAAATTCCTTCAGTGACTACTCCTACTCAAACGGTTGAATCTGTTGAAGATAACGTTATTAGACAAAACTTCACATTGCCATTTGATATTACTCATTCAGAAACTTCTTCAACTCAAAACAACCCACCTCAATCAGTCAGAGGTGATTTTGAAACACCAGGTTCTGTGGCAGAAACAGAAACTGACGAGCCTTTTAACTCAGAGATTTCACCTGAAAATTCAAATTCAAGAAACATTGCTAGTAGCGGATCCAGCAATAATGTCGAATCTTTTGAATTAGTTGATCGTAATGAAGTTGTACAAGACGAAAGTCCCGAAGAAGCAAAAATCAATCATGATGAAGATGAATCAAAAGAATCAAATAGCACAGTACCAGCTAAGGATGTTGATACAGAATTTCCACCTATGGAAGAGTTAGAGCAAGCTGAAGAAGATACATCAGATGAAGATTTTGAAGATGCTAGAGCTGCAACATCATCTAGCACCGAAAAACGTATTCAACCCGAGGAGTTGGATCTTGAACCAGCTGCCGAGGAAGAAAATGAGCCAGGATCTTCAAAAATACCAGCAGAAACTGAATCCAAGAACACTTCTGCTGGAACTGATACAACTACCACGGTATCATCTAAGAATCCATTTTCAGGAGATTTTGACCTTGAGCCAGCTCAAATAGATTCAAGCGTTTTTGATGGTTTAGAAGAGGCCAAAATTGATGAGACCGCAACCGAATTTAATGGCTTTTCAAATTCTGGTTTTTCATTTTCTAACAATGGGCCAGTCATCAGTGCCACTGACAAAAATGAATGGGATCAGGTGTTTGCAGGATTTGGAAATGATCCCTCCATTCAAACAGCAAATGAAGAAAACTTGGAATCACAATTCAGCAACCCACCAACTGCAATTAATTTAACTCAAAGCCAAAAATTAGCAGTTGAAGAATTAAAGGGTATGGGATTTTCCGAGGAAGAGTCTAGAGTTGCATTAAACAAATGTAAATGGAATATTGACGAAGCTAGTAATTACCTTTTAGACATGTAAGTTCTTTTTTTTATGTTTTTTATTGTCCTTTTTTTTTCATTACTATTTTTTTATTTTTTTCAAATTATCATTTTAACATTTTTATTATTTTTATTTTTATTCTTATATTTTTTTTATTATAAAATCGTCTATCACTTTTACTTGGTGACCGGTCAATTAGTTATTTATATTCAGACTAATCTATATATAGGCAGCACAAATATCGGTATTCCAACCAACTCCGACAAACAACGCTTCACATGCCTTTGAAGTCCACGGGGTGCCGTAAATTAAGGGGCTAAATTTCAAATAGGCCAACATGACAAATATAGACATGATAAAAGTCACAAGTTTTGTAAAAATTGAACTTACATTACATGTCCATTCCATTAGCTGTCCGAGTAAATACAATCCAAAAAGCAATGGGGGAAAACTGGATTGAATGAAAACATGCGGAACTAATTTCATAGGAACCAACATGATGGCAAATCCAACTAAATAATCCAATCCTTGTCTAGTTAAAATAAAATTATTTTTCCGTCTCTTATTTAAAATGCACGAGTTAAATGGATTCCAAACAACAATTTGCAATATGAATAAGAAAATATAGATCGAAACAGCAGAAATAATGATGTAGTGAATAATAATATTTGATACTAAATAAATGACTGAATGTGATACGTTATCCCTGAGATATTCAAAACCACGTTGTGCTAGCATTATTTCCTTTAATGTTCCTGAAAATTTAACAATGTTCATGGCTTCTACATCTGACAATAGCTGTTGTTTGGTCCCCTTGAATATTTCCGTTTTAGATATGTCGATAACCTCCCATAATTTTTGCCAAAAGTTAAGTTTTGGAATTTCAATTTCGGCGTCACCTGATGAGTGAGAATGAATATTCCAGTCAATGTACCATAATGATTTTTCAATAACAGGCTCTTTTATACAAATAATTTCCCCTTGATCTTTACCTAAGCCTTGAGTCAAAGAAATATCATTAGCTAGAACATAACAGTTGTTTTCTGGGTGATATATTTGAAATTTACTACCATAAGCTAAAATATTACGTTGGAATTGATTCCTTTTTGTTGGATCAACTGAGTCTGACTTGTAACAGTATTCATCATATGGACGAATAACAAAGTGAGTACTCTTTTCACTCAATCCTATCAAATTTTTGTCTGTAGTGACTTCAAAATTATATTCTTGTTCAGAAATTGGTGGCTTGTAATCTCCTAAAACTGATAAATAGCTCTTTGTTTCCTTGTGAAATAAACGAACACGCCATGGTGATGTAATTTGCAATTTTTCAGATTCTA
Organism: Martiniozyma asiatica (nom. inval.); assembly: GCA_037044635.1. Classification (NCBI taxonomy): domain Eukaryota; kingdom Fungi; phylum Ascomycota; class Pichiomycetes; order Pichiales; family Pichiaceae; genus Martiniozyma; species Martiniozyma asiatica (nom. inval.). The sequence goes on along the minus strand of BTFY01000003.1, from coordinate 1,560,726 downwards.
TCATTGTTTGATTCTTTACTGAATCAGTTGTATGTATTTCAAAGGCATTTGATATGTCATTGTAGCCATAGTGAGCTGTTACTTGCTGATGACCATTACGATAAATATCGTTGTGAGAATGAAGATACGTTCCATGTTTATAATTTCTCATCATAATTTGAGAGCCATAGTAAATATCTTTTTTTAATCCAGTGAGATGATTTCCATAAAGAGAAGATTGAAATTCAGAAGAGAGAGAATCATATCTACCGCCAACATTTGTAAGATATTGGAAATGAATACTCCAAAGGGTAAGATAAATGACAATGGGTATGCTCAGTGAAGATAATTTCAAAAAAAAGTTAAGGGCAATGGTCTTACAAGAAACTTGTAAATCTGATGAAAGATAAAAAGTTTCTGAGAAGATCAGATAAATGGCGTAAATGAAAATAAAAATACCTGACCAGTGTGTAGATAAGGCACCCGATAATGCCATTGCGGAAAGAGACAAATTATACCACCAGCTGAGTTGAAACTTTTGTTGAATTTGCATATTTTTAGCAGCAAACAAGAACAGTGAAATGGTGAAAGCATAAAATATGTCAAAGGACAAAATTCTAGACTGAATAATATTCCCATTGCTAAAAGCCATCAAAGCAGCAACCCATATACTAATCCAATGCCTCACTCCACTGGCTCTTAATGTTCTATATGCAAACATAACCATAATAGTTGCTGAAATAGTTCCAGCGTGTCTTAACGAAAGTGGGAAATCATAGTTGCTATATCCTGTCACATTTAAAAGTTGTGCATAGAGTAGTGGCACAAGCGGTGGATTAATATCATAATAGAAACTACCATCCATGTAGGAATACACCTTTTTGATTATATCCTGTTCATATTGCAGCGGTTGTGATGGGGTTGGCAATTTTATACGCAGATACAATGAAATCACACCTAGCAATGCCAGCTGCAGTTTTTCTCCTTTAGAAACATTTTTAGCACTAATATCTTTATAATGGAAGTATGAATGTGATTTCCCCTCGGCCACAACCAGTTCACTCATCACTCGTATCCACCGACGTGGTTTGTTAGTTTGTTAGCGTGCGAAACTTGTTTGCTGAAGAATCTCTTTGGGAAATTATTGGCCTTTTCTAGTTGTTTTAACATATATACGCTATTTATATAAATAAAAATCAACTGCAATAGATTAGATCACTATTAATTATCTATTGAAACCCCGTAAGATTTCTGTACCACCTTCCTCTCTCTTCCAATTCACAATACTCTGCCAAAAGCCAAAGAACATGTCTTAATTTCTCTCCAGAGTCTTTATCTTCCAATTGAGAAATGGCAACCCCACATATCTTTGCAATATAATCGTTGATGAGAACGTCTATCCTTTCTCGGACACCTATTAAATCACTCTTCTCGTTCATGAGCCACGATAACTCCGCCATTCCATCTTGTCCAACTATTGGCTTACCATATTTGTTTGCCAAGTTAGAAAATGTTTTAAAATTTCCATCTAAAATACCCATTTTTGCACTTTCATCTAACAAGTAACAGGTGTCCATGGTAAAACCTGTTCCTCTACTAAACTGCCCTAAAGAGTACAACAAACCCTTTGAGGATGATACCAGCAGTTGCATTTCTTTTGAAAAAGCATCTTCTGTGTCTTTGTAATCCATTAGAATGTCAATAGATACAGAGCCTGTTTTCTGAATGTGAATGTGATTTGCCGTTTCTGCTAATGGTGATTTCAACAAACACCATCCCCATTTGTTTAAAATGGGCTCAAATTGCTGTATGACCTCTTTCCTGTCTTTTTCTCCTTTACTATACATTGCATATGTTGACTTCAATTCTCTGTGAAGATAAGCAGTTGATTCGTTATAGAATTTAAGGTATTCCGGATCTTCGTTAATATTCGTTATTTCCTTTTTCTTGCTTGATATAGAGCATACTGAAGACATCACAGAGAACATCCTGCATTGGATCCTAAGCACAAGCTTGCTACGAGATGCATAGCTTAACATGTTGTTTGTCTGATCCAAACAGTAATATGGAAAAAAAAAGTGGCACGTGACCACCGAAACTTGTTTGTACCTAATGTGATTTTTTAGGTAATTATATAATGGTAATATGGCTACCCAAAGGATCCAGAGAGGTAAAGATTTGATTTGAGTTTAGATGGTAGACTATTATGCTGTTAATGCATAACTAAGTCTGCTGAATGAAAAATCGAGATTGTTGTAAATAACGCTTAATTCTTGTAACAAAGCAAGATAATTAGACTGATATACTGTGTTAACTCTAAACAAAATAAAATTAAGGAAGACTTACTTAAAACCACCCTGACATTTTCAAAGCCTAACTATAACACTCACTGGCTACCATATCTCTAAACCATACTGAAATGGAGCGATTCCACCATATTTTAAGATTTTTTAGAGTATCATATTTACTTTCATTATTTACACAACACTAAGCAATATTGCAAACAATTATTTTAAACAGTTAATTTTATTTAATTAAGTTTAAGTAAATTCTGTTTTAAAGCATATAATAATTCTCAATTGGTAGCACCAGCGGTTACATTTAAGAATTGAAGAAACTTTTTATTTACTTTTCACACTACTCAATAGATGTGGGTGGTTGGGAAAGTCTTGACGAAGTGTCAACAATGGCAAATATGAACTTGGAGCAAATTTGCGGAAGCATTGGTGAAAATCAATTTAGACGCATGTATGTCATTGATTGAAAATGCAACGGCCAACCCCAACGCCAGAAGGAAAACGACTGTACTGAGATCATATTATCCTTTGTTCCTTCAAGCAAATCAGGGTGTTACGGTGGTCATGTCTGAAAATGAAGGAGTACAGTGAATAAATTCTGACTTTCTTCAATGTACAAATAACTATTTACAAAAAAATCTTTCACTCTTACCATTTCAACAGCTTGCATCTTCTTCCAACGCCATCAACTTGTTTGTCCAGTGGTTCAACATTCTTTGGACAAACTTCATGCCAAGGGTGCTTTGCAAAAACAGATTCCGGAAAATGTAAACTCGGAGGTTTTTCCGGAGTTGCACCTCTTTGCCTTCGGAGTTCACGACAGTTTATTTCGGACAGAAAATATACTTTTGCTACTGTTTTCTTTCAAAAGATTGGCTTGTAATACTTTCTACAAAGCTTATTGCTTCTCTTGTGTTTTTAATTTTGCAATTACCCGCTTGTTTCATATTTGCTCATTGGAAAGGGAGCCATGCCAAACGTTATTCGCCGTCCGGTATCCGTCTCATCATCTTATAGAATAATTGAATGTATTGGCCGTGGTAATTTTGGTGATGTTTATAAAGCTGTAGACTTTAAAAACGAACGAATGGTTGCCATTAAGGCTGTTAATCTTGACCAATCAAATGATGAAATTTCTGTTCTATTGCAAGAGATACAACTATTAAGATCAATGAAACATCCAAATATTACAAACTGGTTTACAACTTTCCTGTATGATGTTACAATGTTTATTGTCATGGAGCTTTGTGGTGGCGGAAGCTGTGCAGATTTGACAAGGAACACACAAAATGGATTGGATGAGCCGACATCTGTTTATATTATTAGAGAAGTTTTAAAAGGTTTAGAATACTTGCATTTATTGAAAATTGTACATAGAGATATTAAAGCGGCAAATGTTCTCTTAACAAATGAAGGCCATGTAAAATTGGCAGATTTTGGTGTTAGTGGTGAATTATCATCAGGACATGGTAAAAGTACCTTTGTTGGCACACCCTATTGGATGGCCCCAGAGATTGTTGTTGATAAAAATACCTTGAAAAATGATTTTTTTAGCTTTAAAAAAAGATTATTACAGGCTCAAATGTCACCAACAACATCATGGCTTGCAAGATATTGGCACAAAAAAAGATATGAGATTGAGTACAATACACGGATAAGATGGATTTTTCCTACAAATTATTGTCAAATACCATCCGATTCAATCTTGTCCGGAGAAAAGTTTGACGATATTGACTATGATGAAAAAGTAGATATTTGGTCTTCAGGAATCACCTTTATTGAGTTAGTCACTGGATCTGTTCCAAATTCTGACAAAGAGCCAATTAAAGCTCTCTATAGAATCCCAAATGAGGAGCCACCAATGCTTCCAAATAAATGCTCAGCATATCTCAGAGAATTTTGTATGGCTTGTCTAGTAAAGGATCCAAGGTACAGACCAAGTGCAAGTGAATTGTTACTCAATTTTAAGATTTTTACAAAAATAAAATTTAAAGAGAATTGTTTATTAGACCATTTGAACAAGGAACTGCCAGTTAGAAAAAGGCGACCACAGTTTTCTTTGAATTCGGTGCCCCAAACAGGTCCATTAACAACTTGGAGCTTAACTACATTGAATTCGAAATCAGGCGAAAGTTCAGTGAATGCTGATGTAAATATAGATAGTGACATTTTTTATCAGGAAAAGGAAAACAATTGTTTAGGTGGATCATTTTCACCTACCAATTGTAAATTGTATGCTGAAAATACCCATTTAAAAATAATGAAACCAGGAATTTATCAGCCGAGTTTTAACAAAAAGCCTGTATGTAAACTTGATGAAAATTATCAAACGATGGGTATTATAAGTCTGCTGCCATTTACGAGCAGAGCTACTATTGGCACGTCTTTTTTGAATGAATATTCGTCAACAACATCAAATCAATCAGAATCAGACTTAGAATCAAACTCAGAATCAGAAGACGAAACCCAGTCTCAATTTACAATGTTTAATGAGAATATATCATCATTAAACCACGGGTTGTCATTGTCGGCAACGGGAAAGATAAAGGGTATGTTTGAAGAATTGTTATTGAAGTACAGCAGTGATTCATTATCACAACAAAAAGTGGTAAATTTAAAAGATAGATTACTATCTTTTAAAGACTATAACAGATGTGCTTTCCAGCTTGCAATAGAAAAATTTAAACATGTATAGGCCATATGTAGTTTAAGATTTACACACAGAATAGCAATAGTTGGTGCCATTATTAAACTAGGCGTATGATCACCTTTACTGGTTACAAGTCATCAAAATACAAGAAGGATAAATGACTGCAACTTTGATTTCAAGTGTAAAATGAAATGAAATCACAAATAAATCAAAATTTAGGTTTCTGATACGGTGTTGCATCCACTGGCTGGGAATACTTACGCTACCCACCTATTCAAACGGCAAACCTAACCAAGTTTGATCGACCAGCATAGAAACAGATAATAATATTTTCAAGGATCTAATTGAAACAAAAGCTATAAAAATCATTAGTTGAAAGCAAAGAAAAACCATCACAAATAACATAGCATTAACGGCAACAACCAACAAATAGATTGAAATATCTGCCATTAGCCCGTAAACTGCACCCTGCATCGTTAAAACTACCTAGCAGTATGTTTTCCCCCATCTCGCCAAAACCAACCAAGACCGCACGGGCAATTAAACCCAAAACTGCAATACGTGGAACGAGCAAGATTTTAACCAGTTTGGTTTTGCAATCGATTGTTGGCTATAGCACGATCATTAGTAGCTTAAGTATTAATTTGTGGACTAAAAGCTGAGAATCAATCAAGCGACTATCTCTTTTTTGTAGCATCTCGTATCAAGCAGGCGTTAACTCTTTGTTTGTACCTTCACTTAGCTGTAAAAGTTAATTCAATATCATCTCAAGCTATAAAAATAGTTATGTAAAATGAGGACCGCCAACCCAGTATTAATGGCGCTAAGATGCACATATATCGCCATTTTGCTGAGTGGCATCTCGAGGCAGAAAAGTCTTAACACGTAGGCAATACTGTAAATTCTATGATTATACTTGGTAAAATCACAAGCATCTTGACTTTCACAAAAAATGCAATGTGTTCACATTGTGTTTGGCGTTCTTTGTCCATGCCGTTTTAAGCACAGCTGAGCACAAGAAATGCTCAGCCAAGCAAAATGAATAACACAACCAAAGAAAAAACCCCTCCATGAATATGCCTGCACAGAAAAAAATGTTTGATCATTTTGTTTTTTTTAGAGTACCCACAGTCTGCTTTGACGTATTGCAATTGCTCATTTTCTAATTTAGCATAACTTTAAAACATTTTCCTTTTGATTTGCCAATCCTTTTTAACATTTTCATTGTCAATAACTTTGAATTCGTCTCTAACATGTAAAAACTTACAGGTATCACCAAACCCACAATAGCCGTTTTTTAAAAAATCTTTACACACATCACGCTGATAGTCAACGACTGTATTCTGTTTGATAGTTTCTTCTTCTTTTGCGCCATTTTTCTCCTTGATAAACTCTAATCTGTCCTGTTCTGCCTTTTCAGCTGATGATGATAGCGTGTCAAATATCACGGTGGGGTCCGCCTTGGTCGTGGAGAGTGTCTTCCTTATTGACTTTGCCGGTTTGCTAGAGGGCTTGACAACTTTGGCCACAACAGCTTCATCGTCATTTGAATCAGCACCCCTGGACTTGGCCTGCAACTTCCCCTTCACCGTTCTCTTTTTGAACATAGCTGGCCCCAGCTAAAACTGAAACTGCGACAGCTTCTGTGCAACATAAATAAAATCACAGATCACGTGCCACGACTGAGGGTTTTAAGGGCTTTTTTTTTCAGCTGTGGCCGCCTGCCGTCGCAAAAAAAATTTCAGTTCTGACAAAAGCAGCTTTTGGAATAACCGATTTACAACAAACCCCAAAAATGGCTAAGCAAATCACTGACATCAAGAAGTTCGTTGAATTGACCAGAAGAGCTGACGTTAAGTCTGCTGTTGTTAAGACTAACACCATTGTCAAGCCAAACGGTAAGAAGGGTAAGCAAACCAAGTTCAAGGTCAGAGGTGCCAAGTACTTGTACACTTTGATCGTCAACGACGAAACCAAGGCTAAGAAGTTTCTCCAATCTTTGCCACCAACTCTTGAAGTTACTCAAATCTAAGTTTGTATAAATTTTTAATAAAAAAAACTTTGGGCATAGAAATTAACAACTGGTAATATAGTGAAAAGACAAGAGATAAGTTGAAATTGTTTTTAATGAAAATCCTGTGGAATTAATAGAGATTAAGAGATAGGTTCTGTTAATTTTATTCTGAGACAGGGATGAGTAAACATTACAATTTTAAAAAATGTAGCATATATTGTAGAACAGCGTACAGAGTTCAGGTTAACTTTATCATTTCCTTTTTCGATGAATTTTAATTTTAAATTTATATAGCTAATTTAAGTTAGACACAACACTCTACAACTTGAATTCTTCCTTAACGGCCTTGGCAAATCTAGCCAAACCAATGTCAAGATCTTCTAACTTAACAGATGCATAGGTACCTCTGTAGAAAAACTTACCGTCATTCTTTTCTTCAAAATTTGGAGCCTTGAACCAAGAACCTGGAACAACTAAACAACCATCATCAAGTGATTTTTTAAACAATGACTCTTCAACCTTTTCGGCATCCTTGCCAAATTCAGTTTCCCATAATGGATGCTTGGTACCATCAACAACAATAGTGAAAAACATACCGGCAATTGGTGGAGTGAAAGAAATGACGTCATTTGAACAATGCTTTTCAAGACTCTTCATTGTGAAGTCTCTCTTAATGGTGTACTCCTTTCTAAGAGCGATCAACCAATCAAGATAACCTGATTGACCCCATCTACCAAGTAAACCTTGAACAAGACTTTGTGAGAAACCTGATGGAGCTTGAATAGATGTTTCGTTTAATCTAATAATTCTTTCTAAAAGAGGAGCTTGACCAACGATCCAACCAGTTCTTGAACCAGGTGCAAGAACCTTTGAGAATGAATCAAGTCTGAAAACACGACCTTCATAATCCAAAGAAATGAAAGATGGAACAAGATTCTTAATAAAATCTTCATGTGATGGAGCAACAGCCTTTGTTGCATCAGTACCAGAGTGGTATTCATCCATTTGAAGGAAGTAGTATGGTTCATCTTCAATAATTAAGAAATCATATTCACAGGCAAGATCATAAATGGCCTTTCTTCTTTCAGCTGATAAAGAAGAACCTGTTGGATTTTGACCTGTACAAATAGTGTAAAGCAATTTTGGAATTGGGACTGATGAATCCCAGTTGGCCAATTGTTCAGCAAGAGCCTCTGGGACAATACCATAGTCATCCATTTTCAATGGGAAAAAGTTAACACCTTGGGCACTAGCAGTTTCAACGGCAGATGAAAATGAGTATTCCTCAAGGAAAATACCGTCACCCTTGTTACAGAAAGTTCTCAAAATTGAAGACCAAGCCTGTGTGTTACCAACAGACAAAATCAAGTCCCAATTTTCATACTTTGGTTTATGAAGTAATTCAGTATGTTCCTTCAAAAAGTTAACAATTTCTGGTTGACCAGAGGTGTAACCATATTGCAAGGCTCTATTTAATGGGATGTCATATTCTTCGTCCTTTTTATGGGTCAAGTCAGTGTGAACGGCTTCACCAGTGATAGAAGGCTTTGATGCAATACCATCGGTAAATGGTGGTGCTGGAGAGACAGCAGTGATTTTTTCCCATGGGAAGTAATCGGCAAGTGGTAATCCACCACCAAGAGAGACGAGATTTGGATCGCCAAAGTACTTGAAAAGAGTTTTAAGTGGAGAGTTCTTTCTACTCTTGGCTTCAGTAGAGAGCAAATGTGAGAGATCCTTGGATGTAGTCATATTTGTGCCTATAATTTGTTTCCCTTCTAATTGCCGTGTCGGAATGCGCTCGCTTTAAATAAACGGCAAATCAACTGTGGTTGTGTTTGAAATTGTGTTTGCGGTGAGTCAAGCGCCGCGCCGCACTGTTTGGAGAAGGTAAACACCACGTCGGAACTTTCCGGCAATGATGAACTTCCTTCTCCGGATAACTGTGTTAGTAACTGGTCTATAATGTGTAGCTTTTAAAAATTTGCTGTTATTTGAACTGCTGGCATTTGATTTCTTTCTTTTTTGGCTCCTCATAATGCTATTGTTGACAGTGCCAAAAAAGCTCGGCATGGAACCGCATATATGCTCGGCATTTTTAAAAAAAAACGGGCCAAAAGCCACATACGTTTGGTGGTAAAATTGTGGGGAATTTCTCTGGGCAGTACGTCAACCACATTTGAATAAATCCACGTCCAAACTGTATAGGACCGTTGACAGGGCCACCAAGCATCATCCCTGTGTCAATGTGAATTTGGAAGTAGGTTGACAATACTGAACTCGGCAATACCCGGAGATCAGCGGTTAAAAACGGATAAAGAGATACGTCTCGGTTGGCCAATTTCGGTTACCGGCGAAGAGTGAGTGAGTAATCTGAGTCTGGATAAGAGTTACAACGAGTTTAAAACTTGCTAAAAACACTCATAGTTGCATTTCGACATAGCTCTAATTCACTTAGAGATATTGATCCATCCCTGCATATTGGGGAAGGTCCTAATTTGCGCTATTCATGATTTATTTTCTTTGATTCCTCCACCATCTCTTCTCTCTCCCTCTCTCTTCTCCTCTCCGTGCATAATGTGTCAGTTCCATGCTTTTCTCCACTCAATTGACTCCAATTGCAACCAATCCCAATAAACTTTTAATTGATTTAAACAGTAACCTTTAAACGTCTCAGCTTTCTGCAGATACACCAAAGAAGAAAATCAGCTTTCTGCAGATTTCTGAAAATGGATTACCGGATAGAATATTTTCACAGGGCTAAATATACACAAAATTTAAGACCAATGCACTCAAAATAAACTCTTGAGCCGGAATTGATGACAGGAAAATTAATAACCTCTAGGGGGGGGGGGGTTCCGTGTGTATCTTCCAAACACCTCCTGATCTTACTCCACGAGAGGTGTGTCATATTCTAAAGAATCAATCAAATGCATTATATAAAGGGCCAGTGCATCAAGCCAATTGGGGGAAAAAAAAAGGAAACAATCATCCCCCACAGTGGAAATATCCAACCCGGTATATTCAAACAAAAAATATTGATAAAACAAGAAAAAGTCATGTAGGTGTGGGTGTGTAATCCACCAATAAGCCATGCAATCTTGGTCAATTATGAGTAAATTGACAAAGAGATTGCAGGATGGGTGCATTGGGATCAACTGCCAGCTGAAACGGTTACCATCTAGACATACCAAAAAATATTAGTTATTGGGACACAGCATGCGCTGCACAGGTGACAATGCTGGATAATTGAAAGTGAAAAAAAAGACGATCCAACATTAAAAGTAGACGCTTTGGCCAGTGAGGAAATATACAAATAAAGACAACAACGCCTAAAGACTCCCTGAAAGAAGAACCAAATATGCATCAGAAACTTTGTGCGACTTTGTGCCGCGTGCCTGTAGCCAGAGTGATATTTTATTATATGCACTTTGAATCAAAGTCGCCATTGGAATGCCCCGTCTAAGACAAATTTTGAAGGAAAAATATACAGTGCCAGATGAAGATCCATTGTTGCTTGACCATACTGTGCAGGAAGAAATAATTGCCAATTTAAAGTCCCAATTGATTCAAAACAAACCACATCCGTATATCTTATATGGCCACCACATTTCTGTGCTTTTGCTGGGATTGGCATTTGTTACAGTCCCCATGTATAGAAAAGGCGTAAACACTATTTTATCAGCTCTAGCTTGCCTAATTTTATGGCTTCCATGCGGCTTGATATATGAACTATGTGGCATGTCCTTCAGATTTGATCAACTCCCAGAATATGTCAGAGAGCTTTTGAATTGGCAGCCATTGCATATTTGGTATGCTATGATAGGTTATATAACTGTTTCCTTATTCAAAATATACATTTCTTCTTTTGAAAGATCCTCTTGGATTTATTTACTTCCTGGATTGATTGGATTTTGTATAGTGGATCAGTACTACCAACAGAAAAATATTAACTTGGATGTAACTCAATTGGAAAAATTCAAATATTATTATAGAGAGGCATGAGTCTGTTTTATTCTGTAACAAACCACTCAAGATTTATAGGATCTTCAAATTTAATGCTACCATCTGCCGCAGTTTCTTCATTTTTTTGCTCTCTATGATTGACATTTTGTTTGATTCTATTAAATTTTGAAGTAAATTTACTTTGAGAAGCTATACTCTCTAGCAAAGACGGACCTTTTGTGGCAGCTTTTAACAATCCAACAGAAATCTCTCTTATGTGCATAATTTTTGTTTCCTCATTTTTTGATAAAGCATTTGCAATGCTCTGTGAAATTTCCATGTTGGCATTTACCATTTTTCTACTGCTAGTTTTGAATAGTAATGGAGAGTCGTTCTCTAAATGTGTGTATGCAACAATGAGCAGGTAGTTTAAATCCTGTATTAAAAGATCCTTTGTTAATGTTTTTAACTCTGTACTTTGTTTATCGATATCTAGGGCATAATTTAATTTAATGTCAATATAGACATGGGTAATTTCAACTAATTCAACCTTACTGAACATTTTCTGTTGGTTATTGGATTGATGCAAATCCTCATACATTTTTGCACATTTCAGCTTATCAATTAATTTTAAAACAAAAGTTGGCTTTCTAGATAAAGTTTCATTTTTTTGGGTATTCACCACTTCAAAATTATATCCCAAGCCTTTGAACAAAGGACACTTTTCAAGGTATCCTTTTAATTGAACAACACAGGGGTGCAACTGCTCATCTAACAAGGTGTCTTGCAATTCTAAAAATATTTCAACCTATTAAATGTTGAAATTGTGATATGTTAGTATTACCAGATCTTTTCATTTTCAAAAAAAAAATTCAATTAAAGTGAAACAAACGAATAGGGTGCCAGACAATGGCGTTATCTTGAGAAGATTGAGCTCCAACTCTGAGTGTGAGTCTGAATTCAAAATTAATTGGCCAGCATGAGAACTATCACTGACACAGAGTGAGGCATTGCCTTCATGATCGCCTAGCTCAAAATGACTCTTGTACATAAGAGAGCAGTATTGGCCAAGTCTAAGCAGTATTGTCAAATAAAAATGCGATCGTTAACGTACAAAAGGTAAATAGTAAAAGAGAGAGATATAAAAGAACGCTTCAAACGGCACCATAGCTTCTCTCTTGTCTTCCTGGAAGCGTCACACCCTGGTAGCTGTTATTGCCCTCGTGTGGATAGCAGCTGATAATGTACCAACAGTGGATCAAGGCTGGAAGGAAACCTAATAGACAGAGGGCAATATTTATCCAGAAATCAGCAGAACAGAATCCTCTTTTGATCCACACTGGGACAAAGGGTAAAAAAACGCCAACAAAGGCCAGTAGCCAATCTCTTGCATGCATTTCACTTGATAATAGACAGGCTAAAGAACAAAGCCTGTTATCTGCTATTTATACGCATCGTGCACGTCCCTCATGTTCCGGCGTACCGGTTTTTTTTTTTTTTGGTTTTGCTGCTTAGCTCTCTGGTCTATAAATGAGTATATCTATGCTCTATATGATAGTAGTATAATATATATATGTGTGTGTGTGTGTGTGTTTGTAGTTTTATAACGGAATCACAATTTTTTTCTTTTTTCCCTTTTTACCTCCGTTTCCGTTGCTTCCATTTTGTCCTTGTTCCTGTTTGGCCTGATTTACAAGTTCGTTAAACTCTTTAGCGGCTTCTTCCTCTTGAAGCCTCTTCCTGGCCTCCTCTTCTGGATCTACAATTACAGGAATATGTGTCCCCCAAACGGTGCTTTTGAATTTGCCATCGCTTTTCTCAGGCCTTTGTAACCCCTCGTAGTTGAGATGTGCCAGATTGGCCTTTGCCTTTTCTTGTTTCTTACTTGTACCCAAACTTGATAATTCTTGATGCTGCTGCTCTTCCTCCTGCATCCAAGGCTTAAATGTTTCCTTTTCCCTTTTCTTTTCACCAATAATACGTGCCTTTTCCTCTGCCTTGTTTTTAGATTTGAAATTTTTTGATCGTGTTTGCACCTTTTTGAGCAAGTCTGGTGTCAGTCCTGGTGGATAATTGCCGTTTTTTTTCCAGTCAATTTCTAAAATACAAAGTTCCTTACCCAAAGGATAGTGACTTAAAAATTTTGCCTTATTGAGAGTTTCTTCGTTAATTTGGGTGTCGATAACATTTTCAACTTGCACGTCTAGTTCAAAGGGCAACTGAATATTTGCATCAACACTTTCACTCTGCGTGACTTTGGCCATGCCATTGCCCAAATAGAGCTGACGGATTACCCTCATGTCTAAATTTGATAACACGTATAACTGACGGCTATTTATTGGCAAACACTCATAATAATAAAACATTTCGTCTTCTGAGGTCCACTGACGCTTATAGCTATCATCGCCAATTGAAAACTCTGAAAAGTCAATTGAAGTGTCTTTGTCCTCATTTTCGTCATTTGCTAGTTGTGCAATCTGTGTATCAATTAACTCTAGTGCCAAGTCAAACCATTTCGGATCGGCTCCATATTCTTGCACGTCAACATACTTCTGTGTTCTCAAATTCTCTTGATCAAATAACAGGGCGTCTTTGGTAAATTTACTCGTGCATGACAGCAATCTATTGTATTTAATTTCATCGTAATGATAGTAGTCTCTAGGTGTTGCCAATGATGGAACGGGTATGACACCTTGATTTATTTTATCAGCAGTTAGATATCTGAAAACGGGTATCGCATTTATGGAATTATATGGATGACACATTAGCGTTAACGTGACTTTCTTCCCTTGTAGATTTTGACTTCCCTCTTTGATTGGTCTAGGATCAACCAAAACAGGTAATAACCTGTGCTTTTCCTTAATGAAGCTAGAACATAACGGACAGGGGACAACACAATTTGTTGCTAAATTTGGATTCTTTTTCAATTGTTTGGGGTCGTTTTTAGTGGCATCAAAAAGTGACAAAATACAAGTGTAACAAAATATATGGCCGCATCTGGTCATTCTAGGAGCCACAAAGTCATCACCTAAACAAATAGGACAATGATAATCTCCATTGTTAACGATGACTCTTACAATATCCTTTTCATCGGGCGGGATAGAAGGATCAATAACATCAATTGAATGCGATAAAATAAACTTATAATTGGCATTAATGTATGCCATACCTTCTAAATGCAAATGATTACTGACTTTCTTCTTTCTGTATTTGGCATTGGAGGTTACAGGGGTAGTGCTATCTGGCACATAATCTGATGAATAACGAGGAAGTTGATAGTCGAGCAAATGGGAAATATTGGTGCCTCTCTTGTTTGATTTTAAAATGTGCAAAATGTCAACGCTGTCATCAGCAACAGGGTGTCTTGAACGCCGACGGGACATTGAATAGACTCGTGTGCTTCCAACTTGGGTCCCCTCCACGTTGTATTGGTTGATGGATTTTTTCCCTGCGCTTGAAATGGCCGTTGTCACTGCTGAGCAATGTCTTTTGAACATGGACAGCCCTCTTATGGATGTCAAGTGAAGGTTGAAGTAGTACTAGATATTTATCTAAATATATTCTAAAGCTTTGCTGCTTGTAAAAATGTGTCAGACAAGGCAAGATCTTTTTGTGTACACAGGCTAAAGATTGACGTTAAGATAACACTAAAATCTCCTTTTAAACAAAACGTCGATTGTGAAATTTAACTAATTATTATGCATTTTTTGTAGCAAAGTAAGAAATGTTCTTTTTGAAGAAATTCCCTATCGTTTGCCACGTCTATTTTGATTTCACTTGGCACAGATGCATTTTTTTTTTCACTTTCTCACAACAGGCAAAGCAACCTGTACATAAACCAAATGGATAACAACAGCGTCTTAAGCCCTTTAGAACAGCTACGACCACGTTTAGCTCAATTAACTTTTGCCCTTAGGAAAATTGAAGAGCAAATTCGAATGACACCACCACCACTGGCACATGTAACAGCAGACAACTCCAAGCCATTCAATCATTTGTTGACACCACTTTCATTAATACTCTCCCAGCTGCACTCAATTGAAAAATTATTGCAAGATTATCATTATATTTTCCAAAGTACCTCAGTTTACCCAAACAGAGAATTTGATGTTTTTAAAAATGTGCAGCTGCTTTCAATGCTTGGTAAAAAATTACCAGATACAGTTACAAAATGGATGGGCGAGGCAGAGGAGTTAGGTCGTAATACCGTTATAAATAAAAGTGATAATATTGTTCAATTACTTGAAAACGATGAGAAAGTAGTTGAAAATTATGTTGAATTTGCCGAAAGGATCTGGGAAGAGTTTAAAGAATTACTAAATGAAGATAGCGGTATGGAAATTGATGAAAATAACAATGCTGATGGGTACTCTGAAGAGGATTTACTGAGGTTATTGTATATGGGGAATGAAAGTGGTATCGTGATTGATTCGATTGATGTATGAATGTATGCATGCCTTGAAATTTTTAAAGTTTTCAATAATTTGATATAGCAAATTGAAATAGAATTTGGGTAAGGATCTTTTCTGTTTCCTTCAACGTCTATATACAACGGATCCAATCTAGCACCAGCGGAAATTTATTATACAGTAAGACGGAAATCAAAATGGGAATTTCACGTAGGTAAATTGCCAAAAGCAAAGGGAAACCCTCTAGAATAAAAATTATGTATTTAATAGATAAAAGTTATACGTGTATGTGATCTCTGACTGCACATTCAAGTTGAATTTGAGATGCACTAGCTACTACAAAAAATACCATGATCGACATACTCTATTTTTGTCTTTTACAATAAGGTGGAGTCAATTTAATAAACAAATGGCAGCTTAACCATCACCATTTGGCATCATTTACACACAATTTGAATCAAGATTGACCCTCCTCCCCCCCCCCACATGTGATGTGTTCCATTAAGCGGGGCTCAGAATGAAATTCCAGTTTAGCCAATTATTCTACATAGTCAAAAGACTCAGCAGACATAATGGCGTTGCTTTTTAGCGGGGAACGGGAAACAACCGGACATGCGGAGTTGAACCATGTCTCCATTACCTCAAGCTCCGCCTGTCTTTCTACGTGGCGGTGAGGGGGAAAAGGTGATGTCATTATTTTTTTTATATTTACTTTTTTATTGCCTGGTTTATATAAGTAATTGTCGTTACATAGTATACAAAAAATTGCATGTTTGAGAGATCTGGTAATTATGTACAGGAGGAGAATATGGCACCACACATTTTAAAAACACTTGCACGTGTACTGTAGTGGATAAAAATATCATCATTGAAGAAAAAATAAAATAACAGCTGATTCCAATGACTATTAGACCCAGGAAAAAACAAACACACACTCAAAGATAGAAAACATTCATTATATTTGAGATAAAAATTTGGAAAATAACTCCCAGGTACCAAACATAATCATGGAATTTGGTACAGTTCTCATTAAATGAGGAGTCAATCCACCATACATTGAAGCCAGACCTTCTTCTTTCAAAACTAATTTAAAACATTGAACTAATCCTGTATATTTTGGCTTACCATTTTCAGTTGGAGCTTGTCTTAATCTAGTTCTAACAACTTCATGTGGATAAGTTAGTAAAGAGGCAATCATTTTGGCAAAACCAGCAGCTCCTGATCTTGCAAACCAGTCCATTGCATCGTCTATTTTTGTACGCACTCTTCCTTCTTTTGTTAGCCTTTCTGAACGGGAATTAATTGCACCTTTCATTTGTTCATAAAGAACCCACTGCAATGTTGATTCTGCAGATCCAAGATATGAAGCTGATAACCCTTTGTAAAGTGCCAATGGACCTTCCTTTGAAATAATTTTCCTAATACAGTCAAACGATCCTGTGTATTCCTTCTTTGTAGCTCTATCTAATTGTAATCTTGTTTTAACTAACCAAATAGGATTGGTAGCTGTACTTGTAACAAATCCTGCACTAACACCTGCTATTAAATGTAAAAATGAAGATTCCTGCCCTTTAAAAAATTCCAATTGTTTTAACAAATCTTTTGCATAACCATAAGTAAAAAAATTAATACTTCTAGCTGGTATAACACCAACTAAATTTGGACCTAAACCTTTGAATAATGCACGAGCACCTTCTTGATGATAAACACCATTTAGAATACCCACAGTTTCTTTAAAATGTATTGTAACACCTCTTACTATTGATGTCATACCAGTAACATTTGCCTCAGTTTTATAAAGATCACGATAAACTGATGATTGTAATCTTGTTTTAACAACATCAAATGGACATGTAAATATAGCACCACACATACCACCTAACCCACCAGCAACAAAGTGAACCCATGGTTTAACAGGTTCCTTTTGAACTTTATCCTTTGGTTGAGGAATAATATGTGTTGAGTAAGCCTCCTTTAACGTTGATCCCTTTTCATCAGAGGCTAAATATGGCAAAGAAATTTCAGCATCTTGTTCTAACTCGTTGATTTTCTTTGCAATGTCCTTCTTATCAATGGCCATTTTACAGAGAGCCAATACATCTCACAAAATCTCAAAAAATTTTCACTGTACCAAGTAGCAAAAAAAAAAAAAATTAAAAAAACTTTTAAAAAAAAGAAATAAATTCCAAAACAATGAATAAAGAATTTAAAGTCTTTAAATTATAGGGGAAGCTAGAGGTGTGGTTTACCATTACAATTAAATTTACATCGTACAGTTCCATTTCAAAGAAACATTAAGTTTTTTATAGCCGCAAAGAAAAACAGTCTTCTCATCTATACAAAAATAGACCATACACTCCTTAAATGAAGATTTCGTAAGCAACTGGAGCCAAAGTAGTTGGAACACCAGAAACAACCTTAGATGGTCTTGGACCAACTGGTTGTCTCTTTAAGTTAACCTTTTCACCAGCGGCCTTAGCAGCTTGCTTCTTAGCTTGGTTGTCCTTAACTCTTTGTAAAAATTCAGCTCTACACTTGGAGTGTCTAACGTGTTCAATCTTGATGTTCAATCTCTTTTCGAGGTATCTGTGACCAACAACCTTGTTGACAATGATACCAACAGCAGACTTGGTAACGTTGTAAACAACACCGGTCTTACCGTGGTAGAACTTAAATGGCATACCATCGTGAATAGCACCGTTAACCTTGATGTCAACAATGTCACCAACCTTGTAGGACTTTAAGTAGGTGGACATAGCTGGAGCACCATGCTTTCTGAAGTCACGACTGAAAGCGTAACGAGTTCTAGATCTCAAACCATGACTGTTGTAAAATGATGTTAGTAATCTATAATTGGATGTTTCAAAGGGGGATATGATGGATTCCTTTTGTTATTTGATGAGAGTATTTTAAAGAAGAACAAATGTTATTGCATTGGAGTATTTATGACTTTTTTTTTCAATATTTGCATTGTTTTTTATTTACATTCACGAAATGAAAAACATAAAAGTAAATACATCCTTTGGTATTCCTCAGAGGGCTAAATGTTCCAGCTGTTACATCTGACCTCATGTTCTTAAATTTTCCTATTAGATTTATTTTTTTCATAAACTTTTCAAATCTATTTAAACATCTAATGATTTTTGGTATACTTTAATAAAACTACAGTTCATCAAATATTTAAATAATCACATTCATATATCAATTTCCTGCATACCTTTTACCCATTTTGAATCAATAATTAACTGGTGTTAATACCCAAAATTCACCAGTCCGAGAAGTTTTACTGAAAAAAAAGCCAGTCGCGAGTGGGGGCGGCGGTTCCAACCCGCGCTCGTTCTGCCTAATTGGGAAATACACAGTCACACACAAGAAAATTTCACCTTCCTAATTGAGAGGGCAACACGTGACCTTTGCATAAAAAATAATTTAGCCGTTGCCCTGCGCGCCGGCACGTGTTTTCCACGTGATGTGTGGGAGTATAGCCATCAACTCCGAAGAAACCGAGCAAAAATTAAAGGCTACACCTTACATGTCCTTCAGATACGCATTGAAGCCATTTATAACTGATCCTAAACGTCATAGCAAGGATGTTCTATTCTATGATGACAAAGTAGTTTTAATTAGGGATAAATTCCCAAAATCTGCAATTCACCTCTTGCTATTACCAAGGGGTGACTTGACAACTGTTGCACCTGCAAAATTAACAAAGGAACAGATAGATCCACTCAATGAATATATTAATTTGGCCAAAGAAATTGCCTCTAATGAATTTTATAAAATTTGGAAGTGTAAAAATAATGAAAAAGTTAAAATTTTGGCATTACTGCACAGTGCACCCTCTTTGAATAATTTACACATTCATATTATAAGCGATGATTTTCATTCTCCAAGTCTCAAAACAAAGAGACATTTCAATTCATTTCAGAGTCCATTTGCAATCATGATTGATGAAATACCGTTAGATGAAGAAGATATGAGAAGAGGAAGAAATTACAGCGAGTCACTACTGAAACGTAACATGCAACTTCATGGCGATGACTATGCCGGCAAAATAAAGGTCGTTAAACAGAAATTGCAAAGTGAATTTGAAGCAAAATGGATTAGGATAATAAATTAATTCAAATGTTGAGGAATGCTATATGCATTCATCTGTTGTAAAAAAAAAATAAAAAAAAATAAAAAACATTAATAAAATTAGCTTATCTATTGTATATGTGAACAGGGTATGTCTTGCCTTGCCTTGCCTTGTTCTACTCATTTTCACTTTCACTTTCCTCTTCTTCGTCGTCATTGCCTGCTTTTTCCAAGACTAAACTGCTGCCGGCAACACCGCTCTCTTGAACGTTTTGATCTCTAAGATCCCATAAATCTTTACCCTGTAATTTTAATCTGAATGCACTTTCATCAAAGAGGCCCTTTGCCAATTGAAAAACTTCTTCAATAGACGTTGACATTGGTAGGGAAATGACTTGACGTTGTCCGGAATATGATCTAATTTGAATTCTAGTTGGCTTGCCATCACTTTGAGTTGGCTCTGTTAGAGGCGTTAAAGAGTTGATAATATCAGAGTATGTTTTTGGTGGTTCAGCTTGAGCTTCTTGTGGCTCTAACACTTCAACCTTATTATCATGAGCGCCATCAAGGCTATCCTCAACGTTTTCGCCTTCAGCTGCATAGAATTCTTCATCAGATTCAAAATCACTATCAACGTCAATTGGATCATCCTTTGAAATACCTGATTGTAAATTATCTTCACCCATTGGACGTCCATTTCCTTTAATCCAATTGTCTACATCATTGAGCCAATTAACAACTTTAAATTTATTTGGATCACCCTCCCAAAAATGTAATCTTTCACCAGTAATTGGATCTAAAATTGCCACATGGGGATATTCAGATATTGGATAAAAATTGATATAATTTTCACCAGCTGGTGAATCGTGATGAAACTGTAACATTGTAAATCTAGATCTAACAGTGGCCTTAACAGTTGAATTTGACCACAAGTCACGATTTAAAACTTGACATCTAAAATCTGTCACATCTTGAATATTCACCAAGAGCCATTTGTTTTCTTCTTTGGCAATTGATCTTGCAGCATCCAAATCACATTTGGTTATTAAATCAAACGGAGGACGAAACAGATTTGCCAAACGACGCTGAGTTGAACTTGGCTCATCATATCCATTACCATTGCCATCTTCATCGCTATCATCATCTTCATCGCTATCTAACTGAATAATACCGTTTTCGTCTGTTTGATTGAAAATACCACGTTCATTCTGACCGAAAATAGAGCGTTCCTGGTGAAAAAATCCGCTGCCTCTTCCATGGCCATAATCGTAATCAACGAGAGTTTCGTATGTGGGCTGGATAGGTGCTCTAATTTGTTCTTGTTGGTTAGAAGAAGAGTACATTTCATTTTGCAATCGCTGTGCCATTTGTTCGTCTGTTTCCAAATCATCATCTATAAAATTATTATCAACGTCACTATTTGCAGTTCCAGTTGCAGTGGGGTTTCTACTATCCGTTTCTGCTGCTCTGTTGTCTGTTGTTGGTAGATTAGAGGCTATTGATGAGCCACCGTGCTCAAAAAACAGTGATACAGCCATTTCCAAATTGCCACCAGCCATTTCCAAAAAATTTTGAGCAACTAATGGATCCTCGTTGGAGGTAATACTCATAAACATTGAGAGCTGTTCGTCCATGATGAATAATTGCCACTGAATTCACACGAGAGACGTTGATTAAGGCTTACCTGCTTATAATTTGGCACGCGAACTTTTTTGCCCAATTCCCACACACACACAAAGGTTATCAACTAGATGGCCATCCATTATCTTTTACTCTTGTCAAAGCAAGCCAAAGTTCGGCTTGCAAAGTGGTATGCACCATATTCTGATGCTGAAAAGCAGCGTATAGTCAAGGAAGTGACGGCACTGATCCCCCTACGCAAGGCCAAAATGTGTAATGTGATCGAGTACAAGGACAGCAAGCTCGTGTACAAACGATATGCTTCTCTTTTTTTTGTGGCAGCCATTGACAATACTGACAACGAATTACACACGTTAGAGGTGATACAGCGGTATGTGGAAATCATGGATAAGGCATACGGCAATGTGTGTGAGCTTGACATTGTGTTTAATTTCCAGCTGGCCTACCATGTTTTAGACGAGCTGCTCATTGACGGAGTCCTTGTAGAGAGCAGCTCACCAGAAGTTCTCAAGAGAATACGCCAACAGGAAGAGCTCGTAGAGGCAGAAAAGCTGCAAAAGCAGTACTGAGCTTTCATGCGCCACATGTATAGATAAATTAAATTTTAAAAATAACTGCGCCACACGACACTAAAATTTGTTGTTGTTTGTTTACGTAATCACACAACAACAACAACAACAAAAAAAAACCGTGGTTATGCAGCCCTTGCCCGATTTTTTTGTTTTATTTTAAAATTCCGCGAATTTTTTTTATTGGCCAACGCGCTAAGCAGCAAAAGCGCAAAATGGCAAAAAAGAACACCAGCAAAAGAGAGCAGTAACAACAAGTTCAGTCATGTTGAGCAGACAGATCGCCAGAGTTCCTCTTAGAAGAGTCGCCCCAGTCGGTGTCAGATGTTTGTCTACACCTGTTGAACCAAAGCAAAAGGCTAACTCCATTATTGAAGCCCTCCCAGGTTCCTCCATTTTGTCCAAGACTGGTATCTTGGCTACATCCGCTGCTGCCGCTGTCTATGCCATCTCCAGTGAATTATACGTTGTTAACGATGAAACTTTGTTATTGGCAACCTTCCTTGGTTTTGTTGGTCTTGTTGCAAAGGTTATTGCTCCAATGTACGGTGAATTTGCCAAGGAAAGAACCGATTTTGTTACCAAGCTTTTGAATGATGCTAGAGCTGGTCATGTTAATGCCGTTAAGGAAAGAATTGATCAAGTTGGTTCCTTAAAGGATGTTGTTTCAAC
This sequence comes from Martiniozyma asiatica (nom. inval.), assembly GCA_037044635.1. Classification (NCBI taxonomy): domain Eukaryota; kingdom Fungi; phylum Ascomycota; class Pichiomycetes; order Pichiales; family Pichiaceae; genus Martiniozyma; species Martiniozyma asiatica (nom. inval.). The sequence continues at coordinate 1,538,473 of BTFY01000003.1, read as the reverse complement.
TACCAAGGCCCTCTTTGAAATTTCAAAGGAAACCGCTGCTTTGGAAGCTGAATCTTTCACTTTGAAGCAAAAAGTTGGTGTTGCATCTGAAGCTAAGTCAGTTTTAGATTCATGGGTTAGATATGAAGCTCAAGTTAGACAAATGGAACAACAACAATTGTCCTCTACTGTTATCTCAAAGGTTCAATCTCAATTGGGCGATGCTAAGTTCCAAGAAAAGGTCTTGGCTCAAGCTATTACTGATGTTGAAAAGTTGTTTGCTAAGGAAAAATAAGCTAACTCTTATCTGATGTTTTATATTTATTTATTTATTCAATGTAAAGACATGATTATGAAGATTTTCGTATTTGTAACATTAGCAGTAGCATTTGCATGAGGTCACGTGTGATTTTTAATACTCTAATAGATTCTAGTATGGGGAAAAACAAATTTAAAATTACAGCATAGAAATATTTAGAAAAGAATTTAAAAAATTAAGTGTTTAGATGGTACAAAGACTACACATTTATTCGTCGTCTTCAGCACCTTCGTCACCACCTTGAGCAGCTTGAGATCTTCTCTTAACTCTACCAGCTCTACCACCACCGTATGGGGAGTTTGGAGCAAAGTCAATGTGCTTTTGAGAGTCTAATCTAACCATGAAAGATGGAATAGAAACAATTTGCTTACCAACAGCAATGTGTCTTTGAGAAATCAAAACTCTAGCGTGGTGAACAGACTTGGCAAGACCCAACTTGAAAACTTGAGTTTGCAATCTTCTTTCTAAGAAATCTTCAATCTTCAAGGACAAAACGTAATCCAACTTCATCTTGTCTTCAGACAAAACACCAATTCTGACTAATCTTCTAATCAAGGCATTACCTTCGAATAATCTCTTTGGATCCTTTTCGTCTCTGGTCAACAAGTCTCTAGCAGCTCTTCTCAACTTGGACAATTGGTAACCAACTCTGTAGATTTCGTGCTTGTTCTTCAAACCGTATTCACCGGCAAGCTTCAATTCACCGTCCAATCTGGCGGTTTCAAAAGGTCTCTTTGGGACAGAGTAAGTCTTGGAGTGGTTTCTTGGGGCTCCTGTTTAATAATAGGTGTTAGTTTTCCCTTAAAAAATTAATAAAGAAAATTTGACTACAGGTTTAACTTCTACACTACACTAAAATTTTATAATACATAAGAATCAAAACGCAAATCCAAAAATTTACTTGTTCGCAAATAGTTGCGTCAAATAAACTGTCAAAGGTTTAATTATGTTTGAAGTGTCGGGTGTTCAAACATAATCAGGAGATTCTTATACCTTATAAAATAAAAGTATGTGAAGAGAAATATACCCGATAGAAACAAACTTTAAAGTTTTTTTCTAATAAATCCATACAGTGAGAGGATTAAATTACGCTGGTTAAAGTGTAACAATCATGACTGTAAGGACTTTTCAAAGTTAAAATAATATAACATACTTGGCATTTTTAAAACAGTTAGAGATGAAGAGGAAAAAGTGTATATAAATTTTTCACTTGCCACTTTTATGTGCAGCGCGTCGAGCAAGCCAGAGCAGAGTTTTTGTGACCTTGCTTGAAACACGTGACAAACCCTCGCTCAACATTTTCGCTGCCTACGATGGTATCCGAACTGCATGAACCTGTGCGTTGGTGCTGCGTTTATTATTATTACTATTGTTGTTTCTTTCATAGAATTTTAAATAAAAAAAATATAGAGAATAAGTTTACTATTGTAGATACCCTTTACCTATTCGAAAGCCCAAATGTAATTTTATGAATAAACCTCATTAAACATTTCACCTTTTAGTTTAATTTAATTTTTGCTTTTTAGCGGCTGGCTCATCAACCTCGGATTTTTCCTTAGAATGGAATTCCTTAATAATTGAATCAACATCTTCAATACCTAACGGCCTCACGTCACCCATCTTTTTAATTTGTGTTGTAACTGTTTTAATTTGATCGTCAGTTAAGTCTAAATTGAGTTGTTCAACTCTAGCCTTAATTGCATTCCATCCTGTTAATCTATTGGCAAAATGAATATATCTTGATAAACCGAAATCTTGTGGATTTAAAATTTCATATGTTGATGGATTTGCTAAAATTGCCTTGGCATGAACACCGGCTTTATGTGTAAAAGCACAGAATCCTGTAATTGGATTATTAAATGGGATATTAACTTGAACGATTTCAGCAATTAAATTTTCAATTTCTCTAATTTTGTTTAACTTATATTTAGACTTGACATATTCAGGAGCTGAGACAACCATTCTAGCCATAAATCCACCTAATGGGACAATACCATTTCTTTCACCAATACCTAAGACACAAGTATCAATAAATTTAGCACCTGCTTCTAATGCGGTATAAGCATTTGCAATGGCACAACCTGTATCATTATGAAAATGTGTTTCAATTTCACATGAAACTGAAGATTTAATAGTTCTAATTAAATCATAAACTTGTCTTGGATTGGCACCACCAACGGTATCAGCAATACCAATTCTTTGAACACCAATTTTATCAACTGTTGTATAAATATTTAATAAATCAACAATATCAGATCTAAATGAATCTTCAGTTGAAAATCTAACTTCAAGACCTTTAGATTTAACAAAGTTAATAACTTCAATGGCACTCTTGGTAATATATGACATATCCTTACCATGAGAATGTTGTCTTAAAAAGTTAGATGTACCAATAAAAATATTAACACCATCACAACCAGTTTCAACGGCAACCTTAGCGTCATGCATATGACATCTAATATGAGTTAAAATTTTAGATGTTTTTAAGCCAAGCTTACAAATTGTTTCAACTTCCTCCCTAGCTTGATCAGATGCAACAGGTGATGTAACTTCAATATAGTCAACACCAAAATCATCTAATGCCTTGGCAATTTTAATTTTATGTTCCATGGTGAAAAATGCATTGGCAAATTGTTCACCTTCTCTAAGTGTAGAATCAATGATTTCAAAACTTCTGACATTTGAAATGAAATCAGCTGGATTTGACCCGTATGGATTTTCTGTTGACATTTTTAGTTTTATTCTTATTTTTTTCTTATTGGAAAGTAAAGAAAAGAGATGAGATAAAAAAGAAGAAAAGAGAAAGTGAAAAAATAAAGGTGGAAAAAATACGAAAAATGGTCACGATACTCGGTATTGCGATAATTGACTCATATTGCAGCAAAAAGAAAAAAAAAAAAAAAAAAAAAAAATTCAGTCACACACAGTCATCGTGTACCGTAAGATTAATTTAACAATGGGGTAATATAAATTAATTTTCTACAATTTCAAAATCAAATCTCGTCTCACTTGCCTTAAACTCTTGTTTGTAACTACGCTGGCAATTTGTACCCAATTTGAAAGAGTGCACTCCGTTTACCGCGCTCAACGGGGAGCGCCATTGCCACATTGGGAAAAATATGCGCCCGGCAAATATCGGCGAAACCGGAGTCTTGTCACTCTGGTCTTTCTCTCTTATTATTCATGGCACGAGTGCAAGCGATGGCCAGGGTTCCGGTCTTGGATTTTGTAGTATTTGTAGATTTACGTCTTTGGGATTTTCTATCAGTCGGTGTTCTCCTTAAAGCGGGGAGGTTGATCGGACCAATTTAAAAACACCGGGAGATCAATTTTATCGGTGCGTTGATGAAACAACCGGGTGTTTCATAAACATTTTGCAAATAAATTACGGTTGACACGAGTTAAGTGTATGTGCTTACAGGATATTTTCATTGTAATTAACTATTTAGTTGTTAGAGCCAATAAGAGGCATATTCCCTTCTGTGTCATGCTACTCTATGTTTTCCTCAGCGTCGTAACATAGGCAATAAAAGATGCTCAGCACGTGGAACCAGGCACGCAGATCAATATGAAACGTTGCAGTGTCTCGCATTGGCTCTAAAAGAGTGCTAATCAAACGAACTGGTCAATTACTTAAAAGCAGTAAAGGGTTAATCTTACTTTTTCTTTCTTTGAGTCCCCCCCCCCCGTTTTTTTTTTCCTTCTTTTTTATTTGGCGTAAACATTTCACTTTTGCTCGGTATATTCACCCCAGAAGTTTGTGAATGTAAATAAATAAAAAAGCAGCTAAACTTAAACTAACGAGGTTATAATAGTGAAAGTTAATTTTTTTTTCAATTAAAAGTTTAATTAAAAATTCATTTGGCAAGATAAATGACGGTGGTTACGTATGTGCAGCCCCAGTTTGAAAAGAATATTCTGCAAGATAAAAATGCAGACACAACAACAATATCCTTGTCAAAGCCAGCCACAGTTTTACCAGATACAGATGTGCAAACTGTAACCAGAGAGAAGCTATTCCATGCTCTGCGGCTAAATAAAAAGAAACAGCTTAAACTAGAGAGGCTCAATAAATACAATTCAAAATTAAGTGATGAGTTAAAGCAAGAACGAATTAAAACTAGCAACTGTGCCCTTATGGTTATTGACTATACAGAGACCCATGAAGATCATTTGCTAAATGAAATTTGGGGCTCAGTTGAACCTAATAGATATAGAAATGTTAAAAAGGCACATAGCAGTAGTGAACCAATGGTAGAATCACCAATTTCATATGAATCAAATGAATGCTGTACTATAATGTAAATTTTAATGTGGTTCTCTCTTTTTGTATACTTTATATAATAATATATTACGCATCGACCATTATAAAATAAATTATTTTTTAACCTTTTTAATGATTCTGCCTCCTTTATCATTAGATTTTCTCTTTTTAACCATTCCTGATAAATCATTCACAGATACTTGTGATTGCTTATCTTTAGAGGAATCACCGGCTGGCTCGCCTAATAACCCCTTTACTATTTGATCCTTTTTAGATTTTAACTCATCATTATTCCTTTTTAATTCATCCAATCTTAATTTCATTTCAATGACTAGCTCATCATCAACTGGATCAATATTATTATTTTGCTTTGATAAAACAGCCCTTGTGGCAATACTTTTAACTGCTTTTTCCATGGAATCAATAGATTTTTCCAGAGCGTTATTATCCTTTGAGTTGAATTCATATGCTAAACTTAATTTATAATACGCCTCTGTGACTTGCCCTGTGTGAGAGGGATATAGCTTTGACTTAATTTGGGCCATTTGTTCCAAATCGGTTGTTGCTTGGTTGAAATTTTCTGTTTCAAGTGAAATTTCACCTAATAGATCGTACGTATCAGCCAGTTTTTTGTAAATACTTAATGCCTCATTTGAAGCTAGGCTTGAATTAATTTCATCCTTCTTGTCGGAGGTTAGATAGGGTATTGTTGAAGGCAGTTCGCCTTTGAGCCTCTCCAGGGAGTCCTGGTAAAAGACACGAGTTAAATCTAGAATTTCCCAAGCAACACTGAAATCGTCTTCTTGGTCATCAGCATCATCTGTAGCTCCATTAGCCTCTGATTCTTCTTCTTCCTCCTCTTCTTCTTCTTCTTCTTCAACTACAGGCGTTGCACCTTCCTCCTCCTCATCTTCCTCTTCCTCTTCCTCTGCAAGTTCGTCATTGAAAACATTTTCCATTTCCTTTAGTTTAGCATGGTTATCTGAGCCACTCCTATCTTTATCACCAGCGTTATTACCACCAAGGATATCACTATGGCTAACGGCATTTTCAAATAGGGCCTTACCATATAAGAACATGCAATCAGGATCATCGTAGCCTAATTCAAAATTAACCAACTGGCAAACCTCTGAATAATGCTCAACTGCAAATTCATAATTTTTTGCAGCCATTGCAGTGGCCCCCAGTCTGAGCAACTTTGTAATTTCCTCTGAATACTTTGCCATGATAGTTGCAATTAAAAGGGAAAAGAATGTGACGCGTTAATTTTGGAAAAAATAATTAACGCGTGTTTCAAATAGAACCTTGGTGCTGTTGTCCAATTGCCATGCCATCCAAGTATCCGTTGAATTTAGAACTACCATGGGTAGAGAAGTATAGGCCACATTTATTAAAAGATGTTGTTGGTAATGGACCAACTATTGAATCATTAAAAAGAATTGCCAAGGAAGGTAACATGCCACATTTAATCATTACCGGATTACCAGGTATTGGTAAAACAACTGCCGTTCATTGTTTAGCAAGGGAATTATTAAATGAAGATTCACATTTAATTAAAGAGGCAGTTTTAGAGTTAAATGCCTCTGATGATCGTGGTATTGAAACAGTTAGAAGTTCTATTAAGCAATTTGCACAAAAGAAGGTTCAATTACCTGATGGCAGACATAAAATTGTAATTTTAGATGAAGCAGACAGTATGACATCAGGAGCTCAGCAGGCATTGCGTAGAACCATGGAAATTTACTCAAGTTCAACTAGATTTGTATTTGCATGTAATATTTCAAGTAAAATAATTGAACCTTTGCAATCACGTTGTGCCATTTTAAGATTTAACAAGTTAGGAGATGAGGATGTTTTAAGAGCATTAAAGAGGATCGTTGACTTGGAGAATGTCAAGTGCACCGATGATGGATTTGGTGCCTTGATTTTTACGGCTGAGGGTGACATGAGACAGGCAATTAATAATCTACAGTCAACATTTTATGGATTTGGATTGGTGAATGCGGAAAATGTTTATAGAATTGTTGATTCTCCACATCCAATGCTAATTTCTAAAATGGTTGCATCAGCAAGTAAAGGTAATATTGATGATTCGCTCATTATTTTAAATGAACTTTGGGGGAAGGGATATTCTGCTGTGGATATTATAACCGTTTGTTTTAGAGTTGTTAAAAGTATGGCGGGATTAGAAGATGATGAGCGTTTAAATATTATCAGAGAGGTTGGATTGACTCATATGAGAATTTTGGAAGGTGTTGGTACCTATTTGCAAATAAGCGGGATGCTCAGCAAGGTGGCATTAATGGCATTATAGTAGCGTTGTATTGTATTTTATACCTTTAATCATCTATATATATAAATTAATGTGAATAGAGTTAAGTAAATGGAGTCTTGGAGGGTTTTCCCGTCAATGTGCTCAGCCTGAAGCTGTAATTGGCTGTGGGTAAGAGGAACCCCGTGCACATGCCCAAGTGGCCCTGCCAAAACTGAAAAAAAAAAAAATCTACAATTAGCCTCTCCCAGTTCAATAGAGACTGCTAGTTTACACTACATATAAAGCAGCCAGGCAGCTGCAAATGGCACACCCTCTCTGGCTATTGCAAAACAAACACAACACACATCCTGTCGTGTCATACTGTCACGTGACAAAAAAAGAAACGGGATGCTGTCTAAGCCAATAAAAACGCGCCGATAGCGTTTGCCAGTGTGAGAGGGTTGGCCAAGGGGTGTTGTTCGAAGGCTGTTACTAATGCCCTTGGAGTTACTCGTTATAAAACATGCGGCACCTGACATATGGACCAGAGAGCCCCAGAGTTGTTTCTTTTTTTATTTTTCAATTAACACCTCTTTTCTTACCCGCCAGTTTGGTGCCACAAAAAGCGTTCGGCACTAAAAAGCCCGCCAGTTTCCCAATTAGGAAATTTGCACTGTGACCCGTTTTTTTGCACACGCGCTGACTTCGTTTGCAGCGGGCGTATATATAAGAGTCTTATCGCATGTGTTTCTATGGAACAAGAACAAGAACAGAACAGAGCAAACGACAGAGATGGCCTTCCTTCTTGAAAAATCTTCTACACTTGCCAAATATCTTGATCTCCCACAAAAGGGCAAGATTATTGCCGAATACATTTGGATTGACTCTGATGGAGACATCAGATCCAAGGCAAGAACTCTTAACAAAAAGCCTGCCAGTGCTGACGAATTGCCAGTGTGGAATTTTGATGGTTCATCAACCGGTCAAGCTCCAGGTGACAACTCTGATGTTTTGATTAAGCCAGTTGCCGTTTATCCAGATCCATTTAGAGGTGGTGATAATATTATCGTTTTAACAGAATGTTACAATAACGATGGCACTCCAAACAAGTACAATCACAGAGCCGCTGCTGAAAAAGTTATGGCTGCACACAAATCTGAAGAAATTTGGTTTGGTTTGGAACAGGAATACACTCTTTTAGATCCTGTTGATAACTATATTTACGGTTGGCCAAAGGGTGGCTTCCCAGCTCCACAAGGTCCATATTACTGTGGTGTTGGTTCAGCAAAGGTTTATGCTAGAGATGTCATTGAAGCTCATTACAAGGCTTGTCTTTATGCTGGTATTAACATCTCTGGTATTAACGCTGAAGTTATGCCTTCCCAATGGGAATTTCAAGTTGGTCCATGTGAGGGTATCTCAATGGGTGATGAATTATGGGTTGCCAGATATCTGTTGAACAGAGTTGCTGAGGAATTTGGTGTTAAGGTTACCTATCATCCAAAGCCTTTATCTGGTGACTGGAACGGTGCTGGTTGTCACACTAACGTTTCTACTGCTCCAATGAGAAAGGAAGGTGGTATGAAATACATTGACGAAGCCGTTGAAAAACTTGCAAAGAGACATAAGGAACACATTGAACTTTATGGTAAGGATAACGAAATGAGATTAACTGGTAGACATGAAACTGCATCAATGGATTCCTTCTCTTCAGGTGTTGCCAACAGAGGTGCCTCAATTAGAATTCCAAGGGGTGTTCAAGCTGAAGGCTTTGGTTATTTTGAAGATAGAAGACCTGCTTCTAACATTGATCCATATTTGGTCACCGGTATTATGACTGAAACCGTTTGTGGTAAGGTTGAAGGTGCTGACATGTACCAAGATTTCAAGAGAGAATCTGCTTAATTTTCACACACACACACACACTCTCTCTCTACATTTTATAGTTATTTTTTTGTTTCTGTTTCTGTTTCTTCTGTTATTTTTTTTTTTTTTTTTTTTTGTTGTTTTCCGTCTTTCCCACCCACCATTCAACTCTGTTCTATTTTATATTTAATTATTTATTCTTATAGCACTGTGTGCTATAAAAAAAGTCTTGAAATCTTGCATTTGCACACGCTCTCTCGTTCTTACTCCTGGTAATCTTTGGGAACGAACTTGCCATGGACCCAACGTTACGCTTTCTTGTCGAGTGCTCCTTGACTCACTCGTACATTGACACCCCAAAATCAGATTGGAGTCAGTTGCAACGAGCTGTTGCTCATTACACGGGCTCACCAATGGTGTCGACATCAGCCACAGCTTCTTCGGCACCACCCCTTGGATCATCATCGTCTCTAGATACAACCACCCTTAAAGATTTATACATTATGCAATTCCATTTGGAACTAATGCTATCGGAACTAATGCTAGCCAGAGGTACCATTTCAAGACTCAAAGATTTACTAGGTGACAACCCAGAAGAAGTTGGTGCTTTGGTATGCATCGTTAGAGAGAAATCTAAACTATTACAAGTTGACGCTAGCCTGGCATCTACAAATGAAGATAAAATCAAGGAACTGGTAACGTCTTATTTAGACTCCGCTGGTGAATTAATTGTTAAATCTTATAACGAATCAACAGTTACTAGTTTATCCAACGGTGGCATGGAAAATTTAAGAGAATTACAAGACTTGTATATAATCAAAAGAGAAAAAGTGAGGGTGATTACAGCTGCAGACATTTCAAAAGCTAGAAAGGGTAATTTAAATCAATACCATATTGCCCTTGCTAAAAAGGTTGAGGCAATAATAGATTTACTAAGCGATAGACCAGCAGATTTAGAAACTTGGTTGGAATTGGCTCATACTTATATTGAACTTGGTAAATTCAAACAGGCTCTATCTTGTATCGTTCAGGTTTTGGTACTAGAGCCACTCTTTGATGCCGGCTGGTCCTTGCGTGGCGAGGTTTGCTATTTAATTTGGAAGCAAGACAGACATGCAAATACCAAAAGAGGCAAATTAGCCAAACTATGGATTCAAAAGGCAATTGAATGCCACCAAAAGGCAGTGGAAATAGATCAACTTTCACTGAGATCCTGGTGCGGCTTGTACGTGTGCCTCATCTATTCAAATGAGAATGCAAATGCAAGTATCAGCTCTCAGCTAACAAGGGCAAAAGATAAACTGGAAGAATTTTTATCAAATTCAGCAACCTCCGCAAAGGATATTGAAAACATTAAAACCATTAAGAAAATGTTCCCATTCCAGCTTTAGCTTTTTTAAATCTTGATCTTGATCTCGATCTCGATCTGGAGATTTAATTTTTTTTTTTAGCGCTTTAATCGAAAAGTAAACAAAACAAATAAAACAATAATAAAAGGGTGCATTTAAAGTAAAGAAATGAAAAAGTCTCCTTCTTATTACGGCAATGTAACTTTGAAACATGGTCAACAGAATATAAACAGACGCCTTTCTCATTTGAATCTTAACTCAGAGTTGTCAACGGTGCAGGAGGACAGATCGCCCTTGCCCTTGGCTGCGGGCGACGACAATAACGCCAAGAGACAGCTCTTATTTAGCAAATATATTGAAAAAGAAAATGAAAGAGGTGATGATGATGACGATGGCGATTTTGATGATTTATCAGAAAAGGTAAAATTTGCCAATTCTGTGCATTCAAATCCATCACTTTCCCATGGCAAGGAGAAGTTTGTTACATCAGGATCTTTGTCTTCTATATCTAGTAGAGCACCATCTATACGATCAGCATATTCAGAAAGCGATGATACTGATCAGAGTGATTATGCGGATGACTTTGATGGACTTGAGAGAAATAATCTGGATTTACTAGCCAGCTTTAAAAGGCGAAATGAATTAGCTAGAAAAATGGCTCAACAGGGTAAAAGTATAAATCAAAAGAGATATGATTCAATTAGACAGAAACTAGGTGATATAGATTACTTTGACAAGGACAATACAATAGCCGAAGATTTTGAAGACTTTGATAATATTGATCCACATAAACTATATCGATTTAAAGTTATACCCTCCGGACATTCCATAGGCAGGAAAAAATCAATGCCGCTCATTAAAAATAGATCAAGTTTTAATTCCCCTCATAAAAGTGTCAAACGTTTTGCATCCACTTTAGAATTGGTTCCAGGTAGATCGGTTAATAGAAAGCAATCAATAACAGGCTATGAATTAGAAGATTTTGACGACTTAACTTCGGATGATATTACAATTACCTATGCTGATTATCAAAAACTTAAAAGGAAAAGCCAAAAATTTGATTTCTCTAAATACGTTGAAGAACCCATAAAAAAGAATCATAGGAAATACAAATTTAATAATTCTCAGCATAATGATAATTTAAATACAACAAGATTAACCAAAGAAGGTAAATTAAAAGTTATTACTGCAATGGGGCGTCCAAAAATTAGGAAAGTTATGCCTGGTCATCTCTATGGTGAAGTCATATATGATCCAGACCAGATGAAATGGTTTGGTAATAACGAAGATCTTTCTAGATTTGAATCTGTCAGTGAATCCAAACCACAATTGATTCAACCAAGCCAGTCAAATGGAAAACCCCAAATTTTCGGCAATATGATTTACGATGAGTCAAAGCTAAGATGGGTAAGTTTATCAGGTAAATATGAAGATGATCCATTCGATGAAGAAGATCAAGAAATAGAAAATAATAAAGAATATCAAAATAAAAATAAACTTTACAAATTACAGACACAACAGACGAGATTCCCAACAGTTAGAGTTAAGAGTAGATTGGTACCATCTGGTTCTACAATGTCACTATCTGCTCAACTAAATAATAATAATCATTTCACAGTTACTCCACAAATGTATAAATCATGGAAGAATGAGGAGGCAAGGTGGATGAGGAAGGTTGGTAATTGGTTTCCTCATGATGTCGATAACTACCACTCAAGATATGAGTTAAAGCTATTTTTAAATAGACAATAATAGATACCCCCTTATGTACTTTTAACTTATTAATGTAATGATAAAATTGCCTCAGTTTGAGTAAAATTTTTTACCTTTTTTATGCATCACGTAAGTGCCTAAATGTATTCATCATCGGCCAAACTCGTATTACCACAATAGCAGCCTTTTCTATATGCACACGTTGAAATTATATGGGGCTGCACCATTTGCGCCAGTTTATTTATGCCATATAGAATTGTTTATTATATCATACACAAATATTGTACCCTAAGATAGAATTTTTTTTTGCTTTCTTGCTTTTTAGAAAAAGAAAAGAAAATACGACGCCGACCTAGGACACATGAGCATTTAGCAACCATGAAGGACCTGCATCAATTTTAATGAAACAAATATGAATCAAACAAATTGAAATTATATTTTTTAGCTGACTTCTTAAATTGAAATAATAACGGGCAGACATACTGGACATTAGCCTCACCACTGATAGACATTGCCCAAATAGGAAATTTAGAAATTTGGAGTCGCTCAGTGATCTTTTTTTCACTCTTGATCTCTTTGTTTTACTTGGATTTTCATGCATGTGTAAAATATGGGATGCATGATAACCATATGAATTGCCTTTCGATCATGTACAATACCCAATTGGGAAAGCTTTTAAAATTGAAAACGGCTTTTGGGGCTGAAAAACGAGTCCAAATAAAATGCATTAGGGTGTTTCCGGCATAACATTTACATTTAAAAGTTTTATGTTTAGTTTGACCTGTTTCAAAATTATATATGTCTTTTTTTTATTTAAGACTCTAATTTTTCCTTAAAAGAAACATGTCATATTTTTGCGTCTATTGCTCAACATGTTTGATATTATTATTTTTGTCTTGCAATTCTTAACTATTTGTTCAGCAATATATGTTCCAACAATTACCCAAAGCTTTCCAGCACAAATTGAGAAAAGGGAAACAACTTCCCAATGTGTGCCACAACCAGTTATGAAATATTTTACCGACACTTACTCTTATACAAAAACAGTTAACGGTCAACTTACTACTTCTTTAAGCTTTGTTACTGGTAGCTACATTGGTATATCATTATGCTCTCAAACAAAAACCATCGTAGAGGCTTCTTCTACCGTTGTTTCAACATTCACTCATTGTGACGAAAACGCTCATTGCACAAGCACCAATTTCAACACCCCCATTTGTGAACTGTTGACTGATGTAGGTACCTGTTCTGTTAATCCAACATTTGTTACATCTGATGCTACTTCTACATATTTTGTTTCTCCAACAGTTTGCTACAAGCCCTCTGATGCTACCGGCTCCTTTTCGTGTCACGAAACTTCAACCATTATGACTGTTGATAAAACAGCTTCAACTTTTACCTACACCAACTGTGATTATCCAGACTTTGATTGCCCTGCCACTGAAACTTCAACTGTTTATAAAATCTGCAATGGTAAATCTGCAACTGTTTCTTGTTCTATCAATGCATTGAGTACCACCGTTGGCGGCGTAAGCGTTATTATTCCAACGACTAGTTGTGTTGCATCATCTATTGACAACGTAACTATGTCTATTTACAATGTGTTTTTTACGACTACTATAACTGCTGGTGGTGCTACAGGTACAATAACTGCATATGATAAGGAATCATTTTTTTATGTCTGCCCAGCTACAACGACAACAACATTTTTTACAGACTGCAGTTCTTCATCTTTAACGGCCACCTGCGTTATTACAGATACCACCACAACATTTGCTACTTCAGTATTCAAAATTCCATTTACTTCTTGTACAGCAAGTGTTCCATATGGTGGTTCATTTGCTTCTGAATATAGCACAACTCTCATTTCTGCTGAAACTTCTTCAACTGAGGTAGTGGTTACAAATATTATTTCACCTACGTTTACCTGTCCTACATTTACACCTACCACCATATCAACGACGAGTGTTATTACGGATTGTGCATCGTCCTCTGTGTCCATTGGCTGTGAGATTGTTGAGTCTGCTATTACATTTGCAAGTGGGGAGTTTGTGTTGACATCCACCATTTGTAGTTTTGGGTCAAGTGTTGAGTATGGATCCATTTTGAGTGCATCGTCAGTTGTTAGTTTGTCTGCAAATAATGAGATGACAGCGGTGACGATTACCAATGTCAACTCACCTACGTTTACCTGCCCAACGTTTACACCTACCACCATATCAACGACGAGTGTTATTACGGATTGTGCATCGTCCTCTGTGTCCATTGGCTGTGAGATTGTTGAGTCTGCTATTACATTTGCAAGTGGGGAGTTTGTGTTGACATCCACCATTTGTAGTTTTGGGTCAAGTGTTGAGTATGGATCCATTTTGAGTGCATCGTCAGTTGTTAGTTTGTCTGCAAATAATGAGATGACAGCGGTGACGATTACCAATGTCAACTCACCTACGTTTACCTGCCCAACGTTTACACCTACCACCATATCAACGACGAGTGTTATTACGGATTGTGCATCGTCCTCTGTGTCCATTGGCTGTGAGATTGTTGAGTCTGCTATTACATTTGCAAGTGGGGAGTTTGTGTTGACATCCACCATTTGTAGTTTTGGGTCAAGTGTTGAGTATGGATCCATTTTGAGTGCATCGTCAGTTGTTAGTTTGTCTGCAAATAATGAGATGACAGCGGTGACGATTACCAATGTCAACTCACCTACGTTTACCTGCCCAACGTTTACACCTACCACCATATCAACGACGAGTGTTATTACGGATTGTGCATCGTCCTCTGTGTCCATTGGCTGTGAGATTGTTGAGTCTGCTATTACATTTGCAAGTGGGGAGTTTGTGTTGACATCCACCATTTGTAGTTTTGGGTCAAGTGTTGAGTATGGATCCATTTTGAGTGCATCGTCAGTTGTTAGTTTGTCTGCAAATAATGAGATGACGGCGGTGACGATTACCAATGTCAACTCACCTACGTTTACCTGTCCTACAACAACAACATCCTCATCCTCATCCTCATCCTCATCCTCATCCTCATCCTCATCCTCATCCTCATCCTCATCCTCATCCTCATCCTCATCCTCATCCTCATCCTCATCCTCATCCTCATCCTCATCCTCATCCTCATCCTCATCCTCATCCTCATCCTCATCCTCATCCTCATCCTCATCCTCATCCTCATCCTCATCATCATCCTCATCCTCATCCTCAACTTCCTCTTTCTTCTCATCATCATCATCATCATCCTCAGCATCTTTGATTGAATCCACATCATTTACCTCATCATCATCATTGTCATTGAATACATCCCAACCATCCTCATCCTTGTTGATCAAATCAACCTCTTTCTCTTCCTCTTCCTCATATTCAGTGTGCTCATTTTCATTTTCATCCACAATCGCATCCTCGTCCCAATCATCTACTCAGCTTAGCTGTAATGAATTATATTGGTCTACAATCCATATAAGTACTATTACTGCCGGTATAACTATTAACACTGTCACTAGTATTTTCACTCATTTCAATTGTGACGCTACGTCATCTTCTCATTTAATTTCATCTAGATTATCGACTGCATTCAGTTCATCTACCACCACTTTGAGTTCTTCTCTTATCACACCACCCTCATCAATTTCAACAAAATCATCTTTAATATCTTCTAGTCATTTCTCATCTTTACATCCGTTTAAAACTACTAGCACTTTCATTCCATCCAGTTCATCTGTTAAAACTACCCATTCTTATTCTAGCAGTGTAATTATTTCATCTAGTTCAGTTTCATTATCTACCACCACATTATCTACTTCAATTGTTACTTCTAGTTCGGTTGTTACTTCTAGTTCGGTTGTTACTTCTAGTTCGGTTGTTACTTCTAGTTCGGTTGTTACTTCTAGTTCGGTTGTTACTTCTAGTTCGGTTGTTACTTCTAGTTCGGTTGTTACTTCTAGTTCGGTTGTTACTTCCAGTCCAATCATTTCATCCAGTTCAATCATGTCATCCAGTTCAACCATTTCATCTAGTCCAATCTCATCCAGTTTGATTGTTACTTCTAGTTCAATTATTCCTTCTAGTTCGGTTGTCACTTCTAGTTCAATTATTCCTTCTAGTTCGGTTGTTACTTCTAGTTCTGTTTTTTCATCCAGTGTTGTTACTTCTAGTACAATTGTTTCATCCAGTGCTGTTACTTCTAGTACAATTGTTTCATCCAGTGCTGTTACTTCTAGCTCCGTTGCTTCATCCAGTGCTGTTACTTCTAGCTCCGTTGCTTCATCCAGTGTTGTTATTTCTAGTACATCCAGTGTTGTTACTTCCAGTTCTGTTGCTTCATCCAGTGTTTTTAGTTCTAGTCCAATTGTTTTATCCAGTGTTGTTACTTCTAGTTCAATTGTTTCATCCAGTTCCGTTGTTACTTTTAGTTCGGTTGTTACTTCTAGTTCAATTGTTTCCTCTACTTCAGTCATACCACCCAGTACAACTGTTTTGTCTAGTTCAACCATTGAGTCGACCATATACAACCCATGTGGTCCTTCAACATATTCAACATCCTTATCCAGTAGTTTAGTTTTAACGGATGCTGAATCCACAACTTTTAGCTCAAGTGGAATTTCTAGTGAGTGTACACAATGCCAAACTATCACGATGTCAAGTACAATATTGAGCACTGTATCTACAGTCAGTATAACTACAACTAATACAATTGTTAGCTTGAGCACGACTATAATTAATCCATTATTTTCAACAAGCTACTTTAGTAATCCGGTTAAATATGAAGTTATTTCATCTTCTAAGTCTGAATTGGTTACTACAACTGAAACATATAGGTTATCAACTACATCAACTTCCAATTATGAATTGAGTACTAGTAGTTCAATCTATATTGGAACTGAAAAAAGTGATTCATCAAGTTTAACAAAGGTTGCTTATTTTACCTCCTTGAGTGGTGCAACTACGCAACAATCAAGTATTACAACCAGTGATGTTACAAATTCATATTCTTTGGTGTCTGAATCGACCGGCATTTTAACATTATCAACTTTTTCTTCTACTCTTCAATCATCAACAACAGACATACCTACATTTACCGGAGGTTCTAATCAAAAGAGAATTGATATCAGAAGTGTTGGTATTTTACTTTTGGCGTTTATTTAATAACCAAATACAGTTAATTATGTTTTTACCAATTAGCAGGCATGGTTTGTATAAAATTTTACTTGTTTCGTTTTGTATTTTAAATATTTCTTTATTGTGACTCATCGAACTTCCTAAAACGGAACAATCTGGGGATGGATCCACGATAAGTTCACACGCAATTCATTAAACTCAAGCGCTTTGATATCCGTCTAATAAGGTACATGGCTAGTATAATTTGGCTGAATAGTAAATTAATTAAATAAATTTTATTTATAGAAATAAAAATTTATGGTGCTATCAATTGCCATTGTTTGGTATTTTAGCAGGAAGCTTAGTTCTGAAGGAGTAAAAAGAGGGTTCAAACTATTATTCTTCAGTAGCTGTAAACAGGGTAATAGCCGGTAAATTACCCCTTGCGTAATGCGTAGACC
This sequence comes from Martiniozyma asiatica (nom. inval.), assembly GCA_037044635.1. Lineage (NCBI taxonomy): Eukaryota > Fungi > Ascomycota > Pichiomycetes > Pichiales > Pichiaceae > Martiniozyma > Martiniozyma asiatica (nom. inval.). Next base: position 1,521,166 of record BTFY01000003.1, on the reverse strand, counting down.
AATCAAATGCGGTGCGTACTGGCATCCGTAATAATTGGAACGGGATCCTTTATAAGGGGAAAAAGCGGTCAATTTCTCTCTAATCTCTAACCACATGTTGTTGGATATTATCAATAATGATATCAATCAATTGGTAAATGTGCTGGCTGTATTAGCAATCACTACAACAGCATATTACTTAGTTATATTTCCACTATTTTACCATCCATTGGCTAAAATTCCTGGTCCTACTATCTGTTCGTTGAGCAAGTATTGGATCCTTTACAAGTCATGGTCTGAACAGAGGAATAGATATGTTAATTTGCTTCATGAGAAATATGGTCCAATTGTTAGAATTGGACCTGACGAAGTGGACATTTCAGATGTTAAGTATTTGCAAGACATTTACGTTAGAAATTTTGATAAGAGTACCTTTTACACACAGTTTGTCAGCTATGACTCAGGGAATACATTTTCAACAGTTGATAAAAAGACTCATAAGGATAGTAGAAAAGTAAGCCATAAATTTTATTCAAAGACCAACATTTGCTCTGATAATATCCAATCAAAAGTTGAGAAAGTTATGATTAAAACATTGGGCGTTTTTGATGAAAGCAAAAATAAAGATATTAATTGTTTCATTTTATTCAGTGAAATGGCCATGGATGCTGTAAATGCATTTGCATTTGGCGATAATTATATATCCGTTTTAGATGATCCATGGGGCAAAGGTAAGGAGGTTATTGATTCTTTTGGATTGCAAAGCAGTGCTTGGTTTTGGACCACACAAATGCCCCAATGGTATGAATGGGTAATTGATAGTAAGGTAAATGCTGCATCTGCAAAAGTTTCTGAATGGATAGACAAACAATTTAGGACTTGTTATAGTGCATTGAAAACTACCGCAGAAGGATTAGATCAAGAGACACTTTTGTCAACTCTGGTTAATAGTGACACCTCATCTATATTTACTCAGAAAAGAATCAAAAGTGAACTTTTTGACCACATTGCAGCTGGTCATATTACTACAGGAACCACCATGGCGTATTTATGCTATGAGTTAGCTAAAAACGTTGATATTCAAAAACTATTACAGGAAGAATTGAAAGAATTTAACCAGGGTAAGTATATTAAAAGCAATAATTATAACCCCATTAGATATACAGATATTGATGAAAAATTACCTATTATGCAGGCTGTAATCACTGAAACATTTAGAGTTCACGCTGCCATCCCAGGCCAGGAGCCACGAGTGACACCACCAGGTGGCATGATCTGGCGTGGGACAACCGATGAGAATGTGAAGGCATACCCACAGTGCAAGGTAGAAACTGAGCCATGTAAAATTCCAGGTGGTACAATTGTTACCATGCAACCATGGTCGCTTCATAGGGTGCCTGGTGTTTTTGAAAATGAAAACGAATGGCAGCCAATGAGATGGATCGATTCAACACCAGAGAGAATCAGGGAAATGAAACGTCATCTGATGCATTTTGGTGCTGGCAGTAGGATGTGCATTGGACAGCACCTGGCAACAGCTGAAATAAATATAATTCTTGCCAGTTTACTGAGTAGATACAGCGTTGAGCTTGTGGATGGATGGGATTATGAAAGGGACAGTGAAATGTTGGACATATACACAACGGTTCCTAGAAGCGAATGTCTTCTGCTCAGATTTGTGCCACTTTTATAAGAATAAACACTTTGTAGCAAATGTAATAAAATGCTGAGCAACAAAAATGGCACGCAAACACACCCGTGCACCAGCGCGCTTGTCTGAACTTTTTTAAGTTGGATTTTCCCCCTCTTTGAATAGCAACAAGAGAGAAGAGCCATGTCAGTTTCCTTTGCTAGAACCGTTAGAAACATCATGAGAAACGGTCTTAGACGTTCTGGCCGTCAGATTGCTCTTATGAACGATACCAAGTCAGGTCATATTGTTGGCGAAGATGATTACGGTAACAAATTTTACGAAACCACCAACCCAGAAGAAATTCACATGAGAACCAGATGGGTTGAATACAAGGACTGGACACATGATATGTCTCATATTGAACCTGGATGGCATTACTGGTTGGCGTACGGTACTGACGTTGCGCCATGTAACTTGAAGCCAGAGGAAAAAGCCGTGAGACATGTTGTTGAAGGTGTTCACGCTGTCAATTATACCTATACCAAGGGTGCATTTGTTCCATATAACACTGCCAAGCCAAAGGTTGATTCTTGGAGTGCCAAAGTTGCCGAAAGGGTTTAAGATGGAGTATTTTGAAGGAGCGTTGCGAAGGAGAGGAAGGATATATATTTATAGTTCTATTTTATTTATTAATTAACAAAGCCATATTATTACTGATATCATTTCTAATTTATAAATGGTGTTAAATTTATTTACTAGCGAAAGTTGCAGCAACTATCAATGGGAATACAAGGGTAACGTCTGCGTAAACCTTGACACTTTTAGCCTCTGCCTTAATTTTACCCCAGGAAACGGCTTCATCAGGTCTAGCACCAGCATCTGAACCATCAAATTCTTGACCGGTATTAATATAAACGGCATAATCAGCACCATTTCTCATTAAACAGGCATTTGCAATATGATGCTTAATTAAACCACCACCAAGAATCAACATACCCGCCTTATAGGCATTCATAGACATAGAATTAATCTTTCTAATATCTTCAACAATATCAAGTCTTAGTTGCTTTGGAGATGCCTTAAAAGTATGAAAGAAAAGCATATCACCAATTGAACCATCAGTTAATGCAGGACAGAAGACAGGAATTTTGTTTTTATGACACCAGTATAAAACTGAGGATTCATCATTAATTTCCTTACCTAAACGATCAATAAATTTAGAAGGAGTCCAAATCATATTGCCCGCATTTAATGCCTCGTCACCGTTTGACTTAACACCAGATTCTTGCTCTTCAAGCATGGTATCAAGTAAAGGCACCATCCATTCTTCAAATTTACAATAGTTGTCATTTGGAACAATTAAATTACCAATTCTATTCATACCTTTATCTCTTAATTGTTTACCAGGAGCTGCAAAATCTCCCATAAAAGTTGGTGCTAAACATTTAATAATATCCTCTTCAATACCACCAGCAGTTGCCACAATTGCAGAAACCATTTTATGTTGAACAAGGAAACGCAAGGTATCTCTTAAACCTGAAGAGATTAAATTAGACGTGTAACCCATAAAAATCGTTGTCTTTTGAAATCCATCTTGATCAAATTCACCATTAAGTTCATGCTCTTCTAATTCGTCAATGTGTTTACCTTTCCAAGAACGCATTTGATCAATGATATCACATGCCTGTGATAGTGATGAAGCTTGGAAACCCATGGTACGCATACCATCAACGATATCCTTTGCACGGGCATTACGTGAAGACGCTTCTGAATAGTTAATACCCTTAACGGTATCTGTATTTTCAGGAACAGGATCACTGGCTTGCAAAACGGCACCAGCGGCCAAGTTTGGAATGGCTGCGTTATTTGTAGACATTTCTAAAATTTGATTGATTGATTTCACCAAGGCAGAAATTTTTTTTTTTTTTTTTTTCATGCATCTCATGAGCAATGTGACTTTTAAAAATGCAAAAGTGACCCACAAGTTCTTTTAATTGTCTATAATAAATTATTTATAATGTATACATGTATAAAAAAGGAGAGAAAATAAAGGGGGGGGGGTATTTGGTGAAGAGTTGATAGTTTAGAAATGCTCGTCATCTCCGTTTAGCACACGCAATGGCCTTGGACGATCAACAACAAATCCACGTTCAGTTTCACTGCTGAGAGCCTCTTTAACAACTTCCTCTGCATCTTCGTCTAAATTGTTATCATCATTGTGAAAATGACGCATTGTACGTGTTAACCAACCATCGGTCACTGCAAGTCCAGTTTCATTACCATTTGAATCAACATAATTTTGAACCTGAGATCCCCGACGTCTACGATAGAGTAAAAGAAGAAGCACTGATAGAATAAAAAGTACAGGGATACCCACACCAACACCCACACCAATGCCAATATCTCTGCTTTTACTTGAATTTGAATTTGGCTTGGCAGTTGCAGTTGGGGTGGATGTAATGGTACGATACTGGGTGAATGTAGAATTTTGATATTCTGTTGTCTGAGCCACCACCGCATAAGATCCAAAATCAGATGAGTAGTAGAAGCTACTTGATGTAGTGGACGTGGTTATGGTGGGGGACGGTGAGGATGAAATGGAACTAGAGCTAGAGCTAGAGCTAGAGCTAGAGGAAGAAGAGGAAAAAGATGATGTTGAGCTAATAGAAGAGGTGGATGATGAAGATGAGAATGATGAAGAAGAGCTTGAAGAGGTGGTCGAGCTAGATGATGATGATGATGATGATGATGATGATGATGATGATGATGGTGACGATGATGATGATGATGATGATGGAGAAGCTGAAAATGTTCTGCTGCTTTCAGATGTGGGAAGAGGCGTGAAGGAGGAGCCTTGAGAGGTGAATGACAATAAGCTTTCTGAAAAGGTGTCACTGAAAACAGACACCGACGATGAACTTGATGAAGTGCTGGACAAGAGAGGTATTGTTGTTGTAGGTGTAGACGTGGATAACGACGACGACGAAGAAGAAGAGGAAGATGTAGAAGGTGATGAGTCCGTTGTAAATAAAGCAGACCCAGTGATGGATGGAACAATATCAGTATCAGTTGGTAACAAGCTGCTGCTGGTTGAGAGGCTGGTAAGGCTCGTATCGTCTGCGTTTGAAGAGGAAACGTCCAGGGATGCCGCATCAACGGCAGAGGTGTCACTACCGTTAGCTCTCTTCATCAACTTGAAACGAGGAATAATAGCATCGTTTGAACCTTTCCTGATGTTTTCAACAATGGAGTCAACGTGGCTCTGGAGCTTTTCCTCCTGGTGGCACAACAGGAGTGCATCCAGCGTGTCGGCCTGTTGCTTGCATGATGACTCCTCTTGAACGGGCTCTGACAGACTCTGGGGGATATGAAATGGCCAGAAGGCACTGACAACGGTCAAAAGCAACAGGAACGGAAGCATCGTCGTTCTCTAAAGGGGGAGTTTGGGTTTCAAGTTGGAAAAGAGGGAAAAAAACACACTTTTTTTTTTCCTGTGTGTATTTTTAGCAGTGTCACGTGACCGTTTGGAGATTGTGGATTGAATTTGAAATGTGTTTTAAGGAGGGAGGCGGTTATCAAAGGGTTTATATAGTTAGTTTTCTTTATCCTTTTGCTGCTGCTGCTGCTGCTGCTGCTCTATCTCGTGCATCTGGAGAGCTCCAACCGGACAGAGCCTGAAATAAGGCTTGATGATCCGAACACCTCTCATGCCCTCTCTGGAGGGCCCCACAATAACGTCGTCACCAGGAACCCAGTTCACGGGCATGCTGACATTCCACCTGTCACTCAACATCAGACCGTCCAAGACTCTAAGCACCTCTGCCGTATTACGACCACAACTGGCAGGATACCCCATAATCAGTCTCACCTTTTTCTTATTGTCGATAATGAAGAGACTTCTAATGGTTTCTCTGCCTTCCATATCGCCGTCTTTAGATCCGTCTGAATTTGCCGTTGAATTTGCAGGCGCCCAGTTGGCGTCAACCATGCCGTACAACTCTGCCACCTTACCGTTGTCTGCCACGATGGGGTACTCCACACGGGCACATATAATTTCTTCAATGTCTGCTATCCATCGTTCGTGACTGTCTACGCTGTTACAGGATAAACCGAGTAGTTTGACACCCCTTCTTTTGAACTCTGGATGAAGCTTTGCCATGGCACCAAGCTCGGTGGTGCAGACCGGTGTGAAGTCATTTGGATGGGAAAAGAAAATACACCAGGAATTGTCAATGTAGTCGTGGAAGTTGAGCTCACCAAAGGTTGTGTCTGCAGTGAAGTTTGGGGCTGGTGTGCCGATTCTAATGGGGGAAATGCTGCTGCTGTCTTGTGCACTCATTGAATAGAACTGGATATTAAAAGGAAGAAACAGCCAGACTGAAAAGACAAAGAGGCACTTGGTGGTGGTGTAGCTTTAATGGAGGCCGTTGCGCGGGGTTTGAAGAGCTGTGGCTTTGGAACCACACTATTTGCAAACAACCACCATTACAATTACAATTACAATTACAATTACAATTAGTAATTTTGTTTCTATATCCTTTGTTTATTCATTAAACATAAGCAAAAATGCAACTATATAACCTAAAAAAGCTTTTCAAACCGAGTCATTCAATGACCAAATAAAATAAAATTATAATATAATGTACTAGTAAAAATCAATCAGACTTGACACCCACAACTTAGTTGTTTTCTGGTCTCAACTTTCTGACTTCCTTACCAACCTTCCAGATTTCCATGTTTCTGATGGTTTGCAATTCCTTTTCTAATTCTTCTCTGTAGTTGTCAGCACCGTTAAAGTCCAAAGATCTCTTAGTTTCAGAACCGTCTCTAACAGAAGTGTACAATTGTTGGAAAACTGGCTTCAAGTTGTCCTTAAAAATTGGGTACCAGTCAAGAGCACCTCTTCTGGCAGTGGTAGAACAAGCATCGTACATGTAATCCATACCGTACTTACCAACCAATGGGTATAAAGATTGGGTAGCTTCTTCAACAGTTTCATTGAAAGCTTCAGATGGAGAGTGACCATTTTCTCTCAAGACTTCGTATTGAGCCAAGAACATACCGTGGATACCACCCATCAAACAACCTCTTTCACCGTACAAGTCAGAGTAAACTTCCTTTTCAAAAGTAGTTTGGTAAACGTAACCAGAACCAATGGCAACAGCCATAGCAATGGCCTTTTCTTCAGCCTTACCGGTAACATCGTTCCAGACAGCATATGAAGAGTTAATACCTCTACCTTCCTTAAACAAAGATCTAACAGTTCTACCAGAACCCTTTGGAGCAGCAAGAATAACGTCAATGTTAGTTGGTGGGTCAACCTTGGTCAATTCGTTGAAAACTGGTGAGAAACCGTGGGAAAAGTAAAGGGTCTTACCTTCAGTCAACAATGGCTTAATATCAGCCCAGGTTGAAGATTGAGAGGCATCAGAAAGCAAGTTCATAACAATGGTACCCTTTTCAATGGCAGTGGCAATTGGGAATAAGTTTTCACCAGGAACCCAACCGTCTTCAATGGCAGCCTTCCAGGAGGCACCGTTTTCTCTAACACCGAGAATAACGTTCAAACCATTGTCTCTCATATTCAAACCTTGACCGTAACCTTGGGAACCGTAACCAATAAGAGCCATGGTATCGTTCTTAAAGTATTCAAGTAATCTTTCTCTTGGCCAGTCAGCTCTTTCGTGGACAACTTCTTCAACACCACCAAAGTTAATCTTCTTAAGACCCCTGACACCGGCAAACTTGGTTTGCTTGGCAACAGTTGGTCTGGCAGCAGTGGTCATAGTGGTGAGAGTTCTCTTGGCAGCAGCCTTGGTAGCAGCAGCTCTGGCAATTCTAGCAGCGGATTGTCTGTACATCTTTTGTTAGAGAGAAGAGAGAAAAGTGGTCGTTGAGGGAATGGCCTCTCCTTTTATACCGTTGCCGCGCACTGAGTCACCCCGGTGCCGGAACCGGGCCGGTGAATGCAAATGCGCTGGTATTGGACGCAAAGGACCACTTAGCGGAGCGGAACAGGGCGATAAGTGGCCAGCACAGGGCACCAGTCATTCGGCAGCATATAATGAGTAATACAAATATGTGGCAGATGGCCCAGTGGGCGTGGAAATTACAAACAAAACTGAAGGGGCCAGCGGTGCCTGAGCTGAGATCGAGATCTCAGTGAAAAAATTGGAAAACTTTTCACCGCTGGCAAATTTTCCAAATTTCAAATTTCAAATTTCAAACTTCAAATTCCACCGGGATGCAACTCCGAAACGTGAGATTTTGATTTTGATTTTGATTTTGACGTTGACGTTGACGTTCCGGAGTGACAGGGCTCCTGTTTCCAATCAATTTATTTTTGCATTATACAAGTGACTACAGATCGATAAGAGAGGGTGACAGAGTCTCCCCTTGAGTCTCGGCGGGTATGAAATTGCCAAACTCGTCGTCGTCATCATCTTCCTCCTCATCCTCCCCACTGCTATTGAGCACCCTTGACTCGTCCTCCATAGGGCTTAACAAATTACCAACATCCCGGCTCTCAACACTCAGCACCCCAACGCTACCCCCACGATCTCTAGTGCTATTGCTACCACTACCGCTTCCGCTTCCGCTTCCACCTCCGCCTGCACTACTACTAAATGTACCCAAGGTACCCAAGGTACCCACGGTGGTGACACTACCCGCCCTGTTCCTTTCCTCCATTTGCCTCTTCACCTCACTGGCAACCTTTTGACCACTGGTCATGACAACGTTAACAGCGCCTCTCAGTCCACCCATCATGGCTCCATATACACCCTCAGAGCCAAGGCTCTTGTCAATGTCAAAGCTACGCCAAAGTTCATTTTCAAAGAATCCACCATATGTTTCATCTGCCACAATGATCATTCTAAATGTAGATCCATTTATAAATAATGGCCTTGATGGATCAAGTGCTCTATTATACTTGATAACATCTGATGATGATGAATCTTTTGTATCAACAGACTTGCCATCATTTTCTAATGGTATGGCATATTGAAAGGCTAGCTTTAAAAAATTTGAACCCGATGTTAAATATCTATCCATTTGCAATTTTTCATATTTTTCTCTGTCATATGATAGATTTTCTGGCAATGGATTATCATCGGCTAAACCCCTTTCAGCTAATTTTTCTTTACGCTTAATATAAACCTCGGCAATTCTTTTCTCTAATTTTTTATTGGTAATTGAATCTAGTAAAATGCCATTTCTCCATGGTGTTGTAATAAAATTTAAATCATCAGCCATTTCCATAATTGTTGACTTTGGTATCATGCCATTTTTATCACTATCGTATAAATTAAAAAAGGCAGTTATTAATCTCATTGAATCTTTATCAACAAATTTATCTAATCCTTCAATTAAACTTTCAAAACTTAAAATGTTATCAATTGACCAATTATTAAATAATCTACGTAAAAATGCATCTTGACTATTAGATAATTGATTTTTATAATTAATATTAACCCAAGGTGTTAATTTTGACATAAATAACTTAAATTGATAAAAATTCATTTTTAAATTACCATCATTTGGTGCATCAATGCCATATAATAAAACTGAATAATATAAATCATAAATATTTGATGCTTGACTTGTTTTAATAAAGTGTAAATTTAATGAACGCATTTCTGTACGTTTAACAAATTCATCAATATATTGAATAACTTCCTTTTTATTCTTTTCCCTTTCCTTATTAATTTCACTATTTTTAATATTTTTAAATTCATTAAATGCAGTTTGTTTAAGAATATCAAATTTTAATTGAATGCCATTTAAATATGCCATTGATTCATCAAGCGTTGCAAAATATTCTTTAAAAACGGCAATACACTCACCAATATCTTCACAATTTAATAATTTTTCACTATTCTCTTTAACAATTGCCAATGAAAATTGAAATAAAATTTTATCACCATCTAAGAAAAATCTATCCATAACTGAAAAGGCAAATACTAAAGGCATTGTATTTAAAAAAAATGATAAAAACCATGGTAATGAAACAATAGAAATTTTAATATCATGCTTTTCAAAATGTTCACCTAAAATTGGCATATGTTTATTAATTAATTCTTCAAAAACTCTTTGATCAAGTAATGCTCCATACATTGTCTTTGTATAATATCCAGGCACAATTTTTTCACATATTAGATAAAGTGTCCAAAATGCACATTCTTCATCCATAAAAATTAGTAAAGCAGCACAAATTATATTCATACCTTGACAATATCCAACATCAGGAACTTTCCATGAATATGCAGTTAAAACACGTCTTAATTTTGAAATTCCCTCTTCATCTTGGTATGCTGAATATTCAGGTAGCGATCTATTTAAATCTTTTTCAATATCATCCAATGCAGCAGATTTTTTACCTTTATTAGTTTCTAATAAATTTTGATATTCATTTGGTGAATTAAATCTATAATATAATGCACCTGAAGTTAATGACCAAATTTCACCTCTAATTTCATTTGTCATACACTGTAATGTCATCTTTCTAAATGTTTGAGTTTGAACAATTGATAAATTTCGTCCAATGCTTTTATAATAGTTATACCAAATTTTTAATTTTTGACGTCTCTGTTCTTTCTCAATATATCCAGGAAATTTATAGGTAAATCCTAATCCACAGGGTAAAGAATTCATTGCTCGGTGATTCTTCAGTTGACTTTCATTTACAAGCCATTCAGAAAAGAAGTCTTTGGTAAATTCTTTAAAAATTTCTTGCTTTGCATTTAAATTTTTACCCCAATTAAATTCTAACGTATTAAAAAATTTATCAGCTCTTGATCTTATCTCATCTATACGTATGAGAACTCTCCAACCATTAACACTTGCAGCTGATATGCAAATAGACTCATGATAGTAAATTTTTCTCAATTCTGCAATAGACGATAAATGCATTACAATTTTTTCTTCACTATTATCAAATAACAAATAATTTTGTGTTATTGATATCTCTGATGGTAAATCTGCCAAAGGTGACAGCTTTATGGCCTTTTTGTCACAACCATAAACAGAAATTGTACAGTCAACACTTCCACACAATCTCTCTGATTCTGGCAAACGAAATTGCTGGCGTAATCTTTCATCAGGTGTGAGTCCATCGTTCAAGGTCAGATTATCCAGCACCTGCTGTGCCAGCCCAACGACGCTTTTGAAGAAACTCATCTTGTTGCCACGATATGCAGACAAGAGCGATTAGGCGGGGTGCAATAACCAAAGGGTGCTGGCAGTCACGTGACTTAGAGTTTTCTGGCCAGGTGCTCCACAGAGGTGGCTATGCCACTAAAAACTACATAAGAATTAGAAAAGAGGGTATTTATTGAGAATTGAATGTAAATTGCTCTGAAGGGTTGGGGTAGGGAGGAGAAAGACAACGTAACCGGAGTAAATGCTGAGCATTTTGGCCAAACACTTGCGAGCTGCCGGACACACTTTGTAACAGAGAGGAACTACAAAACCCGCTGAAAATTGCCTTTGCCTCTACTACTACCACTGTATTCACCCCCCCACCCCCAATTCAGTGTGATAACTGCCTAAATGGCTCTCCCACTTTGGTGGCTGGAAAACAAACGTGGCGCATGCAAATAAAATAACGCCACAAATGGCTTGACGTGTTGTCGAGCCCTTCTGTCCCCCCCTTTTCCCATCCAGTGGTGTTGATTACAGGTTTGAGCATCCATTGAGGAATATATTGTTCTGTAAACACATTACCCACTGCTTACTAACTGCCCCCAGCAAACTTATCCATTCACACGCACAAGATGTTCAACAGAAGAAAGTCGTACCTTGAAGGCTCTTACACGGGTGTCTCTGCCTTTTCATCAGCTCCTGCGCCTAACAACAATGCACTGGCTGCTGCCTCAGTTATTGGCGATGCCTTGAAGGCCAATAACTATAAGGCACAGGGCCTCAATTTGCCACAGACACAGACAAAACGTTCCAACACACTCAGAGGCATCGCTGCTGCCCAGCCGCCAATGAGCAGATCTGCATCAATCAGAACAGACAACAGAAGCCCCCAGCTTGGCAGAAGTGCCTCAATTCAGTCATCAAGGCAATCGTTGTATGGTATGCCAAAGCAAAGGCTACAAAATCAGAGATCTTCACCATCATTGGGTAATCGAAGATCCGTTTCAGATATGCAGTCGTATGTAAACGCAAGAACAGGAACAGCAACAGGAACAGCAACAGCAACAGCAACAAGAACAAGCACAATTACAAGCAGTAGTACAAATGTTCCAAAAATGATTAAAAGATATGTACCATCAGCAAATGGACTGGTGGCAATTGAAGTGCCAAATCCAAAGCATCCTGACAATGCCATCCAGCAGCAACGACAATTTTCAAGATCTGCTTCATTGAATATGAAACGAAGAAGTGTTTCACTGAATAGTCCAGCGCCAGTGTACAGTAGCCCCAATGCAAGAACGGCAACTCAAAATCATTATCCTCCGACGGCCAGAACTTTTGCAACCAAGGAGCAGCAAAATGCAAAAGGTCAAGCTCAAGCTCAAACTCAGTTCAAGGCTCAAACTCAGTCTCAGTCTCAACTGCCCTCATTGAAAAATAGAAGATCTATAACAACTACAGAGTCAAAGGTCTTGCCAAATGGAACAACGATTGCAACAACAACCGTTGAAGAATACATAGAAGATGATGACGAATACGTAGGATTTGATGACGACATCAAACCAATTATTGAAGAAAATGATGATGATGATGATGATGATAATGATGATGTTATTGTTGACAATACTCTAGATTATGAAAACTCGCAAAATGAATTAAAGGAGGAACAACGTTTGAAAAGGCTCATTAAACACAACGAAAACTTGGAAAAGCGTCAAAGGGAACGCGCATTTAGTTCCATTGACGAACCAATTGAAATGAGCACTGTTGAAGAGCCAAGTGAAGAACATAGTGTTATTTCAGATGTAGATTCTTATTCTCAAGAGGAGAAAATGCTTGCAGAGCAAAAACTGGCAGAATTGGTGGCCATTAAAGAAAAAGAAATTTTAAGCAAGTTCATTGAGCAAACACAACTAAACAAAATTGGCAATGATTCAGTTCAAACACAATTTTCAGCAACTGAAGAGGAAAAATATTTAACTCCAGCTACTGCTGGCGATTCAGAAAATTCAGCAGATGTTGACAGCACCGTTTTTAAAAATATTGCAAATTCAATTGCAGAGTCTTCAACATCTGTAACGGGTGCTTCAGTGGCAGAGTCAGATTTAGAGTTTAAAGAAATAAATCATAAGTCAATGGCACAGCATTTAAGACCAATTATAAAGCAAAAAGTTAGTCGTATAAATACAACTCTAGATGGATCACCTAAGGCTATTTCTCACAGAGAGGGTCAGGAGCAAGAGCAAGGAGAAGCAGAAGAACAAATACATGATAAGGAACAAGAAGTTGCTGAATTAGAAATTCCAAAAAGATCACCAGATATTCAAGCGCAAATTGATTTTTTGCAAAATCATTCAGAGCCAGACGAGAGTTTCACAGAGCCATTAAAACTTGAACCTACTGAATCTAACAGTACCGTACAAAAATCACTAATTAAAAGAAAGTCTGTTTTGAAAAATGCAAATAGTAGCTCTCGTTATTCAACAGTTGGCAGTAATGGCAATGGTGATAATATGGCCTATGTTTCATTAACAACAGCTGAAAATACAAGATTAAATGCAATGGGATCTTCACTTAGTGTTCATAGACAAACGTCAAATTTGACAATGTCATCTACCGGTGGCTTAAACAAGGCCTCATATGCCAATACAGCGGCCAATTCTACAAGAAGACAAAGTATCAGCAACATGCCAGAGCCAGTGGTGGATGGAACATCATTATCTGCAGCATCAAAAGCAGCCGGTAAAAGACTCAGTGGAGTTTCAAATCAAGCTGCATCAAAGGCATCATTGAGAAATTCAATTTCAACACCCAACATGCGTTCTAACCCTAAGGTCGAAGATGCAAAGAGGCGTATACTAGCAGACAGACCAGCAAAGAAAAAGGCCAAGGAGTTATACGAAATTTCAAAGTCAAGACCGGTTGTTAAAGAAAGCGATTTAGTTGCGTTAAATGAACAAGATTCAGTTCCCCATAGGTCTTCCTTTGAAAAGTCAGGAGGAAATGGTAAGGATAATTTGAAACGAATGACGCTAAGAGGTGATGGCGATTACGAAAAAGCTGCACTTGAACATAGCCTCTACGTTGAGAATAACAGAGATAGATCGAGATTTAAGTCGAGATTTAACGATAGTGATTCAGACTTTGAGGTGCCACTCATGAGCAAGCAAGATAATAAAATGATGCTACAAACGCCTGAAAAGAACAAGAAAAAATTTGGATTTTCCACTGCCGGCAGCAATGGCTCTTCACCTGCTAAAACTTCCAAGTTTGGCAAGTTCTTCACTGAGCCTGCTGGGAAACGTCACGTGAGTTCCGCTTCGAGTAAAGCACCTGCTGATGGCGAAAAGAAGAAGGGCTTTGGCAAGTTGAAAAAAATATTCGGGTCAAAGAAATGAGATTCTCCATGTAACAAATTCCCCCTTTAGCCACATTTGTATTTCTATATTTTATTTTATTTTATTTTATTTTATTTTATTTTATTTTATTTTATTTTATTTTATTTTATTTTATTTTATTTTATTTTATTTTATTTTATTTTATCTTAATTTGTTTTGTTTTGTTTTTTTGTTCGCTCGATTAGTGCACAACTGCAGCCTGCATTAAGCGTGTCCCGATTTGGAACAAATGGAAAAAAAAAAAAAAAGTTTGTTTCACTTGGAATCTTTCTTTTGCCCGCCTTGCTGTGATTCTTTATTCAGGCGTTTCAATCAAAACTTTGTCATGGGTATTTGTGGCTCTAAAGAGGAGACACCAAATTTGTCCAAATCTTCAAAACCGGTGTCGACTAAAAACAAAAAAAATTCAGAATCACCTTTATCATCCTCAGGTGACTCCAGTAGACCAGATTCGGGTAGCAGTTCAACAGAAAAGGAACCAATTGAAAAACCAACAGGTAATTTAACAACTAAAAGTCAACTTCCACCAGTTGCTGAAAAGAAGGAGCCAAAAAATAAAATGACAATACAGCCTCGTCAGCAGGCAAAGGTGCTTCTTTTAGGTGCTGGTGAATCAGGTAAAAGTACCATTTTAAAACAGATTAAAATTATTCATAATAATGGATTTACAGAGAGGGAAAGAATTGATTACAAACCTTGGATTTATTCAAATATAATCGAAGCTGCAAAATCAGTTATTAAAGGATTACAACAGAATGGTCTGATTGAACAACTGGTAGATGTTACATCAGCTGAAATTGAAACTGTTTTAGATTATGAAATTGTTTTAGATGATATAGATGAAACCGAAGTTGTCTTTGATTCAAATGTTGCAGATATTATTGAGAGGCTTATTAATGACAAGGCCACAGTGGGATTACTCAGCAACCCCAAAATTGACTTTTACCTTTTAGATTCAGCCAAATACTTTTTCAGTAATTTGAAAAAATTTTTTAAAGATGATTACATCCCTGATTTAACAGATATTTTACGAACTAGAAAGCAAACTTCAGGTATATTTGATGCTAAGTTTCAATTAGACGATTTAGATATTCATCTCTTTGACGTTGGTGGTCAAAGATCTGAGCGTAAAAAATGGATTCACTGCTTTGATAATGTTACGGCAATTATGTTTTGTGTGGCCCTTAGTGAATATGATCAGTCATTACTTGAGTCTTCTGATAAGAATAGACTTGAAGAGTCCTTTAATCTTTTTGAATCCGTTGTTAACTCCATGTGGTTTAGACGTACCTCCATCATTTTATGTTTGAATAAAATTGATATTTTCATTGAAAAAATTGCAAATTCACCTTTAGAAAATCATTTCCCTGATTATGTTGGTGGAAGTGATGTTAATAAAGCCGTTAAATATATTCTCTGGCGATTTAAACAATTAAATAGGGGTAATTTAAATCTAGTTCCATATGTTACACAGGCTACAGATACAAATAACATTAAATTGGCATTTACAGTTGTCAAGGAAACCATTATTCACAACAATTTAATTGATAGTGGAATCATTTCCGCCTGAAGATTAATTCCACGTACAATTTTTAACTTTTCACTTTTAACTTTTTACTTTTTACTTTTTACTTTTTCCTCTTTTCTCTTTACATTTTTTATTATTTTAAAATTAGATCTTTATTTTAAATGTTGTAATTTTCCATAGCTCCCCGAGGGCTGCAGGTGTACGTAAATAGTCAAAGATTGCTTAACAAGCCAAACGCGCCCGGCTTTTAATATAGATAAATCTGGCAACATCGGGCTTCCTGTTCTGCCCCCACAGCTTTTTACACCTTCAGAGACCCCCATTGAAGCTAATAGAAAGTGGCAATACTTTTTTAAAATACACCGCTTACTATTGCAAAAGGAGTATTTGTTTCAAAGTTGACATTTAGTATAATATATACACTTTTTCTTGCTACTCTGCGCATTCTATTCCGTCCCATTCCGAACAATAATGTTGTACACAATAGCAGCTGTTTATCTAACGATACTTTTATTAATTAACATATTATCTCCTCTGAAAGTAGGCTTGATATCTTGGTTTCAACTTTTATATGTAAAATTACAGCTTAAGTCTGCACTGATTACAATAAAGTCAGTAAGTTTACAATTAAGGCCCACCTATTTACTTCATTTGAGTAAACTGAGAGCTACAGATCATGACGGTTTGATTACTATTCATCTGTGGAAAGTTGTTTATGATGTAGCTGTGCAAAAATCATCAAAGTCTCAAAATGCTGAACGTTTACCATCAAGTCACACATCTAATTTAAATCCACAGAGTGTTTTCAAAATTGTTAAATTTTTAAAGTGGTTTTTACCAATAACCATTGTTGTTCATTCTTTTTCAATTGTCAATTCTTCATTACCTAATAGTGCTCAAAATACTATTCACTTGGATACTCTAAAGTTTTCCATTCACGCATCGACCGTGCATGATGAAAATGATGATATTCAAAACCAAATTAAAATTAGCTCCCATTTAAATATATCAAATGTCAAAATTGGAAATTCAACCGTTTTAGAAAATTGCAAATGGACAGTCATCTCGCTTTTGCAATTAAACAAATTGAACAAACTGAAATTTAACAAGCTATCAAATACTTGCATTGCACAAGGCTTGAACGTTAACCCCAAGGAAATTGGCAATACTTTTAAAAAAATATTCCCAAAGACCGAAAGGAAAGCCAAAATTGCAACTAACCCTGCTAAGAAAGATAAAAAGATTGATTTTGATGATATCCTTGATAAAATTGGAATAGAAAGCATATATTTTGCCTTTGATAAAACAAAAATAGTTTTGAATAATATAGAAATTAAAGTGAGAGATGCAATTTTTGGTCTTCATCGAGTAGATGCAAATGAGGCAACATTTACATCCTTTTCAAAAGATGTACACAAACTTACTTTTAATACAACAAATTTATTTATCACTCCACTTAATTTATCAAAAACTAAATCTTCTATTGAATTTTTAAATTTTTCAACTATTTGGAATCTCAAGGGGTTTTGCACAATGGCTGAAAAGATTGACAATACAGAATTTATAAAAGATTTATGCAATGATGAAAAATTTATTGCTAAAACTTTCCTGACAATTACCAATAGTAGACATATTATTTTACTGGATGATGTACTTTTATTATTAAAAAATAAAAAATCCGCAAAAAGGCAAAAGCAAAATAATTCAGTGAAACTCAAATCTGAAACTTGTGAAGAAAAGAGTCAAAAAATTCAAAATATGTTGATGATTTTAGACAAAATTAAAAGTAGAGCTCAAATTTTAAACTCTTGTGTTGAATTAATAGGTGATGATGTATCAGCTAAATTAGTAATTGATGATATTCATTTTGATTCTTCCTTTACTGATAATATTTCTTCTCTCTTTGAATCCGAGCAAGATTCATTCACACCAACAAAGGCATCTGTCCATTTTATTAGAAACATTCAGTTAATGATATCATATGATTCTTTTTCTCAAAAATTAGTAAATATTGATAAAATTCAACTTTCAGTGTCATCAGGTCTTGACGTGTCAACTGATAAGCTTGTGGTTCATGATATGAACATTGATATTGACACAATTGAAGGAAGAATTGATGATGTTAAACTAATAAAAAAAGTTAACGTTATGATGACTAAAGTGAATAAGTCATTAAATGCGGAGATTGATGAAGACACTCCCACTAACGAGAAAGAAGAACAGGATGAGGAGTTAACAGTTGTTGAAGAATCCACAAGCTCTGAAACTGAAACTGAAACTGAAACTGAAACTCTCTGTGATGGGAAAAGAACTGTTATCCCAAGGTTTATTCAAAATATTCATTTTTCATTAAAAAAATGTATTTTTGTTGCCTGCTTTACAAATCCTGTTAAATATTGGGATGGTATAGATCAATCTGAACTGAATAACTATAAAAGAGGTTTAGTTTTATCACTTAGAAAATTTCAAATTTCTCACGATAACACCCAGCATATCCCCGTTGTCGATTTTCATCTGTCCAAGTTTGCCATTGACATTGTTAAAGATTACAATACAGAAAAGCACCATAAAAATTTTACTAAATTTTTGTCAATAAGGAATTTTAAAACAAGATACACAAGGTTCAATAGCAGATTATCAATAGTTGTACCAATTGTTGAAATTGATTATTCTGTTGAGGTTCTGTGGAATATTTGCTTTGTGTTGGCCGTTTTTAAGAGTATAAGAGGAAAAAAGTCAGAATCAGAGTTCAAACCAAAAACAGGAGGAAAAGCTAAATCTTCAAACCAATTAAACATTTTGGTCAAAATTCATTTGGTTATGATGAAGATTATTTTACCAACTGACGTCAATCTTGCCATAGAATTAGATTCATTACTTTATACTAAAATACCATCTGCTTGTGATTATAGCAGAGTGGGCTTCAGAGTCTTTAGAATTTACTGTGAAAATCCTCATACACCAGGAATGTGGACAATGTTGATGATTTTGGACCACGTTGATATGAAAATCAAAAATAAACACCTAGAGGGCGATGAGCCAAAAATTGATCTTGTTTGTGAAGCTTGGAGAATTGAAATACCATTCGAATATATTTTTTATCGTGCATTTGATAATCTTAAGGCACTTCTAAAATCACAAAAGAAAATTAATGCTAACTTTGCAAGGCTTATGGAAGTAGAAGAGGATGAAACATTTTTTAAAGTTGATAGAATAATGCCTAGTATTGTGGACAATAACCATATTATGAAATTGCCGAAAATTCGTGTTAGAGCTAATCATTTCCTTTACTGTAACCATGATGATCCATTTGAAGAGCAACTAACAAGTTGTTTTATGCTTGGTAAAGTTGAACAAGTGATGAGATTAGAAAAAATAAAGGCATTTGAAAAGTATGAAAAGAAGGCCAATGAATTATTAAAGGAAAAATACGGCCACATTTTAGATTTTGAAAATGGCGTGGCTGTTATGCCTACTGGCTTTTCTGATAAGCATAATCATGGTAAGCCAACTACACCCAATTTTAATATGAAAAAATCTTTATCATCAAATTTATTTTCGGATGAAAAAGTTAATGATCGGTATGGCAAGCAAACAAGAAGAATGACAACCAATGAAGTCACATCTAGTCTAGTCAATGAATACATGAGTGATGCTTTTGAAGCATGGCTCAAATATAAATTTGAGTATCATGAAGTAGTTGAAGTTTTAAAGAGTCGATTATGTGCTAATTTGAGTAAATCATGGATTACAAGGGTAAAATGCTCAGAATTACCTTCAAATAGTAGTACTACTAGGGGATATTTTAAAAGCAGGTCCGTTAAAGATCCAGATGTTCGTCTTGATTTTTTTAAAAAATTTCCAGTTGTTGCAGAGGGTACATCTCACCCATTATTTGGATTCGATATTTGTGATTTAGATTGGACAATTGATGCTCCCTCTTTTGGAATTGAAAATTACGCAAAATATATGAATGAAACTGCAGGTGGGGTGCCATTTGAAATGAAGTATGGTATTTTTTTCCCAATGAATTGGAATTTAGCTGGTTCTTATGTCAAAGTAAATATCAAAGATTATCCATTGCCTCTTATTGGACTTGGGGATGTTAATAGCGATGGATCAAAAGATCGCGTGGTTTTTAAAGGTGATTTTGTCGTTTTTGAACAAGAATATGTACCAGAAGAAATCAGATATAATTATGTGCCGTGTGTTTCACAACTTGATTCTGTCAAAGAAGTCGAAAATTTGTATGCTTTGCATATTGCCAGAACAATGACAACTGTAAAAATTGTTACAAACTTAGATGTTGACGTGATAACTAAAAAGCCTGCTATTGTTTCTTGGTCACCTTCACTGCAACCTGGTCTTGGATATGCAATGAATAGTTTTGATTTACTTTCGAAACCACCTTTGGACACTTCACCGAAAATTGGATTTTGGGATAAATTACCCCTTATGCTTCATGGTAATGTGACTTTTAATTTTTCACGTGGGTTAGATCTTTTTATTAAAAGTACACAGTCTCCATATGACATGACAGGTAGAAATACTGGGTTTGTTTTCAGATGGACTGAAAATTCTAAATTAAAATTAAATTCAACAGGTAAATCTAAAGATTTTCTGAGAGTGGAAAGTGAAATTTTTGAAATCGTTATTCCTGAGTTTGATACAACTTATTTGTATGAATTATTAACTTTTGGTACGGGTACTGTTTTGAATTATTCAGTTGGAAAAACTGTTTTGAAATTGACAAGTAAACCAATTATTTGGACATTAGGCTTTGTTTTTGAAAGGAACTTGAATGGTGAAAAAAATGCAGATCCAGGATCTGTCGAAAGAACCAATTTTTTTAGACCTCACTATGACGTTACCTTAAGAAATCCAGATTCATTCTCACCGAATGAAGATTCAGAATTATGGGACTCTTATGAAGGATGGAGAAGTGATTATATGTTTATGTCTATTTCAGTCTATTCTAGAGATACTTCAGGGTGCAAACTACCATCTTGTGTTGGTGGTCCAGCCTATAATGCACTAAGTTTAACTCCGTTAACATTTTGGCATTTCCTTATTTGGTGGTCTACTTTTAAAAGCAGTCTTGGATTGCCAATTAAAGAAGGCGCCTTATTTAAAAACAAATTTTTGAGTAATGAAAAGAGTCCAAAGTTTGGAAAGCATTTATTTGGTATTAGTTATTCTGTTGATTTGTCTCCATTATATCTTGCTCACATGTACCGATATAAAATGCCCTCTGCAAAAGACAATAATGTTTATTTTGTTGGGCTTAAATGTTTTGTTAAATCGTTTACCATGGATCTTCATCAATCAAAAAGAGAAGTTTTATCTATTGATAGCAATACAGAAAAGATTAGAAAAGATTTACATTTAAAAATGGTTAAAGGTATTGTTGATTTTGTTGAATCTGATATAAGAATTGTCACGACGATTTTCAGGCAAGAGTCATCTAGTAGTATTTTAGGTAAACGAATCGAGATGATGCCATCATCAACTGAAGATGGATTTTTAGACTCTGATGAATCAATGAATAGTGACTTTTGCACGGATCGAAATTGGTATGACCAAAATGATTTTATTGAATTAAGTGCACCAGCTCTAACAGATAATGAACCTGATTGGAAAATGTTATATCTTGCATCTTCACCAAGATTTTATTATGTCAGAGAAGCACCAGAAACGTATATGAAATATCCTTATGATCATATTGAGAAACAGACTCATGATTGTCAAATTGGGAAACGTGAAGTGTCAAATGCAGCTTCCTCACTAGCAGAGAGTAGATTAACTGAGCTTCAGAATATTATAGATTTTCGTAAGAATCAAATTGCAGATTTAGAGAAAAAACCAGTTACTGAATCATTAAGAAAATTACAAGTTTCATTGCAAATTGAATTGAAAGAACTTTATCATAGGGTTCATATTTTAAGATCTCTCAATGATAAATTTAATGATGGTATATTTCCAGACTACGATGAATTTATCAATGACTATGAAATATCTGAAGATAGTTTAAAATCTGATTCAGAATTACCAGATATAAGTAAGATAAATTCAAGGGCTTCACATTTAACACATTTATCAATGGCCAAGTCTAAAATTTCATCTATACCACTTAAATCCTCAAATTTTAGAAATAGATTTATTGTGTACATGATGACAGTTAGATGGACTCATCAAACCAAGATGAACTTTATGAGTTATCTAGAGAAAGTAAGAGATAGACGTTATTTAGTTTTTTCTATGAGTCAAAAGGCTGTTAATTTAGCCGAGTCTTTGTTAAATGTTAAGAGTCGTGCAAATCATGATCCAAATGGCACGTTCGATAAACACAAGGTTGATGTGAGTGAAGAATTTGAATTTGGTAAATCTTTTCTTGATGACTTTGATGCAACTCTACACGATACAGGTGATGTCAGTAACGCAGAAACTGATGACAACTATTTATTAAAATTCATTTTTCCACAATTTTGTTCTTCAAATGACAGTAAAAGTTGTGTTTTAATGACTTGCAATGAAATTGTTTTAAGAAATGTTGAAGTTAAAAGTTATGGTAAAGATAATGAACTTTCTCAAATTGCTTTACCCGTTGAAGATAGAATAGCGGTTACTTTGAGTGATGCATTTGCATATGTTTTAGAAAGAGAACATGTTATTAATGGTGAATATAAATTTTTTAGTCCAAAGGACTCATTGTGGCCACCAAAGTTACCATTAGAAATGTACTATTGCCCAGGTTCATTAGGGGATGCCATGGTTATTCAGAATCTTTCATGTATTTTATTGATGTACAAACCAAATAATCTACATTATTCCCAAAGCGATAATTCTAAAGCTACTTTGAAGAAAACGGTTCGTGTCATTATGCCTGATATAGAAGCTACAATGAACAGCAAACAATATTCAATTTTATATGATCTTATCCAAGGTATAAGTAAGAATGAAAAGACAAAAATTCAAAAAGTTAAAGATTCTGTTAAGAACTACGTGAAGTTTTCAGATTTTGATAATTATGACGACATAAAAGCTTACCTAATTGAAATGCAGGTTGAATTACGGCAAGTATTACTTTGTAAGAAGCTAATGATAATTATGCAAACTCAAAATAGTGAAATTGATCATGATATTGAAGTTATTAATGTTGAACTTGAGAGGCTACAATTACATTTAAACGCGATTGTTGATTATCTTCAGCAAATCAAAGCCAAGAAATGTAATGACTCATATGACATCTCTTCATACAATCTTGCCTTTCCAGCTATACGTATAAGGCTGGTAGATGTAGACAAAAAGCCATTCCTTGAATTTCATGCTATTGATGTTTTGTATGTTTATCAATCAGCTACTGACGAATCATCAAGAAATTATGTATATGCACTAGATGTTGCAATTTTTGATAAACATGTGACGGCTGTTTATAATACTGTTGTTCAAAGATTTGGTGAATCTGATAATGCTATGGTAGAAATGGAATGGGCTTTGAATCCACCTGTTGGTGGCATTCAAGTTGTTGAATATAAAAAATATAATTTTGATTCATTAGATATTGCCGTGGATATAAGAATGGCAAAAGAACTACAACGTTTTCTTTTTCCTGAAAGTAAAATTGTCAATGATACTGAAAGTATTTTTGATAGAACATCATCTAGCTCAGGTGATTTGGATAGTTTATCCATATCGGAAAATTCTAGTAATTTTTCAGTAGAGAATCCAAATGATGGATCTGCATCATTCATATCGGGATCTATAAATTCAAAAGAAAAAATGGGTTTGGCAAAAAGAATTTCTAAATTCATTACTTCAAGCCACGTTCAGAAAATTGCCAGTGCTAACCAAAAATGTCAACAGGATTTTGATGATAAATTCAGTAAGGTGAATAAGAAAATTCAAAGTGATTTTGGTAAAATTGTAAAGACGAAAAAGAGCTTGAGTAATAACCTGAATATGAATAGCGAAGAGCACGTTACAGAAATGAAAACAAGGGCAAAGAAATACTTTTTAGCAAAGGATATATCAATTCAACCAATAAAACTTTGTGTGACATTTAAGGGGCAGGGTGCATTGAGACTCATTAATTTAGTTGACTTTGCCATTGAGACACCATTAATTACATTCCATGACAGAATTTTTTCAAATGATGAACTTTTTGCGGCTATTCGGAATAAACTGGTTCGTGCAGTTTTGAAAAATGCACATATGTTTATTAAAAGTCATCTCAGGCCAAAGAAGCATAGAACACGAATTCCAATAAACGCTGCAATGAAAATTAAAGAGCATGATAAAAATGAAGAGAAACAATCACATGTACACCAGCACCATTCGCATCATCATTTTAAAGATGCTGATCTATTGGAACCACTGGCAGATGTAAATGATGTTTTGAGTGAAAGACAAACAAAGCCAAGGTTAACTGATATTCAAGAAACGAGAAAATTGATTCACGAAGATTCAGTTTTTAAAGCAATTGAAGACGTGCAATCTGACTAATTTATTTACTTTTAATATAACGATTTTTATTTTATTTTATTTTACTGCATTTCGTTTTATTTTTTATTTTATTTTAAATCACTAGAATATAAAAGTAGCAGTTAAGTTTAACAAAGACAAGCGAGGAGTAGAGTGTTTACATGCTCATGCACTTTCCTTTGCTGATAAATCTCCAGTGAAAAGTTCTTTAAAATAATCCATATTGTATTTACCACCTAGTCTATCATAAAAGTGATAAAGTTCAAAGATAACTTCAATGGTAATCAAGTAAATAATAATTAATTCAAGATTTGTCTCGCTCCTTTTAGTCATAATGCCAATTAAAGCCTGAGCTTCCTCTGAAAGATAATCAAGTTTCCTATTTAAATTTGTAATTCTTAAGGAAACGTCCAATTCGTTAGAAATTTTATTATGTAATTTTTCTAGTCTAGATTCTGACCAATAGATGTCAGGAGTTTCAACTAATTCAGAGTAAAGATTTAATTTACCCCTTAAGAGCAATAAACGACCTGATAATTTTAAAACTTCATTTGAATCAACAGCTAAATTTTCACCTGCAGATAACTTTATAATGGTATTTTTAGTTAAAGAGATATGATCCTCAATGGCCTTTTCTAAAATGGCCAATCTCGTTGATCTTGAGATACCATATGAAAACGCCAGCTTATCCAAAAGTTTATTTTGATTATCACCAAAAAGGCAAATAATTTCGTCAGTGGTTATACCTGATTGGCTTTCTAAATTCTTGCTGTAATCACCAGCCACGTCAATATAGTCTAAATCTTCACTTTGTAGGCTGTATTTAATACTCATGGCATCTTCTAATAACGGTAAAAAATCATTAATAACATTTTTTTCTTCCATATTCCAAGCAACAACCGTACCAAATTTAAAGACAAATATATCAACGTCTTTCCCGTTGTGGGTCTTTTTAAAAGTGACACATTCACCAGGCACAATTTGCAAGGGTGCCGTGCCACTTAAGGAAATAATATTACTGACCTTTTCCAGATCAAAAGTTTCACAGGCAGTCACCGCAACACATGGTCTCACAGGCTTTCCCAGGTACGTTGTTTGTTGCTTACGGGTGACGAATGCCGGATGAATGATAGACTCTGAGGGATCCACTGAAGAATCAAATTTTTGAAAAGTCAAAACCTTTTTACGCTGTGGCGCTTGCATTGACGCAAATCTGACCCACCGGGGCCGACACAAGGCCAATGCTGAAGGATTCAAGAAGGCCTTCATTTTTTCACACTGGCCAAAACCGGTGTTGGTTGTCCGCGCAGAGAGCAAATAAGCAAAGAGAGAAGACGGAGAATTTGGCACAAGAATGTAGCTTTAGGTTTTGAATTTGGTGTTTACAAGTAAATTCTTATCCCCTTGGAAGATTTGTAATTGCCAAATTGTGTGTTTGTGTGTGGAAAGGTGGGTGTGGTGGGACCAGATGGGTGCAGATGATAATAGAGATACTCATAGACTGTGTCAATTATCAAGCTCTGTAGAGTCGCCTTGTGACTGATATTTGTTTTACACTTGTAGGTTACTTTGTAACATTTCAAAAGTGTGCTTTATTTGCATCAACTGTCTCTAATCGGTGTAGTAATCTCGAAATATAAGCCAAGAAGTGGAATAAAAGATTTTCCACAACGGCATATCCCATCACCCAGACAGTTCACATCATCTTGTATTCAATCCTTGTTATTTTATACCTAGGATACCATCTCTAGTACAGATACTATAGAAGAAAGTTGATGTCATCTTGGGACGATGACGAGAGTATTTGATGTCATTAATTTTGCAGAACAGTGGAGCGGAAACGGAAAAACTCCGAGCCCAGAAAAAAACAAGTGAAAAATTGCTTTATTTGCCACTTTTAAAACAAAAACAAAAGATAAAATTAAAGTGTATAATTAAAAGTTTATATCTATGTTTTTTTTACAACGTCAAAACCACCAGAGAGAGCTACTTTCACCAATTCCATCTCAATTGCTCTGCTGAGCCCTGGTGTTTCTCCGGAGCGCGATTGCCTAAAAAGGCAAGTGTTTGGGAGCGGAAAACGCGCTAAACTGAGTCACCAAATCGTCCGCGGCGATACTTAAAGGTGGTGAAAATTTGCCGGTTTTTTTTTTCATCCTTTTTTCTTCTGTCTCCATCTCCATATCCATCTCCAGACTTTGAAGATGGCCATGAAATTTATGAACTTTTCCTCCTTGAAGCAAATAACAAAGCTTCAAGGAAAGAAAATTGCCGCTGGTAGCTTCATGAAATCTAGATCCTATTCAGCCTATGCTGGTGGTGATGTTATGAAGCAATTTTCAGATGAAAACGGTATTCACTTGGTTGATGTTAACAGAGTTCTTGTTATTGGTTCAGGTGGTTTGTCTATTGGTCAAGCTGGTGAATTTGATTATTCAGGTTCTCAAGCTATCAAGGCTCTTAAAGAAGCTGAAAAAAAGTCCATTCTTATTAATCCAAATATTGCAACTAATCAAACCTCACATGCATTGGCTGATGAAGTTTACTATTTGCCTGTCACTCCAGAATATATTGAATATATTATTCAAAAGGAAAAGCCAGATGGTATTTTACTTACATTTGGTGGTCAAACAGGTTTGAACGTTGGTGTTCAATTAGAAAAACTTGGTATTTTAAAGAAATATGGTGTCAAGGTTTTAGGTACCCCAATTAAAACTTTAGAAACTTCTGAAGATAGAGACTTGTTTGCTCAAGCATTAAATGAAATTAAAATTCCAATTGCTGAATCTATTGCTGTTAACACCGTTGATGATGCCCTCTCCGCTGCTGAAAAAGTTGGATATCCAATTATTGTTAGATCTGCATATGCCTTGGGTGGTCTTGGTTCAGGTTTTGCCAATAATGAAACTGAATTGAGAAATCTTGCCTCCCAATCTTTGTCCCTTGCTCCACAAATTCTTGTTGAAAAATCTTTGAAAGGTTGGAAAGAAGTTGAATATGAAGTTGTTAGAGATAGATGTGATAACTGTATTACCGTTTGTAACATGGAAAACTTTGATCCACTTGGTATTCATACTGGTGATTCCATCGTTGTTGCCCCATCACAAACTCTTTCTGATGAAGAATACCACATGTTAAGATCCGCTGCTATTAAAATTATTCGTCATTTGGGTGTTGTTGGTGAATGTAATGTTCAATATGCTTTACAACCTGACGGATTAGATTACAGAGTCATTGAAGTTAATGCTCGTTTATCAAGATCCTCTGCTTTAGCTTCCAAGGCTACTGGTTACCCATTGGCCTACACTGCTGCTAAGATTGCCCTTGGTTACACCTTACCACAATTGCCAAATCCTGTTACTAAGACTACCTCTGCCAATTTTGAACCATCTTTAGATTATATGGTTACTAAAATCCCAAGATGGGATCTTGCCAAGTTTCAACATGTTAAGAGAGACATTGGTTCCGCTATGAAATCTGTTGGTGAAGTTATGGCCATTGGTAGAAACTTTGAAGAATCTTTCCAAAAGGCTATTAGACAAGTTGATCCATCCTTGATTGGTTTCCAAGGTGCTAAATTTGAAGATTTGGATGATGCACTTGCCGTTCCAACTGATAGAAGATGGTTGGCCGTTGGTCAAGCTTTATTACACGAAGGTTACACTGTTGATAGAGTTCATGAATTATCCAAAATTGATAAATGGTTCTTGTACAAATTGATGAATATTGTTGAAATGCAAAAGGAATTAGAATCTTTAACCTCTGTTGAACAAATTACTGTTGATATTATGTCTAGATCTAAAAAATTAGGTTTCTCTGATAAGCAAATTGCTCTTGCCGTTGGTGGCTCTTCTGAATTAGAAATTAGAGCATTGAGAAAATCTTTTGGTATTACTCCATTTGTTAAGAGAATTGATACTTTAGCCGCAGAATTCCCAGCTGCTACTAATTACTTGTACACTACTTACAATGCTACTTCTCATGATGTTGAATTTAATGATCAAGGTACTATGGTTTTAGGTTCTGGTGTTTACAGAATTGGTTCATCTGTTGAATTTGATTGGTGTGCTGTTTCTACTGCTAGAGCCTTAAGAAATGCTGGTAAAAAGACTATCATGGTTAACTACAACCCTGAAACTGTTTCTACTGATTTTGATGAAGTTGATAAGTTATACTTTGAAGAATTATCCTTTGAAAGAGTTATGGATATTTATGAATTAGAAAATTCTGCTGGTGTTGTTGTTTCCGTTGGTGGTCAATTACCACAAAACATTGCTTTAAAGCTTCAAGATAATGGTGCTAAGGTTTTAGGTACTAACCCAGAGGATATTGATAAGGCTGAAGATAGACATAAATTTTCTTCTATTTTAGATTCTATCAATGTTGATCAACCACAATGGAAGGAATTAACTTCTATTGCTGATGCTGAATTGTTTGCTGAAGAAGTTGGTTATCCAGTTTTGGTTAGACCATCATATGTTCTTTCTGGTGCTGCTATGTCTGTTATTAGATCCAAGTCTGAATTAGAATCTAAATTGACTAATGCCGCTGATGTCTCTGCTGAACATCCTGTTGTTATTTCTAAATTTATTGAAGGTGCTCAAGAAATTGATATTGATGCCGTTGCTGCAAATGGTAAGGTTATGGTTCATGCCGTTTCTGAACATGTTGAAAATGCTGGTATCCACTCTGGTGATGCTACCTTAGTTTTACCACCACAAAACTTAGCTCCTGAAATTATGGATAGATTAAAGACAATTGCTGACAAGGTTGCTGCTGCTTGGAAGATTACAGGTCCATTTAATATGCAAATTATTAAGGCTGATACTCCAGAAGGTGTTCAATTGAAGGTCATTGAATGTAACATTCGTGCTTCTCGTTCATTCCCATTTGTTTCTAAGGTTCTTGGTGTTAACTTTATTGATGTTGCCGCCAGAGCACTTTTGGGTGATTCTACTCTTGCTCCAATTGATTTGATGAGTGAAAAGAGAAATTATGTTGCTACTAAGGTTCCACAGTTTTCATTTACAAGATTAGCTGGTGCTGATCCATTCCTTGGTGTTGAAATGGCATCCACTGGTGAAATTGCCTGTTTTGGTTCTGATCTTGTTGAAGCTTACTGGACATCAATGCAAGCTACTATGAATTTCCATTTACCATTGCCACCAAGTGGTATCCTTCTTGGAGGTGATGTTACAAAGGAGTATCTTGGTACCGTTGCAAAGACTATTGAACCATTAGGTTATAAATATTATACTGCATCAGAAACTGTTGCACAATATTTGAAGGAATATGTTAACTGTGATGTTCAAGTTATTGAATTCCCAAAGACAAATAAGAGAGAATTGAGAGAAGTTTTCCAAAAGTACGACATTAAGTGTGTTTTCAATTTGGCCAAGGCTAGAGCAGAATCATTAGAAGATGAAGATTATGTTATGAGACGTAATGCAATTGACTTTGCCATCCCATTGTTCAATGAACCAAAGACATCGATGTTGTTTGCACAATGTTTGAAGGAAAAGTTGCCTGCTAAGTTGGCGAACGCAGGAAAATCCATCCCAGGTGAAGTTAAGAGATGGAGTGAATTTATTGGTGGTAAGCCAGTCTAATTGGAAAATTATAACTATAGATAGATTAATAATAAAAAGTATAAAGGTAAAAAAAAATTGTAAAAATGAAAAGAGTAAAAATAACGATACTGCACAAAATTATCGGTTATTCGGCAACTATTGAACTGTTTGTCAGGATTTCTATACCAAACCGCGATATATGGCTCAGCACTTTAGCCATATAATAGGGGCAGAGAGATGTGTATATCCCGACTATATTTTCACTGACTTAAGTTAACAGCTTTGTAAATACATACATTAAATATTTTTTTGGGATATCTGTCTTCAGTAAATGAAAAAGATCAAATAGAGCAATTGTGTTATTTGATTCAGGTAGTTAAGTAGGATAAGTATTCTTGAGTAGTAAAACAATCCAATGATTTAGCGGGAAAATAACTCAGTGGTTGATAGCAAATATTGTATGTTCTTATTCAATACTATTAGCAAGAAAAGTATATAAAAACTTGCACGCCCTTTTTCCACTGAAAGCCGGCGGGGAGAAGTCTTCTTTTTATAAACGAAGAACTCTGACAGATTTGAACATTTCAATAAAACTCTAAATACGTTCTAACGACTCCTTATTGCACAACAGCTAAATCAATTCATTTCCAACCAATCCAAATGTACCTAAAGGTACGGATTGGACAATGGGACCGGATTACATAAGCGAGCAGAATCCTCAAGTTCCGACACTGTTTGTATAAAAGCTTGGCTAATTGATAAATCAAGTTCTAAATCCTTTTTAACAGATAAACTTTTCAAGTGAGCAGGTACTAGAAATTTGGAACCTTGAGGTGAAATACAATAGTATTCTAAAGTTTCTAGTGCTGTGGGAAGGTACTCCTCTATATGCCAATCATGGCAAACCCCAGACAAGTAGAAAAAAAAATATTTTAATCGTTTTAAATTTTTGATTGCCTCCAAAACCCTTTTATTGATATAATAAATTTGTGATGCTTGAATTTGCGCGTTGATTCTCAACCACATTAAATTGACCGTCTTTGAAAGTTCAATGGGTAATATAGCACATTCAAAGGTTGCATTTTTAATGTGCTCCAAGTATTCAGTATTTTTTTGGCTCCAATCCGTGTATTTTGATATTTCTACTATTAAATATGGCTCAAGTATGACTGTAGGCTTTAACTTTTTCAGTTTTTTTGTAATATATAGGTTGATAGAATCTTTGTATAAAAGTTTGATGCCTTTCATTTTGCCCATTGATTTCCATTTTGCCAACACGGTAATTAAACACTCTTCATACTCCGTCACTTTAATTGTCGTGATATTAGGGAAATGCAAGGCAAAATCCAAATACGTTGGAAGCGATATCCATTTGAATATTTTGTCTTTAACATTATTCAGATATTGAAGGGTGAGAGTTTCCATACGGCTGAGGTTTATAGCCTCGCCAAATGCACTATCATTGATCTTAATAGAAAAATTGATTTCAATTGATTTTGCATTTTGCATGACTAATTGCATTGTTGGCCCAGTGTCAAAGAAATGGCTCTGAATGGCTATTTGTAAATTGAAATTCCTTAGTGAAGAAAGAAAAGAATTGCTTAATTCATACCCCTTATTGTTTACCACAAATCCCCTTTTATAGGTGTAAGTTTTGCTACAATCGTTAAAAATTAAAAGTTTATCAAATAGTTCATTCAAAAGCAAATAGTGCATTTTATATATTTCACTGTATGTAAGTACATAAAACTCCCTTTTAACTAACTGTATGACAATTGGCAACTGTAATTCCAAAGGTAAACCACAAAGAATTTGTTTAAATCTAAAATAGCGTTTTTTTTTTTTGAACTTCCTTGATTGATTTACTTATCCAATGCATTTTACAGTTGGGAAAAAAGTGAATTTTGAGATTGAACCTCTTTTAAATAGAGGGAAGTAGAGGGCATAAAATGCACTTCCCATGATGTTTGCCTGTTTGAAAGTAATTCAGTTGATATGCCTTTTAACATAATGTTTCAAAAAATATGCAGACAAATACTTACAGCCGCCATGTGAGACAATAGTGATTAGATATTGATCCTTTTAGCTGAATGAAGTGACGAAAGCAACAGGAAAAATTGTCGACCTATCACTGTGGCCTTAATGATGTGCACAAAAAAGAGCCGATGGTAATAGGCATTGTAAAATCAAAAAATATTAAATTTCCCATACTGCTTTTCATTTGAATTTCTCTTTTAAAGCTGAAAGTTTCCAACTCCAATTTCACTCCAACCGCTGCTGAGCATTTTTGCGCTGCAATTTTTTTGTGCTCATCTGGTGTAAATTCGAAATGAGCCAACAAGACAAAAACGTTGAAGCAAATACTCAACTTGTCAGATATAACATACTGCCGGTCAAAAACCCAAATGTAAGGCAACTCAATAAGGAAAAAGAGCAGCAGCGACAATTGCAACTGACATGGAAAAGAGCACAAAGGCAAAGAAAGATATTAATTGACTTCATTTTTGACCTCCCTATTTCTGCTCCATTTATCTATGAAGCCGCACCGTTTGAGTGTCCAAGGTTTCCTGCAAAACCCCAGAACATGGATATTATAACGGCAATGTTGTTCCTCTTGGAACAAAGATCGCTCCCTTATTAATTCATGCAAAATGGGGTTTTTCTAGATATTTTGTATGAGCTACAGAGAATTCCAATTAATGCAGAGCTTTAAAGTGATGCCCTTTTAAATGTAGGCACTGATTGTCTCTTGCGGTGGAACAGACTCTTGATAAAGCTGGACCTTCCACGTAATATTATTGAGTCAGGTGATTATCCTGTTCAAATTTTAGTACGTCACCTTTTAATGGCAAGCTGGAATGTTGAGAGCAGCTGGAGAAAGATTCGGGGGGGGGGGGGTGCCTTGATAAACTTGCCGTTAATTTTTCCCTTTCTCTTTCAGTTCATATTCTGTTTGCTCCTGTTGAATTGACACCCTATAAAGTGTTTTTTCTACTTACTTTTTTGTTTTTTTGGGGCCCAGCTATCAATTTTTGAATTTTGTACTTGACCTTCATTTAATCGAGTCGAAATACAAAAGGGTTTTCCTGTTACTCGGAGTGGAGCAAATTATGCTAGATGTGGTCACGGGTGGAATGCTGATGCTGCTTCCTGATTCACTGAGGCACCAATCCCGTTTATCTGCTTAGGACACCTCTTTAATGCTAGTTTTATACTGTCAAAACGATGCTCTTTGCATTCCGGAGTCGTTGCACCGCCTTGATCTTGAGCCAAAACCGCCAAAAGTGCAAATTTGTGCGGATTTGGCGTCAGTGCAACACGACGCGTCATGTCAAACGTAATTGATCTGAGCCTATCGCAGCAGCAGCCCCTTGCCAACTCTACCTCTGTTGGTGACAGCGAGGTGGCAATATCTATTTCCGGTTCTGTTGAAGAGCATGTTGAAACTGCCGAACCCTACGAAGAGGAGGCGCAGATTGGTCCGCTGCCTATCAATACCCTTTTGGGCTCAGGTATCAATGCCAAGGACTTGGAAAAGCTTTCGCAGGCAGGATTGTGTACTGTTGAATCCATTGCATATACCCCGAAGAAAATCTTGTGTCAGATCAAGGGTATCAGTGAGCAGAAGGCGGATAAGTTACTCACCAGTGCCTCAAAGTTTGTGCCGCTTGGATTTACCACAGCCACTGAATTCCATCAACGACGCTCAGAGTTGATTACCATAACAACAGGCTCTCAAGCTTTGGACACGTTATTACACGGTGGTATTGAAACGGGTGCAATCACAGAGGTCTTTGGTGAATTCAGAACTGGTAAGAGTCAGCTCTGTCACACACTTGCAGTTACTGCACAGCTACCCATTGATATGGGTGGTGGTGAAGGTAAAGTTTTGTTTATTGACACTGAATCTACCTTCAGACCTGTTAGAATTGAGCCAATTGCGAAAAGATTTGGTTTGGACCCGCATGAGGTTATGGATAACATTGCCTATGCAAGAGCATTTAATGCTGATCATCAGTTGCAGCTTTTAAATGAAGCGGCAAAGATGATGGCCCAGAGTCGATTCTCATTGTTGATTGTTGACAGTATCATGGCCTTGTATAGAACAGACTTCAGCGGTAGAGGTGAATTAAGTGCCAGACAGCTGCACGTTGCCAGATTTCTAAGAATGTTGCAAAGATTGGCAGATGAGTTTGGCATTGCCGTTTTAATTACAAATCAAGTTGTTGCACAGGTTGATGGTGCCATGTTTAACCCTGATCCAAAAAAGCCCATTGGTGGTAACATCGTGGCGCATGCCAGTACAACACGTTTGTACTTTAAAAAGGCCAAGGGAGCCAACAGAATATGTAAGATTTACGACTCGCCATGTTTGCCAGAGGGGGATGCAACGTTTGCCATTGGCCAGGGCGGTATCATGGATCCTGAGTTGGAAAATGAAGACGCAGAGGAGGACTAGCCCTTTTATGTTTAGCCCAAATTTATAAAAAAAGATTAATCAAAACAAAATATGTATAGTAAAAAAAAACAGGAAAACCAGTTAGCTAGCTCTATAAATTTTCCAATCAATATCAATATCAATATCAGTACCTTTCCTTTAATCTGGATGCGATTGTTCTCAAGTTACCAAAGACCTTACCCGGTGGAGAACCAAGAATTAAACTCATAACGGCCTCTCTGGCCATTCTGATGTGTGTAAAGCCACCTAAAATGTGAATTCTAGAGTCGGCCAGCACAATTCTGGTACGTGTGGCATTTTCAATGGCAAACTTCATTCGACCATCCTTACCAGCAATACGACCAATTGCACGAGATAAATGATCACCCTGCAGTGTTTTAACATCTTTAATTTCAAATGACTCTATGTAGAGATCGTCAAGTCGGAGCAGGGCAATGGAGTCGTCAATGTCAAATCCATAGGCAAAGGCCTTGATAAAATCAGCACCCTTTTGCAAGGCCCCCGGATCAGTAGTCTTTTTACAGGAACGAAGTTCAACAGTCTTGGTACGTGTATTCATACGCACTTGGAGCTTGAGATGATCAACGAGTGGTGGATACACCTTTGACCACGCAGCCTTCAATGGTGCCAGACGATTGGTTGGGATGGGCACCTTACGTGACTCAATTTTAATGCTCTGTTTGGCCTCTGCTTGTGACACAAACTTAGGCTTTCCTGATTCATCCAGGACGAGACCAGCCTGTGGGTTTTTCTTTGCGGTTGCTTCAACGCTTTCTGTGGCAGCGGCGGTGGTATCAATCATAATCTCATCATTTTCCCTGTCAGCTGGAACATCTTTAACAGCAGGAACAGCTCTCTGGAGGGCAGTAGGAGCAGCCATGGATAATCAAAAGGGAAAGTTAATCAAAAAGTACAAAAAAAAAAAAAAAAAAAAAATTGAAAAAAAAAAAAAAAAAAAATTAAAAGAAATTTCAAGGCGGTGCAATTTAAAACCAAGTTTGCCATGTTTGGTCGTCTGGTTCCGTTGGCACGTAGTGCCTTCCCTGGTCGGAGATGGGTTTCAACGGCAGAGGATTTGTTTTCTTCCCGGCTGCAGCATTTGAATGTGTCTTTTTCCAACTTGAAAATCCCAGAGGAGAGAGAGGCAAACCTACAAAAAGCGTTCAATCTCTATGAGGCTATTAACCACTATCAGACGCCAGTGTATGCCTCCATAACAAATGGATCAACCTCACCATATATTGAACAGTCGAACGAATTGCTCGGTAACTTGCTCACCTCAGAAAATGTGCAATTTAATGCAAAGTTACTGCAAAAGATACTGGCAACCCAGCCACCATTCCCAACATTGAAAATAATCATTAAATCATATTACAAAAGATCACCAGACGCATATATACCTGCATCGCTAGCTAATATACCCTTTCGTCGTTTGCTGTGGGATGGATCCTTTGAACAGGCACTGGACTATATTGAATTAACAACTGCCAATGAACGGTACCTTAACCATCGAATGAAAAATATCAAAAGATATCTTTCGTACTTTACAGGATCAATGTTTGGTACCATTGGTGTTGCACATTTATCCATTTTGACGTTTTTTCCAGAGCTGATTACCATTGGTGAGACTTCAAATGGATTTGGCGTGTATGGTCTCTATGCCTGTGTTGCCACGTACTTTATCAACTGTGGATTTTTAGCAGCTCTTTCTTTCTCTTCAAAGGGTATGGAGAATGGCTCGTTGATGTTTAAGCATTACACCATGCCACACCACTGGTATCAAAAGGTTGAATCGATGAAAATGGCATCGAGAATTTTACAAGCAGATGCTGCCATCCACGGTCAAGATGGATTTGCCACTAGAGAGATCGTTACCAGAATAGAGAAACTTGGATTTGATATCAACGAACCCGAAGAAGAAATTATGCTGAGACAATATTGGGTCAGTTCCGGTGAGGGCTTCGTTTGGGTAGAACCAGATTTAGATCCTGCAGAAATCGAATGGTGGAACCATTTGAGCGATGTTGGAGTTAAAAAGGTCTGGGATGTTGATTATGAAAAGTTACAAGCAGATGCACGTGATGGTGATGAGACCACTGATGATGCAGAGCTGCTTCTTCCTGATGAAAAATAGCAGTATTAAAGAAGCAACTAAAAAATATGGCAGAATAAACAGCCCCCCCCCCGTCTGCCGTCTGTATATATGTGTATTTTGAAAACATTCAATCAAATCTGCCTCCCAGTTAAACAGCTCAAATATATTTGACCCTTTTCAACCTCTCCCTTGAGCCAGCCTAAACGTCTGCTGTAATTACTACACAATATTTTCAATTTTTCTTGCTTATCCTGGCGTCGACGAATCCAAACTTTAGTATCTAGTGATTTGAGTAAATTGGTCGTTGTAATCAACAATCGATCCTGTCTAACAACCTCCATATTTAAATAATCCACATATTTCCTTAGTTGATTAATGTGAATTTGAATCTGCTCTACATTTGACGTATCGCATTTACCATGCTGAATCGTCTGTAAAAGTGGTTTCCATAAATGAAGCTCGTTGTTTAACGGAGATTTTGTCGATAATGCTAAGTCATGTGGACCTAAAATAGCATTTATAAAAGCAGGAGAAAATCCATATTCAATGGAGGAGTAGATATTCACACCAGTAAATAACAATGGCTCCGTAATATTTTTCTTTTCACCTTCAGTTTTAGAATGCAAGGTGAGATCATTAGGTATGGCCGTTTTCAATGCAGACCAATAATTACAAGTATTAACAAATTCTTGTGCTGTATCCCTTGACCCTGTGGCAAATAATAATCTCTCAATTGAATCATTCCCACTGGAGTTCAATGACAAGGCATATGGCAACGTTAATTTCCAATATGTTTGTCTTCTATTTGGTTTAAATTTTGAGTTAACAAACTGCCAATCTTGATTTCCAAATGTTGAGTTTTTATTTAATTTAAATTTTGATCTGAACTGGTCATTAAAACGTGATGTTAAAGAAGAATTTGAAGATGTAGACACATTCGAACTGAAACGGCTAATCTTAGGCGGCATTAAAGCTGGCTTCTCAATAATTTCTGCTAAACAATTGGCTAAATCAACAACAATTAAACAGGTAGCATATTCAGTCCAATTACCAGCACCTTTACCATCCGAATTGGCCTTTGTTAGTGATTGGTCAAATGAAAAAATCCTAAGCTCACATTCAGAAACAACAACAAATAATTTTTTAGATTCAATTTTATCCTTTATAATAAATTTGTTGATGAATGAATTTGTTGTTGATATTGGCTCGTCAACTTTTGGGAATAAAAAATTAGACATTGGATTATCGTCCCTTTTATGTAATAGCACCGTTTGAATACCTTCCTTTACCAAAGAAATATCAATTTCTGACTCAAAATTTGAATTTTTAATTTCACTTTCTTCTTTAATGGTAAATGTAGTAGCCACTGGTGATTTATCATTTAAAATTTTAACAAATCCAAATGGACCATCAGTTATTTGAGTCTGACCTGAAACTAGCTCAACGGTACCTTCCATTTTCTGAATTGTCTTTGCACCAATCAAATTTTTACGCTTTGATGTTGACTTTTTAATTTTATTGGATGGGCTGATATTGGTAATGCCAACCAAATGTAATTCTTCAACAAGTAAAGAATCATAATAATTTTTTAATTTCCTATCAACTAAAATTGAATTAAATTCAACTTTATTTTGACTGAGTGCATTTAGAGTATTATTGACAAATTTATTTTGATTTATTGATTCATTTTCAACTTGTGTGTGTAAATCACTATTTAATAAAACGATTGAGTATGAAACAATATAAACACCTAATTCATTTCCAAATAAACATTGAGGCATAGAAAAATCAATATACCAAGATTTGGCAAATGAGGCTATAATTTTGTCAATCCATTGGGCTTCTCCCTTGAGGAATAGACGATCACATAAAAATCTTAAAGATTTCAACAAGTCTCTATCCCAAATAAATTTTCTCATATAAAAGTATCTCAATAGTTCAGATGATAATTCAAAGTATTTTTTATGTTCGTTGTCAAATGGACAATCAACGTCCACGTCATCACTGGCCAATGAAACAATAACATCTTTATCATTAT
This sequence comes from Martiniozyma asiatica (nom. inval.), assembly GCA_037044635.1. Classification (NCBI taxonomy): domain Eukaryota; kingdom Fungi; phylum Ascomycota; class Pichiomycetes; order Pichiales; family Pichiaceae; genus Martiniozyma; species Martiniozyma asiatica (nom. inval.). The sequence continues at coordinate 1,482,844 of BTFY01000003.1, read as the reverse complement.
TTTCAAATAAATTGTCAGAAATTTGTTCAATTTCATTTAAATATTCAATAACTGAAATGTCAAAGCTGAATTTATCTAGCTGGTGCTTTTCAAATATATCCGTCAACTCTTTATCAAATCTAACTTTTTCAATTAAATTTTTCAAGATATCAGAATCTGTTTGAGATTCAGCACTGAGTGTACTAATATTACTAACTGATAAAACACTAACATTTTCTTTGAGTTTTGGTGTGTTTTGAATAACGATAGCTCCAAATTGAGAATCCATTGAACCTCTTGAACTTGCACTTAAGTTGGAACTCTGGCTCATTTTTTTTTCCCCCTTGCTAACTCTAAATTCTTCCTTTGCCCTATGCTTCTGCCCCTATAGTATGATGGCTTCACCCACTATAATTCTTCGTTCCTGCACTTTACCCAAAAGAAAAATTTTAGCAACGTTCACTCATGCAGATTGCATCGGTCGAGATTCAAAGCTATTGTAAATTGCCGTTTTAGGCAAAACCGCTGGCGCTCTTGCATGAAAAAGAAACGTGGAACAGACACGTTATTACATATCAAGTGTAAACGGTTAGATGTAATGTATATACAGAGAAAAAAAAAGTACAAGAGAATGTTTATAGAGGGGGTGATAGGCAAATGGCATGACACAATTGGCCATGTCATCAGAACTCGGGATCCATGTTCATGTCAAACCAACCAAGTAGATCATCCTCGCCTTCACCAGCCAATTGTTGCTGCTGCTGTTGCTGTTGGAAAATAGAGTCAATAAACACATCATTTAAAACATCCGACGAAGTTGGGCTCTGGGAGGTTGATGTAACGTTGTTAGCCTCCATTCGTAAAAAATTGACCTGGTCCAACCCATTATTGGATGTCGGTTGTACTGGCTGTGGCAAGGTAAATCCGGCAGGGCTCGGCGTTAACTTGTCGTAGCCAAAATTTGCATCAAAAATATTGTCAAAGCCAAGAGGTGCGTTATCTTCTAATTTAATAGGTGTTTCAATTTTACCCAATGACGATTTCCTTTGAATTGGTGCATTCTTTGACATGGCTGTTGATGATGCCGATGGGGTTATCATTTTTGCCGTTGATGGTGATGGCGATACTGATACAGATGCCGATGTTGTGCTTGGGAAGAGAGGTGGTGGTATGAGTCCTCTTGCACCAGCATTTAAACTTGTAGATCGAGCCAAATTTGGCCTATCATATTGGCCGATGGCACTACTGGACTTGAATAGAGATGGTGTAAAATTTTTTAAATTTGTCCTTGAAGATTTATTTGAAATTGGCTTTGAAGCGTTCCCCATTGCACCCGTTGCCTCTAACATCATGATGGGAATACCATTTATTTCTCGAACTTCTTTAAGTCCTTCCCTTTCCTGCCTTAATTTAGCATTTGAAATGGCTTGATCTGTTGGAACAAGTTTGGTAACTGTTGTACCATTGGGCGTTGTTGTTGTAATTGCTGTAAAATCATCCTTTGTAATTTGATTATAAAACGGCAGCGGCAGCGGTTGATCGCCATTTTTCTTTTTTGACTTATCCTTTTTAGATACAAAATTATCAATATTATTATTATTGTGATTATTGTTGCCAATCCCATTCCCATTGCTATTTCTCTTTAAATTAAAATCGTTGCCAATTATATGATCTTCTTCTTCTGATTGCTGCTTTTCTAACAAAGTTCTTCTTCTAGCCTCATGAATATTCCAAACTAAATCATAAAATAACGAACCAGTTAAATGAGATCTCATTCGAGCTATAATACTTTCATTTTCGTCATTTTTAAATAATTCTGGATGGGTTATAATAACATAATTTAATTTTTCAAGAACTGTGGCAGTTCTTGAAATATCATTTTCAACATCTTTCCAAGCTGCAAGCATATTTCTGAAAAGTCTATGCACGGTAACAACAGATTGTCTTGCAGAATCAACAAATTTTGATGATAAATATGAAGTTAAATGAAGTCTAAATAAAACCAAAGCGGCAGTTGTAACTGAATGTCTAACATAAATTGGATATTCAGTTAATTGTTTATTTTCTAATAATTTAGAAATGATTGTAACAATTCTAGTTGCTGAATGAAAGGCAATTGTAATATATTTTGATTGATCTTCACTTGGAGTTTCTGGTAAAAATGAAAATAAACAAATCATTAATTTAACATATAAATAATAAATTTCAACGACTAAATCATCAATTTGTAATTTAAATTTTAACCTTTCTAATTCCCTTTCTAAAATGTGTAAAGAAATTGCTCTATTTTTTGGTTCCATTAATCCATCAGGACTATTAACATTTAAACCCATAATATTAACTAATTTTGCTTGAAAGATTGATAAACAAATAAAGCATCTAAAATTTTTTGGTAATGATTGATCAATTCTAGCATCTTCTAAAATAAAATCAGTTTGTAAAGAAGGCGGTAAACCTAAATTTGAAGACCAAAATTGTTCACTGAAAAAGACTGCCAACCAAGTTCTACTTCTCCATTTCTCTGCATCTGGAAGTGTAACCTGAGTTCTAGTAAATTCGGTCATAAATTTACCACGATGCAATCCAAGTTGTAAAGATAAACTTTTAGCAAGGCAAACAAATCTATATGAACAATCATCCAAAACTTTTTGATTTGGCAATGGCCAAGTACCTAAAATTAACAAACTTTGAACAATATGTGTTGATCTTGGAGTTCTTATCCAACATGTTTCAATTGCCAATTGTTTAATTAATGAGCTTAAAGAATTATATAATGTTGGATCAGGATCTGATAAACAGGCTGTTAGCATAACTGTCCAAAATAAAAGTTGTGATTGTTGATAAAGTTCTTCACAACTATTAGAAATCATAATTGGTAGAAATGGTAAATAATTTTTAATAAATCTTTCATGTAATTCTGATGCTTTTCCAATAGAAATTTTAACATCGCCTAAATTAAATTCAGAAATTGGCACATTGGATAATTTATTATTTATATTTTCATAAGATATTGAACTTGTATTTACTTTTGTTGTTAATTTTGTCTCCGTTGGTGTTGTGAATTGAGCTGGTGATTCAACTGTATGTCTAATAGCTGCTTTTAAAGCAGGATTTAAATCGGATTTGTGTAGTGCAGAATCATTAATTAATGGCGTTGAATTAGACCTCTCGGTATGTAAACTTAGCAATGTTGGTTCTGTTTGCAAATGTGTTTTGGCAATAAGCGTTGGACTTCCTGAATTATTTGTTTTGGGTGATGTTGTTGATCTACCATTTATATTCCTAGCATTAGCAGCAGCCTTGTTGCCAATATTTTCAATGGTGGTATTACTGTTGATGTTTGTCTCGGTGTCCCCAATTCTATTAATTATATTACTGTTACTAATATTAATACTACTACTATTGCCGCTGCTGCTGCTGCTGCTGCTGTTATTATTATGAGAGTGAATATGGTTGCCCTTATTATGAATTTCATCTTCTTCTATATTGTTACTAATTTTATTAGTATGATTAACTGTGATTAAATTTGTAGTAGCGGTATTACTGTCAGTATTTTCATTATTGAAACTGCCATTATTATTTCCTTTGATCTGATTTGGAACGTGCTTTTGTAAAACCTGAGCAATGAGCTTTTCGTTCCTTGTAAGAAATTCAATTTTAGAACGAAGCTCATCAACGTCATTTTTCAAACTCTGAATTTGACTGCCCTTTTTAGGTCTAAACTGTGGATCAATTTCACATTTTAGACCCATCCGTTCACACCGAGAGCATTGTGCAGGGAATCTCTCACTGGCATTACATTTGATTTTGTGCTGTCTGCAATGGGTACATGAAGTCACAGGGCGATGTCCAGCTGGTTGATTGCTTCCTGTTGATCCAGCTGCTGAATCAAGTGTGTGTTCGTTACCTTTTCTTCGCTTGGTACGTGCCAAGGTAGTCGTGGATGAGGGCGGCTCCTTTTTACGCTTTGCCAATGTTTCCTCCTTTGTTGCGGCTCCCCTTGTACGTTTGTTTGTCTGTCTGGCCCTTTTAGAGGTCGCAGCACCGTCTGAGGCGTTTGACATTTCGTCAGAGTCCATGTTGCAGAGTTGGCCGTTTATTAATTAGACCAGAGTGTGAGGGGAAAATGATCCGCGTGTTGAGGTTGTTGGTCTCTTTGACTAACTTGGCGTTTTCCTGGCTCAGTTTGGAGCTGTAAGGGGGAGAAAGGGGTAATAGAGGTGGCTCTAGTGGCTGTTCAATAAAATTGTGGCTTTTATTTGCCAAGTTAGCTCTGTCAGCTTGTGTTACTGCATTTGTATTCCTCGTGATGTTTGTCAATATCTTCCTTGCTTCTCTTATCAGAGATTATTTCCAGGCATTATGGCACCTGATATTGGAGAAACACATAGACACATACTAGCAATTGCTACTTCAAGTTTCCCATCTTTTATTTGCTGCCCAGAGCCATACTCCGTGTGCTTTTGCTGTGCTGAGCAAATTTTGCGTCGATCGACGCGGCTGGTTTCTGTTTTGGGCCTGATTTGGTTTTTGTTGTGCTTTTGCTTTTGCTTTGATCTGGTTGTTTGCCCTTTTATTGGTACTTTTAGTCAGCAGATGAGTGAAAAACACATTAGCAATCTAGTTGCTTCAAACATTGCCAGGTCAGGCGATCTCAGTGGCTACTATGATGCCCTGGACGAATTGGAAAAGCAAAATCAAAACTTGGCATCGTTCACAGCGGGTTTAGATGGTGATACCAGAAACAGATGGCCAACTCTATTTGAAATTGTCAATGGTAAAACTGTAGCACCGCTTGATTTTTGGTCATTTTACCAATTCATGAGGGATGATCAAAGAGCCATAAATTATCTAGACTTTTGGATTGACACCGTTCAACATCTCAATCTGTGCAAAATTTACGTTAGAGGATTACGGACTTCACTTGCAAGAACATCGCATTATAGGGGTGCTGAAATGATCAATGAGTACATTGCACAAAGTCAGGATGATCTAAAGGTTAATGCTCAAGGTGCTGATGTCACTTTGCCAAATGTCCCACAGCACCACAACAGAGACTCACATGCCAGCAGCAGAGACTCTCGATCTTCCTCAATGCTTTTAGATTTGCTAATGAGAAACAGCCTTTTGGAAAATTCTGATCCACACAGGCTCTCCACCTTCCTGCGAGGTGAGGCAGCTGTTAGATCCAGTGATCCTGCTGTGAATGCCAAAATTGATGAGATAAAGCGAAGATCAATGGTGGCAAATGGTAGTGGCAGCTCTGCTGGTGGTGCTCCTCTTGAATACAGCGACCCCAATGTGCGTATTTCTATGATCAACCCGGATATGGTGGAGGCTCTCATTGACCACGAGGCACAACGCAGCATGGACCCGTCCGTCAATGTCAGACATGGGCATATTACAAGGCGTATACTGAGAGAATCGTCACAGACGATCATGGCTAAATACTTTAGTAAAGAATCTGAAAGGTACATACAATTTACGCCAGAAATTATAAACAAGGTGCATGATGCATTGGAGCTGAATGGGAGAGATGATCCAGAGGTGTTTGATGAGGCTCGTGAGTTTGTCTTTAAAGTTATGGAGTACGATGCCTATCCAACTTTCCTCATTAAATATGCACTTAGGAATGTCACTGATAGATCTGCATTTTTCCGTTTATTTGCATCTGCTGCTTGTGCATTTGCTGGATTTTGGGTTGGCTACTATCTCATATTTTACGACGATGGTCCGGCACATCTCCGGGGGGTTGTTACTCTGCCCTTTTTCTTCATGGCCTATTTTTTTTTCAGTGCCTTCTACCACGTGGATCCTCTTTTGAGTGCTTTTGGATTCACTGAGAACCATCTGAGTTTTTTCCACCCTATAAAGATTGAGGATGGATACTGCAAAGGGCTTTTGAGAAAGCGTGCTCTCTTTGTGCTGCTCTTTGCCTGTCTCGTTGCAGCTGCTCTGAGCGTTCTCTTTGGTCTTGTTCCAGGTCATCGCCTTTCTCATTGAAATATGATATAACACCCTATGCTACATAGTTTATCATACAGCACCACTTTGTACTTTTAATTTATACTTGTATTTAATTACGCCGTTTTTAATGCTGAGCCACTTTGGTGCGCGGTGTGCACTTTATTGGCGTTTCTCCAAATTGGCCAACACGTGAAACCACAACCATCAGCATGAACGGAGACAAGTACCCACAGTTCAGAGGTTTCCAGCCTCGATCTAGGCCTGAAAATTTTTATTCATATAGAGGGAGGGGTCGTGGTAGAGGTGGCAGGCCAGGCTCTGCATATCCTCGCCCATATGGTTACCAGGAACAGTACACAAGGAGTGGTAATAACCACGGCGGATACCACCAGGGCACAGGCTACAATGGGTTGCCGTATGAAAATCCACAGGGCAGATCAGCATCCTACCATGGTTTTGGGCCGCAGCAAGGATACGAAGAACGAGCCTGGAATAGAGATGCCAATTCCAGGTATGGTAGTTATAACAGTGGTGAGCAGGGGATGGGGATGGGAAGTGCTCGTGGTGATGTGAATAACACCACTGACTCAAGTGCAGCTGCATCTGTTTCTGCAACTAGAGTGGATGGAGCTGGAGCTGGCAATGCCTACTCTGCAAGGCCCACTAACGACTATCATTCGTATTCAAATGGCAATGCAAATGGCAATCAAAACGCTTACTATAGTTATGAGCACAATTATCAGTCTCAGAACCAGAACCAGAGTCAGAACCAGCCTCACCAACACCAACACCAACCATACCAGCAGCGCCAATACCAGTATCCAAAGTATCAACAACTCCACCAGCAACCACAACAGACATCCCAGATACCGCATATCCAGACGTCTGTTCAGCAAACTCCATCACCACTAACCCATTCAGAGAAAACCCCACAGCCAACAGCCGACCAGCAACGGCTGTTTGCCGAGAAACATTGGCTAGACAGAATCCACGTTGAGGGTTCGGCACGAAAGGAACTGAGTGCCCTGTTTGACCAGCTGGACAAGAGCAACAGCGAGCTTGGTCAGATAGAAGTTAAAAAGCTCTCTATTGAGCTAGAGGTGATGAAGTTGGACAGATTTGCACACACAGAACAGCAGAGAGCTGGTCTCAGCGAGGACATTCTTGAAGAGATGAAAATGGAAATGTAATTATAGTGATAATTGTACTGAATTGTATTGTACTGAATTGTAAAATAATATTTTATAGATTAATGCCCGTCAATGCAACATCATGAGCCAATTAATGCTTGCAAAAAATAACAAAATCGCTGCAATTTTGCCTGTTTCCCCCTCCGTTTTCAACTGAAATTCAAAATGGGTCTCTCCCTGGAAGCTTTTGGCGAATGCAATCTTTGCAGGTTTATTGCGGGTGCTGCCTTTGCCGTTGGTTTGTACAAGCTCGTTCTGACGACGTTGTCCTTTGGCTCCTTCATTTTATCAGCATATGTTTTGCCACCTGTTAATTTTGACAAATACGGTGCTGAAAAGCACAACTGGGCAGTTATCACGGGTGCATCTGATGGCCTTGGTAAGGAATATGCCTTTCAATTGGCAAAGAAAGGATTTAATATTGTTTTAGTTTCAAGAACTTTGGCCAAGCTCGAACTGGTTGCAACAGAAATTAAATCCAAGTACAAAAGAGATACCAAAATTGTAGCATTTGATGCCTCTACTGATGCAGCAGAAAATTACCAGTTATTAGCAAATGCATTGGCAAGTTTAAAGGTCTCGGTGTTAATTAACAACGTTGGTCAATCACACTCAATGCCAGTGCCATTTTTAGAAACCAGTGCTGATGAAATGTCCCAAATTATCACGTTGAATAACATCGTCACTTTGAAAATTACCCAATTGGTGGCACCACTGATTAAGTCAACCATTGAAGGTGACTCAAATAGTAGAGGTTTAATTTTGACAATGGGTTCATTTGCCGGTTTAGTTCCAACTCCATATTTGGGTGTTTATTCAGGTTCAAAGGCATTCCTTCAAAACTGGTCAAATGCCCTTGCAGGAGAATTAAAATCTGACAAAATTGATGTTGAATTGGTTATTTCGTATTTGGTCGCATCTGCCATGTCAAAGATCAGAAGAACCTCATGGACAATTCCATCACCAAAGCAATTTGTGAGTGCAACTTTGAATAATGTTGGCAGAAGAGTTGGTGCTCAGGAAAGATTTGCCACAATTACTCCATATCCATCACATGCATTCATTCACTGGGGGATTGAACACACAGTGGGTGTTTACAGTTGGCTTGCAAATAAACTCAACTTAGACATGCACAAAGACATCAGAAGGCGTGCTCTTAAAAAGCAAGCTCGTCTTGCCCCTAAGAAAGATTAGTAGACTTGTAAAATGTGTAAATGTTGTATAGCTGGTGTTATTTTCTCTTGAAAAGCCATTTAAAAACGGGCTGCTGAGCACTTTTGCAACCGCCGCGCACGCGCTGCGACGTCAAGAGCGTTAAAAGCAAAAGCAAAACAAAGGAAACAACAGAGGCAACGAGGAGAAAAGACTAAGATGGAGGTCAAAGACTATGATAAAATGGAAAAAATTGGGGAGGGTACATATGGTGTTGTTTATAAAGCCGTTGATATGAAACACAATAATAGAATAGTTGCATTGAAAAAGATTCGTTTGGAATCTGAAGATGAGGGTATACCATCAACAACCATCAGAGAGATTTCACTTTTAAAAGAATTGAGAGATCCAAATATTGTGGCATTGTTTGATATTGTTCATTCAAATTCAAATAAAATTTACTTGGTGTTTGAGTATCTCGATATGGATTTAAAAAAATATATGGAATCAATCCCTGAAGGGAAAGGGATGGAACCTCCAATTGTTAAAAAATTTATGTTGCAGTTAGTCAAGGGTATTTACCATTGCCACTCTCACAGAGTTTTACATAGAGATTTAAAACCGCAAAATTTGCTAATTGACAAGGAGGGTAATTTAAAAGTTGCAGATTTTGGACTTGCAAGGGCATTTGGTGTTCCTCTAAGGGCATATACGCATGAAGTTGTTACACTTTGGTATAGAGCACCAGAAATTTTACTTGGTGGTAAACAATATTCAACAGGTATTGATATGTGGTCCATTGGTTGTATATTTGCAGAAATGGCTGAAAGGAAGCCATTATTTAGTGGTGATTCAGAAATTGACCAAATTTTTAAAATTTTTAAAGTTTTGGGAACTCCAAATAAAGAAGTTTGGCCAGAGGTTGAAGTTTTAAGTGAATATAAGTCAACATTCCCTCAATGGAAAAGACAAAATTTAGCAACAATTGTTACAAAATTAGATTCTGCAGGTTGTGATTTATTATTACAGTTACTCTATTATGATCCAGCATTAAGATTAAGTGCAAAGAGAGCATTAAGTCATGTTTATTTTAAAGAATTAAATGAATATGATAATTGGCAGCAGCCAAGTATGTTAGTTGATACCTCTGCATCAATGCACTATTAGTAATATTGGCAACATCAGCGAAAAATAAAATAAAGTTAAGATTTAAATTTTAAATTTTTATAATAATTAATATATATACCATAACTTTTAAGTAAAGCGTTAATTAATTCTTTTCAAAAAATGCATAGACTAATTTATAATCAAATTTCATACTTTTAACAATTGTATGGCTCCTTTTATAGCCATCAACTGAACAAATCATTTTTTGTAATTCCTCACCAATGCCAGCATTGCTGCCCTCTTCAACGCATGCAACTAAAATGAATTTACCAGGTTTAACAGCTTCAACTACTTTTTCAACAACATTAGAAATTTCTGTTGGTGTTGAAATAACATTAGTTTCAAATGAGGCAAAAGACCAACCAGCTTCAGGTGTAATATGGAAAGTATAGTAATTTTCACCATTTAATAAACTATTTGAAGAGTAGCCACATGGAGAAAATGCAAATGAATCATGTTTAATATTTTTAACGTTATATAAATCATTTAATCCTGTTAATGACATCATTTGATTACCAATTTGATGACCTTCATCATCATTTTTATTAATTTTCACATTATAATTTGACAATTGAAATTTTTTTGAATTTTCTGAATCTAAATCACTCATTAATAATTCCAACGTAAAGTCCTTCATTATATTATTTTCAATAACTTTATCAATTGATTCAGGTGTTGATGGTGAATTAACATTTGATAATTTTTTATTTGTACCATTAATGTATAAATGCCAATGGGTTGTCTTTTCAACATCACCAAGAATATAATTTTCATGATTTTCAGCTTTAAAATAATTGGATAAATAATTAAGCTCACTTTCCCATGATCTATGAATTGGTATTTGACGTTCAGGGAACGTAAATGATTTCCTTGAATAAAAAATACGATAAACTTCATCAAGTGTGTCAAATGAGTAATTGCAAAAAATTTTAACTAAAGAGAGCAATTTTTCAAGGCAGTACAAGGTAGTTGTTGTTCCACAGGTTTTCAAAATGAGTTTATGCGGATAAACAAATAGAGAAGACTCTGATAACAAATAAGAATCAACTTGTTCACTTGAAATTTTTGATAAAATTTTACAATTGACTAAATCAAGCATAGATTCAATTGATTGAATTGGTATTGATCTTAATCCATTATGTGGCCAATAATTGGGTAATTCATAACTAGTTGGTGCAAACCAAACCTCAAGTAATTTTTCAGGGCCCTCAAAGGCATTTGTTGAGTCAAGTGAAACTGAAACTTCATGATCAATAAAATCAAGTGAGTTTTCAGGTCCTTTATACTCAGCCAGATCTTTATGTGACTGGAAAACAATTGAAGGTGTCATTTTTTGAATCTTATTTTTTTTTTTATTATTTGCTCTTGTTATTGCTAATTTATTCCCTGTTATCGTGGTTTTAATAATGGATCGCTATCAAATGTTGAATTTAAACAAGCCATAAACCAAAATAAGGTAATTGAGATTGTGTTATAACTGGTAAAAAAAGTTAACCAAAAGAAGAAAAAAAAGAGGAGGAGAAGGAAAGTGAAAAGTTTGTGGAAAAGGAAAAAAAAAAGTGAAAAAAAAAATTCAGAGCCCTCCTTTTCCCCCATTGCCGGCTGGAGTTACTGATCGAGAACGTTCTATAGAAAAATAAAAAATAATTTTTTTATCACTAAAGGCTATGTAGATTAATTTAAGGGTGTAGCGATTGATGAAACTCTTGTTAAACAGTTGTAAAAACATCTCGGAGAGAACCCTACTCCGATATCACTGGTTTAATCTTTCGAATTCATTCCCAAACTGGCGTGCTTTCCGCGGTGTCATACTGGGAAAGCCGGGTAACACCCCGCCCCCTTTGCGGATCGCTGACGTAAGCGCGGGTTGGAATGCTGCATCTATAACGATGTAAAATGTGCTTTCAATATATATAATACAAACAAATTAAAAAAAGGGCATTAATAAACAGATCTGAAAGAAGTTGAAAAAAAATAAAACATAAACAATAATCGTCTTTTCTAAAACAAAAAAAAATAAAAGGAATCCTTGCAATTCACTAAAGTATTTCAATACTGAGAAGGGTAACTGCTTTCAGTTGATGGTCCTGGCTGTGAAGCCGCTGGGGGCTGTCCTGAATTTTGTAATCCACTTTGGTAGTAATTGGAATAGTAGTATGCCTGTTGTGGTTGCTGTGGCTGTGACTCTGACGGTGGCGCTGGTGCTGATTGTGATTGTTGGGAAGAGGCTGTTCCTGAATCAGGCAGAACTGATGACTGCGATGGTTGCTGTTGTTGTTGTTGTTGTTGTTGTTGTTGTTGTTGTTGTTGTTGTTGAGATGACTGCAATATTGGTGGTCGTGGTATTTGCTGTTGCTGTGCTGTTGCGGATACTGCTGCAGCTGGTGTTGGTGCTGGTGTTGGTGCTGATGTTGGTGTCGTTGTTGCTGTTGATGCTGGCGCTGGCGCTGGTGCTGGCGCTGACACTGAGGCTGACGCTAATGCTGGAGCTGGTGCCGATGCTGGAGCTGATGCTGATGCTGATGTCGAAGTTGACGCTGATGTTGACGTTGCCACTGGCGCTTGTTGTTGTTGTTGTTGTTGTTGTTGTTGTTGTTGTTGTTGTTGTTGTTGTTGAGAAGAGGCAGAATTATAATAGCCACTATACCCACTCGATCCAGAATAAGATGTCTGAATTGGCTGTGATGTGGAGCTCACCTCTGGACTTTCTGACTTAACAGGATAAGAGGCTGATGGACTTATATTTGAATTTGGAACACTTGTAGATGTAGTTGAAGAACCTGTACCATTACCATCTAGTGGCTTTGCAGATAATGCATATTGACCAACTTTTGTTGTTGGTGTACCTTGCTGAATAATTCTTTGAATATCTTTAACAAATAAAGGATAAAGTAAATCAGCAATTTTTTCTCTTTGAGCCATAATTAAGGCTCTTTCGAATGGGATCCAAACACCTTTTAAATGCATTGATCCAATTTTAACAACGTGTCTTGTCTTTTCAGCTTTTAAAATACCATCACGACGACCACGTGTCATTTTAGCAACATTTAATAATTTAGTACCATTGATCATATTATTATCAGCTCTTCTAACAACAGAAACACCATTAGCTTCAACTTGATAGCATAAAGTTTTTTCATCTTCCCACATGGTAGTGGTAATTTTTGGACGAGAACCTGGAGGTTGAACTTGACCTGTTGTTGGAGAAAGTTGAACAAATGATGGAACACCAGCCGCTGATATAGAGCTTGCATTTGTTGAAGTATTATTAGTTTGCTTTATATAAGATGAAGTCATTGATTTATTAATTGATGATGGATCATTGTAAACTTGAGAATATCCAAGTTGAGAATTTGTTCCATAACTAGAGGCAGCAGCGGCAGCATCATACATACTAGAACTTGTGGCATATGGATATAATTGATAAGTTCCATATTGAGCATGTGTATTAACACCACCACCAACGCCAACAGATCCAATACCAATACCAGTTGCTGTAGCACCTGCTGGACCAGAATTTGTTCCTGTTTGTTGTGTCTCTGGTAAATAATAGTAACCGCCATATGGCTGTGCAGACTGTGAATGTTGTCTCACCTGTTGTTGTTGTTGTTGTTGTTGTTGTTGTTGTTGATGTTGATGTTGTTGATGTTGATGTTGTTGATGTTGTTGTTGATGTTGTTGTTGCTGTTGTTGATAAATGCTTTGTTCATGCTGAGCTGCATATGGATACCCCTGTGATCCATAGTAAACACCCGTGGAATATGGGTAAGGATTTGCCGCGTGTGACGAAATCTTTGAAGTAGTTGCAGAGTTTGATCCTGGGATATTACCTGCAGTTGAATTCACATTTGGCAAATTACCCCCCTGAGCAGCTGATGCTGCGGCTGGAGCTGAAGTTGATGCTGTCGTTGTGTTTGCTCCTGGGACGGCACCAGCTGCTGAGACACCTGGTGCAGCTGGCTGGTAGTATCTTGAACCATATGCTGTTGGAGGAGCATATGAATAGGCATGATTATAGTATCCCTCTGATGTGTACGGGGTCGGTGTGTACCCGTAGCCAGGCGGTTGGTTGTTCATTGCAGGGCGATTTACAATTGGGCGACAAGCAAAAAATGCGAAAAAAGACGAAAAAAAAGAAAAAACGCAGAACGCGCGCCACGCCGCCTCCGCCTCTTCCCGATTTGGAAAAATCACGTGCAGTGCATGATTTTTTAAGGTCCCCCCTATCTTGCACAGCTTTCTGATGCCATGCCATGCCATGCCATGTGTCTCGTAGTTTGCTCTTGCTGGTGTAGGTGTATTAGTAGGTGTAGGTGTAGGTGGTTCGCTCGCTCGCAGCCTTTTTATTATATATAGATGTCCGTTTATACAGCCCTCCGTCCACGTTCGGCGCCTTGTGATTTGCGCCTGCTGCTAATGCACCACAGTTAGACTTTGCCGCTTGTCAATAGAGAGAGAGAGAGAGAGAGAGAAGAGAAGAGAAATTTATAGACAGAGCCAAAAGGGCCCGTTAATGTGTGTATTTTTTGTTTTACTGTTACCGTTGGACTCTGTAGCACGCATCGTACCAGAAGTAAATGCAAATAACCACTTCAGTCTTCCTTCTCCAAAAAAACAAACACCAACGTATCCTCACACTCACGTCACTGACATCGCGGGGCTTCTAGAAGGGTGTGTTTTTGTGTGTGTGTGTGTAGGTGCTAAAAATAAGGGGGGACGAGGGGTGTGTGTTGCAACACAACAATTATGTGTGAGAAAGGGATGGATAACTACATAAAACGTCTATATCGGGTCTTTGCTCTATCCACGATGCCAACTTATTAAACAGGCAAAATTATACATTTTCCAACTCCACACATGTAAATTGCCCTGCGCGTGTAGATCACATTAATTGTCTTGTGTATATGCATTGTGTGTTTTTTTAACACATGAGCGTGAGGAAGAAGGTGAAAAAGAAACGAGGCCCGAATCAAAACTTCAGGTGCAAATACCAGTGACAATGGTAGTGGTAATGGTAATTGTAATCGCACTCAAGCTCTTTTCAACTCTAGTGGCTCTCTGCACCAACGATCCACCCAATGATGTTCCTGCCAATATCGTCCACATCAATGTTTGCTGACCCTCTACCACTTTCAAGTGCTGCAGCATCACCGCCTACGCCTACGCCTACGCCAGCGTCCAGGGACCTCTGTAATCTCGTGTTAATGTCTCCAAGATTCCCCACAAACCTGCCTTTATCTTTACGTGCTGCATCTTCGTCGCTGCTCTCTTCTAACATATCCTCCATCTGCGAATTCAGTAACTGCCAAAATCCAAGAACCTGCGTGTTGAATTCTGTTGGTGTGAAAAGGAGCAACTTGCCCAGCATCTTTAATTTTTCTTCAATATCAACTCGAAGTTCTTGACCAGTTTCTCTTTTAGCCAAAGTGAAAAAGAGTGCCCAATTTTCCATAAGCAACTGATGCAATCCCACAATTGAATGGTTATCTTTAATACCAATATCTAAAATACTCATGGCCATTTTCGTTGCAAAATTTGTATCAGAGGCAACGGTGGCATATTCCAAACACAAAATTTTACACTTTATCAAAAGTAAATTTGTGCTTTCAAAGTTATTTGAAAAATCAGCAAATGAAAAAATAGAGTGCTTTTCTTCTAATCCAAATCCAATAATAAATCCACTACATAATTTAAACAACTCAAGATCAAATTTATAGGCATCATCATTAAGCTCTAAAATTCTAACAATTATTTTAAATGGATCGTCAATCTTCATTAAATCTAAAGGCACCACTGGCTTGCCCACTTCAAAATAAATTTTCCAATAAGATAATAAATTAGTTGCATTTAATAAAATTTCTAAATGTTTAACTGTGCTAAAGGGGATCGTTGATGCCAACTCTATACATTTACCAAATGATTTCAATCCGCTACATGACTCGTGACAACTTTGTGCATTTTCATAATAGATCCATCCAAATTTGATAATTAAATTAAATGTTTCTTCGTTATTTAGATAATTATAATTATAATCATAATCATCCTCAGAAATAAATAATTTAATTGCATCCCACGATTTCAATAAAAGTAATTTTTCAATTATTAACTCACAACTTTCTTTATTTGCAATTTTTAAAAATATTTTTTCATTTATTCTTTTAATTGAATCAAAACTTATTTTCCAATCCTTTTTATTTTTTTTGGGTAATTCCAATTCGCTCTTGATAAATTTAACAAATTCATTTAACTGAATTTCATGCGTTGAATCTTTTAATTTTAAAAGTGAAATAAATGTCAATTTGTTAGAATTTAACAATTGGCCACTTTTAATAATATCCAGTAAATAATCAATTGTTTTATTTTTTACGCTTGAGTTCAAATTTAATTGATTAAAAGTTTGTTTGAAATCTCCATTGCTGAACTTTAACAGATTTGACTCTTGTTGTAATTTGCCATCAATTTCAATTTCTGTTTCGTTAACTGTAAATGGTTTGATCAATGTCAACATTTCCTTTGTAATTATAAACATTTCCAAATTACTATCTGAGCATGATAGAATCATAGTTATGATTAAATTAATAAATTTTTTAATAACATCATCTTGGGACTTCATTAATAGTAAAAATTTCTCCTCTCGGCAAAAGCAAAGCACTTTTTTAAATCCTTCAATCATTTTATCACCATCGGCAATTCTGACAAACCAATCAACAACTGAATTCCATAATTCATGATTATTTTGATAATATTCAAAATATGGTATAATACATTCATTCATAATCAATGAATTATTATTTTCACTTAAAAATATTGTAAATAATTGATTTATTTGATCATTTATTGGTATTATAATTTGATAATCTAGTAAACTAATTTCATATCCCATCCCACTTAAATTACTCAATGGTGTAAAATATTTTTTAATCCATTCATTTAACTCAATTGTACAAAAGGGTGATTGTATTAACTTTTTAACTAATTCATTGCAAAGTTTATATCCTTGAAGTGATTGATTAATTTGAATCAATTTACACTTGAAAAAATTGGTAAATAATTGGCCTTTGTTGTAATTATTTGAATTGGCATTGAATCCATAGTTAAATGCAACATTGTTAATTTCCTCCTGGCATTCTTTATAAAATTGATTTTTCTTTTCATGATCCAACTGCAGGGTAATCTTTAAAATACTTGGCAGATCATCACTTTCAAAAATTGAAACAGCATCAATCCCACTTTTAAAATCATTTTCATCCTTGAAATCTGCCTGTTCAAATAGTGTTTGGATAAATTTAACAAAACTGACATCTATAGTTGTCACTGGTAGGTAGGCAATAATCGAGCATAGAATTTCAAAAAGTGGATTTTCAATGCCACCCTTTATAATTTTGCCAAGTTGATCTTCAAGGTGGTTTAAATCATCAGATGTGGCTACAATGTACTGTGTTGTTAGGTACAGATCAACGTCCATTGTCATTGTCATTGTCATTGCCATCACACACACACTCAACAAAGATGAAAAACGCTGCACCACCGCCTTTTTTTTTCACTCTAATTATTTCACCTGAGTTCAAATTTCAAATTCTACTTTATTTCCAAATCAAGTTTAAACTTTCCCCTTTCAACTGTTGATTTTTGTACATGGCTTCCAGACTATCCATTGCTTTAAAAAATATCAAGAGACAACTAAATATAAAGGATGATAAGCAACTTCAAATTACTACGCTTGAATCTATACTGAAACCAGAAATAGACTGGTCAAATCATGCAAAACGTAAAAACCCAAATGATATACCCTTTAAAAAAATAAAGCCCTTTGATATCTCACAACTTGAACTGCCACCAATTGAGAAATTAAAAAATAATTATAAATATCAAAATTCATATGGTTCTTCAATACCTGTTGGTGTTGGTGGTGGTGGTGGTGGTGGTACCACTAAAATAAGGCCCAAATCTGGATCAGAGATTAAAGGTGTTATTGATGATCTTTTCCATGCTCCATTTACTAGAAATTTACTAACTAAAAGTATCTATTCTTGTAAATTTTTTTCATTGGCCTATTATGATAAAACCCACTATTTATCTAGAATTTCAAAGAGTTCACCAGCGATTGTTGTTAACTATTCACATTTTAATTTTAACAAAAAGATTAAATTTGATAATTTACCGGAGAGATTACAAAAGAGTGCCCTGCCATTTACCTATTCCACCTGTAGATCTAAAATGAGGAAAATCATTAGAAATTTCTTTTGGTGTGTATATTCAGCGGATGATGCAACGGGTAACAAACTAAGGAAAAAATATGATGGTCTCTATATTTTTCAAAGTTTACAATTCCCAATTTCCAGTGAAGAAAAATTAGAATTTGAAAAAAATATCAAAGAGTGTTTAACTTTAGTGTCAAACTTGAAAATTGAAAATCTTGAAAATAAATCAAAATTAGCAGAGAAAAAAGTTAATTGGTGGATAACTAATAAATATTTTACAAAGGTAGGTGCTGATCCAATTCATGCTTTATGGTTAAAGAACACCAAATAGGTAATGCATCTTGGAAACACCATTCATTTTTTAAATGTCTATATTTAATTGCATGTAAATGCATTAATTTTTCATCAGTTTGATTAAATAATAAAGCTGAACAATCATTGCATTTTGTATTAGTTTGAAGTTGCTTAACTCTATTTTCTTGCTTTTCTTTTAATTTAATCAAAAGGGAATTAAATTTTTCTTTATCTGTTGACGATTCTAATGTGGGGTCATTCCTAACACCATCAATACCATAAATAGGATCACCAATTATTGGACAGCCTAAATTTCGCAGATGAATTCTTATTTGATGTGTTCTACCCGTTTTTGGATAACAAATAACAATACTTTCATTTTTAACCTGATCAAATGATAATTCTTTAAAAATTGTTTTGGCAGATTTAATAGTTGTACCATTTTGGCCTTTCTTTGCATCAATAGTTATAATTGGATCATTACAAATAGAATTAAATCCAATTTTGGAATTTAAATGGGGTAATCTACCAAAAACTTTTGCAAGGTATATCTTTTCAACACCACCATTTTGAATACTCTTTTGAATTTTACTTGCACTTTGATAACTTTTGGCAAATATGCATATCCCACTTGTCAATTTATCTAATCTATGGCATGGTCTTAAATCATTCCAATCTTTTTCCAAATAATTACCTTCAAATTTCAAAGTTTCAACTAGTGACCCATAGAAATATGACTGAACAGGATGAATGGGTATAAATGGTGGCTTTGACACAACTAGCATCTGATCATCTTCAAATATTATATTGATTAAATTTATTTTATCTTCAACTCCTGTTGAATCTTTATAACAATTTTTAAATTGCTCTTTATTTAAAATTGTAAATGCTGGTACCGTTCGTTCATGTTTGTGATCCTTCCTTCCAAGTTTATCACCATCTTTAATTTTAAAATTACGTAATTGCGATCCATTAATAACTTGCCCACTCCTCTCAACCCATATCAAACCATTTTCAATTTTACTTTCATATTCTTCAATTGAAAATGTTCTGAATTCTGAAGATAAAATTTCTGTTGGTGTTCTATTAAACCATCTTGATTTGACAAACGTTGAGTGATTGTAATAATATGGAACGATATTTCTCGTTGGTAAATTTGAAGAGCAAATTTGTCCAGAAGAAGGTGATACTGTTTTGGGCAAGGTAAATGTATATTGGGGGATTCTTGCTGACATTATCCAATAAACCTGTGCTGAGATCTCATACAATGCCTGAAAAATTTCAAATCAAATCAGTTCGGAGTGAAGAAAAGAAAAAAAAAAAAAAAAAAGAAAAGAAAAGCGAAGCGGCTCGATCTGTGTGAGTTTCTTATGTATCTCTTTACATGTGTGTACTGCAGAAATTATCCTGTCTCTTTTGATCATGCAGCAGAGTAACTGTACCTGCCTTCCTCATGTTATGTATGGAAACGGTGTGTGGACACGTTCCCAGTTTAGCTGGGGATTCTGTGCGAGTCTCACTTAACTGAACTTTGGCAAAACAAAAAGGATTCAGACGGGGGGTGGGTAATTAGCTGTACCGCACTGGGCGCTTACCTCGGTACAGCAGGACATTTCCAAGCCAGCAGTACTAAAGCCAGACGAGTACCAAACTAATGCTGAGCATGCCACGTGACATAGTGCAATCGCGGTTTTTAAATATTAAGTGGTCACGTGTCATGCCGCAATGGTGTACGAAGAATGGATGGCATTGGTATTTATAAGCCCGGCCCCCGTCCAGTTGGCCCCATTCGCCAAAGTGAATAATCCAACAATGTTTGCCAGATCCATTTTGAGAACGAGTGCCTTTAGAGCACCAGTCAGATTTGTCTCCTTTGACGCAGCTGCCCAACCAAGAATCAGAATTGGTTCTCTTGCTCCAGATTTCAAGGCTCCATCCACTGCTGGTGAAATTAACTTCCACAAGTACTTGGGTGACAGTTGGGGTATTTTATTTTCCCATCCAGCTGACTTTACTCCTGTTTGTACCACTGAATTAGGTGCATTCTCTAAGTTGCAAGGTGAATTTGATGCCAGAAACGTTAAGTTGATTGGTTTGTCTGCTGAATCAGTTCAATCTCATGCTGAATGGGTTAAGGACATTGAAGAAATTTCTCTTGGTGGTAAAAAATTCACTTTCCCAATTGTTGGTGATGAATCAAAGGAAGTTGCATACAAATACGACATGGTTGACGAAGAAGGTTTCAAGAACTTGCAAGCTGGTCAACCAATTTTCACCATCAGATCTGTTTTCATTATTGATCCAAAGAAAACAGTTAGATTGATTATGACCTACCCAGCCTCCTGTGGTAGAAACACTGCTGAAGTTTTGAGAGTTGTTGAAGCTTTGCAAAAGGCTGATGCTAAGGGTATTGCCACTGGTGTCAACTGGACTGAAGGTGACGATGTTATCATTCCACCTTCTGTTTCTAACGAAGCTGCCAAGGAAAAGTTTGGTGACTTCAAGGAAGTTAAGCCATACTTGAGATTCACCAAGGCCTAAGTCTGAGACTTTTGTAAGTTACGAAATTAGTTATAGTTAATTAAAAATTATGATGCATGCTTTATATTTACGCCTCTGTGGCCAAGGCAAGTAATTATCTTATCCTGGGGGGAGCCTAATTATTACCGTATGCGGTAAGTTTTGCTGTGGGTGGCATATTTGCAACTGGCACTAAAATAAAAGTTAGAAATTTAATTAAACATTTGAAACACAAATAAAACTGTTTTAAAAGCACACACCCCCTCCCCCTCACAACGAAATAGTTGCTACGCTCTTGGCAACATGCATGCAATAAGACAATTACCGATAGAGATAAAGCGCTTCGTTCATTTGTTAAAGTGCTGCATCAAAATATAACTACATAATATCCTATTAGTGTAATATAAAGGGGAGCTGGCTATTCTTTTCTTCTCTCTTCCTTTATAAATTAAGTCAGGTACCCCCCCCCCCCCCTTTCCTACTCGAATCTGCTAGGCTGCCGTTGCTGGTATCAAACCATCCACCCTGACTCTTTCTGCTTCAATTTTCGCCTTTTCAGGATCTAAATATATCCAAGAATCTGTAGTTGGCTCACCGGTAACATCATCCAATTCAATTAAAATTGGAATGCCATTGGGCACATTCAACGTTTCAACGTCCTGTTCTGATATATTGTACAAAATGGTAAGCAGGGCACGAACAACACTACCATGGGTAACACACAGTACATTTTTACCTTGGTACAATTCAGGCATAATATTTTGTGACCAAAAGGGTATGAGTCTTTTAATAACCAATTCTAAACTTTCTGATTTTGGTAGTCCGAATTTACTGAGATCACTGTCATACAAACCAATTCTCAGAGTATCCTTATAAAATTCACCATTTATATCAGCATCCGGTGGACATCCTGAATATGCCCTTCTCCAATATAAGAATTGCTCATGATCGTATTGTTCAAGAACGTCGTTTTTAATGCGACCCTGCAAGGCTCCATAGTGTCTTTCATTGAGTCTCCAAGACTTTTTAACATCCATATCCAACCTGTCCAAATTTTCCAAAATAATATGAGCCGTTGAGACTGCCCTTTGCAATCTTGACGTCACACAGGTGTGCAACGGCATATGATGGGTCAAAGGATGCGATTTGATTAATTGCGCAGTTTCCACTGCCTGCTGTCTGCCCTTTTCTGTCAATGGTGCATCCACCCAGCCACAAAATTTAGAGGTGCCATTATACGTTGACTGGCCATGCCGTAAAAGAATCAGAATGGGCATCTTGCCACAACAGACAATTTGGTGGGAGAGAGTTAGAAATAGATCTGTCATGCGCCACATTTTGTTTGGTGTGGGCGCACCAGCCACTTTTTTATTTTCTCGGTGATATCGCGTCCCGAGTTTGTTATCGTGATCAATCTACCCATTTTATCTGTTTTATTTTGATGCTCTCCCCACGTTCGGTTGCTGCCTTGGGCAGAAGATTGGCCAGTACTGTTCACTCTCCATATAATGATAAAATGATTTCCCTTTTACAGCGTCTCCACAAATTCGAAGAAAAGGCAAATGTGTTTGAGAAGTTAGAAGAGCTTCATCTTTTATGTCAGCGTAAAGGTTTGTGCAATCCAAAGAATAACAGCCTTGAATTTACATGCAATAATAATACCATTCAAAGAAATATTAATAATTTAAAAAGTTTTAATGATTTAGGTGGTGCCGCCAAGGATCATTTCATGAGATTGGCCGTTGCGGCCTCTTATCCGGCCTCTGCAACTAGTGCTGGTGGATATTTTTCAACAACGGCACATTTAACACCAATGCCAAGATCAAACACTCCATCAGTTAAACTGAATACATCATCAAGTGCAATCAAGGCCATCCCAGGATTTAATGCATTTGCATCAAATTATCTACCAAGTAAACGTCCTGTTGATGTTTATTTGAATACCTTGCATCGTTTGGCCCAAAATGATGTTGAATTGATTGGTAAATTAAATGAGCTAATGTCACATTTTGAAGACGAGAGCGATTTCTTTTTCAATTATGTTTTAGAATATTGGCTCAGTGGTAAGGCCTTTAATAAAACTAGAGTTAAAGAGCAAGCGCAAAGGACAGGTAAGGCAAATGCCATTTCAGTTACAAATATTAAATGATTTAGGGGATAATTTTTAAACACTTTTTGTTGTTGGGTTGGGTTTTTTTTTTTGGTTTTGCTGTAGAATTGGCGTTTGGTGGCTCGATTATAAGGTGCCATATCTGCATCATACATTTGGATTAAGAGTTAAATTTGAGTAACTAGTTATTGTGTAAATTATTTAGTGGTCTATTGACAATATATAATTTAAATTAGAAAAGAAAAAAGCGTTAGCGCACATAAAGTGTCCTTTTTAAATCTATAGATACTGTTTATAAAAAGGCACACTGTAATCGAATAATGTGAAAGTATAGAAGTAAATTTCCTCTTTTACTTCTATTAATGCAATGAAAATTATAATGAGGAAGGAGGAGAGGGGGGGTATATTTTTCAATCAATCAATCTTTTGATGAGTCAATCCAACGAGTGTGGGCCCATCCTTTAACGGTAAACTGTGTATCATTATCCAGCCTGCCATATGGAGCCAGTGACTTTTGAGATAATTTATTAAAATTATCAAAATTTATCCATGGTATAAATTTGCCTTTATTCCTAACTAGGGGGCCATCAATTGAGCTATTTGTTTCATTGGATAATTTGATAAATTCATACTTTGTAAATTTATTAAATAAATCAACTCTTGGCTTTAAAATTACATTTGACCAAAGCTTTTCTCTTGCAAGCAAACCAATTTTTAAATCATTTTTAAAGGTATTAATACGACCTCTACCACGATTTGTCAAACCATCAAATAAATAATTTTCAATAAATTCATCGATTGATTTGCAATTTGAATGGTGGTACTCGTGCTGATAGAAATCTAAATCACACTCAGGAATTGTCAAATAATTGTTGAATCTGTTTGCACAGTCCGTTGCATAAAATCTCAAAAAATTTGAATTTATACGAGATTCTCTGCTGTTGCATAGAGAAGAAGATGCCATTGGTCTTGTTGGATCTGGTGAGTTTGAATATAAATTTGAATTTGCCGCTTCTGCGTCTATGTTCTCATGTGCAACCTTGTTGACGCTAAACGTTTCCAACGGAATGCTATCATGAAGAACTATTTGGGTATTAAATTGTGAAGAGGTGGCTAATGGTAACGGCAAAATTGTTCCTTCACTAAATTTTAGCAGACTTTTGGCACTTTTCAAAAATCTTGCTGCCGATGTAACTGCCCCATCATTTAAGTTCAATCTCCCTTGAGTTGATAAAAGATCTTTCCTTTTATTTTCAGTAGGAAATAATTCAATCTCAATTTTGTCTTTATTTGCAAGTGGATGATCATCACATAGACACTCTTGAACTACTGATATACAACTTTTAGAAGCTGAGTATAAACTTGTTATTTCATATTGTGACTGATTTTGTGAATAATTTGAAAATAACCTTGATGATGACGTAGATGAATCAGATGTTGACAAGTAAGATTTACTATCTTCATTATCCCCAAGGTGAATTTCATCACCAGCATTTGAGGAACACGGTGAAGGCAATAAAATTTCTTCAATTAATGTGGATGCTTCTAACGCAGTCAATTTACAGTAGCATGCTGATGTTGACGCTAGTGAGTTGGAGTTAGAGTTGGAATTGGAATTGGAACTGGAATTGGAATTGGAATCTGGGCCTGAAATTAAACTTATACTTGAACTTGACTTTTTGAATGTTCTGCTATAAGAGGAATCTCTTTTCGAAATAATGGCACATTTAAAAGATGGAGAAGGTGTGTAACTGAAGGAACAGGTAGAAATAGTTTCTTTGTCCTTCCTGATCAAAATAGGCAGAGAGTGCACTGAGGCCTCAGTGACACTCGTTGTGGATAGGGCTAGGGCTGATACTGGTTGTATCACTTGGTGACATATCATTATTAACGAATAATGTAAGGTAAATTATATATTATAACTTCCAGATTAAAAAAATAGTTTTTAAAATCTGCTACAAATTAATTTTAGGGGAACTGGCAACTTTTTATTTGACAGTTGCAACTCTCGGGAAAGCCGAATCAAAAGCGCCTAATCGCCGCATTGAAAACGTCAAAAAAAGAAACGACTGTGGAAAAAAAAAGTGTGATCGCGTCTGGTTTCCCTATAGAGGTTATTCCGACTGAGTGCACCCAATGTGGGTGTGCTCGGCATCACAGCTGTCGCCCAGCCAGGCTCTCCTTACCACCCATATATAGCCTGATTCTTAATACTCTTTTTAGACTGGGTAGGTGAAGCGAAAAAATCCTTTTTTTTTTTTTGGACTCTATCTCTGCGTCTGCTCTCCTGTGTAATACACATATTATGCGGATCTATAAACCGGATATTGCCTCTTGATTCAATTTTACAAATGTGAAAGGGGGATCTATTCTCTACACTCTGATTATTATTTAATAATTTATTACAAGTCTACCTTTTTACACAAGACACGTTTAAAGATTTTGTAGCCCAGACTCGTGTGATGCCGTTGGTTCGTGTAATATGGGTCAGCCTCGCACGGAATTAAAAAAAATGACCAAATTGGTCTTGCTTGTCGTGTAGCAGTTGCACACACGGGAGCGGTAAGCTTATTTTAAAATCAAGTGGATCGAGCCTGTAGAGTAGAGTAGACTTCCATCTACTATATATATTATCTGGTTTGGTTAACTTGCAATATTAAATGCATGGATTTGAATTGTAATCATCTTCAAGTCAAGAGTAAAGTTTAATTGGCCGAGCATGCATACTTAGGCGAGCATTTAGGGCTAATTGAGGAACTTAGAGGGGGGGTATGCCTCCGCTGCTAAATCTAATAACCAGTTAAGTTATTACTTGAAATACAGCTAGAAGCGGGAAACCGGAGATAGCTAGGGGGGACAAATAATTTTAGCGGCCATTCAAGATTACAAGCGAGGGAAGAGTGGCTTCTTCTATTCATGAATAAATTGTTTCATACTTGTATAGTTTAACACATCCGTTTGTAACTCATTTTTCTGTATATTAATATAAGTTGAATATTATTATCTGCAGTGTTATAACCAAATGTGGATACTTCGCACGGTAACTCTTTGCTTTTTCTAATTGGCTCAGCATTTTTTCTTGTGAATTAATTCCAAAAAATTATTTAAAAATAAAGAGTATTATTTTGGTGAATAGCTATTTTTTTTTTTTTTTTTAACGAATTATGCTTAAATATTTTATAAATTATAACATGCAGTTATGTCCACTTTTTTGTGGTTCCGACTACCCTGTTATAAATATTTAGCTATAAAGTTAAAAAGGAAAAACCGAAGTAAAACCTTTATTATTGATAGTTAAATGTGCGACTGTAATAATCCAATTGATCATGTGATCTAATTGGATTTTTTTGGAAATTCTTAAAATAAATGAAAGTTAGGAAGGAAAGCAATCTATTAGCTTCCTGAACCTGAGAAATGGTAATTTTTGGATTTCCTAGTAATGAAAAGAGCGTTAAATGAATGTTCATATATTGTTTGATTAAATCTAAAACGGAACAATTTGAAAGAATGTGGATGAGGCCTCCTTTGTTTCCACAGAGATTACAAACCTGGTGTTTGAATACTCTATGGAGGATGCCCACACTGAGCATGTAGAACATGTCAGTGTATCTAGGTTTATTTGAACGATAGAATGAAAGTTTTTCATGAAATTTTAGCCAGTCAGATTGACCAATCTGAAGAAATGTCCATGATCTGCTATGTCTAATTAAATTTAGCCATTTATTTTTATTGTGAAAAGTCTTGCTGAGATGGAGAAGTTTAGATAGTTCTAATCTATTTTCCCCGCTGTAGTAGGGTTTTTTGAAAAGAAAGAAAGGCTTGATTTCGTTTAGAGACCGGCTCAAAAGATCCTCTATTCGGATCTCTGGTTTTGTTGTTAAAGTGGTAGTAGTGTGAGTGGTGATAATGACAGTATGCCATGCCATCAATGAAAATAATAACCATCGAGGATGAGATTTTGCTATTATGATCTTTGAGATAATAATATCATCATTATCTTCCAGAATATCAAGCAAAAAATCGGAAGTATCTGATTCCGGGATGTTCGTTAATCGTTTATTCATGGAGAGATTTATATTTACTTTAGTTGGCTTCAGAATTTTGGACCAAAACACCTCTTGTTCTGGTTCTCCAGCTGAAAGTTTAGATTTGCTCATGTTGAATAAAAGATACCAGAAAGGTGATATCGAGGGAGAGGTTCCATTTCGATCTTCCTCAGAGAGTTGTTCGTCTATTTGTTGGGGGAATTGAAGTTGCAGTATGTTATTCATAATATTTTGTAAGGCCGATTTCTGAATATCATAAAAGGAGTGACGTTTGGTATTGTGTGGGGAGTAAAAAAGCACTGCTATATAGTATGCTCTACGCCCCACTAGTTGTTTTGGAAGGTCAATCATTCCTAGACCTCCTTGCGAACATGGAGTGTGCCAAGGAATATGATTGTTGTTGAGTTTCGGTAAATTTTTTAAGTGATTTAATAACAATTCCAAAAATTTTAATGAATTTTATTTAAAAAAAATGCTGTCAATGTAAAAAAGGAGAATTTGAATTGACAATATTTAAAACGAGCCCGCTAAAAATTACTAAAATTACCTTTTCTAAATTTTTGAGCCCTTGACAATAAAAAAATTTATTTATAAAATGTATTGGTTAATTCTAAACTAATTTTTTAATTTATGTACCAGTGCAAAACATAGCCAAAGGTAATTTACAACTCGAGCTAAGTCATATCAGTTCCGGCGCGCGGCGCTTTCTCGGGATTGCTATGTGGCTTTTCGCGACATAGGTGAAATTTCATATATTTTTCTCAGGTGATGAATGTTGACTGAGGCTTCGATAAAAGTTGAGATGCGTTAAAAAAAAAGAAATTTAATTTTGCCTCAAACATGCCGGCTGCATAAAAAACACATGGAAATCGAACAGCGACTGTGATTTGACAAAAAACGGCTACTTAATAGCCTAAACTTTTTAAAAACGGACAATGACACATCAGTGAGAAATATATGGTGCTAACAATCTCTGATAATATAACTATGATTAAACAGAGGTGTGCTTACACGTACACAGACACATCCGAGCTAGAACAAATTTTTTACTTGACACCAAAAATAGAAACTATTTTTGTCCCTCCCACCTGATACCAAGAGCAGCCCCACCAAATTACGCTGCACGCGGAATAAAAGGGGAAGGCATTAATATCAGATGTAAAATAAAATATGAAATTAAAAACATTAGCTAGCTAGCTAGCTTAGTTGTCATTTAATTTAAAGGGGCTCTATCAAATGAAAAAACACAGAAAGAAACCAGTCCGATGGGGGTGTTTGTTTGTGTTTGTGCGTGGAGACTTTTGGCTAGCTATGGTATTTGCGTAAATTTAGTTTCAAGATACAATAGCCAAGCCTTTTTCTCCCTCTTCGTAAAAGCCTGGAGCTGTTATGTAAGATTAGATCCCCAGATCGTATCTTTAAGATACAGATGTGTGGCTCGAAACCCGCACCAATAAAAGCCTCCTCTAAACATGGAGATGTATACATGAGAGAGAGTAATGAATCCTATAGAAAGGAATATAAAAGCGGAGAAATAAATATAGCTGGCAAAAATAAATAAAATATATAAATTAAGACCCGGGGGGAGCCAGCATTGTTTTTTTTTTAAAAAAAGGTCACACACAAAAGATAAAATAGTTGGCAATGCATTCACACCCCCCGTTCTCGATCCATAACCTTAACGGCGCACAACATACCGTGCCAAAAATTAACCAAAACAGAGATCAAACAGTAAAACGGATTTAAGCGCGCGCTATGATCATCTAAATTGGGGGTCTCCCCGAAATCAACAACAAGAATGATATCCACATTAACGACTACAGGGAAAGGAAGAGTAAAAAGAAAGCCATTAAAAGCTGGCTAAATAAAAGATTTTAAAAAAACAAATCTAATTCAGAGTTAGTCTAATTAATGGGATCCCAAATCTTTATCTGTTATCCACTCCCAAGAAAAGAAGAAAAGAACCGATCGAGCCTCCCATTTAGTCGAAAACGTTGTTTGTAGCCGTTCGGGCCGTTAATTTTAAATAGTTTTTTTTTTTTTGATCAGAGATTGATCGCGCATATTTATGGGGATTTGCTAACAAGAGAGAATTATTTTTTCTGTTAAAATTTTTTTTTTTTTTTATATTCGTTTTGTTTTTCGTTTTCATTTTGGCATTCGTTTCCGTTTTCATTTTCATTTAAAACAGCTTCGCTCGCCCCGTTTTCAGATTATTTTTTTATTGATACCAGTTTTAGTTTGCGTACTGCCCCCCCTCAAATGCTATCCGAAGTTAAAGGCAATATACCCAGACTTCACGATATTTTAGATGATAAAGTTGCTCCACAAAGTCCATATTCTAAACTTAATTTTGTTCAATATCTCGTAACAAAACACTGCATAGAAAATTATGAATTTTACTCAGAAATCATAGCTATCATTAACAACTATGATTTTTATAAAAGACATCATACAACAGCTGATTGGTTTTCTATTTATACAGAATACATAGAAGGTGAAGTTGTTAATCTTCCTGATAGTTTACTCAATAATATAACAAAAAATGAATTACCAGATTTAGAGTCTTTAAAGCAAATGGAAAAAACGGTATCGGGTTATCTATATATGACATATTGTGAATTTGTTGCTGGTATTAAAAAGGAACAAGAAATTGCAATTGAAAATTATTCCTCTTCAAGTGTGAAGTCACTAGGCTCACCCTGCTCCACATCTGCCACTAGCGAGGAGTACGAAGGTGATATAAGTTCAGATGCAAGCATTTCAACTAAGATAGTTTGCAAATGTAACTCTTCAGATAAATGTGAAAAGTATCGTCATGGTCATGGTGGCTGGACAAAGCTTACAAATAAGTTTAAATGGAGAAGGCCATCACACAACACATATTAGACTCTCAGCATGCATGTACATTTTTGTTATCGTATGGAGGAAAAGAAATTTTTTTTTTCTCTTTCTCTTTTCTTTTTTTTTTCCAGTTTTCACAATTTTTTTGCTTTTTTGCCTTTGCTTTTGCTTTCACTTGTTTTTTGCCACTCTCTTTTTGCATTTGTTTTAACTCTTTTTTTTTTGTTAACATTTATTAAATACTAGGATACCTTTATAGAATTACTTTTAATATTAATATTAGAAATTAAAATTACACACCACTTTTTAACTTTTTGCCAATGCTCCCAGACAGCCTTTCCCAGATTCCATTGCCGCTCTGCACTTCTCAAAGCCGTTGTGGCAATGTGGTGCCTGTCACGTTATCTCCCCTGTTCTCACGTGGTGTTGCGCAATTTACATATCAAAGGCCTTTGTCTTTGCCTAATGCTTAACAGGCTAAATGGCGGATTGTACTTGTTTTTCAATTAACAGTCAACACTCCATAAACGAAAGTGTCCACCGGTAATAACGGCAGTTGGATTTGCAGGCTGCTCAAATTGACGAGATCTAGATCTATGTTCAACCGCAATCGCCCAATTGCAATTTTGGGGATCGGCAGGTAAACAAGAGATAAACAAGAGATAAACAACAACAAGTTCAACTCACTTTATATAGGATAACTCCGAAGGATCAGCGAGTTTTTAACCAGAGCCAGAGGATAATTTGCCGTTTATCAACTTATCCGGCTACACATGGCAGCCTTTGTTTATCTTTAAACTAGCCAGCTTGGTTGCACAGGCACAACATACACATAAACGAACATGTGCACATCACACTGCCTTCGCCCCAAGGTTCAAGCTTTTGCTTTTCGGCGTCTTTTGACCGTATTTTAATAGATAGCAAAACACTTTGCTTATCTTGGAGGCAGGCACAAAGGCTAATGTCTTGATTAATTGTAGATGAAAATTCTTTAACAAGATGTTCGAACAGGAAACTGCAGGCTAAACGATAAAGGTTCGTTCGTTTATTTAGCTTATATCCATCATGCGAAGGTAGAAAATTGCAATTTCGGTGTAGGCCGACCCAGCACACACACACACAACTTGACCACTGACCACATTCTACATCGAGCCAGGCCCCCCCGTTTGCATAATGTCCCAATCATACTATTGCCCCTTTGATAAAAAGACAAAAATTATCAGCATACCGCAGAATCCAGATCTTTTGAAACAGATTCAGCCAGATGGGCAAATACACCCATCGACAATTTTTAAATTTCATAGGTCAATACCATCAGATGAAGCCGTGGCAATGAACTCTGTTGAAAATATTTTTTATAAAGTTAAAGACGTTTGGGATTTTGACAACGTTGGTGTCACCAAGGCATCATCCTCACCAAACGAATCTATTTCCTTAATGGATAACAATAGCACAAAAACCACGTATACCGTTTTGAGATATCTCATCTGTGGTGAATGCGACAAAGGAGCCATCGGATTTGCCGGCTATGATATTCAGCAGAAGGATTCTGTTGATATCCATCCTAATAATTTAAAGTACTTTTTCTATCTTTAAAAAGCAAGCACATCAATAAAAATCAAATAGAATAATAAAACTTTAAAGATAAATATAATTATATACTTAAATTAAAAAAATTCATAAATAAATAACACCATTATTGAACAGACTTCATCTTGTTCAATGCAGAACCAGCCTTGAACCATTCAATTTGTTCTTCGTTAAAGGTATGGGTCAATGGACATTCCCAAGCTTCACCGCTCTTTGGACGAACAACCATGGTAATATCCTTACCTGGAGCAAATTCAGCCAAACCAACAATGTCAATTTCATCATCTGGGTTAATCTTGTCGTAATCCTTAACATCCTTAAAGTTCAAAGCTAACAAACCTTGCTTCTTCAAATTAGTTTCGTGAATTCTAGCAAATGACTTGGTAATAATGGCAAAACCACCCAAGTATCTTGGTTCTAAAGCAGCATGTTCTCTAGATGAACCTTCACCAAAATTTTCATCACCAATAACAACCCACTTGTGACCATTGTCTCTGTACCAACCAGCAGTATTTGGAACACCATCCCAAACACCAGTGTAATGATTTTGAATTTCATTGGCCTTCTTGTTAACAATATTAATAGCACCAATCATATAGTTATTAGAAATATTTTGCAAGTGACCTCTGTACTTCAACCATGGACCAGCCATAGAAATATGGTCAGTGGTGGTCTTACCCAAAGCCTTAATTAAAATTGGCATGGACAAGGCATCCTTACCATCCCATGGCTTGAATGGAGTCAAAACTTGTAATCTGTCAGAAGTTGGAGCAATTTGAACTTCAACGGAGGCTCTGTCAGTTGGTGGAGCTTGGTATGTATCAACACCGGCATCGTAACCCTTAGTTGGTAAACCTTCACCTTGTGGAGCCTTCAACATAAATTCCTTACCTTCAGAATCAATTAACTTATCAGTCATTGGGTTGAAAGTTAAATCACCAGAGATAGCATATGCAACAACCATTTCTGGAGATGCAACAAAGGCATGAGTTGCTGGATTACCATCGTTTCTAGCAGTGAAATTTCTGTTAAATGAAGAGACAATGGTATTCTTATCACCCTTCTTAATGTCTTGTCTATCCCATTGACCAATACATGGACCACAGGCATTAGCCAAAACCTTACCACCAATATCTTCAAAAGTTTTCAAGAAACCATCTCTTTCAATGGTTGCTCTAACTTGTTCAGAACCTGGAGTAACGGTAAACAAAGATTTCAAACCTAAACCATGAGCCTTAGCATCTTCAATAATAGAGGCAGCTCTAGACATATCTTCATAAGAAGAGTTAGTACAAGAACCAATTAAACCAACCTTAACTTCAGTTGGCCAGCCATTAGCTGGAGCAGCTTCCTTCATTTTAGAAATTGGAGTGGCAAGATCAGGAGTGAAAGGACCATTAACATGTGGTTCTAAAGTATTCAAATCAATTTCAATAACTTGATCATATTCAGCACCGGCATCAGCAGATAAAAGATCCTTTTGGTAAAGCTTAGCAAATTCAGAAATTTGAGATCTGTCAGTTGCTTCCAAGTAATCAGCCATAGACTTGTTAAATGGGAAAACAGATGTAGTTGCACCAATTTCAGCACCCATGTTACAAATGGTTGCCATACCAGTACAAGAGAAAGTATCAATACCATCACCAAAATATTCAACAATAGCACCTGTACCACCCTTAACAGTTGTAATACCAGCCAACTTTAAAATGATATCCTTTGGAGAAGTCCAACCAGACATTTTACCAGTTAATTTAACACCAATAACCTTTGGAGCCTTTAATTCCCATGGGAAACCAGCCATAACATCAACGGCATCAGCACCACCAACACCAATTGCCAATTGACCTAAACCACCAGCATTTGGAGTGTGAGAATCGGTACCAATTAAAAGAGCACCTGGGAAGGCATAATTTTCCAAAACAATTTGATGGATAATACCTGATCCTGGCTTCCAGAAACCAAGGTTGTATTTAGCACAGGCAGAACCTAAAAAGTCATAAACTTCCTTATTTAAGTTAATGGCTCTTTCTAAATCTTGTGGACCAGATTTTTGAGCTTGAATTAAATGATCACAGTGAACAGTTGATGGAGTTGCAACTTGTGGCATACCAGCAGACATAAATTGTAAAATGGCCATTTGAGCGGTAGCATCTTGACAAGCAACTCTGTCAGGTCTCAACTTCAAGTAAGAGACACCCCTTTCAATTTCTTGAGATTCTGGCTTGTCCAAATGAGAGTACAAAATTTTTTCAGCATATGTCAATGGTCTACCAAGTCTTTCCTTGACAATTTTTAAGTTTTCAACATTTTGCTTGTAGTTGATAAAAGTATGGGTTTCCTTGTTAGACATGTTAACCTTTGAGTCTCTGGTCAAACCAGAGACAGTGGCAAAACCACGGCTTCTGGAGATTCTGGCACTTCTAGAAACACTCAACATTTTGACCTGTTGTGGAAAAGGAAGGGAAAAAAAACGTGGCTAACAGGGACAATAAATAAGTAAAAATTTGCGAGCGAGTCCGGCGCCGTGGTCAGCCGGCACCATTTTCCCGCCAATGAGAATGTGAGAGTTGCTAAGCTTTGCCAGTTGCAATTTAATTGCTTTAAAATTTAAATTTTAATAGGGGTATTTATATATATATAACAATTTTTTTTATTTAAAAATATTTTGAATTTATTTTTTAAGCTTTAGCTGTGTTAAAGAGCCTGGCACAGCAAAAATTATCCTTTCCCGAGATCGGTAATGCTCGGGTTGCCGCAAAAATATTCTCGGAGTTCAAATTGGAGGCTCCGAGTCCGAGTGGTTTTTGATCAATCCTTAAATTATTCTTTATCTGTTTTATTAATTAGCATTTTATTATATTTTTGTTTTATTTTATATTAATGTGCACCTCAGTTGGTATGCTTTATATTTACACGCTCTAGCTCTGTTAGTTTGCGACTTTGGTTGTTCCTCCTTTAATTTCTTCTCTTGTAAGTAAAATTAATACTCTGCTCTTCCCCTAACATCCACTATTAGATGGATAACAAATTGAACCACCACTCCTTATTTTCTTTAGTTAGAGCAGAGCATCGAAATGTCAATTCAATTCCCAATGAGGAAATTTAAGCGCGTTTCTCCTCTTTTCGTGTCTCCCAAGCCCAAATAAAGAGGTACACTCTGCCAACACATTTGACGCGTCGTTACCATGGCATTGTCCTTGGAGGAGCAGAAGGAGTTGGAAAATCCAAGAGAGGAAATATCTTTCAAATGTATATATGCCAATTTAGACGAAGAACGGCTGTTGCCTGCACGACAATGCGACAACAAGCTTCACAACCAAATCATTGCATCTGCTGGTATGGGCATTCACAATTCAATACAAAAGAGACAAAATGTGGATAAGTTAAGATTTGAAAGATTGAAAAAGCCAAGTTTCAGAAAAATAAATTTAAATAAAAAATCAAATTTTGTTGATGTAATAGATATACCCAAGATCGCC
Source organism: Martiniozyma asiatica (nom. inval.) (assembly GCA_037044635.1). Lineage (NCBI taxonomy): Eukaryota > Fungi > Ascomycota > Pichiomycetes > Pichiales > Pichiaceae > Martiniozyma > Martiniozyma asiatica (nom. inval.). The sequence continues at coordinate 1,448,305 of BTFY01000003.1, read as the reverse complement.
AATGCAAAAGATTTTAAAAAATTTGAAAAATTTGGATTTAATCTAATGCCAAAGGAATTTACCCATTCTGGTTGCTATCTAAGGCCAGATCTCAATAAGGATGCTCTCATTCGTGGTAAAATATTTTATAATTCAAATAAATTTCAAGTTCATTATAATATGGATGAAACTGATGCTTTATTTTTAACTCAATTAAATTCACAATTGTCTACAATTGACAAAATACCAATGGAAATTTTTGAAATTATAATTACCTTTTTTGAATATGAACTTTATAAACTTCAAAGAATTTTACCACCAACAATTAAAGATAGAACAACAATTGATATTCAACAATATCAAAGGGCAATTTTATATGGATCCGATGATGGAACTGGTTGTAATCCTCAATCTGAGCAATCATGTGCTGTATGTGGTAATTCAGAAAGTGATAATTCAAATTCAATTGTTTTTTGTGATGGCTGTGATATTGCCGTTCATCAAGAATGTTATGGTGTCTCATTTATACCTGAGGGTCCTTGGCTTTGCAGACGTTGTCTCATTGCCAGGAATACCACTGAGAAATGCCTCTTTTGCCCTTCAACAACGGGTGCATTTAAACAAACTGATGGTGGTGATTGGTCTCATGTTTTATGTACACTTTGGATTCCTGAATTATATTTTGCAAATCCAATTTATATGGAACCAATTGAAGGATTAAATTCAATTCCAAAGAGTCGCTGGAAACTTCAATGTTATATATGTCAAAAAAGAACTGGTGCTTGCCTACAATGCTCACGACCATCTTGCTTTCAAGCATATCATGCAACTTGTGCTAAAAGGGCAGGTTTATATATGAAATTAAATGATATTAAAATTGCCATGAATAATCAAAATTCACTTAAGTCTTATTGCGATAGACACTCACCAACAAATTGGAATAAAAATAATGATGTTAAAAACGGCATTCAAAAGACGAGACTCTATTTCTCTGATTTAGATGCAGGCAGAATCTCAAATGAAGATTCAGATATGGTTTCTGTTTCTTATTTAGAATACAAAGAGTTAGAGGCAACTCAATCAGAAATGTTTAATTGGAAAATATCTTCAAATGTTTATGTCATACCTTCTATATTGTTGGATAAATTGCAAGGATTATTTTTAGAAAATAATTTACCAAACTTAAATAGAGATATTTTAATTAAATTTGCCAAATATTATACTTTAAAAAGACAAAAATTTGGTAAACAATTAATTAAAAAGCCTGATGTTTTTAATCATGCCACCATTCCAGAATCTGAGTTAGCTGGTAGACAAGATGCCGTTAAATATTTTATGAATGAAACAGGTAGATTACTTGAATTGGCAAGGAGTGTTGAAAATAGAACAAAGTTAAAATTAACTCAAACATTCCAAGGATTAGATACTTGCTTAAAAATTAAATATCCATTACAATGGATACTTTGCAATTTCATTTCAATTTTCAAGGATCATATTAAAGTCAAACCTAAATATCCAAGAAGAATTATTAGACCAACTATAAATGACATTTTAGAATTAGTTGAAAATGGACATTATAATAATTTAGAAAAATTAACATTGGATATTGAAAATTTCAGAGATTCTTTTAATAATTATCAGGCTGATTTTAATGGCAAGGATAATATTAAATTTGCATTAGTTATTTGGTCAAGAAGGAAAAAAATTAGACTAAAAATTGCCAATCAATATTTGAGTAAAATAAATGATTGGGATGAAAATGTCATGCGTGGATTGCAAATTGATGAAAATTTTAATTTGATTGAGCAGCAAGAGGTTCCAGAGCAAAGGCAAAGGCATGAGAAAGAGCAAAAAGAGAAGCATGAGAAAAAAGATTTGGAAGTGGTAAAGGAAATGAGTAAAATTCACAGCCAGATAGAAACAAGTCAAACACTTAAAGATATTTTAATTGATTTAGTCTCTATTTTCAAACGACATATTCACTTCAAACCCAGTTTCCCTAAAAATTTACCAAAGCCAGATATAATTGAAATTTTAAAATCTGTTGACCAAGGTCAGTATAATGATCTGAATAAATTGGTACAAGATATAGAAGAATTTAAAGAGGCCATCATGACTTGCAAATTTAATTTCAAAGGGAAAGAAGAGGTGAAACGAGCCTTGATAATTTGGAGTAGATACAAAGGCTCCAGAATTAAAAAGGCCTCATATGCTATTCAGCCAAGGCTATTCGCAACTAGAGGAAGAGAAGCTAAAAATGGGAAACTTGATGTGCTAAAATCAAAAGCCACGGCAAAGCGCCAATTACGATCAGTTACGGCTGAATTTGAGAGACCAGCATCTTCCCGAACGAGACAGAGAAGACGCTAGTTAAATTAACAAGTATGTATTTTTAGAATGATTGTAAATTATTTAAAGTCTAATGTGTTATCTTTTTTTGTTTTTCGTTTCATCTCCTAATTCTTTTTTTTTTTTTTTACTCGAATATTAAAATTGTATTCTTTTTGTAAGAGGGCTATAGATTACACAGTCACTTGCATTTCTTCCTAGACAATGCTAAGTTTAAAGGTTTTATTTTCAAAGCAAAATTATGTTTTTGCTAATTCCATTCAAATAAGGAAAAAATCTGGTTTGAAAAATATCGTTTCAGAGCCAATTCCATTAAGTGAAAAAATTGATATTTTACTAAAGGAATGGATTGGACATTCAGATCCACCAAATTCTAAAGATCATTTTGATCCTTATTTTACAGTTGATGGATTAATATTAAGACCTAAATTCCCAACTATTCCATCGGCCGTTTTGAGTAGAAATTTTAGAAGGAAATCAAAAACGAAAAAATATTTACCAGAACCAGTTATTGATTACATTAGAGAATTGGCAAGTTATAATTATTTCAATCCTAAAAAAATTCAAAAATATCTGTTATCTTTTAAGCAAGATTTCAGACTTGTTCAAGCTGTTCAGTTTTATATACCAAGATTTTTAGCTAAAAGAGACATCTTTGAGTATGATGATGGAATAAGTTACAAAATTACACCTGGGTTATATTCTGATCCTCTATTTGTTTTGAGTTATATTGAAGCCGCTGGAATTCATGCTGATAAAAAATTAGAAAATGGCCAAATTGAACCTTATAACAGACCACTAGTTAAAACTTTAAAACTATTATTTAAAAATCAAGTTAGACTACATCCAAATGTTATTTATAGATTATATTATGCTTTACCTACTTATGGTAAAGAGTTATTTGTTCAACTTTTAGAAGATAGAGGAGAGAAAGTACCATTTTTAAAGGAAGATGCAGAGTTTAACAATGTTGATAATTTGAAAAGTTTATTTGATATGGTCATGTCTAACCGTTGTAAAAATTGGGGTTATGGTGCATTTATTAAATTAGTTGATATATCAACAAGTGAAAATAATTATAAAGAAGGATTAGAACGTTTAGCTGAAATTATAATGAGAACCCACACCCAAATACCCATTGGACTTGGTAAATATTTTATTGATAAAACTATTGAAAATAGACCAGAAATGGCCATACCTGTGGCTCATAGATTAGAATTTTTAACAGGATTGAATTTAGTTCCATATGCAGTTAACCAAATTATGCATAGTATTTATCAGTCACCATTTACAGAAAAGAATGCAATTTTAGTTAATTTATTACATAAATCACTTTCAAAAAGAACCGTTATTGAATCTCAAAGGCTCAAAGACTATCTCAATGCTAAAAAGATTCCTAAAATGGAATTACCAGAAAACTGGCATGATAATTTTATCTCTCAATGTAGATACGCATCACTTGGATTTACTAAATATGCTTTTGAACCATTTTTTGAATATTTTGAATCTTATACAGATAGAGAGGCATTAATTAAATTAGAAAATGTCAAATGGAAAGGGTCTGGTTTAGAAAAGGCGTGGGATTCTATTGCTATAAAGTTAGAAGCCCATAAAAATCGTAGCGATATTGACTCAGATAGCTATAAACAGGAACGCCTTTATTTAACTGAATTATTATATTCCTTTGTTGATTATCTGAATAGTACAAACAGAACATATTTTGTTATTCCATTTGTGCAATATATTTATGAAAAATTTAAGTTGGATGTTTCATTTGAAGCATATGAAAAGGCAACAATGCACCTACTAGAAAATTCTTACAAAATTAATTCTTTTGGATTGATTGTTCTTAGAAAGCTTATGAATGTCCCACATTTTAAATGGGGTAAAGAAATTAGAGAAAATCATCCAAGATTTGAATTAGCATTTAAGAAGAATATTTCTCTTCATGAATTTGGAACTATTTTATCTAATTTAAAATGGTCAGGTAAACCAAATTTTGAATTGACTAAAAACGAAGAATTGTTTAGAAAGCATGCATTGAATTTTTATGTACCATTTAATTCTTTAGAAGATTATTGTCGTGAATTTCAATATCAACGTGCTTGGGGTTTGATTTGTACCCAGCCAACTATTCACCAAAGTGGATATGAATATTTAATGAAGGAATTTGCTAGTCAAGGTAAGATTGGATTTTCATATGCGTTGCATAATTCTATAGTTGCCTCAAAGCATACAAATGATATTAAAGATAACGAATTTGCCAAATTAAAAGTTGAACCAAATTTTAAATGTTTATTTGATGCTGCCATTGGTGCATATTCATCCAAGTGGTTGAAAGTTAATAAGATGAACGTTGTTGGTCTTGAAATTTTACTTGATGAGGCCGTTCAAGAAGGTTTAAAAATTGAGAAAGGGAAATGGGATCAATTGGTTAGACATGTCAGCGGTTGTTTGAAAAAGGAAAAAGAACATTGGAATTACAGGAAGTGGTTATCAGTTGTTGAAAAAACAGAGACAGTTGATACAGCAGAAGAAATCTTTGAAGCTCCAATGCAAAAAGAGACAGATATAATGGAATTTGAAGAGGTTAAGGCTAATGTGGAACTGCATCTTGTTTGGGAAAAGACAATGGAATCGAGGTATGATCTCAATAGCAGTACATTCAAATTGACTGCGCCTTGCTTTACCCTAATGAGATTTTAATCTAAATTATAAGTTTAACCTGTATATAAATAAAATGAGTGTTTTTGTGTATAAAAGTGTACGCTGTACGAGATCTAAATCTGAGCATGCGCCAAATTTTTCACACTCCGACTTTCATCTCCGAAACTTGGACTTTATTCATTATTTTTATTTTTATTTTTCCTTTTTGTTTCTGAAAAGTTTAAGCTGAGAAAACAGGTTAAATTTGATGTTATGAAGATATTTTTAGTAAGAAATTACTTAGGGGTGAATTGTTTTTATTCATCAACACGCACGTATGGTACAGAACGAATACGACAAAAGATACCCTCCTTGTTGAAAGAATGGATATCAGGAGGCAATCCACCACATGAAGAGGATAAATTTAGCCCATTTTTTATTGGCAAAGAAACGTTGCTTCGGGCAAAAGTGCCCCAAATGCCTGAGATGGAAAGTAATGGCATTTACACAGCTGTAGAATTACAAAAGAAAAACTCACAGACATTGGCTAATTATATTAAAGAATTAACAGAATACAACTATTTAGATGATTTAAAGGTGCAAGATAAAATCAAGGGGTACATAAATAGCCATAATACCCCAGCTCATATTCAACGGTGTATATGCAAATACAAGGCTAAAAAGGACAATTTAGTTTTTGATGGTCAAAACGCTTCTGGCATTAGTGATCCGTTGGATATTTTACCATACATTGACGTCATCCCAGTTGCAACAAACTTAAATGAAAAAGCAAAGGGAACTGGCATTGACGAGCCCCATTCAAGCACTTTGGTTGATATTTTATCCGTGATGGTGCAAAATAAAGTAAGACTGCATCCAGAAATTGTTTATAAAATTTACCATATTTTATTTGCAGAAGAGAAGATTCTATTAGTTCAATTATTGCATGCCAGAGACGAAAGCATCCCATTTACAAAAGAGGATTCAAAATTCAATGATGTAGCCACGTTGCAAGACTTAGTTACCAAGGTCACAAGTGAAAAATTTGAAACATGGGGGTATGGTGGCTTTTTAAAATTGGCTAATCTTATGAGTGATGGGAATTGCTACAGGCAAGGATTATTCTACCTTGAAAAGATATTAGTTGCATCAAACACACAACTAACGACTGGATTAGGAAAATATCTTATTAATAAAACTATTGAGCACAGACCGGAGTTAGCCATGCCGATATGTCATCTTTTAAAAGAAATTAATGGCATTGATATTCTTTCATATGCAAAAGGCAAAATCAGGAAGGAACTGGGCCATATCAAGTTTGGCAAGAAAAAATCTGTTTTGCTGAATCTTTTGGATGGTGATCCTGTTGAAAGTGAGATCTCTCATATTGTGCCTATTTGGAACGAACAGTATATTTCAAAATGTGGTTACATGTCAATTGGATACGATAGAACCATACTGAATTCTATTTTTAAATTATTCCCCCAAAATGCCAAGCGTGGTAAAAGTATCTATAGAGAAAGGAAAGAGTGGGGCAGAGGTACCTTTTATGAAGCGTGGAATTCAATTGAAATGCGATTGCGAACTCACTTAAATGACAAGGAAATTTATTCCTTTGAGTATCAAAGTGAAGAAATTTTTATAAAGGAATTACTGTATTTTTTTGTCAGTTATCTCAATGCCCACCATAGGGTTTACCTTGTTGTGCCTCTCGTACAGTATGTGAATGAAAAATATCAGATTGACATTTCCTTTGAATCTTATGAGCGTTCACTTGTTTATTTAGTGGATAATCCTTGCTCTAGCAATATGAGTGGAATTGAATTTTTTGTAAACATGTTGGATGTGCCAATAGACCAATGGGATTCAACATTTTGTCAGAATTATATACGCCTGCGTAGCATAAATGGAGGTGAAGTGTTACCGAGTGATGTTGAGGGGATATTGAGTGGTATGAAGTGGGATGGCCGACCAGAGTTTGATTTGGCCAAAAATAACATCCATTTTAAGAGGAATGCCAACGGCTTTTACACTGCCTTTAATCAATTTGAAGATTTTTGTAAAGGTTTTGAGTATGAAAAGGCATGGGAGTTCCTTGTTAACAATGAGAAAATACATCAACAAGGATATGAATATTTCATGAGAGAGTTTGCTCGACAGGGTCAGGTTGGCTACTCCTATGCGCTGCATACATCAATAGTGACAGCAAACAGCACCCAGAGTGAATTTTCCAGGTTAAATTTACGGCCTAACTTTAAGTGTCTTTTAAATGCCACCATTGAGGCATATAGCAATCCCATGTTTCTAGTGAACAAGACCAATATTATTGGCCTTGAAATTTTGCTGGACGATGCCATCAGGCAAGATGTTAAAATTGAGATAGAGCAATGGGATAAACTTTTCTCTCATGTAAATGACGCCTTTAGCGAGATGGGAGAGAGTTGGAATTTTAGCAAGTGGCAAAGGCTAGTCAAGAAGGGTAAGGGCAAGGGCCAATTGAAAGGGCATATGTCTTTCCTTAGCCAGGTACTCACAGAAGAGGCAAATGAGACAAGAGAAAGTGCCAGATCTGAGGAAATCTGCAAGGTTCGAGCCAATGTAAAGGAATGTCTTATTTGGGACAAGAAAATAGAGTTTGAATTTGAGTGCAACGAGTTAAAATTTCGGCTGATGGCCCCCTATTTCTATCTGGAGAGGAAAAGTGCCGTTTAGCTTGAATGCTGAGCCAAACGCGAGCGTTGAGCGCGTTGCGTTGCGTTGCGTTGCGTTGCCATTTGAGTTTGGCTGAATACCCCAGTTTGATTTTGTTCTGGAGCAGAAAAGCACCATGCAGAATCCGTATGCACAGCAGCAGGCTCAAAACCAATACTGGGATGGCCAACAATACCCGAATCTAAATGAGCAGCATCAACAACAACAACAACAACAGCAATTTCAACAGCATCAACAGCAACAATTTCAAGGGCAACAACAACAACAACAACAACAACAACAACAACAGCAGCATGGAAGCCAATTCCCAAACATTTTTAACGATCCAACTGCCCAAATGGGTTTGCACTTTTCACAAACCGCTTTAAATGCATCACAAAACTACATGCAACAGAATATCCAACAGTTTGTGGGGAATAACGACATGAGATACTATTTCAAGGTGTCAAACAGCTATGTTTTGAAGAAGCTCAGATTAATCGTTTTCCCATATAGAAACCAGACATGGATCAGACAGTCTGTGAGTGCTGGGCAGTATGCCACCCCCATTGACGATGTCAATGCACCGGATCTGTACATCCCATCAATGTCGTTAATGACGTATATAATCATCTGGGCCTTGATGGAAGGATTAAAAGGTGATTTCCATCCAGAAATGCTCTGGCAGGCAACAACCAGAACCTTGGCGTTTTATTTAATTGATGTCGTTTTTGCAAAGGTTTCCTTTTACGCCTTGGGCATTGACTCCAAGGACAGCAAAATTTGGGATCTTGCTGCCTATGCCGGTTATAAATTTGTGAGCATTTTGCTGATTATGCTCGTTGAGTTCTGTGGCTTTGGAAGGCTTGCCAAGTATCTCGTTCTGTGTCCACTTACCTTTGCCCTTGGCTTTTTCCTCATGCGTAGTCTGCGGTACGTGGTGTTGCCAAACGGTGGCAGTGGCAGTGGTAATGGCAATGGTAATCTCAGCAGGGGCATTAGAACCCAGTTTTTATTTTTATACTGCTTTGTTGTCCAGGGGGCCTTTGTCTGGCTTCTCACGTGACTTTAAAATATATATACTTTTCCCAAATAGGAAACAAACTGAAAAAAAGCGGTTACCCGGCCTCCAAGCGCAAATTTTTTTTTTTTTTTTTTTTTTTTTTTTTTTTTTTTTTTTTTGGTTCGCCTTGTGCAGGGGGCCGTGAAAACGCTCGAGAAAATTTTCCCACTTTCTTTCTCTTCACAGTAGTCACTTTTCACAAGATGGGTATGTAGCAGGCTCTGTGGTTGTTTTGTTTTGTTTTGTTTTATTTTATTTTATTTTGTATGATGGGTAATTGGATCTTGGACAATTCTGAAAACAAGATCTATTTCAGTATATTCAGATAGGTCAGATGGACAGTGTCTGGATCTTTTAATGAAAAATTTTTTTTTTTCTACATTAATTAGTTTCACCTGGTTTAATTGTAACGTTGGCGGTGGGGGGGGGAAGCGATTCACTATTGCAATCAACAAATTTAACCACTACTATTATTCACCTTTGAAGTTGAAATACTAACCATTTCCCTTTTCTACAGTTAATTTCACTGTTGAACAAATCAGAGAATTGATGGATCGTGTTACGAACATTCGTAACATGTCCGTCATTGCCCACGTCGATCACGGTAAGTCTACCTTGACCGATTCATTGGTCCAAAGAGCTGGTATTATTTCTGCTGGTAAGGCCGGTGAAGCTAGATATACCGATACCAGAAAGGATGAACAAGAAAGAGGTATTACTATTAAGTCTACTGCCATTTCTCTTTTCTCTGAAATGAACGATGATGATGTTAAGGACATCAAGCAAAAGACTGAAGGTAACACCTTTTTAATTAACTTGATTGATTCCCCAGGTCACGTTGATTTCTCTTCTGAAGTTACCGCTGCTTTGAGAGTTACTGATGGTGCCATGGTTGTTGTTGATACTATTGAAGGTGTCTGTGTTCAAACTGAAACCGTTTTGAGACAAGCTTTAGGTGAAAGAATTAAGCCAGTTTTGGTTATTAACAAGGTTGATAGAGCTATGTTGGAATTGCAAATTACCAAGGAAGATTTATATCAAACTTTTGCTAGAACCATTGAATCTGTTAACGTTGTTATTGCTACTTATGTTGATAAGACTTTAGGTGACTGTCAAGTTTACCCAGACAGGGGTACCGTTGCCTTTGGTTCCGGTTTACACGGTTGGGCTTTCACTGTTAGACAATTTGCCACCAGATACTCTAAGAAGTTTGGTGTTGACAGAGAAAAGATGATGGCTAGATTATGGGGTGATTCTTTCTTTAACCCAAAGACTAAGAAGTGGTCTAACAAGGATAAGGATGCATCTGGTCAACAATTAGAAAGAGCTTTCAACATGTTTATTTTGGATCCAATTTTCAGAATGATCAATGCTATCATGAACTTTAAGAAGGATGAAACTGAAGCTTTATTGACTAAGTTGGAAATTCAATTAAAGGGTGATGAAAAGGACTTGGAAGGTAAGGCCTTGATGAAGGTTGTTATGAGAAAGTTCTTGCCAGCTGCTGATGCCATGTTGGAAATGATTGTCATTCACTTGCCATCTCCAGTTACTGCTCAATTTTACAGAGCTGATCAATTATACGAAGGTCCATCTGATGATGCCTCTTGTTTGGCCATTAAGAACTGTGATCCAAAGGGTGAATTAATGTTGTACGTTTCTAAGATGGTCCCAACTTCTGATAAGGGTAGATTCTACGCTTTTGGTAGAGTCTTTGCTGGTACTGTTAAGTCTGGTCAAAAGGTTAGAATTCAAGGTCCAAACTATGTCCCAGGTAAGAAGGAAGATTTGTTTGTTAAGGCTATTCAAAGAACCGTTTTGATGATGGGAAGATTTGTTGAACAAATTGATGATTGTCCAGCTGGTAACATTGTTGGTTTAGTCGGTATTGATCAATTCTTATTAAAGTCTGGTACCTTAACCACCTCTGAAACTGCTCACAACATGAAGGTCATGAAGTTTTCTGTCTCTCCAGTTGTTGAAGTTGCCGTTGAAGTTAAGAATGGTAACGATCTTCCAAAATTGGTTGAAGGTTTAAAGAGATTGTCCAAGTCTGATCCATGTGTTTTAACTAAGATCTCTGAATCTGGTGAACATATTGTTGCCGCTACTGGTGAATTGCACTTGGAAATTTGTTTGTCTGATTTGCAAAATGATCACGCTGGTGTTCCATTGAAGATTTCTCCACCAGTTGTTTCTTACAGAGAAACCGTTGATGGTGAATCTAGAATTGTTGCTTTGTCTAAGTCTCCAAATAAGCATAACAGATTATACCTTAAGGCTTCCCCAATGGAAGAAAATGTTAATCTTGCCATTGAAGATGGTATCATTGATCCAAGAGCTGATCTTAAGGTTAGAGCTAGATTAATGGCTGATGAATATGGTTGGGATGTTACTGAAGCTAGAAAGATTTGGTGTTTCGGTCCAGATGGTACTGGTGCTAACGTTGTTGTTGATGAAACTAAGGCCGTTCAATACTTGAACGAAATTAAGGATCACGTTAACGCTGGTTTCCAATGGGCTACTAAGGAAGGTCCAATTCTTGGTGAAGCTTTGAGAGGTATCAGATTCAACATTTTGGATGTTACCTTGCACGCTGATGCTATCCACAGAGGTGCTGGTCAACTCATGCCAACTATGAGAAGAGTTACTTTTGCTTCTATGTTGTTAGCTGAACCAAGAATTCAAGAACCAATTTTCTTGGTTGAAATTCAATGTCCAGAAAACGCTATTGGTGGTATTTACTCTGTTTTGAACAGAAAGAGAGGTCAAGTTATCTCTGAAGAACAAAGACCAGGTACCCCATTGTTTACCGTTAAGGCTTACTTGCCAGTTAATGAATCTTTTGGTTTCACTGGTGAATTGAGACAAGCTACCGGTGGTCAAGCTTTCCCACAAATGATCTTTGATCACTGGGAATCTATGAACGGTGACCCAACTGATGCTGCTTCCAAGCCAGGTCAAATTGTCACTGAAACCAGAAAGAGAAGAGGTTTGAAGGATGTTGTTCCAGACTACACCGAATTTTACGACAAGTTGTAAGCTTCTCCCTATTTAAATTTAAATTTTCTTTGTGTTTTCTAAAGTGAGATGTATATATTCTCCTTGACTTTATAGTTGTTAAGACTTTTCATATAATAAAAGGGTAAAATTGTAACAAGAACCATTTTTTTTTTTGGGGGGGGGGGGAAGTTTTAGCCAAGCCACACTCAAAGCGCGCCATTTATTTAATTGGTGTCTGTTCAATTCTCTGGGAATTGAAAAGCCAAAGGTGTCTCTTGCAATGGCTCCTCCGTCAAAAATATCACATGTTCATCGTCGTCAGCCTCGCCGTGTTTGGGTGAAGCGACCTGATAGAACTCCAACCTCTTTCCACGTTGAGGCGGATGATATAGTTGACGATCTTAAGTACATGATTACCAACAAATTCCCCAATTCTATTCAACACAGCTACGATGCGGCAGATTTAATTATTAAGGTACCAGTGACAAATAGTCCTTCGAAAGTATTAAGTCGAAATCATTCACCATTTTCAGATTTAAATATGATGACAATGTCAAACAAACAGGGCAATGTGGAATTACATGCTCCATCACCATTGGCTCCAACTAAAACTTTATTAGGATTATCACCATCACCTACATCAGGTAATTTTTCATCTCCTGCATCACTTAATAATTCATCAGTAGATTTAATAAATAGACGTACACCAGTACATGAGTACAATAGGTCAATACTCAACAGCGCACAACCAGCAACTAATAATTTGAATTCAGCAAAGGAGTCAAAGAAAAAGCAACAATATACTATTTTACAACCTGATATTCTTGTCTGGCAAATTTTGGATATGTATTTCCCCTCAGGTCAACCAATGCAAAGTGCCTTTCTTATTGATTTGGCAGATGATGTTAAGCCTGATTCACAATCATCCAATTTGGAAATTAATTCTTCTTCTACGCCAATGCACTTGCCCGTTACGTCCAATTCTTCATCTTCCAATTTACCAACTGTTAATTCAACAAGGGGACATTTGTCAAATTTAAATATTGCCGATAAATTTAAAGAGAGAGAATTCCCAACACAGGCTCAGGATAGTTCAAATTTAACAAACTCTTTATCCTCATCGTATCCATTTTCAAAGATGGCTGTAATTGGTGAATCTAAAGTTCCACCTCCAAGATTTAGGAATGGTTCATTTGAAACTTCTTCTAATTCTGCCGTTATTATGTTCCCGAGTGATGGTAAGAAATTACGTCAGAAATTACCAAGAGAAAAATCAAATAACGAATTTTTTGGAGAAAAACTTCAAAAGTCTTCCTCTGCAGAGTCACGAAATAAATCTTTAGGCTTACGTGTTAATACTGATCCATGTATAGAAGAAGATGAGACACAAAATAAAAATGATGAGACAGAAATGGAACCACTTATAAGGAAATCAGCTTTAACAATTTCTGCTCCAGCGCCAACACCACTTGATAGTGCAAGTAATAATCAATTGAGCGCAACGAGTGTTGGAAGTATAACGAGTAACACAACGCTGACACCTTCAATTATTTCAAATAACAACATATCTGGTTCAACTTTGAATAACATTCCTTATAATTTAGAATCTGAAAATTCAGTAGCTGATATTAACAGCAATAGCAATAGCAATAGCAATAACAATAGCAATAGCAATATCAATGGCAATGCCAATAGCAACGATGACGATAACAAAAACAATAGCATTGGCCATGGCAATGGCAATGGTAATGTCAATGGCAATGGGAATACCATTAGCAACAACAGCATGGCTAAATTAAACAACCATCAACGTACACATACTGTTCAAATTAAACCAGTTTTAGAAACGTCGTCAATGGTAAGACTAAACAAAGAAAAGAAAAAAAATCAAAGTCTTGGAGGAGTTTCAAAAATTTTAAATCATTTGAATGTTTTAGTCGTTGAGGATAATTTAGTCAATCAAAAAATTATGGCTCGTCATCTCAAATCCTGTAATGTTCGATTTTCAATTGCCAAAACGGGTAAGGAAGCATTAGAAATGTGGAAGGAAGGTGGATTCCATTTATGCTTTATGGATATTCAATTACCAGTTATGTCTGGTATTCAAGTTACTAAAGAAATTAGAAGATTAGAAAGATTATATCAAATTGGTAGATTTGCAAATAATACCCGTAAAATAGGAGAAAATGAAGAAGAAGAAAATGGAGAAATTACAGAGGACGATATGTTAGATGTAAGCCTATTTAGATCTCCAATAATTATTGTTGCTTTAACTGCAAGTAGTAGCGTGGCTGATCAACAAAATGCCTTAGCTGCAGGTTGTAATGATTTTTTAACAAAGCCCGTTCAATTAAAATGGTTAAGAAGCAAATTAATGGAGTGGGGTTGCATGCAAGCTCTTATTAATTTTGATTACTTTAGGAATGAGTCATCATGAATATATATACCAGTGTATTTTAATTTTATTTACCCTTTAATTAATAATCTAAATTCTATAAATTTTTAACAACTTCCCTCAACAGGGACATTTTATATGCATTTGAAACATTCTCAAAAATGTTAACATTCCTCACTAGATCTTTGTACGTAACCGTTTGAATCCACCTACCAGAGCATCCACAATATGGACTCAATTCATCACTTCTCATTCTGTTACATTTCTCACAAATTAAATCTTGATTTAAATATTGCGCAACTAATCTCTTCAACTCAAAGATTAATCTTTCTTCAATGACTAATTTGTTGTATGGTCTCTCACAGTTTAAACACATGCCAAGTTCATCTTCATCATCTTTACACATGTCTAAATCTCTAGTTTGATAACAAGAATCACAAATTAATTCCGGTGTTATTAAAGAAGTTGATGGATTTTTGAAAATACCCTCTTCATTAAATTCTAGAATACCAAACAGTGTAAGCAGATCACGACGTAACATACGAACAGGCAAATTACGTTTCTTTGATAACGACAAGATTTGACATAAATATTTGACTAACTCTAATGTTGGATTGGTCAATTTAAGATGAGATCCTGCTAGAATTGGGAAGCTATATTCTGATGCCATAGATGGATCATTGGTTATTTCTTTTTGTTTTTTAATTAATGCATGTATTCTTTTCAAAAGTGGCTTCCTAATAAATTTAATCAATGGCTCATTTTCATCATCTTCTAAACTTTGTGATTGCTTACTATTCAAAATTTGGGTTATTTGGGTTCCCCTAGTTGAATTTTTATTTTCTTCTAAAATTTTTTGGCTTTCCTTTTTCAAACCATGCATAAACATATTAATCCAATCTTCAAATTCATCTTGCAAAATAGCCGGTAAAAAATTTTTAATATGCCACTTAGAAATAAATTCTATACTTTGCTCATCATCTTTAATTTCCCAACAAAACGAACCAGCAAAATTATATTTGTCCATCCAAAATAATAGATCCCAATATCTAACAATATTTAATTCTAACAAATTAAATAATGGCTTTGCCCTTGTATTTGAAACAAGATATTCACCATATGCATATGAATTTTCAACTTGCTGTTTACTAGTCTTAACGATAACTCTATTCCTATCAGCAAAAATAATAGATGAACCCATTCGTTTAAATTCACTTAATAATTGAACCATAGATTTTTTAGTTAAATTATGAACATGATAATGTAATGATGAATCATATAAATATGATGATGAATTTGCACACCATTTAACAAATGCACTTATTAATTCATCCGCCTCTGATCTTTCATTAATAGCATCATCCCACCAAACTCTAATCATACCTCTTAAAACGGCCAATGCTGGCCCACTAAATGAATCTTCCGCAAATGTACCACTTGATGAATCACCAGATTCAGAAACAAAAACACCCTCAGATTCATTAATTAATGCAGATGATAAAACTGTATTAATTGTTAAATTTTTAACTTCAATTTCTAAACAAACTGATTCATATATTTCTGGTCTATTCAATGTTGGGAAAACTAATGTTTCCTCTGTAGATATGTTTAATTTATCTCTTTCTAATCCACCATAATCAGGCGTTGAACTATTTGACCACCAAAGTACAATGTTATTCTTTGATAATCGACGTGAATACTCAATATCAATCAAATAACCCATATTATCAACATTCAAATTACATAATGGAACATTGGTATATTTAGAAAGCAAAAGCAATTTTTTCAACCAGGTGGCAACGGATAAATAATGTGACGCAATCCTTTTTCCAATCATCGAATGCCACTGCAATGCCCTCGTTTGAACTTCAGCAACGGACATATTTAACATTGGGAAATCATTAATTTCAAGTATATTTGCCAATTTTGTTGCAATGTGTGATTGAATGATAAATAACATTTTTGATGCCACATTTGATGTAACATTATTGATTTTTGAAATCATCTTTTTGTAAAGTTTATTAATATCTGTAAAATACTGAGTTTCAAATTCTAGTTCATCTTTGTAATCAATAATATTGTAAAGCTTTTCAACACTGGCCTTTTTAGCTTCATAAACATCTTTGTAAATATTATGCATATTAACAGACAATTCTTGAGCACCATTACTAGGCTTTAACACATACATATAAGTACTATTCTCAGATGTATTGAATAACGTGTAAATTTCATAACCATTGCAAACAATATGAAGCAAATATAAAACACCAATTGTAAATCTATCCAAATAGGCATTTCCAGGAACTTGTTTCAAATTTTTAATTTCAAAGCCCTTTTCCATAGCCCTTGATAAAGAACCCACTTGTTTTTCATCGTATCTAACACAACTACCAAGATCAATAATTGCTCTATCAATAGATGCAATTTTAGATTCGTAAATACCTTGAATATCTGTACCCGTTAAAACACCACCCACTTTTTTCATTTCTTCATTAAAAACAGTTTCTGGCATGACTAGTTTATAGACACCCTTCTCACCATTGGATCCAGTAGGAAGCTTACCACCAGATTTTGTAACTTTACAATTTTCAATTGTGGAAAGCCTTTCAATATTTTGTTCATCATTACCTTCAGCTTTAAAATCAACATATAACTTTTTTGGTACTGTTAATCTAACAGTTTGAACTTTATTTTTAATTAAAACTAAAACTTTTAACACACCAGGTTTATCTTCTTTGTATTGAATCACCTGCCAAATACTATTCAAATATGAATCTGCCTGATTTTTTATCATGTTGTTCATTGCAAATGATCCTGTGGATAAACCAGCTCTACCAAAAATCTTTTCACGTCTTGCACGCTCAATAGCTTGCTGTTTCCATTTCACCTTTTGATATTTCAAAAATTCAGGATAGTTGGTAAGAGGATCTGGTAGCTTACCATTTAACAAACGTTGTTCTTCTTCTTCTAAAACATTATCTATTTGCTGTTTTCTTTTCTTACCTGATTTAGTAACTCTGGCAATTTTTGATCCGTTTGATGGAACAACACCTTCAATATCTTCAACCTGTGTTTGCTTTGGCATGATTGGTTTAGACCCCTTAGGTGCCGTTTTAAAAAATGTACTTAAATTTGACTGTTTTTTCTTATCTTCATTAATGGCAACTTGTCTTTGTAACCAATCTGGATGAGCCACTCTAGGAACAGGATTTTTGACACCTTGTAAAGCAGCTGGGATGGTGATAATTTTTTGCACAACACTAGATAATCTTTCTCTATAATATTCCCAATCAATGATAAGTCTCGGATCAAAATCTTCTAATGACGGATCCTTTAACCATCTTCTTAAAAATTTTCTTTTAACAGATATTTCACTTGAAAAGATAGTGGTTGGGATTGCACGTTCTGTAACAGGACTCCCAATTGGTTTTTGCGCAATAACATACTTACAAGCTAAACCTGCATCTTTAACCATTTCAGCACCAAGAAATTCACCTAAACGTTTGGCAGTTGTAATAGAGGTAGATTTTTGATCACCATACTCAGCTAGTTTTTTGGACATGGATCTATTTTCACAAATTAGTTCAATCAAATCTTCATCTTCAAGCATTTTACCTTTAGTATCTAAAACATCTAACCAACGATTTGCAACATTGGCAACGGCTTGATAACAACCCTCTAACGTATCACCATCTAAGAAAAGTTTAAAAATATCAGATTGAAAATTTTTAATTAGCTGCAATTCACCTCTTCTTTTTAATTCAAAACCTTTTAATTCAGCTAATGAACCATCAAAATTAAAAACAGCATAACGCTTTTTCAAACCTTTACCTTCTTCTTTAGAAGTTGGAAGAATCATAGCCTTATAAGGCCCATCAACTTCAAAAAAGATTGAATTATCATCTTTAACTTCATATTTAAATTTTTCTGTATCAATAAGAGTCTGGTACTGTTTATTAGTAAATTTTTGATGAACCAAATAGTTAACCATTGAACAAGGGTACGATCCATTCAATGTTTTACCATTTTTCAATTTAAAATCATAATATTCGGGGAAACTAGATGGTAAAATACACCAAATACCATCAGTATCAATTTCCAAACATCTACCTAATCTTTGAACTAAAGTTCTAGCCATTTGAATAATTGTAGAACCTGTAAGACAAGTAATACCTGCCATTTCCATAGAATACCAACGTGAACCTTTACGCATAACATAACCGTAAAATGAATTTAAAATAACTTTATGTGCCAATTGTAAAGAATCATACAAAACGACCATTTTTTGGGCTTCATCAATTGCATTGTGATCTGACGGATCAATTTTCTTAACTTTACCTTTCCAGTCTTTTGCCAGACCTTTGAAATCATAACGCCTATCTCTGAATCTACGAACGGTATCAACATAAAATGGATTTTCTCTTTGACAAACAATGGCTTCTCTTTCAACAGTTTCTGTTGTTTTGATTCTATGATAAACTTTCCTTGAATAATCAGAAACCTTTTTCTTTAAATGCGAGACTTGATCTGAATAGGGCAACTCATCAAATTTCCTCTTTGGCCCACCAGGAAATCTTGAAGGAAAAGATTCATTATTCATGGCATTTTTAATCATATTATATTCACTCATATCAGCAGGATAAAACTCACCTCTCCATGCCCATGTGAGTCGTCGATCACATTTTTTACCGGGTCTGTTAAAGTCACAGGTTGCACAATCTTGTTCTGTTTTCATAGAATCAGGCTGAAGACGATTAGTTGTCATAATATTTGGATACATCGAAGCAACGTCAACGTGGTAAATCAATGGATTTTCAGTTCTTTTGGTTTTTTCTTTTAAAGCCAGAAGTTTATTTTTTAGACCTTCATAAACTTCGTCATAGTTAGTAATATCTTCTAAATTTTTACCACCTTCAACTGTAATCGCAAATTTTAAGGCGGCATCTAAATCATGAACAATTTCATCTACAGCTGTTGGATCAATTTCAAAATCATTTTGCAAATCAGAACGAAACACACCAGCTTCTAATGATTCAACATGTCCACCAACATATGTTTCAGACTCAAGAAGATGACCATTATAAAATCTTTCTGGAGGATCTGTATGTTTATTTGGTAATAAAATATTACCTTGATATGCTTGAACCATTAATAACATTTCACATAAGGTACCAGTACCTTTTCGAAGAACTTCATCAGGATTCAAAGGGATAATCGTTCCTAAAGAAAAAATAAAAGGATGAACATATTTATAGTACAAGTAATAAGTGGCAACTGCATCAGAGACAGAATATTCAGCTAATAACTGAGGATGTTCATATGCATAAGGAGTCATTAATTCAGGATCTAATTCTGTTGGATTATAACCGAGCTTTGCCGTTGTAACAGCTTTTAAACCTTGTGAACCTTGAGGAAGATATGAATCACGTTTGACCCATCTAAAACAATCCATATGCACACAATAACTTGACTTATATTCATCTTCAGAATCTTTTGCAAATCCAATTTCCTTGAACATATCCAAACCATGATATGATGCTCTATTTTCAACAAATGGCCAATCAAAGAAATCACCGTTAAATGTGGCAATAACTGTGGGCCTCACCTCACGAACATGTTCAAAAAATCTTTCTAATAAAGCCTTTTCATCTGATTCATTAAAAATAGTGAATTCACCTGGATATTCAGGTTTAGGTGTATATTCAAAATCTTCAATATCCTCAGAAATAATGGATCTATTTGTGATTAAATAACCGTCACCATCAATCATATAAGAGATCATCATAACTTGATCAATACTTGGATCAGGGAATTTTAATGGAGCCTTTGTTGTTTCAATATCAAATGCTAAAACAACAGGATCAGCAAATGCAATTTTATCTTTATTTTCATTTATTTTCGGTCCAGAAGGTGTTGCTTCAACATAATACCACTTACCAATTCTGAGATCTTCATCAATATTGACACGAACATGATATGGGACATCATATTCTCTCATATCAAGCATGAGTTCTGATGCATCATTATACTTAAAATCATTTGTATCTTCTTGATCAACATCCATTAATAAATCATCTATACCTTTGTTATTATTCATTACTGAGTTATAATTAAGATTGACAGGTTTGTAAATATCCGCAGAATCTCTAGTTTCTTTATTTTTATTAATAAAAGGTGTAAGTTCTCTTTTAGCATCTAATAATTCTGAAATATTATTAAAAGAAAGTTTAACCAATGATCTCTTTTTACCAACTAAATGATTTTCTAATTCTAAATCTTCCCTTTCGGTTCTTGTGATAGATTTAACAGTTTTTTCAAGTGTTCTTCTAAGCCATTCTTCAAGTTCTGGTTCCTTTCCAGGAGGACAAATTATGAGAAAATAAGGATCAAACGTATAGCTGACTTTAAAGGATCCACCCTCTTCATCTAAAAAATAATAGTCAACACCAGAAAGTGAGGCATGTGTTTCTTCATCTTGAACTAAAGTCGGATGCATATTGACCATCCAACCACACTTTTTAGGGCCACTTTCATATTTATCAAATCCAAAGATGGAATCTATACGATTTACCTCTTTTAGATGCTGGAATTTTTCACTTTGTAATTGCTGTGCTTTTGATTGGCCAGATTTATTCCTTGAAAAGTCATTGTAATTAGGTTCATTGTTGTTATTATTCACTCCTTTAACATTCTTCACGTATCTGGCCGATGTAGATCCTTTGAAGTTGCCCCTGGAAGACATCCTTAAACTGCCAGAATAACGAGTTCCATTCAAAAGACGCGTTACATCTTTTCGCGTTTCAATACAAATTTCACCAGCCACATTCAAAAATGGGTCACCAGCCACATTTACGGAGTGCATCCGATCCGAATGCAATTAGAATCAAAGGAATATTATATCATTAACTTTATAGTATTGGTAAAGCTGAAATTGGCCAATTACAAACTAATATTAAAATTTGCTTTAATTTATAATATGTGTTTTCCTGAGCCAGCAGAAAAATTAAACACAAGAAGTGCTCAGGAATGAGACCATATTACGCAAAATATTAGAAACCATTCAAGTGAGTTAAAAACGGAAAACTAATAAAAGCAAATACAAAAATATAAACAAAAAATTTAAGAACTAAATAAAAACCCAAACCTAAACCCAAACCTAAATAGTGGTGTGATACATGCCACGTCCTTAATCGTTCTTTAATGTGACCGTCTCAACATGTAATTTTGCCTAAAACCCAATGATTGTCAATAATATTTGACAAAGGCTCTGTAAATTGTCATTTGGATCAAAAACCACCCCATAACCAGTCAAATATTCAGAAAGTTGAGCGTGGTTTAACATATAAACATCTGCGACAGTGTTGACTACTGGCAGGTTATCGGGTCTTTCTCCTACAATAAATGGAACTTGCAAGAGAGGAATCTGCAGAATGAAACGTATTTTATTTTCTTCAAACCTGGTTTCCATTTGAAACCTGATTAGATTTGTTTCTAGTGTATTTAAACGATCATGGAATGATATCAGTTCATCATTAATTAGCACTCTCTTATCATTTAAAATTTGCTGTTTTATTTGGGAAATATTACTTTTCATGTCCCTTTTCAGCTTTAAAGAGCTCATCACACTTGTGTGGTCAAAACTTGCGCCACAGCACATTCTCATTAGACTCCGCTGCTTTTAATAATTAATTAATGGCATAGTGTTCATTCGGCATAAAATAGTAAGCTTACTGTATCTTAAACAACCTTACCAAATAGTTTAAAGAAATATTTTTTTGGTGCTTTGGTGCTCTTGCTAATCTTGCTCTTGCTGCTAATATGTGACATTTATGGGATAATCATGAAGCTTTCCGCACAAAAATTCAATGAGCAGATTGTCAGACTTTGTTTTCTTCTCTGAAATTTTGCTTTATATTTTTTTATATGTATATATAAAAGCGCAGTGAATAATTATATTATATATCTTCATCTATAGTATTAGTAAATATTTTACTAAAGAGGGTTTGTATCAGCAACGCGTATAAAAGGATGATTGACATATTAATTATAATTAAACTGTGATGTTTTTGATGTAAAATATATTCACTTACTTTTTTTCCCCTCCTTCCTTTTTTGCTGTTTGCTTTCACATTCAAAAATAATTATGTAAGATATGAGGTTGATACAGCATAATAGTTACATAAGACATTAAAAATATTTTTCGATGAAAAAAAAAGGATATTGAAAGAATAAAATAAAAAAGAACAAAGATTAAGCTATCAAAATCAAAAATCAGAGTGTATCATCATCAGACCTGTCATACATCTAATTCCTGTATATTTGAAAATTCTCTAAAACCCCACAGTTAACATTAATAGTCGACGAAGATCTGTATCATCAGCATTTGGATCAAAATCCACCCCATAACCAGTCAGATATTCAACAATTTGATCACGATTTAACTCACTGACATCTGCGACAGTGTTGACTACTGGCAGGTTATCGGGTCTTTCTCCTACAATAAATGGAACTTGTAAGGGAGGAAGCTGCAGAGCAACCCGTCTTCTATTTTCTGCAAACCTGTTTTCCAATTGGAACCTGTTTAGATTGGTATTCATATCATTCAGACGAGTATTAACCAATCTGAAATTGTTTTCCATATTTCTCTCAAATCTTGAAATAATGCGATCCATAACATTTGATGTAGCCAGTGCTGCCGCCACTTTGAAATTGGCATCTCTTGACTGTGTTTCAATAGTGCTTAATTGTTGTTGATATTCAATGACTAATGGTAGAGTTAATTGAGCAGGAGGAGGAACGTTGACTGAATTTTCAAATAATTCCTGGTCAATAGGAAGAAGTGTTTCTTGTTGACCTTGCTCTTGTTGACCTTGCTGTTGCTGGCCTTGCTCTGCAATACGACTACTTCTTCTTCTTCTTCTTCCTCCTCTTCTTGATGGATATCTTGCCATTTTGAAAGGGCTCCTAAAAATTAAATATTAGAAAAGGAACAAGAGAAGTTACATAGAGAGCAAACACAGAGGTTTAAATAGACAAATTTAACAGCTGGGCTAGCTGAATCTGAAAAAAACCGTTTTTTTTTTAGATCTCTGATCTGGCCTATTTTAATCTGAGGTCAAATATGCAACCCGGTCTCATGTGCCGATATTCATAGCAAGTATGCAAAGTTATGTTCTTTGTAAATATTATTATAGAGGCAAATCTGGTTAGCGTGTATAAATGTGTAAGGGTGGTTCACAAACCTAACTCCTTCATGTTTCTTTGCTCTTTTCTAATGTTGCCGGATTAACGGCTAGCGATGGGGTGTGCGCCAAGATTTTTTGCACTAGTTGCACTAGTTTTGCAACGGATTTGACCTATCTGGACCGAACTGGTTGATTTGTTTCACATTGGAATTAAAACTACTATTAAATTAAAATTACATATATTTCAAGGGTAGTTAATTTTTAAATAATTGATACTAATCACTTAAGGGGTCTGATACTTATTTTTTACAATAAAGTCATCCAAAATATTAAACAAACACCACTAGATTCATAATTTAAAAAGTCATAGTGCGTAAACTAAAGTATAAAACACTTTAAGTTTATCATTGATGGCCTGATCTTATCGATGATGGCCTGATCTTATCTGTGGCTTAAACTTTTCATTTAGCAATATTCCCTAAAACCCAAAGGTTGTCAATAATAGACGACAAAGATCTGCATCATCAGCATTTGGATCAAAATCCACCCCATAACCAGTCAGATATTCAACAATTTGATCACGATTTAACTCACTGACATCTGCGGCAGTATTGACTACTGGCAGGTTATCGGGTCTTTCTCCTACAATAAATGGAACTTGTAAGGGAGGAAGCTGCAGAGCAACCCGTCTTCTATTTTCTGCAAACCTGTTTTCCAATTGGAACCTGTTTAGATTGGTATTCATATCATTCAGACGAGTATTAACCAATCTAATTTCTTCTCTTATTTGATTGAAATTGTTTTCCATATTTCTTTCAAAGTAGAGAAGAAATTAGATTGGTTACTATTTGTATGAATACTCGCCTCGATGATATTAATACTAATCTAAACAGGTTTCAAGGGTGCTCAATTGTTGTTGAGTTGAATGACCAATGGTAGAGTTAATTGAGCGGGAGGAGGAACTTTGACCGAATTTTCAAATAATTCCTGGTCAATAGGAAGATTTTGACCTTGCTGCAGTTCTTGCACATGAGAAACAACAGCACCATGATTGCTCTTTTTGTTTGCTTCTGTTCGAGTCCCCACTCTTGCTCTTCTTGTAGTTGTCTCTCTTTGAATTTTTCCGCTTGATTGTTTCCCTTTTTGCTTTTCTTCTTCTGTTTTTTTTGCTACTATTTGTCTTGCCATTGATATAGTGCTCCCACTAAGAAATCAAAATTAAAAATAAGGAATGGCTGATATCGAGCAGAAAATAGAGATATTTAACAACTGGGCATAAGATTACAATTTTTAACAAGTATTTTTATTGAAATTTTTTTTTAATAGTTTCATCTGAAATTATGAATTTCAACGTTGGGAGTTGTGTTTTTACCTTAGGTCCAGTTTAGGGGCCACATCAAAGAGGTACTATGTTTTCCTACGTGTTGTAATGCATAGTTTTTTTTTTAATAAAATAAAATTAGAAGATGGACGAACTTTGTATAATATAGGATTTTATAGCTCTAGTTTAAAAACATATAATACTAAAAAAAATAATAATAAAAAAAAAAGAAAATAATCATTAATAAGATAACACACATTCAGACCCGCAGATTGTACACAAGTTCATCTGAATCTTATTTGCACCGCCTAAGCTAATAAGGTGAAATACTTTACCAACCAAAAATTCACATCACATATGAAATAACTAAGTAAACCGTTTTCTTTTCAGCCTACTCATCTAGATTGGTTGTAAATGCCCCAGTTACACATTAGTGTTTCTTACGATCTTTACGTAAATTCTTATCCTTTTGACAATCTGGACAATACCATTTGCCTACTGGTGGACTTTTCAATCCAACACAATTATAATGGAACCATTCATACTTACAAGAGTCGTTATCACAACCAACCATGGCACCAAAGCTTACCCTTTGACAGAAACAATAAAGTTCATCATCACCATCTCCATCACCATCACCATCGCCATCTCCATCTGCAACGCCATCTTCATCAATCTCCATTACGTCCCCATCAAATCCTGGACTTCCATCACCACGCCTTGGTCTTCTCTTTCTATCGCTAGTTATGACAGTACCAGAAGTGATATCCCTCTTTTTATCATCTACCTCAGGAGTAGCACTTCGTGATGTTAATCTTCTACTTCTTGGTGGCTTTCTACCTTCGTCAATATCTTCCTCGGTAACGGCTCTGGATTTTGGTTGATTTATCGTTGGCGTGGCATAAGAATGAGATCTAGATGCAGTTGACAAATTGGAAATCCCATTGGTAATTGTTATTTCATCATCAGAATCTTCTAGTCCACCAACATCCCAGTTGTCAATGAGGCCCTTTCGCACAAGCATGTGGACATCAGCATCTAATCTTTTACCGTGTTTTGCAACCTCCCAAAGGCCTGTATTTGCCAATAAACACTTGTGTTTCTGTTCTTCCTTTATAACTGCATATAATTTTTTAATTTTACTTACTAGTTGATCCTCTTTGGGTTGTATCGTAGATTGTTTTGACATTTTTGCCAATTGTGTTTCCAGCGTGTCAAGCTCCTTCAAATGGGCCAGATACGAGTTTTCCAACTCTCGAAGCTCTGCTAGTATGTGCTCTAGCTCATGCGACAGATTGGTCGTATCGTAAGTATAGTTTTCGTAGAGGGTGGCGGCGTCCATTTGGTCTACGGAAATCAATAAACCAATTTGTTATGGTCAGTGTTTTTTTTTTTTTTTGTGGAATAGGCTCATGAAAAAAAAAGAAAGGACCTGTAAATTTAACTACTAAGTTACCGATCTATTACAAATGATATGTTACAATTGTCGAGCCCGTATCTGACATCAAAGTTGGTTGTGAATTTAGAAGAAAGAAATTCCACTAAAGCCAGCAAAGTGCCTTTTTAAAGTCCGTTTACATGTAGCATCACCCTATAAGAAACGCTAAAAGTCCATCCATAGACCAGCGTAATCAAACGAATGCAAACAAAGGGTGTAATTTTTTTAATTCAAAATTTATTAAACTGTATACATAGATGTGCAAAGTGGTGTTGAGTTCAGGCCTTTTTAATACCTGGCTTGTGAATGTCAGTCATGGCAATTGGGAGATCATACTTACCCACGTTACCATACCTTGACTTTTTAGGCTTTCTGATGTGGGAAAAGTCTGTGTTTCTTTTGTTAAATTCAAAAAAGATATAGACAACAAAGACAACAATAGCAATAATCGTTGGGATGGCAGTAATAACATAATAAAAGTCATCATCATTACCTGTTTGATCTCTGAGTTTTCTCATGTCCTTGGTATTTTTACCAACGGATTCAGTTAATTGAAATGTAGCATACAGGTGGGATGATTCCAAAAGGTCAAAATCTTCATCGTCGATGGTATCTGGCTGAATGGCCATGAGCACACGTCTGGAAACGTCACCCTTCAACCACTCCTTTTGAACTTCAATTGGGAAAAAGCCCCTTGAGCTGTCAAACCACTCAGAAGAATAAAAAGCACCATAAACTTCGCCGTTGGTAGTCTCATCAACCTTGTCAAGCTTGGCACTGACTTCCTTGATAGGATTGCCGTGTATGTCCTTGTTAAGGAAGCCTCTCTTTTCCAAAATTTCAGTTTCACTGTTGGTGGAAGCCTCATCTCTCTTTTGGAAGGCTCTGTCAAATCCCTTTTGTCTGGCATCCTCCTTGATGTAGGCATAGTGAACCCTAACTTTTTCAGCATTTTCAAAGAATCTGGTAAACCACGTTAAAAAGTAGGTTCTACCAACACGCATCTTTTCATGGTCATGTGGAGAGCAAAATGGCTCTGAGGTGTCATGATTGGCAATGCCACGTTTAAAGTAAAAGTCAGGAGTACAGCGCATCAATGGAGAAAGGGAAATATATGTTGTGTCTTCTTCTGCTAGAATGACCTCTTCAATAGTATCGTCCTCTTTCAAGTTATGTGCTTGAATGTCCTGCTGATGATGCACAACTGTTGTGGCTGTTTGGAAATATGTGCCAACATCTGGGTAGCCATTTTGCACGGCACCGTTTTTCAGTTTTGGTTTGATCGTTTTTGGAGAACCGTCATTTTTCAAAGAAATCCAGTATTGCAAACTGTCAGTTGTTTCAGGCGGCCTAGTGGCAAAGGTAACCCCACCAATGGCATATGGAGTCACAACCTCCTTAACGGTACCGTAAATGGTTCTCAGCCAAGGACCCGGAAGGGCCTCAGTGGAAGTGCCGTGGAGCTTTTCACTCTGCTCCTTTTGCCATTGCTTGTTAATAACGGCCTTTCTGGCCTCAACTAAGGCCAGTCCGAAGAGAAACAAAGGGAGAAGAAGCATTTGTTGATCCAACACACGGTGAAGAAAGTCCAGCGCGTTGCGATTTCAAGCTTAAGCAGCCAATTGGGCAAAACCAAACAAAAACAAAAACCAAAAACCCAATGTCCAACGCCAACTACGGCTCGGTTGGTGTCAATAGGGGTAAACCAATTCCATTTTCACCATCATCTGTCACTCAAAATTCTATTTTGGGGTTTGCCTCTTCCTATCAGCGGGCACAGTCTTATCGCTCACTCTCCATTGATCCACGGCCAAACGTTTCAAGATCTTTCTTTCAAGATGACGAGGAGCTTGTTGATCCGGAGACATTTGCTCCTTCTCCAATGGGGAGGAAGATTTCTACTGTGTTTGGATCTCGTCCTTCTATTGACAATCTGCGTGGTGCAGAGGGTGTATCGCCAGCAGCATTTGACGATGCCATTATTGACGATGTCCAATCTTTTAAAGACTACCATTTTACAGACTTTGTTCACTCTAGAGCGCCTTCAATGGTTTCTAACTTGATGCCCGTGGCCAATTCTCTTTCCAGGGTCATATCTCGTGACTCCGAGTCGGTTTTCCTTCGACAGGTGGATACCCACGATGGTAAGACATTGACCATGTTGGCACCACAGTCAACAGTTTCACAGACTATTTTCAATGCTATTAATGTTCTTATTGGTATTGGATTGCTTGCATTGTCCAAGGCTATGACACATGCAGGTTGGATCGCTGGTATTATTTTCCTCTTTTATTCGGTTGCAGTTACTTATTGGACGGCTACCTTATTATCTGATTGCATGGATACAGATCCAACTTTATATACATATGCAGATTTAGGTTATAAAGCATTTGGTCCAAAGGGGCGTTTGTTTATTTCTATTTTGTTTACCGTTGAACTCTGTGGTGTTGGAGTTTCACTGTTTGTCCTATTTGCAGATTCATTACATGCTATTTTCCCTGAAATTTCATTGAATGCATTTAAATGGATTGGATTTTGCCTTTTGACTCCATTTTCATTTTTATCATTGAGAGTTTTATCTTCAATTTCACTCTTTGGTATTATCTCAACAATTTCACTTGTTTTCATCATTCTCTTTTGTGGTTTAATTAAAAATTACTCACCTGGCTCTTTAATTGATCCAGCATATACAAACTTATACCCTCCGTCAATTTTAGAATTGTTCATGTCATATGGTATCATTCTCGGTCCATTTGGATCTCATTCACTTTTCCCTGCATTAAAGGCAGATTTAAATAAACCAAAAGAATTTAATAAATGTCTTCGTATTACATATGCCATTGGATTTTTTGCTGACACCTCAATGGCAATCATTGGATTTTTAATGTTTGGTGCTGGCATCCTCAATGAAATTACCAAATCAGTTCTTTTAACATCAGGCTATCCAAGCATCATCTATGCCTTGATATCATTGTTTGTTTCTATGATACCTATTGCTAAAACTCCAATTAATGCATTACCAATAATTAATATTATCGAATTCATGTTTGAATTAACGCCTCAGCAGTTGCAAGAGAAACAAAAAAATAATATTCATTTAACCTCTTTAAACAATGCCAGCATTGCAAAGCCAACAAATATTTCAAATTGGAAAGTTAAATTTTATCAGGCAATGATTAAAATTGCCGTTAATTTAATTTTCTGTATTTGTTCAATTTTGTATCCTGAATTTGACAAAATTATTGGTTTGAGTGGTGCCAGCTTGTGCAGTTTAATTTGTGTTGTTCTACCCTGTGCATTCTATTTGAAATTAGTCAAACCTAGAAGTGGTAGATGGAAATATTGGGGAATGATTTTTATTGGACTTGTTGCTGGTTTAATCAGTACCTATGCGGCAATTGTTGTTTAAGGCTGAGCTGGAACTTGCCTTACATATGACATGTACATTTTTTTTTCTCTTTGCAAGTCTTTACAAGTATTCATTAGGGTAGAAAATAGAGGAGTGTATAGATATATTATGTTTAGAATTTATAATAGATGTTTTCCTGCTGAAAAGAAGAAAAAACATTTTTAAAGTCTAGGTAAACAAAGGTTGCAAAGAGTGCATAAAATTCAAAAAATAAAATGGAACACTCACTTGCTAAGATTGAAGTAACCTTTTCTTAAAAAGTCGAAAGAATACAATTTCAAAAATAAAACGTTCAAACAATCCTGCTTTAAAAAATACCAAAAAAAGCACTTGGCCCTGGATGCCGTGGTATAAATTAAATAAACTAAACCTAAATCAAATAAACCCAAAATAAAATAAAACCAAAATAAAACCCTTTTCTTTCCAAGCTAAACAACTGCTATCCCTGCGGCATAACTAACGCTGCTATCTCTTAATTCCAAAACCTTTGAGCTTTGGTCATACCCAACCCAATCTATACTACTTCCATTGCCACGCTTTTCTAAAAGATCAATAACAACAGAAAGAGGCTTTGCGCCACAGATGGTATTGCCGGTACTTGCAATGTACTTTTTAAAAGAGCTATAGTTTGATTGGCTTGCAATACGCATGGCATCCTTATCCAAAGCTTCAATACTCTTCCAAATAGGAATTTCAATATTTTTATCAGTAGGACGTGAAATTAGCCTTTGGGGATCACCCAGGGGTGAGTACTTTGTGTATCCAAATCTCAAACCCCAGTGACAAAAGTCTGTACTTATAATGAACGAAGCCTTACCCCACCAGTTTGATAAAATTTTTGATAAATTCTGTTCGAAATTACCACCACTTATTAAAATTGGTACAATGCCTGTAACGCCGCTGTTTTTGTTGTTATCTAAAACTGATTTTAAAAAGGGCATGTGCAATTCAAACGAGTGTTCATCATCGTCAATTTGTTTTTTCATCTTTTTAACTATACCGTCAGACGAATGGATGAGCTCTTTGACTGTTTCAACATCAACTGGTATATCACCTATGGGTGTGGCATAATAGTCATAACTTGTAGTAAATACACCAGAGTCAAAATATACATGATGGGATGGTCCTAAAATGAAAATAGGACCACTTTTAGGTTTGAAATGTGAATATGCTGCAGCCAACACCCTCCCACTATAGGCATAGCCTGCGTGTGGGCCAATAATTATGCTAGCCTCGGGCACAATATCTGCATGTTCTTGCAATGTAGAGTTAATTAAGTTACAAAGTGATTTATTGGATGAGCTATACCAAGTCCCTGCATGTGTAGCTGGTCGAATACTCATGGTAGTTGCAGGCGTTCTAACTAATATACAACTATAAGGTAAGATTAGATTGTGTGCGGTTTTGGCATGCGATGCTCATGAGTAGTGACATTTTGTAAGGAACGGCAAATGTCATGCTTGTCCACAACAAAACAAGAGTCGATATTCAATGGGAGCGGCTTTGCCGTGGTACCGTCTGGATAGTAGAATTTCTTAGTGGGGGACGTTGTAATCGTGGAGGTTGGCGGAGAAGCACAGTTGTCGTTCTCTTTAACAAGTACGTCATCATTATGCTCTGGCATTTTGGATCCGGATATCAAAGATCGGTACCAATGGCTCTGGCTTTCTCCAGTGGTAAAAATAGGGAAATTTAACCTGTGTACCCGTTCTCTGTTATCGTAGCATGGGATGGGCCATTCCTTATCAGTTTCGCCATATGCAATAAAATTACATTCGTATTGCATTTCATCAATACATAACCCTAATTGCTGAAACCAGGAAATAGTAAATAACTTCTTCAAACTCAAGCGACGATCGTCATTGGGATCACAAAGCCTCCACCATGCCCAAATCCATCGCTCATCATGCCCTTCGTTGGGTGCAAAGTGTCCTTGTGGTATGGCCTCTCCCTTTAGGAAAGAAGGATGAGTCAAAAGCATCATCTGATATGCATATTTATACTTTTGGTAATTGGAATCACTTTCAATGGCCTCTTTAAATGGTGCCTTGTTTGTTGATATTACAAATAAAAGCATCCCGAGGGACCACCAATCAACTTTGAATGGGGAGTAATCTGCGTAAGATTCCGGTGGTCTGTAGGGTGGTGTCCCCAATCTCTCATCACATCTGATATCACCAGAGCTAAAATCTCCAGGTCTTGAATGACCTATCACTGCACATCCAAAGTCAGAGAGGGTGGCCACACCGTTTGATGAAATGAGAACATTTTCAGGTTTGATATCTAAATGACACACATCTCGGGCGTGTAAAAAGGCCACCGCTAGACAAATCTGTTTCCATAAACACCATTTCTCTTGTATGGATGTCAGTTTCCATTCAGGTAGCTCTAGTAACGATTGCAACGTTGCTGGATATAACTTCATGAGCATCCCCCAGGAATGAATAGGCAGCTCCAAGGTGGCTGGAGATATTTGAATCAAGTTAAAAACACTTGAAATATGAAGATGTTTGGCAGAGAAATGTAAAATGTACTCGTGTAATATCCGTCGGTGGTACTCCACTGTGGACTCGTTCTTTCTTACTATGAATACCTTGAGTGCGTAGACATCGGACCCACTTCGAACCTTGTGCAATGTAGAAGAGCCTCCTTGACCAATGTAGCCTAGATGGTGTATCACCGGGGGATTGCTTTGAATATCTTCGGGGAGAAAGGCATTTGGATTGGCGCTGAAGGACATTAGTCGTTGGCAATGATAACAGAGTAATTAACACAACCTGACACGCTGCACCCTTAAACTTTTGCATGTGCAACAACTGGCCAATTGTGCCAATTGTGTCTCAAAATACTGGTTTCTGAAATTGGAGCTATTCATAATTAACCATGTAACCGGGATATAGTTATTCATTTTCATTTCCCCACTAATGATGCAATGTTACTTGTATATGCATACCACCCCCCTACTTCAATTCTTACACTTACTATTTTTTTCTAAATAAAAGTTCAATTAAAAGTATGACTATTAATTATTCATCTCCCTGATTAGCCGCAATTTAGCCGCAATCCACTTGCCACACCCGTTTTCAACAACTCACATGCTCTTCATCTGAGCGCGTTGACGGGTTTGTGCCATTTGAACTGGGGATGCTTCTGCTTACACTCTTTGTAGGGCTTGTTGCAGCTCTTGGATACGAGGATGCAAACTCTTTATGGAACTATACACATGTGGGGCGGCCTGTGAGTGGCATTGTTGGAATTGAAACATCAATGCTGCTCTCTCAAGAGGGGATCCTGTCAATGCTAAATGCAAATGGTGATCCGTTGTGGAGGTACAAACATTGGAAGGAAACCAATTTCAATAGTTCCAGCTTGATCAAATGGGGAGATTTTGGTGCAGTTTCTCTTTTTGGCTCCACCATTACCGTCTGGGGAGCTTTAGATTCTGCTGTCCCAGAGTTGATCTACCAGTATACAGCCAATGATCCAATTGTTCATATTCAGATCATTCATGATATAATATACGTGATAGACAATAACAAAATTTCTGTTTTAAATTCAGAATTCCAATTTGAGGTGTTGAAAACGTTCAACGAGACGCTCATTGCTGCCTCTTTGCATACATCTCTAACTGGTGAAACAGTTCTTCTAACACAATACGATGGAGCACCAGTGACTATTTCAAAGTTAGATAGTGAAAGCAGCAGTGAATTTTTGGGCTGCTCTTTGAATGATTTGAAAGTTGAGCCGGGACTCGATCTTGTGTTAATCTGTCCACAATCTGCTTATATTTTGGACACAGACACTTTGCAGTCCACTGAAACAGACGTTCCCCTGTTATATCAAGATTTCCAGGACTATAAATATTTGCAATTTGTTGATGGTTATCATGTGACCGTTAAAGAAGAGCATATTATCATTTTAGATTCTGCAGGATCTGCTCTTTATGAATTTGTTTATCCACACTCGTTAAGTTTAGCTCCCTTCCACGTTTGGTCTATTAATGATTCTCATGCCCATTTATTACTGATGAATGGCGAAGATGTTATTGAATACTACGTCGACGGACATATGAGGTGGTACTTTGACCAATCATTTGCCTACCCTGTAGATGCTGTCACTATTTCTTCTTCTTATGATGAAGAACAGTATCACTTATTTGTTAAAAATTACGAGTACTACTCTGACCCGTCAGTTGGTATTTTAACGAGATGGTTCAGAAGATCTCATTATAACCTTCAACAGTTAATGACTTTGCTATCAGGGTTACGTCATCCATGGACATTGATGTTTTCAAAATATTCCTCAGAGCAGTTGGGCTTTGAGCAGAAGCTGATTATTCTTGCAGAAAATGGTAAGGTGGGTGTGTTTGATTTGGTCAAGCATGACGATGGATCTTCCCAGTTAATTTCTATTTTGGATGTTCCATACAAAATTAAAAAATTACACAATATCAATGGGAAGCTCTTTGTCTATACCAACTCTCATGAATTTGCCCAGGTAGACATTGAAACTGGAATTTTACTTCATGTTGATCAAACAGAATTCCCTTTAATGCCAGATGCACCACAGCTCATTAACGCAGAAAGTGCCTATACGATGCAATACAATGACACCACTCAAGGTTTACAAGGATTTTATTTAAAAAAAACATCTAGTGTTCAAACTTGGTTTAAATCATTTTCTAATGAACAATATATGTTCTCACTCAAGCGTGCTTATGGTAACGACCACGTTTACACATCTATGATTCACGGCCTTTATAAATATCTCATGCCAAATATGAGGGTCATTCTGTCACATGATAAACTAAATTTAAATATTCGTTTGGTTAGTGTTGTTACAGGTCAAGTTGCTGGCCATTGGATCAAACCGATTACAAATATTGATACCTCAAAAATTAAAGCTATATTTGAAGAGAACTATATAATCATTACCATTCCACAACTAAATTCAACGCAAAATGAGGCCGTTGTAATTGACCTATATGAATCCCTTGAAAAGGGCAAGACAACAATGCCACGTAAAGTTTCACATTTATCTGGAGATTTAGTACCACCGCAATTTGCCATGCAATCATATATAATTCCAAATGTTGTTCAATTAGCGCAAGTTGAAACTGTGGGAAATATGGCGGAAAAAACCATTGCATTTGCACTTGGTGATATCGACACCGGTTATCACATTTGTTTGATTGCCAAGGCCTTATTAGATGGTTTAAGGAATTCAAAAGCTAAAGAAAACAATCTTATTCCATATGACCCCGTTATAAATTTAATGCCACATTTCCAATTGACTCAAAATTTGCACTTATTACCACATAACTTAAAATTAATTTCTTCTACTACAAACTTAGAAAGTACAAGTTATTTAATTGGTATTGGTGGTGATATTGTAGTTGGATTGGCAGGTTGGGGGAGGTTTGACGTATGGTATGGTTGGGGTTGGTTGATTGTTGTTTTGTTATTATGGCTACTTGGCCGTAAAAGCAACAGCATCCAATGGATTTTGTAAATAGACCAAAAACTTGTGCTGAGCGAAAAATCAAGCAAAAAAAAAAAAATATTTTTTTCACGGCTGTGCAAAAAGAGAAGAAAAAAAAATTTAAACATTTATAGTAGAAAGGAATACGCTTGTTGAAAGTTTTGTAACAAACACATGAGTGATATTGAGCGATTGTTGAGCGATCCAACGTTGATTTTAGATGGTGGGTTGACCTTTCTTAATGTTATACCCAGTTTAACTAAATCATTAATAACAGAGAGATGTCCATTGGATGAAGTTTACATTGATGGACTAGACGGAACACAAGTTTGGGGTCAAGTTGAAATGGTATTAGATTCTTGTGGATTGTCCAGCGAGCTTGGAGAGTATGCTGATACACAGCAAGCAGGTTTCTCCGGTGATGAACAAGAGGAAGATGAAGAAATACAAGATAGTAAAGCAGATCAAGACGAAGAAGAAGAAGACGAGGATGATGACGATGACGATGAAGAAGAAGAGGAAAATGTTAATGATGGTGAAGACCAAGACGAAGATGATGACGAAGGTGAAGACATTGAAGAAGATTACGATGTTAAACCTCAAGTCGATGCCTTTGGATTAAATGACCAATTTTTTGACATTGATCAATATCAGAAACAAGTCTTGGCCCTTGAAGATGAAAATGCAGATACAATCAACAATGACAGTGAAGAAATTGATATGTTTGCTGATTTAGATGATGATTCAGATGATGAAATGTACAACTACGATGACTACTTCAAACCTCAAGTTGATGCACCAATGAAAAAGAAAGTTTCATTTGGAAAAAAGAATCAAGTTCAAGAATTCCATGAAAACGAATTTGATGATGCATATGAAGAGGCCATGGCAGATATGTTAGCATCGGAAGCTGAAGACGAGGATGTTCCACCTGAAATGGAAGATGAGGTTGATCCAGAAAATTTATCCACTTTTGAAAAGCAGCAACGTGCCCTTGCCAAGGAAATTGCCGCATTGGAAGCTGAGTCAATTGCAGAAAAGAAATGGACTCTTAAGGGTGAAGTCAGTGCCAAACAACGTGATTCTGATTCAATCCTTGCTGAGGAACTTGAATTTGATCGTACGGCAAAGCCTGCACCAGTTATAACTCAAGATGTCACAGAATCATTAGAAGAAATTATTAAAAATCGTATTATAAATTCACAATTTGATGATATCCCAAGACGACTTGTCTCCGAAACTGATCCTTCAAATTTCAAGACAAAGGTGAGAGTGGATGAAACAAAGTCAAAGAAATCACTGGCTGAGTTATATGAAGATGAAGCACAGGGAAGAGATGCGAAAGAAGAGAAAATTAGTGAAGAATTACAAAATGCACATGATGAAATTACACGATTATTTGATAAGGTTAATTGGAAACTCGACTCACTTTATTCTGCACACTTTATCCCTAAACCACAACAAAAATTAATTGATGTTAGAGTTCAAACATCAACTGTGACCATGGAAGATGCACAACCATTAACAATGGGATCAGCTGATAGATTGGCACCACAGGAAATTTATAAATCAGGCTCTAAAATAAGTAAAGATGAAGTCATGCTAAGATCTGGTGTTGTGATGAGTAAAAACGAATTATCTAGAGACGATAAAAAGAGATTAAGAAGAGCCAAAAAGAGAAAGACACATCAAGAAAGTAAAGAGCAGGCTTTGAAAAAGAAAAAAGTTCAAGTGTCACAGCTTTAGTTAGGGGGTATTTTTATAGTTTAAAAGTTAAAAAAAATAATAATAACAATAATAAAGCTTGCATTTTATATAACATTGTTTTCTATTAGAAAAGATAAATATATTTTACATATATATATAAAAATAATACAAGTTTGAGTTGAACAAATGCCACCTACTCAATTTTTCCTTTTATAGTATTTTGCTCTTTGTAAATACCTAAAAGGTATGCCATACGGGTAATAACCAAATCTTTAGCCATATTGATACTGTCTCTTGCTAGGTCCATTTTGCTTCCGTCAACTTCGTGCCAATTAACAGGTATCTCAAAAACTTTAATGCCTGCTCTTTCGGCTAAAATTAAAAGTTCAACATCAAAGATCCATCCCTCTGTATGCATATTTGGGAATATACATTCAACTGCCTTTTCATTAAATAATTTGAATCCACATTGAGTGTCCTTAATATCTCTAATGCCAAAAATGAAAACTAATAAATGTAAACCACGCATTAAAAAGTTTCTAATCATGGATCTTTTAACAACGGCGTCTGTATTGACCATATGAGCTCTAGAGCCAATGGCAACAGCTGGTGTATCCTCATTTTCAAATTTTTGAATTTCATTTAACAATTTTGAAATGTCACTGAATCTGGTTGCACCGTCTGCATCTGCAAATATTCTATATTTACCCGTTGCCAATTGTATGCCGTGGGTGACAGCGCCACCTTTACCTCTATTCTTTGCCAAACGCACAACTTTTACAAGATGTGGCTTTAATTTAAGTTCATCTGCTAATTTTAATGCATATTCTGCAGTGCCGTCCTTTGATTCGTCATCGACGATAATTATCTCGTATTTCGGATTTACAATGGCGTAATCCAAATCATTAGGACACCATTCGTTGGTAGATAAATAATCAGTGGCTTCTTTGAGCATGACGCCTAGTCTTCCTGTTTCGTTGTAACAGGGCACAATAACAGAAAGTGTCATATCTTTGTCTTCAAATGGATGCTGCCCCGTAGTGCCATTTGTTGTGTATTTCATTTCTGACGAGATAGCTGCACGCGGGGCATATGTAAATATCCAAACGGCAATGTAAAGCAACAGTAAAATAACCGTCACTGAAGCTGCAATGAGGGCAGCGGTCATACCTTTGGAGAGAACTAGTGGTTAAGCAAGAAGAAAAGAAAAGAAAAGAAAAGAGAACCGTGTTGACTTTTCAACGCGTATCGCTCTCCACGTGCCATTCATTTATAAACAGAGAATATTTAACATGATGATCTTTGTTAAAATGAAGCCATTAATAGAGAGCTATTTTCTATTGAAAGAAAAATAACCACTGTAATTGAAATTTTCAGTAAAAAAATTGCATTTTCCACCATCTGATCATTGCCAAATCTCTAGTTGCCGATATGTCCATAGCCATTTATTTTAAAAATAAATATCATTAAAAGTGCTTGTTTACTATATTACAATATGCTACAAAAGATGAGAATAAAAATTTTAATTTGCCAATCCCTACAACCTCTTTTCAGTCATTGCACGTGTGATAATTCTGGCATTATCGAGGAA
The DNA here is from genome assembly GCA_037044635.1 of Martiniozyma asiatica (nom. inval.). NCBI lineage: Eukaryota > Fungi > Ascomycota > Pichiomycetes > Pichiales > Pichiaceae > Martiniozyma > Martiniozyma asiatica (nom. inval.). Next base: position 1,410,047 of record BTFY01000003.1, on the reverse strand, counting down.
CGCCTGCACCATGTCAGGGAAGAGCAACGGATCATCAGAAACTTTGTTGATACTTCTCATAAGACTCTGTGTATTCATTTCTAATTCAATTTCATAACGAGCTTGTTTGTTTGAACCTTCTTTAACCTTTGTCATATCGATTCTAGTTGCTGTATTCTGATGGATATAACTGACTCTATTTTTCTCCCTCTGCATACTCACTTTATTTTGGAAAACTGAAAATGCAACATCGTTCATTTCTTCTGGCCATTCAATGCTTAAACTTAATCTCAGATCAAAATTTGTATTTGGTAAATAAAAAAATAAATCATTAACTCTCTGTTTCTTTATTGTTGACATACGTCGCTTTGTTTTCAAATCTAATGTTACCCTTGTGCTACTTGGTCTTTGATTTCTAGAGACTTCACTGGATATCATATCCACCACGTGCAATTTTTCAGTTACAAATTTACCCCTTTTAGGACCATTAACAGGACCTGATCCATTTGCCTGATCTGCAGCTTCGGCCATAAATCGTTCAATTACTTGAGTACAAACTTGAAATTCAGGTTGTAAAACTCCTGCTTCAAATCGACATTCTTGATTATAATAATCACCCAACAAAACGGTTTCTGTATTAACTGGTAAATTGACCCTTCTATCATTGGTCTTTTCAATGATTCTCCCAACTTTAAGTTCTAGTTCAATGTATTCCATAACTTTTGGCTCCTCTGGATATGACATTTTAACCTGTTCAACATTTGCCCAAATCCAATTTGTTACTAATTTATTAAAGTCATTTTGTGGCATGGTACCACTTATTGATGGCACTGACAATCGAGATCCATTGGTAGCAATATCACCTAGATTACTCTTAACACCATTTTTACCAACCATATTTTTATAAATTTGTGGAACATAATCACGTGCCCAAACGGGTTTATTCTTATATCTTTTAGGCTTGCCATCAATATGCGTGAGTATCTCTTCCTTATTAACTAGTGATTTCAATTGCTCTAATTGATTCTTGATGACATCTTTAGGAGGCTTTGACGCTGATGAAAGACGTCTTTTAACTGAATCTGAATGATGAGATTCACCATTAGCATTCACAAGCTGTGGTAGAGTAGTTGCACTGGTACGTCTAGATGCATTGGGGGTACGATGACCCTCTAAGTCAACATCTTCATCGTTAGTTATTGACAAAATAGAGTTACGCTGACGAATTTCTGATTCAGAGAATGAAATGTTGCTTGTATGTGGCATGCTTGAATTATTATTGGATAGTGCTAAATGTTCTGCGTTCGCATGCAAAGACTCGTTCAATTGCATCGGCTCTGTACCAACCGGTGATGGCTCTTTGGTGTCCCCGATGATGTTTTTAAGGTCCATTTCACTGGGATTGGCTCGGTGGACAAACATTGCCGCAGCGCGAAATGCTCATGAAAAGCCGTTTAATAGAAGAAAGACAACGAAACTGGGGGGGAAACTATGGTTGCAGATTTGTCTGTAGGAACTAATTACGTATGAGATATGTATTTCCATATTGTTCAAGTTTTATCAAAGACAGGAAAGCCTTCCGCCATTTTAATCTAGTGCACTCCTCCCCTGCCCTGCAAAATCTTATATGCAAGTCAATGCCAGATTTGCTTTATGTACCTTGGGAAACAAATAAAAGGCTATTTTTGTACCCAAGACATGTGGGTTTTAATTAAGTTTGCTCAGGCTTTCTCTGTGGCAACAGCTCTTATGTTCTTGCTTAATCTGACAATATAGACCTTGAGCAAAGGCCAAGCTCTCTATATTGATGTCAGGCTTGGAGGAACATGTTTCTTGTATAATATCATCTAGCTGGTGTGGAGTGGGTGGTGCTGAAAATAATTGCAAGGCCTGTCTCACCAGTGTTGGTCTTATATTGAGCAAGAGTAAACGGAGAATATATTTATAGATTAGAAGCCTGTCAGGGATGAATGGTCTCATTTTCCATCTGGCAAAAATTGATTCTATTTTGTCATCACTGGAAATTTCAAAATTCCAGCAGATCCAAAAATATTTCAAAATGATTTCAATCAAAGCGCTTTGAACAAAGGGTTTGCTCTGTGCAACTTGGCCAAGGAAATCAAATTCAATAATACATTCTATCAAGGTGCCATATGAGGGGAGGAAAATTCTTTGTCTGTTGTGCCCTTGTAATCCTGTTGACAAGAAAATAAATCTCAGCAATTCTAACTGCTTGGAAGTTTCATCTGTCTTCACATTCAGTAAATCGAATCGAATAGATGTAAATATCGCCTCTAATTTTAATAATCCGGAGTTTGCCTGTATTGGGAAATTTGGGAAAATTAAATTGGTGACTGGGAATACGCTCTCTTCGATGCCTTCCATTAGTTTGAGTAACCCAGCGGGCTCTATCTGTTTTAACTTGCTCAACGGATATTTAATTTTTGCCTGTTTGTATTCATCACTTTGACATGGTGTTTCTTGGGATCTTACATTTTTTGTCGTCTTCAATAAATTATAAATCCCGTCAGATTTTTCGAATTTTAAAACTTCACTTTCTTTTATTTGATCCTTTGCAGCATTAGAATTAACAAAATCTGCAGTTTTGTTTGCCTCCTTTCTATGAAAAAATCTGGCTTCATAAACTATTGGATCATCTGGGTCAAAATCTGAAACGGATTCCTCTGAAGCATTTCCTTCAAACGTATTGGGATTTTGTTGCTCAGCAACTTCACTTTGGGTATGATCTTTTTCATTGGTACCACCAGATAGCTTTCCATCCCCATTTAAAAGCCCAATTTGACCGCTTTTCAAAAATGGGCTCAGCTCAGCAAGTGTGATTACTTCAAGCTCCACACTGCCAGGTGAAGCTGGTTGAGCTATTTTGGAAGGGCCCTTACCAAGTGCTTTACCACAATCAAGTTCATTATCAAAATTATAGCCTTTTTTTAGATTTTTTTTAAACTTGTAATTATCAACAATAAAAAAATAGGTGAATACAAAGAGAAGACCAATCAAGCAAAATAGCAAAATAAACATAATTAAAATTTCTCTGTTGGCATAAAGAATGAAATGTTCAATCACTATAAAAAAATTAGTTTTTTTTTGCTTATTTGATTTTTTGTTATCAACTATCATTTTACAAGGAAGCAGTTTATTTAATAGCAAAAGGGTGTCTTCAAAGAAGAAGTGGAATCAACTTTGAACGCGCAACTGGTAGTTTAGAAGGTGTGCACGCAATTTTCTGCTGATATTTATGCCGATACCAGTAAATTTAAAGTTAAATAATGTAAAAAATAATATTATAAAGATTCAGTCTCGTGAGTCTTCCAAGTCTTCATAATTCGAGCCAATGAATGCACGGTTAATGAAAGTACTCCAAATTTTGTTTGCCTTTTTTAATCCCGGGATTGGATTTGTTCTCTTTTTCTTAAATGCATCATCCGGGGCGGTTTTGGCCATTTTCCTTCCAAGTGAAATCCAATCTTTAACTAATAAAGATTCCATATTATAAGGTTCGTTATCTGTTGAATATTGAACGTCATATTTAAATTCCCAATGATCTGATTTATCACCATAGTTAACTTCATTCAAGTCGATGTTATATTGGGTGTATCTTTGTGGACTCAGTGCCTGTAAAATATAAGCTGGACCTAAATCTAAATTTTCTGGCATTGGATTTGGAATTGTTTTATCACTACCCAGAGCATACCACGATTGAAGCTGTTTTTGCTTTGACATTATTTGTGATTCATCAGCTATATGGAGATCATTAAAATCAGACAATTCTTGTTCTAATTCTAAAACGAGTTTTTCAATTTTATCTTCATTTTGAAGATCTTTTTCTAATGTTTCAAAAAATGAATTCCAAGGTTGATAGCTACTTGGAGATCCCTCTCTTATGCTTTTTTGAGATCTGGTAAACCAGTTCCAGCATTTCTTCATCCAGCCAATATTATTTTCCTTGGTAATATCTTGATTTAATAATTCAACATTATACTCCCAAACTCTGATACCCGGATTAAAAGTTGGTATGACACTAGCAGAAATATGTGCAATACCATAACGATCGAAATGCTCACCAGATTTTTTTTCACTTTTTAATTTGGCATATATTGAATCTCTAATTTCTTCAAGATATGACACCTTGCCACCAGGCATACTCCAATATCTATCAGAATTTTGATTAGTTTCAACTTGATTTGAAATTTTTAAATTATTTTCAAATTTTGCCAATGTATGAGTAAATGGTAATTTTTCAAAATTTAAAAAATTATCATCAAGGGCGTTTAATAATCCCAATTCTTTATATAAATCTTCAACTGAATCTTCACTTTCCCAATCGATATTATTCATCCAATTGTAAGCTTCACTTTCTAATTGTTTAACATTTTCTTTTAATTCCATAACGCCTAATCTCTTTCTAATACTTTTCCAAGCTTTAACGCTATCTAGTGGCACCCAATGATCAACATTCATATGACCGAAAACACCACCAATAATAATATCCCTATATTCATGAACCCAAACGCTAATTTTTGCATAACAACTATTATGAATATTTTTTGGAACTGGTGGCACATGGCCGCTAAGCCAAACTTTGATACCTCTATGCCTGCATTCTTTAAGTGCGGCACCCAACCAAAGGAATAATTTATAGCCGGGTTGATTTCTTTTATCACAATTATCATTAAGAGGATTTTTTGAAAACCAATATAATGTATTAATACTTAAAACAACAAGTTTATCAGGGATGACCTCTTTTAAAAAATAGGCACCTCTATCAAATGTGTGCATTTGTTCAGCGGGTATAAAGTCTCTCCAAATTTTAAACATTTCTCTTGTTTGTAAAGTTGGACCCGGAGCAAATAAATTATGAGGATAGACATCGTTATTACCTAAAGATGGTATAACTTTAACTCTTCTTTCAGATGGAAGTAAAAATTCATCACCGTCGTCTAAAAATGTATTGGCAACATCAATTGCACATTTTTCATTCATGTTGAATATTTCAGATTCAAAACGTGGATTTGAACGATCATTATCATGACGAATATTATCACCAGTCCAAATAACAAAATCAATATGATCTTTTAAATTTTTGTTAATCCATTCAAGTGTCCCATTATATAATCCCATTGGTGAATCACATCCAGAACTGGCATCACCATATTCATGAGAGATGCTATCATTTTCATTGATTGACTTAACAACTTTATGGCATTGTCTACGAATGGCAGCACCAGGAATATTAAATTCATCCGGATGCATATCAGTAATGTGCAAAAATCTGCCATGTAAAATGTGTTTTTTATATGGATATTCAGAATCAGCTTGAGAAATATCTGGTAAAAGCATTTCAACTGAATGATGAGGAGTCAAACCAAGCTTAGTCAGATGTTCAACGTTTGATTGGGTATCAGTGATGCGTAACACATTAGAGTTGGAGCTATCAGAAGAGGGTGAGAGCGATGTCATTATCATTATCGACGAATAATTTTTAAAGTATTCTTTGGTAAATATTATCGTTAAAGATATGCATATTAGAGCCACCCATGCTAGTGAGCCCACTCGTTGACCCTTTGTCATTCCACAGGTGTTATCGCTTTGGAGAACTACAATTAACCCAAGAGGTTAAAAAGAAACGAAAGGAAACGAAGAGCACGTGGTGCGATTTTCGGCAATATCTTTTACTGCGAAGTTGCCGAGAGCAGATTGATTGGATTAATTGTATAAATAGAGAAACAAAAGGCCTTACAGCTTGGCCTTGAATAAAAACTTTTGAATTTCTTCAACGGTGCTTTCAGCGCCACCCCAACTTTCAATGTAGCCAGAATTACCGTTACCGTAGTTGTGCAAGATTTTACCTTGCAATTCAATTCTAGCACCGCCTTCTCTTTCAGGTCTGAAACCAATGACATGCTTAGAAATTTTTAGTTGACCTTCATCATCAAGCAATTCTGGCAGGTGCTTTTTAACTTTGGCCTGTAAACGTTCAACGTAGGCCTTGTCAATAGAGGTATCAAATTCTAAAAAGTTACGATCATAGATACCCCCAAGAACGGAACCACCCTCAGGTCTTGGGAACAACATTAAAAATTCCCCCTTTTTCATGCCTGGTGTTGTATATGGCTGTTCAAAAGTGACTTGGTATGGTAAGTTGTTTTCAACTAGCAACACGTGACCACGAACAGGCTTCAACTTTTTGTCACCACCATCCTGCAAAAAGTTGTGGCCCAAGCCAGTACAATTAACAACTAAGTCAGGCAATTTACCATTTGGCAGGGTATAATTTTCTGCCTCTTTTAAACTTTTAATGGTGTGTCTTTGAATGGAAACACCCTTGGATCTCAGTTGACCAAGAAGCCAGACCAGGTACAACCCCGTTGAAATTGTATACGATTGGTATCTGTACAAGTTTTTCACCTCTGCAAATCTTGGATCAGATCCCAAAAACTCATATTCCTCAATGAAATCCTTAAACCAAGGATCTTCAAATTCAGGAGTCTTTTCACCTTCGGGAACGATATCCCCCATGTAAAGTGGGTATGGCTTGACAAAGGCCTCTGGGATTTTGGAAAGTTCCTTTAATTTTTTGTATGTAACTTTCTGCCATTCTTTGTTCTCCTTTTGATTGCTAGAGCTCCAATGGGCACCGGCTTTTGGAGAGGTGTAAAAGGTGGCATCGTCACCAGGGAGATACTGTGCAATTAGATGCACCTCCACCAAAGATCCAAGACGTTCTTTTGTAACCAGAGCCGTTGTCAATCCAGTAACACCGGCACCAACAACCAAAATTTGTTTAACCATTTCAAGTGATAAAGCAAAGTTAAAATGGAAATTAAATTTTAATTTGAAGGGTCTCTTCTCTTTAAATCAGGTAAATTTTACCCGGAATGGCTAGAGTGGAAACCAATGCCGAGCAAAAATGATAAGGCGCCAGTTGCCAAAAGCGGTATTATGTAGCAATTTGTACAGCATCGAAAAGATAGAGCCTCAGTGCAGAAGTACATGCTGTTGTAGTACAAGTGTTAGTGTTATATTTACTATTAAAATTAAAATTGTTTGAATGGGAGGCACTCGTGAGTAAATTGAATACAACCTGTGCCAACCAGCTGGATAAGGGGGGAGGCAAGCCCAATTACACAAATACACAATTTAGTAACCCCTCCCTACACCCTACACCAACGACAAGCACAAATACAAGCAACGGCCATAAACTGAAATTTCACGCTTTGCAAGGGGGCAAGTTCTGCTGAATTGCCCAATTAGGAAATTTTGCACGTTTTCGGCTGTTCGCCTTTTTAACACATCACGAGTTTTTTTTTTTCTGTTTTGTTGTTTTCCTATTTTTTCTTGACCATTTCCAATGTCTCTAGTGTCACAGCAACAGTTGTTACAAAACCAACTCAAACTTAAACAGCTTGACGACCAACGTAAAAAGCAAAATGCCCAGTCTAAATCTATGACCTCTGGCGTCTCTGAGGTGTCCTCAAACCAACACAAACGCAATGCCAGCTCTGCTCAAACGCCTAATTTTGCCGACCCACTTTCAATTACCATCCCAACCAATTCTAATCCAACAGAAATTTTAGCCTCTAGATTTAGCACTTGGAGAAATATTATTTCTGCCTTATCGCATTATCTGCAAGAGGTTGTCTCTGTTAATGAAGAGCAAACTAGGCAACAAATTAGACTTCATCATGCAATAACATTCCCATTTGTTGCTCAGGGTTTAGATGGTGACTATTATCAACCACTGAGAGTTCAAAATAATCCATCAAGGGCAGGTGGTTCACATCAACTTTTCCATTCAACAAAGGAAAATGGTAATGCTGTTAATGCTGAATTTAATGAATTTGACGTTTCAAAGCAAAATAATGAATTTGACATTGCAAAAAAATTTTTTATGCCTTTAGGATCAGGTTCAATTCAAGATTTACCAACTATTCTTTATCAATTCCATTCTCAAGCAGCATTATTATCACAAAATACTGTTAAAGAACTCAATGCAAGTGTCATACCAAGATTAGAAGATTTAAAAAGGGATCTTTTAGTTAAAATTAAAGAGATTAAATCACTTCAAACTGATTTTAAAAATAACGTTAATCGTTTGCATTCTGATACTCAGGCTGCATTGCGTGAATATACTAAAGCCATTCAAATTGCAAAAGATTATCCAACTCAAATTGATCCAAAGCAAGATCCTTATATGCTTAAAAGTATTCTTGATCGTTCAATTCGTAGACAATTAACTGAAGAAAATTTTTTACATGAAGCTTTTAATAATTTACAATCATCCGGTAAGGAATTAGAAAAAGTTGTCTATATTGAATTACAATCTGCATTAACTATTTATGCAAAATTAGTTGGTCAGCAAGCTCAAAATGTTTTTGATGGTTTACTTGCCAAACTTGACTCATCAATTTTAACAAAGGATCCAGCTATTGAATGGGAAACATTTGTTTCAAATGATTTTAAAAATTTTGTTTCTCCAAATTTACCAATGCGTCACATCTCAGAGATTAGCTATAATAATCAATCTGATCCTTTAATTTATGATTATCGTAATGGCTACCTTGAGCGTAAGTCAAAATATTTAAAATCTTATGCAAAAGGATTTTATGTTTTAACAAGTTGCTTTTTACATGAATTTAAAACTTCTGACAGGAAAAAGGATCCAATACCTGTTATTTCTTTACCCATTTCTGATTTACGTGTTATTGAACATTCTCGTCGTGATGATATTAATCCTGATGGTCTTCATAAATTTGTCATTACGAGTAATAGTGGTGGATCAGGTGGATTATTAGGTAGAAATCATAAATTTGTCTTTAGATGTGATGGATATGAAAATATGATGCAATGGTATAATGATATTAAAAAATTATCAAGTTTACCATCTCCAGTTGTTAGATCAAGTATAATTTTAGAAAGGCGTAAACAAAAGAGATTATTAAATAGTAATTCAATTGTTAATGTTGCTGGTGGGGTTGGTAATAATTTAAGTGGTAAAAATAGTACCGTTAGTAGTATTAGAAATGTTAATAGACAACGTGGTGTTTCAAGTGTAACTGATAAAACTGATCGTTCACTCTACACTGAAACTCTTAATGAATCATCAGCAACTTCTCAATTGAGATCTTCAAATCCTGGATTGATCAATATTAATGATTCTTTAGCTAATCATTCAGCTGTTAACTTCCCCGTTACTGACGACTATACTACCGTTAATGTTAATGTTAACGGTGCTGTTGATGCCCAGGTGCCAAAGATTGAGCTTTTACCAGAAAATGAAAATCATTCGCTTCATACAAAATCATTCCAATCACAAAATACACAAAAGGCATCTGATTATTCTTTGAGCAAAGAAGATGTTGAAACTCAAAAGGCTCAAATTTTAGAAGAACAGGCTATATTAGAGCAAAAGCAACGTGAATTACAGCAAAGGGCACTCTCATTGAGCAGTTTAAGTTAGTCTAATATATATTTTATTACTCCAAGTGCTTAGAGGCTAGATATTATATGCCTCTAAGCATCGTTTATTTAAATTTTCTATCTGCTTGTAGTATTCTCTCTTGTTGTGGTAATAAACTAAACTTTATCTTGTTTTCGGAGTTGGCCGAATTTTGTTTTCTCTCGCACACTTAAACACCAACTTTGCCAAAGAGAGCCCCTATTTGAATTGCCAACATGGATATTTTCAAAGGGCAATCAATTGCAGAAAATGTGTCCAGCTCAAAAGGCTTTTTCCATCTTACAAAATCTGCCATAGTTACATTTATTTTACTTTTTGCCTACACAGTTTATAAATCTCTGAGGTTAACGTGCATTAGATTTTACCTGATACCACCAACGATGTTCAGAGATACCATTAAAAAGGGTGTTAATAGTTCAACTGGTAAAATTTCTACTAAAGAAATTGGGATTAAAAAATCTTCCTTTCGTCGTCGTTTATTATTGGCAACAAATTCACCGCTATCTTATTCAACGCTGCCATTAAATACCAATGACGATACAGACAATTCACAGAGTAAATATTTTAACTTAAAAGTTATCCCAAATGATAGAAAGAATAAAGAATCAAAGGATAGCTTTTTAATGAATATCAAACCAATTAACGTTGACGATGCCAATAGGAAAAGAATTTTTGGATTCTTTCATCCACATGCATATGCAAATGGTGGTGGTGAACGTGTTCTATGGGAGGCTGTTATGGGTACCTTAACTGAAAATGATAAAAATATTTGTGTTATTTATACCTTTGCCGTTGATAATAAAATGAGTGTTGGTAGCCTATTAAAAAATGTTAATAAATCATTTGGTATTAATTTTGACAATAATTTAAACAAAAGAATTTGTATTATTCATTTAAACGATAAATTAAAGTGGATGCTTGATCCAAAATCTTGGAAATTTGCAACTTTAATTGGTCAAGCTATTGGCAGTTGCTGGATAATGTTTACAGCTTGGAATCAATTAGTCCCTGATGTTTGGATTGATACACAAGGCTGGCCATTTTTATATTTTTGGATTTGGGCTTGCTTGGATTTACCAATTGTTAGTTATGTTCATTATCCATTAGTTAGTTCAGATATGCTAATGACTGTTAAGGGGATTAAATGGATCTATTGGTGGATCATGAGCAAATTATACCAATTCAATGAGATGTTTGTTAATATTACCCTTTGCAATTCAACTTGGACAAAAGAAAATTTATTAAAAATTTGGAATTCTCTTGATCAATCTGCACTCAATGTTAAAATTTTATATCCGCCATGTACATTGCCCAGACAAGATAATATTGAAAGTGTTAATGATTTACCAATTGATAAAGTTATTACTTTAAGAGATCCTATAATGGTTTATTTGGCTCAATTTAGACCTGAAAAGAGACACGGATTATTATTGAATCATTTTGCAAAATATGTTAAATCTACAAATGTTAAACCATATAAATTGGTACTTATTGGATCCACTAGAACTCAGCAAGATTCTTTATATGTGGATACCTTGAAAAAGAGAGTGAATGAACTTAATCTTAATAATTATGTTTCATTTGAACTGAATGCACCAACGGCACTTGTTGAAGAATATCTTAATCGTGCTGAAATTGGACTTAATTGCATGTGGAAAGAACATTTTGGTATTTCTGTTGTTGAATATGAACTTCATGGCATGTTGCCAATTTGTCATGCATCTGCTGGTCCTTTGGCTGACATCGTCGTTCCATACGATGTTAAACTAAACAAGGTCAAAGACACGACAAATATCGTCACTGTTTCAAATGAAGAAAAATCTGGCTTTTTTTTTAAAGATGAGTCAGATCCAGATTTTAAGTCAACAGCAATTGTTCAAACATATCCACAATTACATGAGGTGTTGCTGCAAGTCACCGCATTAAGTCCTGACGAAAAGAAAAGGATAAGAACGAATGCCTTATTAGTTGCCCGTGAAAAATTTGGCAATGATACCTTTTGCAAAGAGTGGCAACATGTTTTAAGAGAAATATGGTCTGTGGAAACATCCAGACGTGAATTGAGAGGAAAAGTTGAGGCTTTGTATTAATTGCAGCTAGTGCTGAGCACATTTTGTAGTATGAAAAAATTTATATAAAAAAAAAAAAAAAAAAAATATTGAAATTTTCTTTTTAACTTAAATTTCTTTTCACCTTGATACTCCCCCCCCCCCAAGATGAGTGGTCCAGCAAAGTTAGAAAGTAATCCAGAGATTCTTTTAAAGAAGAGAAAGAATGCTGATAGACAACGTGTTGAAAAGCAAGAACAGGCTCGTCGTCGTGCTGTTGAACGTCGTAAGAAGGCATTCAATACAAAAAAATCTGGTAAATTTGTAAGGGCAGAAACAATCGTTGCTCGTAAATTAGCAAGTGAAAGAGAAAAGCAAAGAGTTAAGCGTATTGAAAGATTTGAACGTTTACATCCATCAGAAGAAGAAAATGAAACATTATTACTCGTTGTGAGGATTCAAAATCCACACATGGGTAAGGTCCCATTTAAGGCTCAAAAGGTGTTAAATGCTCTTAGGTTAAAAAATGTTAATGATGGTACATTTGTCAAATTGAATGAAAAGATTAGACCTTTGCTTAAATTTGTCAATCCTTACGTTGTTGTTGGTAATCCTTCATTGGCAACTGTGAGATCATTAGTTCAAAAGAGAGCAACTGTTAAAGTTGATTTGAATGAAAATGAAAATGAAAATAAAGAACAAGGTGAAGTTATTGCACCTGCTGGTTATGATTCCGCTGAAGTTGAAGGTACAGACTATAAAATTATTGCATTAAATGATAATAATCTTATTGAAGAAAAATTAGGACATATTGGTGTTATTTGTCAAGAAGATATTATTCATGAAATTTATAGATTGGGTGATTCATTTAGAGAAGTTGTTCAATTTATGGAGCCTTTCCATTTAAAGGAACCTGTTTTTGGTTGGAATTCTTTAAGTAAATTTAAGAGAATGCAATTAGAAGAAAAGAATAAGAACAGTCAAGTTTCAGCTAAGGCGAATGCAGATTTAAACGAAGTTGATATTGACAAATATATTGCTGAGCAAATTTAATGCTGGCTTCTTTATATGAATATAAAACAAACACAAAAGATAAACTCTCGTTTTTCAATTAATAAAAAAATGTTAAAATTAACTGAAATTAAAAAAATTAAACTAATTAAATTATCAAAATCCGTGCCGTCTCTAGCGTGCAACCTTTGTAAACCTTTCAACAACCTCCCTTTCCCTGTGCCATTCAAATATATGGGTATCTTTTTGTTTTTTCCAATTATTCATCAACTTTTTCCTTAATATTTCCATTTTCGTTCCCATTGACAGCTCCATCGTCATTTCCATTATCAGCTCCATCGTCAGCCCCATCGTCATTCCCATTGTCACTCTCGTTTTCAATATCGCTTCCAACATCTGGATTTAATACTCTTAAACCACCTTTCTTTTTGCTTCCACTGCTATTTGCTTTATTTGGTAAACTACTGTCACTCAATCTTCGTTTATCGCCAATGCTAAACACTTCATCTAACGTTAAACCACTGAGATCACTAGCTCTGACGCCCTTATTCCTTTCTGCTAAAACTGCTGGTAAAGATGAACGTAAATGATCATCATATTGTGAATATACATGTTTATCTTCATCTCCAGATGATTCATAAACTGGGAAAACATATTCTGGATCAGGAGATGTACTGTATCCATCATTTAAATAAGGATCAGCATTGCGCCTTCTAAAAATAAGGAAATACCATAGTAATAAACTCAGTAAAATTAGTGATCCAAATATAGAACCAATAACAATACCTGCTATTGCACCTCCAAATAATTTATGTGATTTAACATTAGATGATCTACCTGATGATGATCCATTGGATAAATTAGTTGTAGGAGTTGAAACAACTGTAATGATTGTTGTTTTTGAATCGCTAATGGATGTTGTCGTTATAAGCAACGTTGAAACCTGGTTCGTTAACGCAGATGTCAAATGGACTTGACTTTCATAAAGGGTAGTTTCTACCGTTGAAACCAAAATAGACTGAGTTGCTTCATTTGTTGAAAGGGCACCAGTTAAAGTTGTAGACAGATCAATTTCGGTGGCAGAATTTGAACTTGGTGTGGATGTGGATGTGGATGTAGGTGTAAATGTGGATGTGGATGTGGATGTAGGTGTAAATGTATATGTAGATGTAGATGAAGATGAAGATGAAGATGAAGATGTAGATGAAGATGAAGATGAAGATGTAGATGTAGATGAAGATGAAGATGTAGATGTAGAAGTCTCGGTGTTTGTGGATTCTGTACCCGATAAAAATGTATTAGAAGCCAAATCAGACGATGTTGTGCTAGAGGTATTGCTGGTTTCCTCATTAGAACTTGCAGAGGTAGAGCTACTAGAACTGGTTGTATCTGTTGAAGCTTTTGTGGAAGAAGTGTCATTACTTGAGCTAGTTGAAGAACTGGTCTGTGAACTTGAAATACCACTAACGACTTTATTCAAAAAGACCTGCAGATATCCGGTACCGCCACAGGTCTCACTTGGGAATCCATCACATGATATATCACAATTGGATGAATCTACTGCTACAACATCATTCAGCTCTAAGTCTGAACAATAGCAGATATTACCACTTATAGCAGCTATATGGCTATCAGCGCACTGGGTTTCACAGTGAAGGGAGGATTGCCAAGTATATGAATCAGACTGAACAAGTCCATCAATGTCGTTGAATGAATAGCAACCGAGTCCCTCAAAGGTGGCATACACTGGTAAAGCTAATAGTGTCCATAATATGCTAAGCAAAAACACTATCATTTCACTTGAGAGTTATAAAAAATTGAAAACTGAAAACCAGCTTGCTAATTAAGTAAAATTAATAATCTATTAAAAAATATAATGTTTAGAAAAAAAAAAAAAAAAACCTTAAAAGCGTAACAAAACTGTAACTGAAAAGTTTCTGTGCGTCAGATGCAAATCAAAAAACTAAATACCAAACCACCAATTTTCACCTTCACGCACAACGAAAAGCCACTGGAGTTCCAAGTTTTAGTGAATAATAAATAAGTCTTTATGCTTCAACATTTCCCCTAATTCCGGCTTTTCTAAATAGCTAAATTCAACTGAATACTGGCACTTCCCTCTACTTTGAACGCAACTACGTCACAGGGACGCTTTTCCGGATTGGGAAACTGAGATTCAGCCGCTGATCACGTGATAAAAACAGCCCAGCATTTTTCAATTGTCAAAATTCCAGGTGGAAGAAATAGTGGAACATTACTTTATAATCAGCATTGTATTTGCCTGGTATTGGGATTAACACGACATCTGGTTGGGCTGTGGTTATTACTGGACACAGAGCCCAAGACAAAAGAGCAGAGCATTTACGAGGGCTATGTTTACGCGGAAGATCGGCAATGGAGAGCAGCTGACAAAGAAACAACCCCAGAATAACAAGCGAACCACAAAGGGCAAGTGTCAAATACAATAGATGCAGAGAAAATTTTAACTGGCACCGTATGTTTGACTCGGGCGCTTCAAGGATACAAAATATACAATGTCTACTTTGCATAGTGCGTGCGCTCATGTGGTTTTTTGAAAGACACATAGACAAAACCTTCCTAACTAAATGAACCTAGTTATAGATGGGTAATATTTTTGTCTGGTTTGTTTGTTTGTTTGTTTGTTTGTTTGTATGATTTTCATTGTTTGTTTACCCATTTCCTAATTCGGCAATGGGGACTCAAAGATAGATCGAGACCTTATCTTTCCACATCGAGCGCAGATCCATTTTTATGCTGGGCCATCGATGGCATTACTAATTTATCAAACACACCCCAGCACCAGCCATTTAAAAACATGCTTATTAAAAAAAAAAACATTTCTATTGTAAATAGTCTACATACAGTACCTTTCTTTTTTTCTCTTCTATCTCTCCCTTTATCTAAGCAGAGAGAAGCTTTTTAACTTCAGCGGCGATGGCATCACCAACTTCGGTGGTAGATGCTGAACCACCAAGATCAGCGGTCATAACGCCACTATCCAAAACATTGCTAACTGCTTTCTCAACGATCTTACCTTCTTCAGCCAAATTTAAACTTAATTTTAACATCATGGCAGCAGATAAAATAGTACCAACAGGATTAACCATATTCTTTGGTAAATCAGGTGCAGATCCATGGCATGGTTCATACAAACCAAATGCTTCATTTGAATCTGGTAAGGATGCCAAAGAGGCAGATGGTAACAAACCAAGAGAACCTGGAATGACAGATGCCTCATCAGATAAAATATCACCAAACATGTTAGAGGTAATCATAATACCATTTAATTTAGTTGGAGATTTAACTAAAATCATAGCTGCTGAGTCAACTAATTGATGTTGTAAAGTTAATTGAGGGAATTCTGCCTTAATAGTTTCCTCAACAGTTTTTCTCCATAATCTAGAAGATGCCAAAACATTAGCCTTATCGATTGACCAAACAGGTAATGGTGGATTAGATTGTAAGGCAATAAAAGCTGCCATTCTGGTAATTCTTTGAACTTCTTCAACAGAATATGCCTCAGTGTCCCAGGCCTTACCTGATCCATTGTCTTCTTCTCTTTCACCAAAGTAGATACCACCAACTAATTCTCTAACAATGAGTAAATCTGTACCTTTAACAATTTCTGATTTTAATGGAGATAAATCTAATAATTTATCAGAGGCAAAATTACAAGGTCTCAAATTTGCATATAAATTTAAAGCCTTTCTGATTTGTAATAAACCTTGCTCTGGTCTAACTGAACCAGTACCCCATTTTGGACCACCAACAGCACCTAAAAGAACAGCATCCGCCTTTTTAGCAGCTTCTAAAGCTTCATCTGGTAATGGTACACCAGTGGCATCAATAGCGGCACCACCAATTAAATGATTTTCAAAATTAAATTGAATTTCTGGTTTCACCTCTGAAATTGCCTTTAAAACCTTAACAGCTTCAGGAACAATTTCATGACCAACATGATCACCGGGTAAGAGAACAATATTTTTAACAGCCATATCTGCTTGATTAATAAAGATCTAATTCGGAAGAAGAAAAAAGAACCTTTGGAAAAATCCAAAGCACCGGCCGCCAGCCGGTGAAGGAGAAACCGCACAAAATTTGACATTTCGCCGGTACCGGGCCGAAGAACTTGTGAGTATGAAAAGTACAACGGGTGCATTATTGTTTTATTTAATTTAATTTATTTATTTAATTTATTTTCTATTTATGAAAAGCAAACTTATATAAACCCCTGCTGAGGAGATTCTCTATCTCTCTCTCTCTCTCTCTCTCTCTTCATAGCAAACAAACTCTCTTCCCCCCCCATACCCCACAACAGCGATCTCTAATTCACTCCATGAAGATGTGGTTGCTGCTGTGGTTGCTGTGGCTGTGGTTGCATTTGAGAATTTCTAGCAGTTGCATTCTCTCTTAAATATGTCAACTGTCTACTTCTAAAAGCTTCGTAATGAATTAAACCAGTTGTTTCAATCAAATCAAACAGATGGGTTCTAGTTAAGAAATCTCTTAAATAGACAAATTCACATTGGGTAACATCTTCTACATTAATAAATCCCCATTTGGTTCTTCTGCCTCTAACAGATTCACCAGCTGGTGTTGTAATAATATCTTCAGATCCAATAACAGAAAATGGTAATAATGCAGTAATATCACTGTTAAATTGAATTTCTTCCTCACTTAATTCTTCATTTAATTTATCATTATATGGATACATGTTTAAATTGAAATTGGTAAATTGCTCCTGCAAAATTTTTTTAAAGTCAGATCTTTCATCTAATGTTAAGGCATCAGCTTTGGCAATAACAGGCACCACATTACAAACCTCTGTTAACCTTTTCAAAACTTCAATATCAAGAGGTCTCAATCCATAACCATTTGGTTGAATAAAATATAAAACACAATGAACTCTGGTATCCTTAATAAATCTTTCTCTAGAGGCATTCAGTTCTCTTCTTAAATATTGATTTTGTTGATCCTTGATGTACTTGAGAATAGGCTCCCAAGATTTATCGTTGTTAATTTGATCACCAAATCCTGGTGTATCAATAATGTTAACATCCAATTTAACATTATTTTCAATTAATGAATTTGAAGTTATTTTAATTTCAGTGGTCTTTTCAATTGGTTCTAAAGATGATTTTCTACCATTGGAATCAACCAAATGAGAGCTAAAGAGTGTATTCACAAGTGTACTCTTACCTAAACCAGAATGGCCTACAAGCATAATGTTAAAAGTAAATCCACGCTTAACAAGTCTATTTTCAATTTGAGTGGTAATGGTATCAAATCCAACATAGTTGGTTGGATGGGTGACAGTTGCTTCTGGTTGCTGGCTCGTCATGAGAGGGATGCTAAATCAACAGAGAAGAGAAGAGAAGGAAAAGAGACACGGCACCAAAACAAACGCGGTTTGCCTGTTTCGCGTGGACAACAACCACAAAAATAAATTTTGTGTCATACCACGACACAAATTTTGTAATTTTGTTGCTGCTGCACAACTCGCGTGCACAGCAAAAAAATGTGCACGCGAGTTGTGCCGATTTCCTTGTTGGGCAGCGTCTTCAGAACTGCGAAATTTTTCACTTTGAACTTGCAGTGGGGTTTTAATTTAATTTAATTTAATTTAACTGTGGAATGGCCTCTCTTTTGAATATTGCCGGTCTAGCTAAAGCTGCAGAGGCTTTGGTGCCCAGAATGGGGTTACCTGCAATTAGTGTGGGTGTTTATTTACCACGTTCCTTCCTCCCAGAGTCATGGACCCAGGAGACCACATCAACAGAAAATGCCAAAGAAGAGGGTATCCTAAAGGCTGCTCCAAAGAAAAAGGTTTCACATATGAGAAGACGTCAAAGACTTTATGCTCCTGGTGATAAACAGGTTAAATTAAAAAACAATTTAAATCGTTGTCCAGCTTGTGGCCATTATAAAAGATCACACCATCTATGTATGAACTGTGTGGGTCAAATCAGAAAGTTTTGGAAACAAAGAGATGCCAATGAAATCATTGTTGAGGAAGAATTTGCAAATCCTAGAGATGAGGGAATTATCTATCCTGGTAAAACCGAAAGAGAATTTGAAAGGAAAATGAAGGATGAAAGTTGGTGGCATAAGAGATCAAAAACTTTGCCTGTTGAAAACAAAAAATAAATGATGCCTTCAAATTGACTATTATTCACAATAAATGTATATATATATATTTCTGTATAGCATGTAAATATCAAAAGAAATAGAGAAAGAAATTATTTACGAAAATTAAATGCAATCTATTAACGTTAAATGAATGCCATATATAAAATATAAAGACGGTGGGGAAGCACTATATTCTACATGTTTTTCTCTCTCTAGCGTCTAATTTTTTCAATCATCTTCTTCAAAGCTAAATCCAAAACTAAATCCACCGGTAGTTGGATTTTCACTTTCAACACTTTGAGAACGGGCCTCCTTGGTAAGCTCCTCCCAAATTTCAGATTTTTTCACCATACCCTTACGTTTTTCTTTTTCTATTTGTCTCATCTGTTCAAATCCATAGTCTAATTCCTTTTCATATCCTTTTGCCTTTAATAACTCTATAAATGCTTCATAAACAGGCATTTGATCAGTTCCTTTTAATTCACCAACATCTTCATCTTCATTCATAAGTTCTTGATTTTCAAGATATCTTTTCAAAATTTCTAATCTAAATTGGGTATCATCATTATCGCCATGACCATTGCCAACGTCAAAAGCCTCATCTTTCCCTTGTTTTGCTAAAAAGCTCTTCAAGAAACGCTGCAATAAATCGTGCCTGAATCCACTAACTTGACCTTTCTTTTCCTTCATGAATTGAAGAGCCTTTCCTAATTTACAGCTAGGCACAAAATTAGCCGTTAATGCAACACTATCTTCTATATTAATAACTGTATGCCACCAACCAGCTGGGACATACATACATTCACCTTCAAATGTAACACCAATGACACCATTACTATTGGTTTCATCAATTAATTTTAATGAATCATTCCAAAATCCTGATGTCACCCATTCAGCAACACCAATAGGTGCCACAACTTCACCCTCTTGGAAATCAGTGAAAACACCAGGCGGTGTCACCTCACTTGGGAACATAATCCAAATCTTTGCACCTTGGATAACGACATTCCAAGCATCTGTTGAATTTGGATCCTTATGCCAAGTTGATCCTGATCTTGCCGGACCCGTAATTAACCACGTATGATCAGGACGACAGCTATCAAAAACACTTAACATGTCTTTATCCTTTGGTGCAAATGCTGGTGGATTTGGATAATACCTTTGAACATTTGTTGAGCAATCACTCTCAACTGCAGGTATTAATTTTTCAAATGCCTTTGAACGGCAATCAAATAAATACAATGGTGATTCATCTGAGTTATTATTTGAATAGTCAAAATATAATTCAAGTGGCCATTGAACTGATTCCTGTCTAAATTTAACATTTGGGAATTCTTCAAGTAAGTATTTCATATCCCATGCACTCCAACGTTTACCAACCCAATCTTTATCTTTAGATCCAATAATAAATGGATGATTTGACCAATTATTTTCAAAGGCCTCATAGGTTAACGTTGATTCATCTAACCTTGGTATGCGTCCTTTATATGGATATGAAATAGGATTTGGACAATCTTCAATATTTAAATATCCTGACTGATTAATATTTCTTTTCTGTTCCTCAATAGTTTGTTGTAATAATAATGCATAATTTATTTGTGAATTTGAATATGGTTTGAATAACAGATCTGAATATACAAAGCCACAATCAATTTGCCCCCATGGTAATTCTAATCGCATAATAGAACTTCTCCAACTTCCTCTCCATTGGGGAAATGATAGCCTTTTCTCAATTCTTTCCTCAGGTGTGGCCAATGTGTATAGATTTCTCCAAAGTTCTTCAAAATTGGCAAATGCATAGAAAAATTTACAAGAATGGCTAATCTTAAATAAAGAGTCCCTATCTAAAAATCCTAAAATTTGAAAAATGATAGCATCTGGTAAATGGCCAAAGAATGGACCTGATGATTTTGCCAATTTTTCCAAATCTTGTAAACTTGCCAAAATTTGATTTCCTGATGGCTTGACATTCAAAGGGTGCTTGGGCAGCGTATGTGCTTGTGATGAAATTTTTAAATTATGTTTAATTTTTTTCCTAGGTAAATCTTTTGTCATGATGAATTAAATATAAGGCAAATATCAACAAAGGAGGTATTTTTTTTTTTCACTTTGATTTGAATATGTACAACGGTAAAAATGATGCGATTTTTCAAAAGAAAAAAAAATATTAAAAAAAATATTAAAATTTTATATTATTCCGAACTGATACCCCCATTAGTACCAGAATTATTATCAATTTATCTATAAATTCTACTAAAATCTTCTAAATTTAAACTGTGCTTAAAAGTTGCTCATTGGTTATTGTCCTGCTCAATTTGGGCATTGTATATCTCTGGATCTTCCCTATCAGACCCCTTAAATTCATCAAATCTGTTAGCCTGCTGTATAACTAACTCAGATAGATATGACTCTTCAACGTCAAATTGACCTGGATCCTTCCAAAATAAATAACGAACTAATTCTCTGATATCTTTAACGTCAACTTCTTTACCAGTTGATTTTTTAAATTCTTTATTTATAAATTTAAACTTTTCAATTTCTCCTTCATCTAAAAGAGTACGTAACTCAAGTGTTTCTTCTGGGCCACACTCACTTGTACCACCACCTTGCTGACCAATTAAAACTTGGTATCTATTTCTAGCGGCAAGATAAGATTCAACACCTGCAGCCTCAGCAATTTCAATCCATGATTTACCTTTTCTTTTCATGGATGTGATAATATAGTCTTGCTCCTGTGTAAATTTCGATCGTCTTTGTGATCGCTTTGGCTTTTGTATTTGCATGGATCTTTTGCATGGCTTTGCTAGTGCATATGGAGGTAGCACAATATGCTTTGATGCATCATAAGACAGCTTACTAATCCCATAATATTCTTTCTTTATCCCTATGTGATTGCCAGTATCCAGCAGATTTGATTTAGTGGTAGTATTTGAATTTGTCATTAAACCATCTAAAATAAATTGAGTGCTATAATTGTCCTTCTTTGTGTTCTTGCCTTTAATAGATAATGATATTCTTTGATTGGATAAAGGTGACACTGGATTTTCTGGTGGTATCCTCAAAGGCTTATCATTGGCTGCTCTGTTGAATTGTGCATAGTTGGAGTTAACATTGACTGGAGTTTGTGAAAATGGCAATTTGAATGGCGGTAGCAGCTTTACGGTGGTTGTAGACATTGTAGGCAATGGAAAATGAGAAGATTGGTCGCCAATTGATTCATTTACATTGGCTAAACTCTGAAACAAAAATTGGTTTGGATAACTATTTGTTTGTGCTGCAGATGGTAATAATTCATGAGTTAGCATTGGTCTTTGATTTATATTTTCAAAATTAGAGCTCAGATTGGAGGATACGCTGAAATCTAAATTGGGCCCGTGTGATGTGTTTAAAGGAGATAACGATTGTTGTGAGAAATTCAATTGTGGCTTTTGTTGTTGAACGTATGGTAGGTCTTCATTCCTAGTGGCATTATTCATCTTGTAAGTGAAATTTTCAATATTATTCAACAATTGGGAGATGGAAATACTTCTGACCCAGATACTTTAATCAAATAACCAAACAAGACAGCAGGTGGAGTGTCTTCTTGATTATAATCTAAAGGGGCGTCTAAATGTATACCGTTTAAAAAAATAAAAGCAAAAATTTTATTATATTTCACCTATTAATTTATAAGAAAACAAAATTAGTCAGTGTTTTTTTTGCAAACAGGAAACGGGTGAAAAACTGATTCCCATTATGCAAAATGGACTGATTGGCGTGCTCAGCAAAAAAAAATAGAAATTACTTTTATACACATACGCTAAACTTGGAAGATCAAAGTCGTTGAAAAACAGCTTAGATTCATGTTTATAAATAATAAATTTTTTATTAACTTATTTGCTCGTGACATTCAGCTATCTTGGTTGCCATACACAAGGTTCAAACAACACCAAAAAAATCACGCCATTTTTAATTGCCGAGTTCGAGTTTACAACCTTCCCCCCCCCCGTTCGTTGAAAATCAATAACCAAATTTAACCCCATACTTGATTACACTAACACTATTAACTCAGGCCTTCTGATAGTGATAAAATGACCTAATGGCCTTTCCGTACCACTTAAAGTTCCAAATTCCAAATTCTACTTTAAAGAGTGTGTATTTGCCGCACAATCCAACTCCGACAACTCCGACAAAATAAACTTTTAAAAATTGCTACATTTCCCGTGACTTGGCTTTCAAACGCAAAAAAAATCAGCAATGATTATCTGCGATAACCGCTTTACAATGACTATGTACAAATTTATAATAGAAAGACAAATCACGCTAAATTATCCGTTGAGTGTTGTCAGACTCCAAAAAACAAACTGGAGAAAAAACTGCAATGACCAAAATCCAACTTTCCTGAGCCTTTCATTACGCATTTTTTCATCAATGGCATATTCAAAGAAGCTATTTGTAACTGCCTCTGTTAGGTCGGGCATAAATAAAGAATCATAAAAAGTCCATGCTCCGTCAAAGTCTTTTAAATCTTTAATTATTCTACATCTAATGGGGATGAAAGTCTTTTTGCTATTAATGTAACCAACAATTGGACGCATGGCTGTTGTTGATATCGTTGACATTGAGTCAGTAAACAATGGAATTTGAGCCTTAGGATTCTTTAATTTGAGATAAAAATCACAAACGAATAAATTTTCAAGTTCAATGGGTTTCTCTTCAGCTTCTCTTGGTGGCTTCTGCGGTATAGTATTGAACCTTGAAAAAATTTCATTTGTTAAAATTTCATTTAATGATGCACTTTCTTCTAAAACCATAATATCGGCAATCATATCAACGCTTCCACGAGTGATCCAACCCATTGGTCCACCCATACCCGCATTTAAATTGTCAATTTTTAAATTGTCAATTCTCATTCTGGTTGATTTTTTAAAATTATCACCATTATTTAAAATTTTTGAAAATTTTTCCCTTCCTAATTCTTTATTAACTAAAAAATCAATTTTTGATTCCTCTTTGAATGTATCTAAATTTGTAATTTGATTAATTGTGAATAATGATCCATCATATGCACCACTAATGTGATTAGCAGTTAAAAAATCTAGCATTAACCAATTTTTTCTTAAAATTGGTAATTCTGCCGTATATATTGAAATTTCACATGGTCTAAATTCATAAGGATGGGTTATTGTGAGTAAAACATCTTCAACTTTAAATTTTTCAATTTCCCAATCACCAGGAGCAGGTATATTTTTATAATTTCTAGGATCATCATTTTCTTTCCAAACAACATGAGTTCTATCAACAACACCTCTAACAACTTTGGCTGATGCAGTATCAATAAATCCCTTACCACTTATCCATTTCCAAAAACTTAGTGAAAAATTAATTTCTTCAATGGTTATATCAAATTGTGTGTAATTACCATCATCGTAAATATCTTCTTTTTCAATTTGAATAATATTACCATTTAAATCTTTAATATTTTTTTTTAAAGTTTTAATAACTTTTGGCCTTTTATTGACAACACAATTTTTAAATTGAATATTACCACCTTTCCAATCAGGCACAACACTTCCTGATGAAAATGTTAAATTTGTATTATTAGTTATTGTATGTCCAACAAAATCTGTAATTGTTGATTGCATATCCATTGAATTAATTGTAAATATAACCAATGAAAAAAATGTTGTTGTACCTAATAAAAACAAAAATATATTCCCCGTTAATAACCAAGTACCAAATGCTGTTAAGTCTTCAAAATTAAATGGACGCCGTGATCTAATTAAAATCCATTTCAATTTAAACCATTTATCTTCAAACCAATTGATAACTTTAATCAATCTTTGACTTGTTTTATTTGATAATTGCCTTTTTATTAATCCTTTAAAATTTGATTTTAAAATTGGACGATTTTGCTGTGTTATTATGTGACGAAAAAAAATATTTTTATTTGAATAGCTCCCTATTGCTGTTCTGGGGCAATGTCGCAGTTTGATTATTTGATGTGGAGTAGTAGGTTTACATTTGACCAATTGTGGCAATATAAATCTAAACATTTTAACCACTATTTAAACCAATACAAATGTAAAATATTTTAATGGTATATTTAAATAGATTTATAAAACAAATTTTTTTTGTAAAAAAAGGAAAGGAACGGGAATATCGGAGACAATAGGGAGTCAGAAAATTTTATTTGGCTAACGCGACATGATTTGTGTTGTTTTTTGGTAAATGTGGCTATAAATATTTAATTTGCTAGATTATATAGTAAGACTTATAGTCTATAGCAAGTAATTTTTTAATAATTTTTAAAAGGTTTTAGTTTCGAGTATATTCACAGAAAATTTTACTAAAATTTGTCAAAAAAACAAATCCGGGAGCAAACATTTTTAATTGTGTGGGGTTTAAATAATTTAAAATGAAGGCTCCACAATCCCCCCCTCCCAGCTGTAGAATAGATGAATCAACAAATTTAAAGCTTGAAACATAGAGCTCACGTACATTATTTTTTTGCTGGAGAAAGGGGCGGCGGCACAATGTATATAGATTCTAATATTGGCCATCACCCTTTTCTAATGGATTTGCCTTTTGCTTTATCTCTACGCATACACCTACATCATCTATGGTTTTTTTAAAAGTTAGTTGTGTAGCTGGTGCTTCAATTCGTTTCTGATATCCAGCTACAATTATCTATACTATATACGACAAAAAATAATGAACTTACGCCTGCAAACCACCTCATATCATATCATATCATACCATACCATACCATATCATATCCCATTCAATCAGATTGTTAAAATCAATGACCATTCCATTCAATTTTACTCAAATCAATACCTTCCTTCTTCATTTCCCACAATGGACTTAATTCTCTCAAAAAGTGAACTCTTTCAGTGATTGCCTTAACAACATAATCAACTTCTTCTTCAGTTGTGAATCTACCAATACCAAATCTAATTGAAGAATGAGCTAATTCATCACTTGCACCAAGAGCATGTAAAACATAAGAAGGTTCTAAAGAGGCAGAGGTACATGCGGAACCAGAAGATAAGGCAATGTCCTTTAATGCCATAAGCAAAGATTCACCTTCAACGTAGGCAAATGAAACATTAACGCAACCATTATAACGATTAGTTAATGAACCATTTAATTGAGTATCTTCAATTGCCAACAAACCATTGATTAATTTATCAGAAAGATTTTTAATGTGTTCGGTATCTGCCTTCAACTCTTCAACCATTAACTTTGAGGCCTCACCAAAACCTGCAATTAAAGGTGGAGCCAAAGTACCAGATCTCAAACCACGTTCTTGACCACCACCATTTATAATTGGTTCTAATCTAACTCTAGGTCTTCTTCTAACAAATAAAGCACCAATACCCATTGGACCATAAATTTTATGAGAAGAGATAGACATTAAATCGATATTCATTTTATTAACGTCAATTGGGATTTTACCAAAACCTTGGGCAGAGTCAGTGTGGAAAAAGACTTTATTTTTACGGCATAAGGCACCAATTTCTTCAATTGGTTGAATAACACCGATTTCATTATTAACAGACATAATAGAACAAATTGATGTATCAGGTCTAATTGCAGCTTCAAGTTCCTTTAAATTAATCAAACCATTTTTATCAACGGGTAAATAGGTAACTTCAAATCCTTCATCTTGAAGATGTCTACAAGTATCCAAAACACATTTATGTTCGGTTTGGGTTGTAATTATATGTCTCTTTCTCTTGCCATAAAATCTGGCAACACCTTTCAATGCAGCGTTATTTGATTCAGTTGCACCAGAGGTGAAAATAATTTCCTTTGGATCTGCACCAATAACATCGGCAACATATTTTCTAGCCTTTTCAACTTCATCTTCAGTTTCCCAACCATATGAATGGGTACTAGAATGTGGATTACCATAGTAACCAGTGTAAAACATTAACATTTTATCAAGCACACGTGGATCAACAGGCGTTGTAGCTTGCATATCAAGATAAATAGGTCTTGAACCAAATCCTGGCCTAAATGCCTCCTTAAGAGAAATAGATGACCCCTTTGGTGGCTCCGAAACCTTTGTAGAGGCCCGTCTCAAGCATATTCTGATTGGTCTGAACATGGGTGCTTTAGTAATATAGTGGCCAATTCGGCTGGAAAACGCTCGCGGCCTTTTCTTTTAACTCTTTTTTTCGGCCGAAAATTGAGCTACACGAGTAGAATTCCCGAGGAAGGAGAAAAAATGAGGGAACTAGAGGGCAACAAGAGATAAAGCCTTTTGCAGAAGCTTAGTCTCTTTTCTGCTGAACCAGAATAGAACGTAATGTGAAAGGAGGCCAGTGCTCGGTGTGCTCGGTGTTTGTGCGATTGTGCTCAGCACTGTGGCGCTCTGGCTAAACTGATATCCACACACAGAAAACAACTGACAGTGAAGAATTGTTTAGTTTTATGGAGGGTGTTAATTGTTTGAATGTATATTTTTTTGCTTTTCATCCCCTTTATAAAAAGGAGATGCGTCATTTTTTTATTTTCGAATGAAAAGTCTAGCAAAGTGTATGGCGAACCAACATTCTCTCCAAAGTCAAAATATGCAAGAAGAAGAGAGTTTTTATATTTTTCTCATGTTATCAATCCTTGAAATAACAACGACACTTTTTCGTTCTCTGTCTCTTTCTCTTTTGATTCACCGATAAAACCGCGATCGGACACATTTTTTTTCACTTTTTCAACTGTTCGGAGATCTTGAAGATGGAGGTTGAACTTGAAATTTCTCCATTTTACATTTCACTGCTTGCTGGTGCAGCAGCTGGGACATCTACAGATCTTTCATTTTTCCCAATCGATACAATCAAAACAAGATTACAAGCTAAAGGTGGATTCTTTGCAAATGGTGGATTTAAAGGTCTCTATAGAGGATTAGGCCCGGCAGTTTTAGCCTCAGCTCCATCAGCGGCCTTATTCTTTGTCACTTATGATACGGCAAAGACAAAATTTAAAAATAATGGCACCAATGATCATTTATCCCATATGATGGCAGCTTCAATGGGTGAAATTGCTGCGTGCTTAGCAAGGGTACCAGCAGAGGTTCTCAAACAAAGAACACAATCTTTACAATTTAATTCAGGAATGGAAGCCTTTAGAGCAATTTTAAATAATAAATCAGGTGAGGGTATACTTAAAGGACTCTATCGTGGTTGGGGATCAACAATAATGCGTGATATCCCATTTACAATGATCCAATTCCCACTTTACGAACAACTTAAAAAATGGCTAGTTAAGGCTGGTGCTGACAATGAACTTTTAAAAGGTGCCCTCTGTGGCTCTGTGGCTGGATCAATCTCTGCCGCTCTTACAACACCGCTGGATGTTTTAAAAACGAGGCTAATGTTAAGTAAAGAAAATATTAGTATTATTAAACTGACAAAGACTTTGTACATAGAAGAAGGTCCAAAAGTATTTTTAACTGGTATTGGACCAAGAACAATGTGGATCGGTGCTGGTGGAGCCATCTTTTTAGGTGTATATGAAACTGTTAAAGGGTTTCTTAATTCAACGGGATTTGCATGAGCCCAACTGCAACCTTTGCTAAATGTGATATTTATTCTCTTTAATGTGTATATTTATATATATATATATACGCTAAAATAAAATAAAATAAAATAAAACCAACTTATCCAGCTGTCTCTAATAACCCTTAGACTTGAGCCATTCTTCAACGTCCTTACCATCGCGTTCAACCCATTTAGCCTTAGATTCAATAGTTTCCAAACTTTGCGCTAAACCTTGGTCAAATCCTTTGGTATTCTTACCCTTGAAAAATTCTTCAATTTCTGTATACTTGGCCATACTGGTAAATCCTGAAGTACACAATTGAACAACTGAACCTAACATGGATAATCCTGGTGGTAACAATTTATAAATTGTATCCCAATTAGTTTGCATCCATGACCAAAGTGTTTCAACACCAATTTTATGTGCTCTCATACCTTGCATTGGGATATAAATATCTTGTGATCTAACGGTACCATCTAGCAATTTAGCCAAAACTTTTGATAAAATTTCTTTATTTTCAAATCTACCAAGTGAACGAAGAGCTGCAATTTTTTCATCCATTGATTGTGGATCCTTATAAATTTTTAATAATGATTCATATTCTGATTCACCACCATTTGCAGCAATTGAGTTAAAAACACTTGCTCTTAAATTTGGATGGATAGCATCTAAATCACCTTCAACGTATAATTTAAACATTTTCTTTGCAGCTTCAACAGTTTTAACATCTTCAGAACCAAGTGATGCACCAAATAATAAAGCCTTTAATCTTTGATCAAGGAAACTTTCAGATTCATTAAATTCCCAACCAGATAAATGACACTTTTCAGAAACGAGACTCTTAGTAAGTGCCTTAAGAGAATCACGAGTTTCTTCCTTTTCAAACATCCAAGCAGCTTTCAAAGCACCAATCCTTGTAATAATTTCATCCCAAACAAAGAATGATTCTTCATTTTTCCAACCTGAAACTAATGATAATAAATTACTTGTCTTTGAATGACCAGAAGTTGCCAATGCACCTGCATCAGCAACTAAACCAATTCTATCTTCAACAGAAAGCTTTTCAGCTGATGATCCAAGTTTTGCCCAAACTTTATCTTCATAGGCAACTCTAAAGACACCCGTTGAATTACCATTAACCTTAAAAAAATCTTTATCATTATTAATTAGTACCTTAGTAGATCTAGTATCAAATACAACATCATTTATACCTTCATCAGTTTTAAGACCAAGGAAAATTGGATATAAAGTAGTATCATCTTCAGATTTAGCATTACCAGTTGTTAAATATCTATGTTGCTCAACAGAAATTTCATTTTGAGAAGATTTAACTGATAATAATGGATAACCAACTTTAGTCGTCCAAATATTCATTGTACCTGCAACATCTTTACCAGAAACTAAAGATAAAGATTCCCAAAGAGCCTCAGTTTTAGCATTACCAAAAGAGTGCTTTTTTAAATAATGTGAAACACCTTTAATAAAAATATCTTCACCTAACCAATTTGCCAACATTCTTAAAACTGAAGAACCCTTTTCATATGAAATAGCATCAAAAATTTGATTAATTTCATCAGCTCTTTTAACAGGGACTTCAATTGGATGAGAAGATTTTAAACCATCAAGTCTTAAAGCTTGTTGAAGTGAATCACCAACAAAATTTTCCCAAACTTTCCATTCAGGATAAAAATGATTACAACATTTCCAAGACATATAAGTTGCAAATGATTCATTTAACCATAAAGAATCCCAAAAATCCATTGTACAAATATTACCAAACCATTGATGAGCTAATTCATGAGCAACAACTTCTGAAACTCTTAATTTAGTTGCCAAAGTAGATTTTTTTTCATCAAACATTAAATCAACCATACGATAAGTAACTAAACCCCAATTTTCCATTGCACCAGCAGAGAAATCATGAATACCAACCATATCCATCTTTGGTAATGGATATTCAATATCAAAGACTTTTTCATAATATTCTAAAGATTTTGCTGCTAATTCACATGAATATTTACCATTTGCTTCAAATCCAGGTGTAGTATAAACTCTAACAGGGATATCTCTAAATTTATAATCAGATTCAATATATTTTAATTCACCAACGATAAATGCAACAAGATAAGTTGACATTTTTGGAGTTTTATTAAAAATAACTCTTTTCTTATTAGAATTAATTTCTTCTTCATTTTTAACATCCATATTTGATAAAAATGTAAGATTTTTATCACCAATTAGAGAAATAGAAAATTCTGCCTTTAAATTTGGCTCATCAAAACAGGGGAATGCCCTTCTACAATCTGTTGGTTCCATTTGGGTCGTTGCCAAATATTTGGTAACACCATTTTCTTCATATGAAGAACGATAAAAGCCTGCCATTTTGTCATTTAATTCACCAATAAATTTAATGTTAAGTTTAACAGAGCTACCAGCAATTAATTCATCTTTAAATTTAAATGTAGTAGATTGATCATCATCGTTATAAGTGGTATCAATTGGTTCAACTTGAGTACCAGAGGCAGTTGTAAGCTTTGTTTCAAGTAATTCAAGTTCTAAAGTGTTTAAAGAGATAAAATCAGAGGTTTCCTTAACGTCAAGGTCAATTGTGACTTCACCGTTAAATTTGAAGGTATCAAAAAGTGGCTCTAAATCAATTGAATAGTGTTTTGGGGTGACATTACTAGGCAAAACCTGTCTGCCGGCGGTTGCATTGGTAGAAGAGCACATGGTGTTTCGATGGGAGCAATAGAAACGGTGGCGAATTGATCTGGGCATCGCGTTGAAGTGGCTGGTGCGCATCAAACGTGGCGCATTATTAAATAATCGCTGTAGCATTTAGAGTATACAGGGAGCGGTGGCTGTGTAATATATACAGAGATATGGTGTGGAGGCGCTAATGACTTGTCGTTCACTGGTAAAAGGCCCTGTTTGGACAATGTCGAACGTCGAAAAATACAACGGTGGGGGGGGGGGGATGGAGAGCAAATCCACCAGCCACCGCGTGGCGCAGTTGTTCAAGTTGAATGGCTCATGAACTTTGAGACTCAGAATTGGACTCAGAGTTTGGTTTTTCTCTCTCTTCTATTATTTTTGGCGTATAAAATCCAAAATTTAAAAGAAATAAACCAACAAGAAAACCCAATGCACAACCTACAAACTTGACAGCACAGCTAGTGTCAAACCCAAAACTAAACCGATCCACCCTAAAAAAACAACCAATAAAATTGTATCCGGCAGTTAATACACCAACTGTTCTGATGCCACCAGGAACGTCCCAGATTAAAACTTCAAATGGGAAAGGCTGAATAGTTGCAAAGCATATGTATATTGCCATTGTCACTGATGATGCAACAACGTCTCTTGTTATTTTATTATTCAGTTGTGCAAATGCTAATGATGCAAATGAGCACCATACACTAGCAATTAAATAAAATGGCACAAAGAAATCTAGTCCCATTGTTAAGGGTACAACCGAACCTGTAAGAAAAATAATTCTGTCGATGATTAAATGCGGCGTAGTTTTCAAAAGCAAAGGCGATGAAACCATTACCCAATTACTCTGGCGTGAAAATGGTGACCGGTTCAAAATAAGGTACTTGTAAAATTGTTTATAGATTTTTGGACTTCGAAGATGAAACCTCCATAAAATGGACAGAATAATATTTGATAGAAGAAGCAAAAATAAAACAAAAATTTTTCCCTTTAATTTTAAATATTCAGCAGGGGTATAATTTAAAATCACATGTGATAGGATGGGCACGATTAAAGTAAAGACCAACGCAAACACAAAACGTGGTTTTAAGCTTTTCTTGGCGTTTTGATCCAGTTTTGGAATTGAAAAATTGAAAAATTGAAAAATGGAAAAACTGTTTTTTTTTTTTTTTTTGTTTTTCCTTTGAAAAAACAAAAATGGCAGAATCGTCTCTATTTAGGCGTATGGGCATTTTGTTACCATTTCCAGATCTCCATATGGAAAGTTTAGAAAGCGGCAATAACTTAGACCTAGTAAACTTTATTTCTCTAGGAGCAATAGATTTAAAGCCCTTTGCAAGTTGAAATTTCCAGTTACCATTGTTGAAAGCATTCAACGGTAGAGTGCCAAGACGCAGTCGAAACATGTACAATGCACCAATGCCAAGCTATGTGAGTAGTCGTCGAAATTACCGTATCGCGTTATTTGCTCAGCTCTTTAGTTAATGGGGATCGAGAGTGGACAGGTATAATCCTGTGTGTTTAACTGACATATAGTTAATAATGTTTATTGATACATACAATGAAAACTTCCTTGAGTGGTGAAATGAGAGTCTCTTATTGTTTGACTTTAGGGACTTGAGTTGTTACTTATTCTGTAGTATAGGAGAAATAGTAACTTGTAAACAATGACATTAAATTAGGAGTAAAATATCTGTCAGAGAAAATTTGTAAATAAAACCTTAATACGAAATCTCTTATGAAAATGGAAATATAAAGTTTCTTGCGTGGTTCCTTCAGTTGAAAGAACGAGAGGATTTTGATGAGAGAGCAAATTCACCAGCCACCGCGTGGCGCAGTTCTTTGAGTGTGCTCATGATGATGAGGTTCCGTTGGTTTTTTTTGCTTTTCAAGTGTCAAAACTCAAACCAAACAGATCTCCATTTTGGATGGGATTGGGAATTGTTTCTATTTTCTGTGCAAGTGAACGTTTCTAGAAAGGTTCAATAACAAGAAATAGTTGAACCGGTTTGGCAAATAAGATTTCCACAAAAAATGATTGGGTTAGCCGTCAAAACGAAGTCAAAACATGTACAACGCATGCATTTCTTCCTTTGAGTTGGGCCTTTTTTTATTTTTATTTTTATTTTGAAAGAAAAGCAATTTGAATATATAATAATCACCAATCTTGCTTTTGTTTTTTGCGGGGTTACACCAGCCACATTTCGGAGATTAAATAAAACGTGGCGCAGTTATTGTCTTCGGTCGGCAGGATAAACGGCTGAAACTTGTGCAAGGCAACAACAACCGGCTGAGCTTGAAAGAGGGCCGATTGATACCCTGCAGTTTACCTGCCATGCTTCCTCTGCTTCCACTAAGTGCCAAAACTCCAGCTGAGTTGCTCAGTATTTTGCAAACAGAGCCAGTTGCTTATGCAGAGATCTCACCCTTTCTTAACGACTCCAACTGTCTTTTGATGGGGCCTTCAAACCTCGTTGCTGCGGAGAAAATTGAATTGATTCGTGTTTTTACGGCCTCTCTTGATAATGAATCTTTGAAAATACTGAGCCAACATTGGAAGGATTGTTTGGTTGTTAACACTACCTTCAGCACTGAACAAATTGTTTCTAATCATCTTATTGCCTATGCCCGGCTTGGCACTCATTTAACTAGCCATAGAGGAATAATTCACGGAGGTATGTCTGCAACATTAATTGATGAATATTTTGTCAAGGTTTGTCTGCCATTGACAAAGTCAGGCTTTGCCGTTACAGGATCCTTATCTGTGAAATATTTTAAACCGCTAAAAATTTCCAAACACAAAGACGGTCAATATGTAGATGTCATTTTAGATTGCTTTGTTGAAAAAGTTGAAGGCAGAAAATTTGTAGTTAAAGGTGGAATCAGGGGGTTTGATGGCATTTGGAATAGTTTTGGAGAGGCTGTTGTTATTGAACCCAAAGAAACCATTGTGTAATGATTTATAATTAATTGTCAGTTGTCTATTATCCGTTTAAAATTGTATGCGATGGAGCCTAATTTATCTGCCTGTGTGTCTGT
The DNA here is from genome assembly GCA_037044635.1 of Martiniozyma asiatica (nom. inval.). Taxonomy (NCBI): domain Eukaryota; kingdom Fungi; phylum Ascomycota; class Pichiomycetes; order Pichiales; family Pichiaceae; genus Martiniozyma; species Martiniozyma asiatica (nom. inval.). Next base: position 1,376,102 of record BTFY01000003.1, on the reverse strand, counting down.
TTCCACTATAAAATAGTAAATATATATTTACAAAATAGCTAGAGCAAAACTAAGCAAACCTCAATTTGATTTTATCATCCATGCCAATGTCAGCTTCAATGTTGGCCTCAGCTGGATTGTCATATACCTCACTAACAACGGAGTCCGTAATTTCAAGAGCACGCTCAAACTTGTTAGCGACGCTATCCATTGCTGCTGAGCTATTTGATTTTGGTAGAGGACTGCCCATTGAATTCAAAGGAGAGAAAAAATCAAATTTGGCTCCTCTTTTCGTTGGAGTTTCAAAAATATTTAAATTAGACACTGGTTCCTTACTTTGCGTGAAAGCCGTTTCTGCATGTTTTGAATCTTCAACGCTCTTAAGATATTTTTCAAACTCATCACCATTATCAAACCCCACTAATTTTTCTTTTTTGTCACTAGACAATAGCGTATGAGAGGTAACATTAATGTCCATCTCACCACTGGAAGTCACTGAAATGGAATATGTTGGAGGTTCTAATTTGTTAGTAAATGTACGAGTGGACATATACGGTTTTGATTCCCATGGGAAAATTGGATGCTCTTTAACGTAAGAATCAATAATTTCACCAACGGGCTCCTCGGATTTGTCAGTGGCCAAGGCTTCACCTTGATGATCTTGATCTTGATCTTCATCTTTGGGCCATCTCACTTTTTTTTCATCCAATTTCCAACCTTCTCCTTTTTCAGAGATATCAGTAATTGGATCTGCACTTGTTTCTTTATAGTAGTACATTGGGAACTGAAATTTTGAGTTATGCTCATTAGAGACAGTGGTAACGGACTCAGCGTCAATAGTAACAGGCTGAAAACCTTCGGTTACCTTTTCAATAGAAATTTTAGGCTGAATGTGTCCACTAATTTCTAATATTTTAACAGGCTCATGCACAGATTTGAATGTCTGCCACCACAATCCAAATAAGTTGTCAGAGCCATTATTAAAAATTTTTAAATACTCATTGCTCCAGCAAAGAGACTCATTTTTCCATGGCTTTTGAACACCAATAAAATGAACAACTTTAACGTCATGTTTGAATCTTATCATTGCCGGTAAATATTCATAATTTGAATTCAGTGTACAATTATACGTAAATGGCAGCCTATGCCATTTTGTACCAAATTGGATTGATTTTAAATTAAAAAATTCATTTAGCAATCCTTGATCTGCTCCGTCAAATGAGTCCATTGTAGAGAATGCCTCCTTTAATTTTTCAAAAATGCGTAAATCAGGCTTTATTAAGAACAAACCTGAGTTAAAAATATCTGGCCAGCCAGAATCACTTGCAGCAACGATTTCATTAGAGCCAATGTTATATGAATCAAACAATGAATCTATATTTTGCAAAATAAGCATATCTGCATCTAAATAGATAACCTTATCGTAATCAACCAGTCTCCAAGCGTTTAATTTTGTGAGAGTTTCAAAGAGCTCCCCCCTTTTGAGTAAATGGGTCAATTCAAATCCATTTCTACTTTGGAACAAATAGTCGTCAATGTTAATGAGTCTGTCAAATAGACCCGATTGTTGCAGACAAAGATAAACGTCATCATCATCATCAGATAGAGCCGTTTTAGCGTACAAAAGCACTAGAGGATACTTTGAGTTACAACTTGCCAAAGACTTTGCCAATGTTATGACACCTGGTAAATAGGCCGCATTTAGCAAGAGACAAACATATGCGTTGTTCATTGTTGTTAATGTACACAAAGAAGAATGTCTTTTTGTTGCTTAGATTAGGAAAAAGGTAAACAAACCGCATACGAGTGAGCAGAGCAGAGCAAAGCAAAGCAACAGAAAATAAACTTCGGGGGGCTATGTAGTGTTAAATAAAACGACTAAAATTAAACTAAATAAACTAAACAATTTTTATTTATTTTACTTTACAATTAGCCAATTCTCTCAATGAGATGCACACCAGAGTCAGACTCAACAACGTCACTCATTTCACCAACTTGTAGCGCAAAGGCAGCCTTTTCAAACGAAGGCTGCATTTCACCTCTTCCAAATAAACCCAAATCACCACCTTTTGCATGTGAACTACAGTCGCTGTTGTCAATAGCCAACTGTTCTAACGTAGCGTCTCCTCTTTCAATTTCATCTTTGTAACTTTTTAACTTTTCAATGGCATCCTCTTTTGTACGTGTAATATTTTCCTCCTTCCATGATGAAGGTCTACGAACATCTTTATGTTTAACTAGCAGATGTCTACATCTGACCTTTTGTGGACGATGGAGCTTTTTGCCAAGATACTCATCCAACTTGGACTGGTCTGTACCAGCTGGTGGCTCCCACTGTGATTCTAAACTTTTCCTATTAAGATAGTACTCTTGATTATGTGTTTTAGAAATCTGAATGGTCCATCCATTTGGCAGTCCGGTGTATTTGTTTGACATGACGTTGTCTCTGTTTTTGCCTTTTAAGGAGAGGCAAAAAAAAAAAAAAAAAAGTGTTAAAATAGTGAAAAGAGTAGAAAAAAAGAGAGTTTAGGCAGGAAAATGGCTCGTATGAATGCAGAGGAAAAGTATCAGGCTAAACAGAGTCGTCGTAGAGGATTACAAAAGACAAAATTTTATTGTCAGGTTTGTGAGAGGCAGTGCATGGACGAAAACGGTTTCAAATGTCACATTCAATCAGAGGTTCACATGCGAAATTTAAAGGAAAAGCTAACGAGCTCTGGTGGCTCTAGAAATCTTATTGATGACTACTCAGAGAGATTTGTCAAAAGTTTTGTCTCTCTTTTGAAAAGATCCCACGGTGAAAAGCTAATTGGAGCAAACAGATTTTACCAGGAGTACATCAGTGATAAGGAACACGTGCACTTGAACTCTACCAAATGGAAAGTTTTAACAAAGGCCGTTTTACATTTACACGCAGAGGGTCTAATAAGGCTCGTTGAATCAGGCGGAGCAAATGATGAACAGTTTCACATTGCCTATTTGGACAACTCGCCAGATGCCATCAAAAGAAGAAAGAAGGAAGAAAAAATGAAAAATTTAGAACTGATGCCAGAGAGCAAAACGCTTTTGGCCTCTGCCCTGGACGAATCTTTGCAACAGCAGATTATTGAAGGTGAAAAGCTGATGGAACTGACCAAAAGCCAGCCAGCTCTCAAAATTAAAAAGAGTAAGCTCTCCATTGGAAACAAGAAAAGGGTAAAGCCAAAGCCAAAGACCGCTGTGACAAAGCAGAGCAACGTGTTTGGAGTGTGAAAGGGCATAAAGTACAAATTACCCGATTCGGCAAGATTGGGCGGTCGCGTTTTTTCTGCGATTTACCGCATTCGGACACATTGCGCGTGTTTTGTTTACGTTTGAGCTCAAACGCGGTTTTTGCAGCTCCTTTCTGATCCAAAGGAAAACAACGGCCCTGCACTTTTATAATAGAGATCCGTTTCTTGTTGTTTCTTTCCACAGCGTTGTGCCACTTGGATTTTGCTTTTGTGTTTGATTTCTTCATTCAATCTTTTGTTACACTTTATAGGAGATGACATCTTTAGAAACTCCCAAACAGGTGCGTTTACCACCGCTGTCTACAATTCTCAACTCTGCATCTTTTGCTCCACCAGCATTTCCTCCTGGGATAACATCTACACCAAGAAAGGATACCAAATCATCTTTCTTTAGTTTGGACTCTTTACAATTGCCAATCCCTATCCCACTTTCAATACCAACACCAACACCCTCTAAATTTGGACTACACAGCGAGGATCCATTCCTTAGCAAACAACATCCTATAACACCAAGCAAAAGCAAGTCATTACCAAGTTTACCCTTTTTGCTTGCAACTCCATTGTCAATACCACCAAAAGCTTTAACAACTTCAGATGGGTCCATGCGGGCTACTAATCCAAATGCCTCCATGCTGTCAGAGACCTCTTTCCAAAACATGTCAAATTTTTCTCCAATTTTGCATAGACAGCGTTTACAATCCACAGGATCTTTGAAGGATGACAACAAGAACAACAGCAATGATAACACTAGCTCTAATTCCACGGGTAAAGTGTCCATAAAGCGTAATGATTCATTATCTTCTATTTCATCAACATCAACTTTAGCAGATGCAAGTGAAAAGGAAAATATAGAGAATTTACCTAGAAAGCGTAAATCAAGTTCTGATTCAGAAAAGACATTTGCATTTATTTCTCACACTTCAACTTCTTTCCTTTCAAATGAACCATCAATAGATAATGCACAATTGGCCCGCCGCAAGCGTCGTCGCACATCACCAACGGAATTAAAAGTTTTAACTGAAGAATTTGAAAAAGGCGATACGCCTAATCGACAACGTCGTCAGCAGATTGCTCAAAAGGTGCATATGAATGAGAAAGCCATTCAAATTTGGTTTCAAAATAAAAGGCAGGCAATTAAACGGGTTCAGGTGCAGGTTCAGGTTCAGGCTACTCTTGAAAATCAAGAAGAGAAAAATAATTTTATACCGTCGAGAATTTCTACAATTGAAACCGAAGAAGAATTTGAAGGTCAATTGTTTAAATTTAAAAAGGATGGTACTGTTGTTCAGCAGGGGAAGAAAAGGCAACGGCCAGTTATGAAGGTTAACGTTAGAAAGGCACTCAGCGATAAAACTAACCTTGTCTAAGCACTAAGAGTGCGCAATGATTTTAATTTAACCATTTAGCTATTATGTAACGATTTTTTAATGTAATTTTATGTGTACCATCATCATCATCATCATCATCATCATCCCAGTTAAGCGCAGTGCTTTAGTGATTACGATAATTTACGAAGCGCAGATAATTAAAACTGATCTTTTAAATTTAGAACAACTATTAAACAAATTGTACCCTTTATGAGCCAGATGACAACACTTAAGCAGTAGAAATCTTACCTCTTCTACCGGTGGTCTTGGTGTGTTGACCTCTAACTCTCAAGTGCCAGGAGTGTCTCAAACCTCTGTGAGCTCTCATCTTCTTCATTCTTTCCAAGTCATCTCTCAACTTAGATTCCAAGTTGTTAGCCAAGACGTGCTTGTCCTTACCATCAGCGAAATCTTGTTGTCTGTTCAAGAACCAAGCTGGGATCTTGTATTGGGTTGGGTTTTGCATAATGGTAACAATTCTTTCCAATTCTTCTTGGGTTAATTCACCAGCTCTCTTGGCAAGATCAACATCAGCCTTCTTACAGACCAAGTTAGCGTATCTTCTACCAACACCTCTAATAGTGGTGAGGGCGTACATAACCTTGATTCTACCATCAACGTTAGTGTTCAACAAACTGTTAAATAAATTATGTTAGTAAATTATTGAAGATTAAATAGAGATATGTTTAATTAGACCATAATTTATCATTATTTGGGAACTTGAAAATTTTTTTGCGGCGGTGGTATGATATGGTAATAATGCTTGTTGTTGGCTGTTCCCCTTTCAAAGTGAATATATTCTTCTATACAAGTTTACCTGCTTTTTGCCGTTACTCTCAAATTTGCATTTAAATTCAAATTGGAAATCTATTCCACTATTTTATCTCTAATTTTCACCCGATTGTTTAAATTTTTTACTTTAACTCAGTTTCTTCCACTTCAATGCACAAAACACAGTCTAATCTCTTTTATTTATTAATCTAAACATACCGCAAAATGTGTTGGAAAGAACCTTGTTCGTGGACAACTAAACCTGCCATTTTGTATACTTGATCCTTGAATCCCTTCCTTTAAAAATTTGAAATTTTTCCTATAATCCTGCTGGCGATTCGCGAGGCGACGCGCGCCGGGAGAGGTTCACGCTGTGCGCCAGAAGGCAGTCACAATTCTTGCCAATTTTTTTTCTCACTTTTTTAAGACTTTCCCAAAACGGCAATTGGAAAAAACGCATGAGGTGCAAGGGTTCCCCACCCTAGTTCAAAACACGTGCTTCTCACGTGCCTGACGTTGAACCCGCAAGCTCCGCCTGGTTATCTCTATATGTATTAAAATATACAGTATATACATGCACAAAACAATTAAGCCCCCAAAAAAATAATTAGACAATTACAGTACCATCGTAAACTATTAAATTGAGCTATTCATTCAAATCACTCCCCCAATTTCACAACTTGACAAATTTGGTGTACTCATGAGCAAACCAGTCAAATGCATTCTTTTCAATGTAAATTCTCTGAGCTTTCAAAATATCTCTAACCTCAACTTCTTCCTTTTGTTTAACACTTAATTTAGAAGATGGAAATCTTAAAATGGCCTTTCTTAAATTAGCCACAGAAAAGTAATCATCGGTAATGAAAAGTAAATTTCTCTTTTCAATTTGATGAGAGCTAACAAATTGTTTGATGGCAAGGCTTTCTTTTGTGCAAATTTCTAAATTTCCTGAATCACCCTTTTGAAATTCTGTGCTGCTATTTGATTCATTACCAATAATAAATAAATTACCTTTCCTATATGCATCACTTAATGCAGTTCTATATGCTAAATGATAAACTTTTGCTGGTAAATCAGTTGACCAATCATTTGGTGCCGTTCTAGCCAATGCATATGCACCATTTTCACGGATTGGTGAATTGGCATCACCAACTCTGGCACGACCAGTACCCTTTTGTCTGAAAAGCTTTCTTCTTGAAAAGCGGTGATCTGATCTACCTGGTGGATTTGATGCACCAACTCTACGATTATCAAGTTCCATAACGGCAGCCATCCAAAGGATGTCCCTTCTAAGGGGGCTATTGACGAGTATGTTGTGCACAGGGAACACCGAGTGTGGTTCCAACGATGGGAAGGCACGCAATGTGGCTAGTGAATAGGCTGGAGGAGTTGTTGCATTTGGGAAAATAGCAGATGTAGCCGTTGCTAACTGTCTCCTAAATCCAGAGAAGCTTGATCTTGTAAGTGCCATGGACATGGGAGTAATTTCACAATTTGTTTGAATTCGGTGGAAATGTAACAAAAAATCTGCAGCGCGCGGCTTTTTTTTTTTTTTTTCCCACACTCGTTGTGCTCAGCATTTGAATATGATTTAACTTAACAGCTGCTATACAGTTGCTATACACATAGATATACACAGATTAAACTCAGACCTTGACCCATTTTTGCTCTTGAAAAAATTTCCACAATTTTTCTCTCTTGTTACTATCCTTGACAGCCTTTTCAAGTCCATTTTGACCACCACCGCTAATAATATTGTGCAACATTGTTTCCTTGATGGTAAAGTACGTCCTTGAGTCTAAGCCAATGCTTTGACAGAGATTACGCTCTTCATCTGATAATAAATCTGGTAATTCCCATTTCTTATCAGGCCTATGACGCGATGAAGTTTGGGTATGTCTCTCCCTGGAAAGGTATTTAGTTTGTCTATTGGCAAGATCCTTTTCATACTTGTCACCTTCATCAAGAGTTGTAATTCCCTGTCTACGCCAATTTTGCAATTGGTTTATTCTATTACGTAATCGAAATTCCTCCATAATATCATTTGAAAAATCAGCCCAGTCTTGGGCATTCATAACCCTTGCAAATGGTTTAATTTTAATAAATAATTCTTTTTCCTCTTTAGTTCGCTTTTTATCAATGGCATTATTAGTTTTATAATCAATTAATCCATCATTTAACATTAATCTTTTCCTTTCAGCTCTTAAATGTAATTTTTCATTATAGATTTCCAGAATCAACAATTTTATTCTCACATCTTCCTCACTATCATTTTCGTCAAAGACCATATCCTGCACAATCTTTTCAGCTTCATCTTCAGCCTCTTCTTCAAATTCTAATCTACCAGGCATATATTTTTGAATATCTGAACATAAAGGTTGTGATGTTAATATTTTTTTAGGTCCGGGTAATGGTATTTTCCTTCTCTTTTCCATTCGTTGTTTCCTCTCAAGTAGAAATTCTCCAACACCGACATTTTCAAATGTTTTATTTAAATCTGGTATTGGATAGTATTCACTATTAATATATATATTTTCATAATGTTTACCAACTTCTTCTTTTGTTCGCCCCGTTTGTAAATATTCGGCAATATCCATCCAATTACCCAATCCTTCCCTTTGACATCCTTCTATTAACAAAAGTTCTTCATCTGCACCCCAATCAGATGTAAAAATTGGATAATGATGTTGCTCAATGATTCTATAATCATGCCAAGGTTGATGAGTGCCAGATGTGGCTCCCTTGGCAAAGCACGGCACACACAAGTCATAATCTGTGCAAACGGCACACCGTATACGCACACGACGCGTTGCGTCAGATGAACACACGTCACAATGAAATTTAGGCATGTAATATCAGCAAATTATCAATTATTAATTATCAATTATCAATTATTTGTATAATAAAGCCAGCACAGAAAAACAAAAAAAAAAAAAGGTTTAAATGCGCCACATAATATTGTGGCGCATAATTTTTTTGTACACACAAACACTTCTACCTAATAATATATACTTACAATGGAACCTCACATCAAGAGCTAGCCTGCGAGGATAGTATCGGTGTTACTTATCCGATGACTATAATTAACGCTAACAGTGTGATTTTGTAATGATAATGGTAATTTGTAAATCATGGCTCCTCTAACAATTAAGTCAAATGGATTTCTACTAATATTTAACCATTTCTCATCGGGCTTTAAAATGCCAACGGTTTTGTTAAAATCATCAAATGAACATGGATTGACAATTTTAATTTCTGTTAAACTCGAATCAATATGCCTTGATAAAAATCCACCTTCAAATATCAATGGCATTTCAAGATGATCAATTGCACCTAGTAAAATAGTATCAATTCCTGAATTTTTATTGTCAATGTGTAAACTTGAGTCAAAAGTTGGATCAACCCATTCGCTCTTTGCAAAAATATCCAGTTGAACATTTTCAATGCTAATTTCCAAGAGTCCAGGATTAAAAGCCTCAAATACTAAATCAAAAATTAATTCTTCCTGGCTAACAATAATATCTTGAATACTAACAACATCAACATTTTGCAATTCTTTATTAGTAGCCAAAATAAATCCTGATATAAATCCTAAAGATATTAAAAAAATTATACCCATAATGATGTAACAAAAATTTCTCAACTGTTTAAGCCTTCGAATTCTTAATGATGTAAAATCATGTGGTGAATTATAAATTCCTAATCTTTTCCTTAACTTTGAATTTTTATGTAAATGATTTTGTAATTCAGGTATGGATCCATAATCAGTATATTTATCAGGTTGAATTGCATAATTTTGTCGAGTTTTAAAGTAATCACTTAGTTGATCTTCAAATGAATCATTTTCATCAATTGAATAAATGATATTTGTTGCGGGTCCAACATCTTCAAAATCTTCATCATCTGAATATCGTCTTGGTTGTACCCCTTTTAAATCAAATAACCTTGATGTAATTTGTCTTAATCTATTAACTTCATCTTTACATGATTCTGCCTTACTAATGGGATGATTAGCATCAAATGCTGTTGACGCTGATGCTGATGCAGAATCTTTTGATGCCTTCCTTAATGATGTCGTTGTCACCCCTTTAGAATTTAATGACGTTCGTGAATACACGTCAAATGTATCTGATTGAATCTCTTGTAAATTATTTTGCTCATTTGACATCACGGGTGTTGTCAAATCTTCTTTATCTTTATCTTTATCTTTATCTTTATCTTTATCTTTATCTTTATCTTTATTTCGTATACTAAATTCAACTTCTTCATTATTAATAGTTCCATTATTTGTAGTATCATATACAAATGTTTCATCTCCATCTGCCTCATCATCTTTAATTGCATCGTGAAGTTTAGCAGCAAAAAATTCTGCTCTAGTTGATCCCTTTGGCGCAACATCACGTAAATTGATTGTACTTGGAGTTGGCTTTTTCAATTTTAAATCTTGTGGCACATCCATCATTGATTTTTTATTCCTTAAAAATCCAAGATACGAATCACCACATTCTAATTTACCATTTAATGACTTGAATTGACTATTCAGCGTTGAATGAAGTGATCCTTCATAATTTTGTTCTTCACCATTAATTGACTGATCCTCAGTAAATGTATTATTAGTTGGTGTTACCAATGGTAAAATATTAGCCGTTGGCTCACTATCTTCCTGCACCACCTCTTCTACACTTGACGTTATTGGCTGACAGGATTTCAAATGTAATTTCACTGGTGAAAGATGCTTAGTTTCCTTTTCACTAGACGACATGTCGTTTATGTTTAACACAAAGCCGGAGCACTATAAAAAAGATTAGAATAAAAACTAAACAGAACAGCCAAACTAAACGAGAAACAAGCATTTTTTTTTTCTTTTTTTTGCACCGCTCCCGTTAATCTTATCAAATAACCTTTCGTTGACTTTTTACATTATAAAAATACATAGGCTCAGTAAAAAATAATTAAAATAATAGATAAACGTTATTCGAAAACACAATATATTTTTTTTTTAGCTTTTTTTTTCAAACACTTGAATAATCACCAGCAACACAACTTTTAACAACCTTAACTTCTTCCTCTTCAAATGGTCCATTGACCACGACAACCTTCACCTCATCATTCCATGGGATGCAACCTCCATCTTCATCAGAAATGTTAAATCTAGCTCTAACTCCACTTTCTGATTCTTTACCCTTTGAAGTGGTGGAAAATCTAGCAATAAATCTTTCATCTTGATAGCCATCAAAAACAAGTTCCTTACAAACCCAACTAACTCTACCCTTTTCCCTTGATAAACTACCAGCTGGTTTGGTAGCTGCACTTGTAACAACACCACCTGGAACATCCAACGAAACTGATAACATGACATTTTGAATTTTTAATGAATTACCATTTTCAAACCATTTAGAAAGTGATTCATTATTTGTTGGACTCAATGAAATGATAACTGTTGATTGCTTTTCTTCATGTTTCCAAACAGGTGTTATTTTAATTGGCACATTAACAGGATTAATTAAATATTTCATACCACCAACGGTACGATCAATAATTGCCCCTGTATTTAAAGTGAAACTACCAATATTAACACCTGGTAAAACATACTGATTATTTAATAAATAATTTGGTGCATTTAACTGATCCATACGAATTTCTAATTGATGAGGTGTTTCCGTTGATTCACCATGAGGTATATATGAAAAAGCAATTTCACCAACAATATTTGACTTTTCAAGTTGACCATTGACAAAATGCGCATTGTATAATTCAACAATAGAAGTGTTAAGACCTGGTTGAACAAGTGAAGGATGAACAATTTGACCAGTTGTAAGTGATCCACCACCAGTTGTGTTATGCGCAAGTTGCTGTGTGGTAATTTCTGGAGTTTGAGAACCTGTTGGCGCTGGGACAAGAGTTGGTGCAACAGAAGTTGATGGTGGAACACCTGATGAAACAATTTGCACGTCAGAAGACTTACGCTGTGGTTGGGGGATTGGTGGTTGCGGAGCGGCGCCATGCGGATTTCTACTGATAGGCTGTTGATTTTCAGAAACAACGTGCTTCCTTGAAGTTGGTGGTGGAGGTGGTACCATGGCAGAACCATGAACGCTTGTTGCCTCAGTTGATTCAGTAATGGCCATACTGGTAGCTGTTGTTGGTGCATCATCAACTGCGTCACCTATATTACCATCGTTAACAGATTCACTATTAAAAGTTGGAATGTTACTATTGCTTGATAAAGAATCTGGTTTCTTGGTTGGCCTCATGGCTTCATACATGTGCGGAGTTGGAGTTGGAGGTTGAGATTGAAGTTGAGGCAGAGTTTCGTTGTTGGTAGATGCAACTGGTAATGATGGCTGGTTATTTTGAGCACTATATGCAACATTTAAATTGTCAGATGATCTCATTGGCATCATAGAATGACGACGTGGATCAGCACCATTAACATTATTTGTGACATTCATTTTTTGAGTTAAATTTGAAGCATTAGATTGAGTTCTGGCTCTACTGCTCTCTGTAATAGGAGTTCTAACTGATGCACTATCAGTAGCTACAGATGCTGAATCTGATTCATTAATAGTACCAATGTTAGAATTTTGTCCCTTTTTCTTGTTCTTTTTCTTGAAAATGGAACCAAATTTAGAACGCATCATACCTTTTTCCTTCTTTTCATTGGATGTATTAGTAAATCCAGGAATAGTTGAATTGTTATTACCGTTACTGTTATTGGTGTCATGAATAATTGTTCCAGAGGATAACATAGATGAAGCAGTAGATGAAAGTCGTTTAGAAGAGTTTTGCTTATGGTGAAATAATCCATGAGAGTGGGTAGATTCGTTTACGGAGCTATTATCCAAATTTGAACTGGAACCTTTACTGAACTTTCTAGGTGAGGGTAATAAAGATTGCCTTTTAGATTTTGTGGCTGTTTCAGAAACAGAAGCCACACGTGTATCTGGTATGACAATATTGTTAATAGGTAAATGAATTTGAACAACTTCTTTAGAGAAACGTTCAATTTCCTCTTCTGCATTTAAATTTAAAACATGCTCTAAACCCTTTTCATTATCTTTAGTAAATTTTTCCAAAACATCTGAAATATCAGCTTGGTATTTTGAAAAGACATCTTTTAATAAAAGAATACGTTGATAATCATACTCTTCAAAGGAACTAAAAAATCCTGGTGCTCTTCTAGACCAATCTTCAACTAAAGAAGTTGGATCTGTACCATTACTTTCACAGGCTTTGATATTAGCGGCAACACTTTCTAATTCTTCCCTTTCAATTAATTTAGAATCATTATTCCTAACAAATAATTTCAATGGCGCAATCATGTCTCTACCCATTTTTCTTGTACTTTGATCAAATAATTTAATTTCATCCATGACAATGTTTAATGTATCAGACCACATTGGTGCACATAATCCAAGTGGATCCAATGGTTCATTTTGAAATAATTCACCACCTTTGGCATGTAATTTTTTCAATTCTTCAACATAGTGTAACCTGAGTCGACCATACGCAGTGAGCCATTCGGCCAGGTCTTTATTGATTCTTTTTATTTGAGAGTTACGCACATTAATTGCTTCCATAGCCTCAATTGGTGATTTTTCAAAAAGGATGGTACTAGAGTACCTCTCCCGTTCAGAATGCTCTGGATAACTCATCTGTTCACGTTCACTGGTGGTGTAAGTTGTTTATCATGATGTTTTGCGCGAATAAAGCCATTTGGCCAGCCACACACTTTTGGGCATAATTATGAGCAAAGATTGTCTACGGCATCTGTTTGATAATTGTAATAAACCGGAAAGAATTAATATTGAATAATATTAAGATAAAAAAAATAGGTAATTGGTATTTTACTGATTCTAATTTTATTTTAGCATGCCCTTTTTTTTTAAATTTTTTTTAACTTCTCGGAGATGATCTCCGAGTTTGATTATCTTCTTTGGGTTGTAATAGTAAGCCTTCCCATGTAATTTTGAAATTCTAAATATAAGATTAAAGATTTTAGTAAGATAAAAAAAGAATTTTTTTTTCTTTGGGTGCACCAACTAGAGTGCTTCCAGTTTATTGTCTAAGTACAAACAACACTGAGCAAAAAGTAAAAGGAAAAGTGAAAATGAAAAAAAAAAATGGGTTTACTGCTGCTTTGAAAATAAAATTTTTTTCCATGTTCCATTAGATATAACTCATCCCAGTGGCATTTTTACGTTAAACGGCCAACTGCCCTCTACCACGAGGGTTAATTTCAGTCACGTGCAGGCACACAGGGCATTTACAATGCGCGAAAATGTTGTGTTTCCTAATTGGGAAACATTTTCGCAGTCACACGTTGCAGACTCGCGCTCCACCAAAAATATTTTCAGCTGGTCTTGAGATTTGCCTGTTTGATAGCCTCTAGTAATCACACAAAATGGTATGTATTATAGTGCATAGTACATTTGGAAATTGATATATTTAACCAAATTAAAAAGAGCAATTAACATAACCGAGTTATATAAATTATGAATTTAAGAATGAAATTGCGGAATGTTGCTTTTCAATGACAATGAAAATATTTTAAAAAAAAACTCCTGGACACTTAATAAAATAGCTATATGCCTTCATGCTAACCCTCATTTTGTGCTAACTGAAATAATGAGAAATATATACAAAGTTAAATATCATCAATTAAACAAAAATACACAACAGTAGATTTACTAACATTTTAATTTTTATTTCTACAGGGTAGAGTTAGAACCAAGACAGTCAAGAGATCCGCTAAGGTCCTCATTGAAAAGTACTACCCAAAGTTGACTTTGGACTTTGAAACCAACAAGAGATTAACTTCTGAAATTGCTGAAATTCAATCCAAGAGACTCAGAAACAAGATTGCTGGTTACACCACCCACTTGATGAAGAGAATTCAAAAGGGTCCAGTTAGAGGTATTTCCTTCAAGTTGCAAGAAGAAGAAAGAGAAAGAAAGGATCAATACGTTCCAGAAGTCTCTGCTTTGGACTTGGAAAAGAACGGTGGTGCTTTGAAGGTTGATGACGAAACCAACAAGATGATCCAAGAATTGGGTTTCAAGGTTGAAACCGATGTTGTTTCCGTTTCTGCTAACAGAGCTCAAAGAAGATACAGAAAGTAAGGATGCTTTCTTTGTGTTTTATATAACTTCTAGTAATATCTAAGAAATACTCATTTGACGCTTGTAAAGTAAAGTAAAGTAAAGAAAAGAAAACATAAAAAGTAAAATAAGTTATAATTAAAGCAACAATCTTTGAAATTGAAACCATATTTATTCAATTTCTTTGACAATTTTTGAGCAATACTCCTTTAATATTTCTGACCGCTTCTTTATTTCTACTCCACACTGTTCCAGCTGCAAAGCAAAATCATCCAAATTGGAAATGAGATATTGAAATCTTGTGTCAAATTTCTTTCTCGCCATTAAAACCTTATGGTGAAGCATTTCATATTCTTTCATAAATTCTGAGCTTTTTTCACACCATTCTTCAAATTTCAGTTTATTGTAGCTGGAAAAGCCATTTTTAATGGCGCTCATCTTTTCATGGACATTATATTTTGTCACATCAATTGCTTTGCCTTCATTTTTCTCTTCTTCTTCATCACTGCTAAGTTTCTCAAAAATTGGCAAATTACACTTGACATATTTATCAGGTGGTGTCATTGGCTTAGTGTGTTCGAAATCTCTATTAGCATCTAAATAGTCATCACTGCCAATTGTTGCCATAACGGTGTTTCCAGTAACGTTTTCAATTTGATCCGTTGTTGGAATCAGTACATTATTTGTTCTCTTTAGCTTATGCAGTGCTGCTGAAACTGAAATTGGAGCTGATGATTTTGACTCTAAGCCAAGTTTCAATTCCTCTTGAGCTGCACTAAATTCAAGTTGTAACTCTATCTTTTTTTTCCTATTAACACAGGGGCTACTATCAAATCCCGCATAATTGAAGGAGCTAATATTTCCAACATCAATACCCGTCATTTCTTTGCTTGTTGCAAAGTCTTGAATCTGCTCAGCATTACTCATATGAGTACCAGCTGTTTCAGCTCCAAATGTAAATGGCGTTGAAACACCACTAGACACCTTTTGCTCTTTGTAAAATGAATTTTCTACAGATTTTGTCACTGATTGTACCGAATGTGATTTTGGCCTTTTAGATTTTGAGCTCGTTGCACCAATAACGTTATTAGAGAATAACGAATCAGCCGTTTTTGGAAGTTCCTTCCCTTTGCCTTTCAATTTATTTTCATTTTTGTTTCTGCATTTTTTAACTTTGTTTTTAAGTTTGCTTTGACTAATGCCATTGGTCCTCCCAAAGTTAAAGTTATCTGGAACATTCACTAGGAATTGGCTCAAGTTGGTAGCTTTTAACTTTTCGTGATGAGCCTTTTGAGACTTTACTGTCGGCTCAATTTTAATGTTAACTTGATTTGCATCTTTTAAAAATGGCCTTGTACTATTAATATCAGCCTCATCAGCTTGAATTTCCTTTTTTATTTGTGAGGCTGGCATTACCAAAAGAGAATTGTTTTGTTAGTTACGCGTTACAAGTTGAAGCTCAGCTGTGCTTGCAATGAGCTGCATTATCTAAGTGTATTTTTTATTACTTATATATATATAATATGAAATAACAAGCGGGAAACAAAGACAACTACTTTGCCTAATTGTTTAACTGAATTTTCAATTTAATTTGAAAGAGGGGATATTGTGTTTTGAGTTAACTTTTCATTTGTGGTTGAACCCATTACTGTGATTTGATTATTACCTCTGCAAAGTGCCGTTTCAGCGGAACTTGAAATGTTTTGCCCGTTGTTGTTTTCAATAATTTTAAAATCCTCTTTACTCTCAACAGCTGTTGTATTTTCAATATCATTATAATTATCTGTATGCTCATCATATTCATCATCACTTTCATCAATCACTATTGATCTTGGTGATTCTGTAGTTAAAAGGTAAGTAACACCATCATTATTACCTACTTTTATTATTCTATCATTATTTTGTCTATTATTACTACGTTTATCGTTGTTTTCAATTAAATTTTCTTTATCATGAACCCCAACAATTGCCACCATTCTATTATAATACAAGTCTAAAATATTTTCAGCTTTTTTAACATTTACAATTGACGGATTATCATGATTGAAATCACGAGGAACAACTCTATATCCAACTTTAGTTAAAAATTCAACTTCTAATAGATTTAGCTCTATAATATTAACACCACCAACTTTTGCGTAATGACTATTTGAACAAAATGAATCACAGAGGGCTTTTGAAGCAACCGTTGTTGCAGTCAATAAAAATCTATGAACGGTTAAACCATTTAATGCAAAAGTTGGATACATGGAAGTTAGTAAATCAATGTAATAAACAGCTGCAATTAAAACTGAATTTTCTAAAACTGAATACTGGGTTAATCTAGCCAGATAATCATATATGGATATTTGTGGTGGAGATCTTGAATGGAAACGTGTAAGACATGCCTGATCAATAGTTCTAAAATTTAAATCAGTTTGGTTGTTGTTTGCATTGACAATACTCGTTAGCATTCTGGCAATAATAGTAACAAGATCTTGCTTGTCACAGTTGATAAAATCAGGGGGGAGTTTCCGTATGTTAGATGATTTGAGATTCCCCGATACTGATTTACGCCTTTTATAGGGTCGGGATATCTGTGAAGGGGATAATCGACGTGATATCTTAGTTGATGTGTTCGGAGAGCCTGGTAGGTTGTTTGGTATTGTATCCGACATGGGGAGATCCCTTGCAAAAACACCACTTCAGCTGATGGCCAAATATAATATAACTTTAAAAAAACAAAAAAAAATTAATGTTTAAAGTCAAATTAAACAAAAGCTGATAGACAGAAATGAATATGATGGACCACTATGATGATTAAAGGTAACTCAATTTGGCCCCCTCATTAACCGCGTGAAAAATGAACTCTCTCCCACAGAAATACCCCCACGTGTTTTCCTATCTTATCTACCAGAACGAACTGTTCCACTGTGTTGATAACAGTTTTAGATTCTGTGTTTTTCTTTTTGATTACAAGATTAACATTTGAAAATCCGGTTTCATTGGCCAAACCGTGCTCTGTATATCCTTCAATTTTTCATAGGACGTTGAGTGTTTTAAATGATTGAAACAAGTAAAATGTTTTTCAAATAATTATTTTGTGAATTGGTTTCTGTTGTTTACAATGTAAAGTAAAACATTAGTTCATCTTGCTGTTTGATTTTCTATTTAACACATACACTGAGCACACTGAAATCCGCATTTGGACAAAAAAAAAAAGAAAAAAAATTTGAAATTTGAAATATTTTTTTTTTCTGAAATATAAAGATATTATACATTTTTCGTATACTTAACACTAGATAAATGTCTGACAGGTCTCGTCATAATCTTGAAAAATCAGTTCCAGAATTGCAGGATCTTTTGAAAAAGGGTTTGTTTACCAAACCTGAACTCACAATGATCATGCGTCGTAGAACTGACTATGAACATCGTATTACAGGTCGTGGATCCACACCCTCCGATTACATACAATATGCTGATTATGAAAAGCATTTGGAAAGATTAAGAAGGAAAAGATATTCACGTTATCGTTTATCAGAATCATTTGATACAACAACTTCAGTTTCTGATTGGGCTGGTAAAAGAAGAATTTTATATATTTATTCAAGAGCTGTTAATAGATATCCACAAGAAATGAAAATTTGGATTGATTATTTAAAATTTGCCAGAAAATATGCACCAATTACCAAAGTTTATGAAATTTATTCTCAACTTTTAAAATTAATGCCAAGGGGTGTTGATGTGTGGTTAAGTGCAGCCAAATGGGAAATGGAAAGTAATAGAAACGTCAAGGGCGCTAGAGAAGTTTTTAAAAGATGTTTAAGATTCAATGGTGATGAATCTAGAGTTTGGATTGAGTTTATTGGATTTGAATTGGGTTATCTTAGTAGATTATTAGTTAGAAGAGAAGTTTTAGGTCTTGTTAATGAAAAGGAGCAATTAGATGATATGAGAGATGTGGCAATAGCTGAAGGGAAGCAAGATGAAAATTCTGATTTGAATGAAACTGGTGGTATGTTTGGTGAGGTTAGTAATGAAGAATTAAAATTAGAATTAAATCAATTACCAGAAATGAATGTTAATATGTTAGGTTCAATTGAAAATAATCCCGTTTTGAAAGGTGATTTAATTATGACATTGTACGATGTGGCTATTGAAACTTTAACTAATCCAAAAATTCAAGTTGATGGACATATATTATCAGAAGCTGAATTATCAATTAAAAAGGAAACAATAGTTGAAAATTTTGCCAATAATGTACTTAAAATGATTGACAATTATGACATGTTAGATAGAGTTCATTTATGTGATCATGTCATTTCAGATTTGGCAAATAGATATCCAAATAATGTTCAAGGATTAGTTTATAAATTAACTTTGTCTATGAGGTACGTTAAAATTGAACAATCAGATTTTGTTGCACAATTACAAACTAGTGTTAAACTTTTTCAAACATGGCTTAAAAAGTCTAACGTATTATCTGAGTGTAAATTACAAACCCAACGTGGATTTGTTAATTTCCTTAATGCGTATGTCAATGAGGCCGATGGTGAAGTTAAACAGCTTCTTGAAGGACTCGTGAAAAAGATGGAGATTTAGGTTTGAATTTAAATTTAAAGTTAAATAGGAACTCATTTATATTTACTATATAATGCAACAATAGAAATAGATTAATGTTAAATATTTTTGGATAATAGAATGGCAAGCCATAGACGCACTCACTCCAGCTTATCTGCAATTTGGACTGACTTCCACTTTCTACCTAATCTTCCATAACTTCCAAGTAAACCAGCAATAGTACCTGTAACAAGGCCAGCAATAATATAAATCCACCATAAATCTTTACCTAACCAGGCAATTTTAACATCTGAATATTCACCCCAAGTTGGCTTTTTCCACTGAACATTAAATCTCATTGTAATTTCGTCACCAATAATAATTCTCGTTGTGTTTTTACTTGCACTAAAGGCCGTACCGGTAATGATTTCACCTGCGTCCATCATGAATAAAACATTCATATTAGGATCCAAATCAACGTGACTTTCCCAAACTTCACCTCTAACGTTTAAATCTAATGGGATGTAACCATCACCACAGGCAGTGCCACCTTTAGTTTCTGCTCCCTCTTCAATTTCTCTTTTTTCTAATCCACTAGCGGGTAACCCACTCAAACTTGCAATTCTACAGGACCATCCAACATCTCTATGAAGGTATAATTGCAACATATGGAAATCTTCATCTTGCAAAGACAATGTACATTCATATAATTTATCCACACCATAGGCAAACTCCAAAGGTTTGCCCGTTTCTTTACAATGAGAGAATGGTGAATAAATGACCTCACCGGCAGAGTTAAATAAATGTTCACCAGTATCAATGTGTCTCTTTGTACAAGACAAAGGTAGCAAATCACCTTTTGAGTGAGTTGAATAATAAGCAGGATTATTTAATGGAGGATATGCAGCATATTTAGCTCCATAAACAACAGAAATTAATGATAAAAGTGTCAATTCAAATTTCATCTCTGGAATAGAATATTGATAATGCGTGGCAGAATTTAAACAAATTGGCGGTGCTCATGATCTAATTGGAGTTTTTTTTTTTGTTTTTTTTTGTTTTTATGTTGCACCTACGATTTTAAATATTACATTACATTAGAAAAGTTTATATTATAAATTGTCATTTTTGAGCATTTAATCCTCTAAAGCATTTACGTTTTGCCTTTGCACTCTTCCAATGGGCTGTTAGGCCATCTTTACGTTTAAAAACTTTACCACAACCCCAAGTTGTTCCATCATCTAAAACTCCACCACAGGTAAACTTTTTGATGTTAATTTCATCACCAGTTTCAACTTGATCAATATGTTGACTCTTTTCATGTCTACGTCTATCACTATGCCTTGCAAAACTTTTATCGCAAATAGAACATTGATATGGCTTTTTATGTTCGTGCGTTGAATGGAAATGTGACATGAGATTCATTTTCCTACTAAATGTTTTACCACAACCTGGATGATCACAAACAAATAGTCTCTTTTGTATTTCATCCAATTGAACTTGGGGTAGTTGATTTATTTGATTTATTTGAAGTTGTAACTGTGGATGAAAATTTTGATAATTTTGATCAATAAAGTCAATATCTTCTTGATGGTGATGATGGTGATGATGATTATTTGAATCATTTTGATTATGTTGATCTTGTAAATTTTGTTCACTTATGGCCTGTGCTAATAGTTGAATCTGTTGCATATTGCTAATCTGACCTAAGTTCCCCGTTGCCTGTGCAATAGCATTGGCCATTTGTAAATTCATGTTTGGCTGCCAACTATTACCCTTGCTGTCAGGGACGGAATTGGCCAAGGTGAAAAGAGGATTTTCACTTTCATTTTCATTTTCACTCCCATCCTTTTTCAAATTCGGATTTATATTTGCTGGTGAGTTATTTGGCTCTTCAAAATCTGCATTAGCATCTGCATCTTCTTTACCACTACCATTTCCTTTACCAGTACCAATACCAGTACCAGTACCAATGTTGTCACCATGACTATTGCCATCCCTGTCTGCATTTGCACCCGCATCGGCATCAGCATTACCATCAATATTCACGCTTGATCCATTATTTATTATTGATACCCCGCTATTGGAAGACTCTAAAGCTATCGACGGATCAATGTTTTCAGTTGTTGGAGAGAGTGACATTTCTAGCAAAAAGAGTTCTTTATGTTGTTTGATGTTGAAAAACAAGGCGCGGGCTGTGCTGGGCTGTGCATTTGGCCGAAAAGAGATGCTCAGCAGTTTTTACATTAACGTTTTCTTTTATATCCAGAGAAATAAAAGGAAAAAGAGTTTTAAGTGGTGTTTCAAACAAAATCTAAATTAACAGAAAATATGCCAACGTTCAGAGTGAACGTTCGGCCTCAGCGTACTCTTTACGTAGAGCATCTCAGAGTCAGTGTGTTTATAAACGCATAAATACATTACAACAGTGAAACTTGTTGATGGAAACCATTTTGCTTTCTATTAAAAATTAAATCTGGTATCTGGTTTTGCGTTTGGACCTGTTTGATCATTGATGTGTCTACAATTTCAATTTCAATTTCAATTTCAATTGCAGTTTCACCTCCAACTCCAACCTCCACCTCACCTTCGACTTAAAGCCACGTAAAAACTGAATAAGATATCAAAAAAGAAATGAGACATAACGTTGATAAATAGACTATTATATTGGGGATGTTTGGCAGTGCCAGAGCAGATTCAGCAACGGTTACGTGCAACTTTGCCACTGGTTTCGGATCCAAAGTTTCTTTTGAGTAGTAATCAGGTGTAATTAAAAGTTGATTACCATTTAATGAAACTGACACAGGATGGATAGCTGACCAAGAAATCTTTACAAAATTGTCAACACTATTTGGATCTGCTGGCAAGGTGAAAAGCGAAGTTACATTTGCTTCCCCCATTGATAAAGAGACTAAGTACTCTCCAATGGCAACATTACCTTGAAGTACTTCTGTATTGGCCTTTACTATCCCAATAAAAATAAATAAATAGAATAGCATCATCTTATCTTTTTTAATGGTGGTTTGGTGAAAAGTGGCACCATCAGCGCTAAACGAGCGCAACGACGACGTATAAAGTTGAGCGGATACTCTTTATTCTTGCATTTCTAGTAAACGCTAATTTACCACCAATGAGTACTGATTTTGACGTTATTGTTGTTGGTGCTGGTGTTGTTGGTCCATGTATTGCCACTGCACTTGCCAGACAGGGTCGTAAAGTTTTAATCGTTGAAAGAGAATGGGAAAAGCCAAATAGAATTGTTGGTGAACTTATGCAACCTTCTGGATTGATCTCACTTAAAAGATTAGGTATGATTCAAGCGGTTAATAATATTGAAGCCATTCATGTTAATGGTTATAATATTTCTTATTTTGGAAGGAATGTTCAAATCCCATATCCTGAAAAGTCAATTTTGAAAAGTTTAAATACAGATCCTGTTCCACATGCAGTCTTTGATTCAAATGATAAACTTTTGACAGATTCAACTATAAAATTGAAAGATTGGGATTCATCTTCTCGTTTAAAAGGTGTTGCATTTCATCATGGTGATTTTTTAATGAATCTGCGTGCAATTTGTCTTGCTGAGCCAAATATCACAAAACTTGATGGTAATGTCACATCCATTTATAGTGATGTCGATGGAACTGTTCGTGGTATTAAAGTTGGCGAGGATATATATACCGCCTCACTCACAATTTGTTGTGATGGTATTTATTCAAAATTTCGTAAAACTTTATCACCAACACATACACCAACCATTGGATCATATTTTATTGGTCTTGATCTTGAAGATGCTAAATTACCAGCACCTAATAATGGTCATGTAATTCTTGGTGATCATGCACCAATTCTTATTTATCAAATTTCACCACATCATTCACGAATTTTATGTGCATATAGGTCAGAAAGTTTACCAAAGAAGACGGAAGTTTTAAAGTATCTTGAATCAAAAGTTTTACCTTCTTTACCACTTGAAACTCAAGAATCTTTTAAAAGGGCATTAACAACAACTGATAGACAAATTTACAAGGCTATGCCAAATCAATATTTAACGGCAAGACAAAACACCATTCCTGGATTTGTTTGTATTGGTGATTCTTTAAATATGCGTCATCCACTAACAGGTGGTGGTATGACTGTTGGCTTACACGATGCTGCTCTTTTGGCAACATTATTGGCTCCAATTGCTAATGAATCACTTAATAATCCTGGTGAGGTGCTATCAGTAATGAGTGAATTTCATCAAAGTCGTAAATCTCATGATGCTGTTATCAATACACTTTCATTGGCATTGTATACATTATTTGCTGCTGATAGTCCATCACTTTTATTATTACAACGTGGATGCTTTGATTACTTTATGAAAGGTGGTAATTGTGTTGAGGGTCCAATTGGCTTATTAAGTGGTACAATTCCAAGCTTTTGGACATTGGCATATCATTTTTTCAGTGTGGCATTTGTATCATGTGCTGGAAGATTACGTCAAGGTGGTATTTGGGCAATTAGCGATTGTATTAAGGCCTTATGGGTTGCTGCTGGTGTTTTGCTGCCAATTTTATGGGGGGAGGTAATGGGTTAAAAGATTAGAGAATGAATGACTCTGTTTGTATAAAACGAAATTATATGTATAATTAATAATAAAAGGCCAGATATAAATAAAAAAAATTTTACAAGAAAAAAAGCCCACTTGATTTGATTCCCATTTGGTTTCAAAGGTGTGTGTCGATTTTCAACCGCCCACGCAGAAGCCAAATCAAACAAGCATGCCACCACACACGGCCATTTCAGCTAATGAAGCAGCTCATTTTGCAAAGCTGGCTTCATCTTGGTGGGATTCAACTGGTCCACAAAGGATTCTTCACAAGATGAACCTCTTGAGAATGGATTTTATTAACAAGACTGTCAAGACACACTTGCCATTGGATCGCTCTGCCACGAGTGATTTCTCAAGAGAGGGTAAACCCATTGAAGGTCCATTCATTCCTGGATGGAATCACCGTTTGTTGCCAAAGGAAATCTCAGAGAAAATTGACACAGACTTGCAAGATGCAACTTGGAAACATTGGAACCAACTAAAGCTTAATTGTTTAGACATTGGTTGTGGTGGCGGATTATTAACAGAATCTTTAGCCAGACTTAAAAATGTTGAAGGTGTAAAGGGTATTGACATGACACCAGAGGTTTTAGAAGTTGCCAAGGCCCATGCTCTGTTAGATCCAATCGTGGCAGGAAAGGTGAGCTACGAATTAACGGCACTTGAAAATGTTCATGGTGAGTATGATATCGTTACCTGTATGGAAATGCTGGAACATGTTGAATATCCAGCACTGGTTTTACAAAAGGCCATGTCATTAGTCAAACCCGGCGGATATCTCTTTTTAAGCACCATCAACAGAGATGCCATTTCCTGGTTTACAACAATTTTTATGGGGGAGCATATGCTTAGAATTGTTCCTGTGGGGACCCACACCTATGAAAAATACATAAAGGAAGGTGAAATAAGGGATGTTGTTGAACGCCAACAAGGGTACAATGTTGTAGACAGCGAAGGTTTGGCATATCTGCCATTAAAAGGCTGGTTTTGTACTGGGAAGCCAGAAATAGGTAACTACATTATGGCCATCCAACGCAAGTCCAGAGAGACTCGTTAAATGTAAATTGTATAGATTACACAACCCACCTGTTTATAGAATTCATCGGTCAAACTTAATCTTAATAGGAAAACCCCACACACACGGAAATCTCGGAGTTGGCGAGGTCACACCGAATTTTCAACGTGCTCGGCACAACTGGCAACGGCCAAAAGTATAAAAGGACAACCTTCACTCTCAATGCCGCAAAAAATAATCACATATAAATAAAAGAATTATCATGAGTGAAAGATTGCAACAGTTAAAAAGCCACCTGCTCCCACCGGCGGCTGCATCAAGCTTAAAAGAAAAAAATGACGATGACGTTGTCATTGTAGCCGCATACAGAACAGCCATTACCAGAGCTGGCAAGGGTTTGTTTAAAGATACCAATTCTGATGTTATTTTATATAAACTCCTTTCAAAATTTATCAAAAAGACTAAACTAGATCCAAATGTTTTGGGGGATGTTATCGTTGGTAACGTTTTAAATCCAGGGGCTGGTGTTAACGAACATCGGGCAGCTGCAATTGCCGCTGGTATTCCCAGCACGGTACCATTTATGGCTATTAATAGACAATGCTCATCAGGTTTAATGGCTGTGGCTGATGTTGCCAACAAAATTGCAAAAGGCGAAATTGATGCCGGATTGGGATGTGGGGTTGAATCCATGAGTTCAAATTACGGCCCACAGGCTGCACCAAAAATCAGTGAAATTGTTTTAAATGCTAAAAAGGATGCTCAAGACTGTTTATTACCAATGGGTATGACTAGTGAAAATGTTAATGAAATGTTTAGTATTGGAAGAAAGGAACAGGATGAATTTGCCGCCAAAAGTTATCAAAAAGCTGAGATGGCTGTGAGTGCTGGATTGTTCAAAAATGAAATTTTACCAATTGAAGTTGAAGTGGAAATTGATGACGAAAATGATGACGATGACGATGACGACAATGAACAAAATCCTGCTGCTCCAAAAACAAAGACCATTATTGTAGACACAGATGAAGGTCCACGTAAGGGTGTCACTGCCGAGAAGCTTTCTAAAATCAAGCCAGCCTTCAAACCAACAGGAGGATCGCATGCGGGCAATGCTTCACAGGTTTCTGATGGTGCTGCAGTGGTGCTTTTAATGCGTCGTTCATTTGCATTACAGAATGGATATCCAATAGTGGCTAAATATATTGGCTGTTCGGTCGTTGGTGTCCCACCAGGAATTATGGGTATTGGACCAGCACTGGCAATCCCAGCGCTTTTAAAAAAGCATGATGTTGAAGTTGGAGAAATTGATCAATTTGAAATAAACGAAGCATTTGCAGGTCAAGCCTTGTTCTCTGTTAAGAAAGTTGGTATTGATGAAGCAAAAGTCAATCCTAGAGGTGGAGCAATTGCTCTTGGTCATCCCCTTGGTGCAACGGGGGCTAGACAAGTGGCAACCTGGATTGGAGAAAGTAAACCAGGAAATGTTGGTGTTGTTAGTATGTGCATTGGTGGTGGTCAAGGTGCTGCTGGGCTTTTTGTTCGTGAGTGAAGAGATAAATATAATTGTTAAACGTTAAAATGCTGAGCAAATCTCCTCTCCGCGTTAAAAAGGTTTTCATTTTTTTTTTTTCATTTTATGTTAAATAAAAATCTAAATTTCACATTTCAATTTTTAAATTTTTTTTACAATTAAACCTACTTCTGTCTTTTTTTTCTTTCTTTAATATTAAATGAGTATAAGTAAAGAATTAATTAGTCTATTAAATAAGTATAAGCCTATCACTGTCAATGCCAGGTCGATCGCTGAATATTACACAAAAAAAGACACTGGTGAAAATGAAGAGCCATCAACAGAAATTGACATTTCAAAGATAATCAAAGCTAGAACGAAAAACAAAGGAGAGCTTTCACTTTCCTTTTTTATGACGCCAAACGACAAAGATTTTCCATATGACATCCCATTTTTACATTTTTCACTGATTATACCCAAAGGTTATCCAAAATTTGATGAAACACCATTCATTATGGTATTGAATGATGACATCCCAAGAGGATTTGCATATAATATTGAATTAGGATTTAAAGATATAGCTGCATTGATTGTGAGTTATAAGAGGAAAAATCCTGAGTTAAACTTGAATAAAACCGAGGTGGATATAAAAGTTGTTGGTGGGCATTCACTGCGGGGCATGGTTGATACATTGGACAAATACTTGGAAACATTTCTTGGATTAGAAAAGAAAGAAACTATTAAAATTGTCAAGGTTAAACAGTCAAAGAAGGAAAAGGAAAAGGAAACAAAAAAGAAGGATTCTAAAAGTTCAAGTGAAGTGAAAGAGAGACAAAATCAAAATAAACAACAAAACAGGGAATCTCTTATTGATAAATCACAAATTCATGAGTTAAAATGTTCATTTCAATCAATTAAAACAGTTAAAGAAACTCCTACTTCTTCTATTTATAAATTATCCTTCCCTTTACAAGAGCCATTCATAATTGAATTTGATGCCGTTAAAGTTGAAATGATTAACCTTTGTTTGAAAATTTCAATTAATAGACGTATATCCTTAGAAATGGATATTTCAAATGGATATTTGTCAAAATTACTTAATGAACTAGGTAAGGATGATGAAAATAAAGCTGCAAAACTCGTCTTTGGTAAACTGTTAACTAATGTCGGCAAAAATTTTGGGTTTTTTACACTGGATGTAAAGAAACGGAAAGAAGAGTGGACGCTAGTTGAATTTGTCAATTTTGTTAGTGGTAACTTGCAAAAATTTATGAGTGAACCGGCAGATTTTAGCAAATGGTTAGGTTATCTCAACGAACTTAGAGATGGTGCAAATGAATGAGTAACAAAGCTAACTTGACTCTTTATAGATGTATAGATTATTTTATTTTTATTTTGTGCAAATTTCCCTACCTCCCGCTTTTTGCAATTCAACCTCTTGTCAATTCGTTGTAATTATGTGCCGAGCATCAAAGAATATTCTGGAAAGTTTTGAAATTCGCAATACTTGTTCTTTCATTTGCCTAACACACAACTCTGGTCCGTTCAGTTAATAACAAAATGTCTAACGTTGTTGTGAATCCTAATAACTGGCACTGGGTTGATAAAAATGCCTTACCATGGGCTAAAGACTATCTCACAGAAAAGCTGTGTGCCGTTGTGCACACTGCAGCTGGCAAACAATTCAAAATTAAAGAAGTGAAAAGTATTTCTGGTGATTGTGATGTCACTCAGAGAAAAGGCAAAGTTAGATGTATATTTGAACTGAAGGTTGAAATAGTTGCTCTCATTATTGAAGATGAAGATGAAAAGGAGGTCATCATTATTTTACCTGAATTTGAACATGATTACGATGAGGATGATTTTAGATTTGAGTACAAAGGTGATGTTGGAGCCAGAGGCTTTATTAAGAAGGAGTTGACACCAAAAATTATTGAACAATTTTTAACATTTCAACCAGCATTATTGAAGGAACATGAGGTTGAATTAAAGCATAACGTGTGATTCAAATGTTGCGCAAAAATATATTTGCCTTTAATTAAATACTATTATCTACATGTTTTATATGTTGTGTATATATAATAGAAGCAACGATTGTATAAAATAGATGATTAACATCTTATATACACAACATTAAAAAAAAACTACATTTTCATAATATTATTGCAGAACGTCGCGTTAACACTAAACGATGTCAATTATTTTAATCTTAAAAAAGTCATAAAAAAATTTAAGCATCATAAGTAGATGCAGAAACATTACCACCCTTACCGGTCCAGTTAACGTGAATGTAATCACCAACCTTTCTTTCTTCATCAGCGTGTTCTGGCAAGATTTGGAAAGTGTGAGCACCAAAGTAATCTCTTTGAGCTTGCAACAAGTTAGCTGGTAATTGTTCAGATCTGTAACCATCGTAGAAACTCAATGCAGTAGAGAAAGCTGGAGTTGGGATACCCTTTTCAACAGCCAAAGAAACAGTCTTTCTCCAACCAGATTGAGCCTTGTGAATAGCATCAGTGAAGAATTGGTGGAACAAAAGATTTTCTAAATCTGGGTTGGCTCTGTAAGCATTGGTAATTTCACCAAGGAAAACAGAACGAATAATACAACCACCTCTCCACATAAGAGCAATAGATGGGAAGTTAAGTTCCCAACCGTATTCCTTAGCTGCTTCTCTAATCAACATGAAACCTTGAGCATAAGAAATAAGCTTAGAAGCGTACAAAGCTTGTTGCAAATCAGCAATAAACTTTGGTCTGTCTTCAATAGAAACTGGTGAAACTTCTGGACCAGCAAGAACCTTAGAGGCTCTAATTCTTTCTTGTTTCAAAGCAGATAAACATCTAGCAAAGACGGCTTCACCAATTAAAGTGACTGGCATACCCAAATCCAAGGCGTTAATGGCAGTCCACTTACCGGTACCCTTTTGACCAGCAGAATCAAGAATCTTTTCAACTAATGGAGAGCCATCCTTATCAGTGTAAGCCAAAATATCTCTGGTAATTTCAATTAAGAAAGAATCAAGAACACCTTCATTCCATTCACCGAAAACCTTTGAAATTTCAGCATCCTTCATACCACCAACTCTCTTCATTAAATCATATGCTTCACAAATCAATTGCATATCACCATATTCAATACCATTATGAACCATTTTAACGTAATGACCAGCACCAGCATCACCAACCCAATCACAACATGGCTCACCATCAGCCTTTGCAGAGATAGATTGGAAGATATCCTTAATATGTGGCCAAGCTTCCTTGTGACCACCAGGCATTAAAGATGGACCATATCTGGCACCTTCTTCACCACCTGAGACACCTGAACCAACAAACAAAATACCCTTCTTCTTTAAATCTTCGTATCTTCTGTTAGTATCTGGGAAGTGAGAATTACCACCATCAATAATAATATCACCTTCTTCCAAATGTGGCAAAAGTTGCTCAATAAATTGATCAACAGGGTTACCAGCCTTAACTAAAAGCATAACTCTTCTTGGTCTCTTTAACTTGGCACATAAGTCAGCAATAGAGTTAGCACCCAAAATAGGCTTACCCTTTGCTTCATTTTCAAGGAAATGTTCAACTTTTGAAACAGTTCTGTTGTAAGCAACAACAGTAAAGCCGTGGTCAGCAGCATTAAGAATCAAATTTTGACCCATAACGGCCAAACCGATCAAACCAAAATCACCTCTATCATAAAATAGCCAATGTTAGTAACAATAATAATTAGATTTAGAATAAAAATAAAAAATATTTGAGGATTATTTGCGGATGAGAATATTCCGAAGGGGAGTGACAGTAGCAAATGGTGAAGAAATTGAACTAAATAAACCAAATGAAATCAATTGTTTAACTATACTAAATAAAATGATAGTTTAATTAAATATCTGTTGATAAGTTTTATCTTTTCAAATTGCCAAATATTCTTGTAAAATAAAACAATAAAAAAAACAATTACTAATAAAATAAATGGGAAATATAAGAAAATTAGTTTTAAAGTATAATAAGGCCATCGATATTATACTTGTAGTAACTTATCCATATTTCTGTATCCGTTAACTTTAAAATTTCATAAGTTAAATTCCCCATCTCTCTATTGGCAATTATAATCTCTTCAATGAGATCAAAGAAAAACAGGAGTAATTTAGTTTCTAGTTTCAAGTGTTCAACATTAATTCAACACAAATAATACTCAATTATAAAAATATTGTAACGTACAATTGTTCAGACATTTTTGTACTATGATTAATTAGTGGGAAAGAGTTTTTGGACGGCCAGAAATGCCCCCTTCTCAACTCGGAAGTGCTCGGAGCAAAAATCGGGCGACATCGGACCGTTAATGCGCCACATATTCAGATATTACGACAAATAATGTTTGTTGTATCTGTATATATGTGGCGCATTATATCCGCACCGGGAACACACCGGGCCGCATTATCTCTGGTGGCAGATAAAAGATAGCAGGCGGGAATTTGGAATTTTCCAACAACTCTTGTTTATTCTTTAATCAATTAACAATGTCAAATACTATTGAAAAGCTTTCCTGGGGATCCATTGGTAAATCTGAACATCCATTGCTTGCACCAGCATATTCATTTGAAAACTTGGTTTATACAAGTGGTTCAATTGGTGCTAACGAAGATGGTACATTCCCACCAACTGCTGCTGCTCAAGCTGAAAATGCAATTAAAGGTTTACAAAAAGTTCTTCAAGCAGCAGGTTCTGATCTTGATATGGTTTTAAAGGTTCTTTTATTTGTTAACAAAAGCGAAGATGCTGCCGCTGTTAATGCCGTTTACAAAAAATATTTCCCAAGTATGCCGGGTAGATCCTGTATCTTAGTTGGATTCCCAAATCCTGAAATTCTAGTTGAATTGGAATGTGTTGCCGTTAAAAAGTCCAAGGCCAAACTCTGATTACGTCATCCGTTATTTATTTATTTATATTTTTTTATCAATTTTAATTTTATGCGAATTTTAAAAAAAAAAGTTTTCACCCTTTTGGCTGTTGTGACTGTCTTTTCTACATTTAGCAATGTCTCAGCAAGACGAACTTGCTCAGCTTGTGGGTGATGTTACAAGTGCCCTTTACGCAGAGCAATCACAGCAACAGGATGAAATTGATGCAAATGATGAAATTGACAGCGAGATGTTGAGTAAGATGGTTGGTGATACCGTTGGTTTGTTGCATGGTGAAAGCCACAGCCACCACGAGGATGATGTTCATCCTGAGCTTAACGATGCCATTGCCAATGCCTTTAAAAATAACATTGAAATTTTAACTGAAAACATTGTTAATGATGCAGAGAGTGCTACCAGTGCCAGTGATAGTGATAATGCCAGTGACAATGATAATGATAATGATAATGAAATCGCCATTGATAACGATAATGATAAT
The DNA here is from genome assembly GCA_037044635.1 of Martiniozyma asiatica (nom. inval.). Lineage (NCBI taxonomy): Eukaryota > Fungi > Ascomycota > Pichiomycetes > Pichiales > Pichiaceae > Martiniozyma > Martiniozyma asiatica (nom. inval.). The sequence goes on along the minus strand of BTFY01000003.1, from coordinate 1,344,552 downwards.
GAAATCGCCATTGATAACGATAATAATAATGGCATTAAAGCCGCCATTGATAATGATGTTGATAATTTCAATGTTGAAAGCGATACAGATAGAGATAACGATCATTATGACAATAAAGATAGCAATACCAAAAACAACGATAGTCCCAAAGAGGATCTAACTAGTAGCGTTATTGATCATAATGATAATTCCTTTAGTGGCATTACTGAGAATGACTCTCAGATTGATACTAATGCCCCTACACCAATGGAGTTGAATATGCAACATCAGCATAAAAATGATATACATGAACACCAACAACAATTGAATGAAGTGGAACAAGATCAATACAAGAATCATCAACAACAACAAGTCAAAAAAACTGATGAAACCGTTAACTCTCAAGACTTGGATTTACAATCAGCAATTAATAATGCATTCACAAATTTACACTCTAATAAACAATCAGATATTAATAGCGCTGAAGAGGATTTAAGGAAAGCCGTTGAAGATGCTCTTAATGATAATGATGAAGACAAATCATCTCAAAATATACAAAAGGATGGCCAAAAACCTATTTCCTCCACCAATGATGAACTACAAAATGCAGAATTAGATCTCAGTGCTGCCATTGCTGATGCATTCAAATCCACTAATAGTATACAAAAATCTCAATTGAGTGCCTCTGATGGTCAATTTGATACCTTATACAAAGATATTGAGAAAATGATGGAATATGAGGAAACACCTGAATCGGTAAAATCTTCAAAGGTTGCTTCTAAATCACAATCAGATCACGCGGATGATATTGCAGATGTTATTAAACAACTTGATCTTCAAGAGGTTATAAAGTCAACTGATGAGTCTGTGCCTGATGCCGAGTTACAAAAGGCAATTGCAGATGCTCTTAAAGATTCACTTATTACTAAACCTAAATCTTTACCTAAAGTTGCCAAGGCACCAAAAAAGTCTCTAGATGATTCTCAAAATGCTTTAAATGATGCCATTGCAGAAGCCTTAAGAGATGCACAAGAAGAAGAAAATTTTGAAAGGGCTCTTGAAGACATGGTCAAAGGTGTCGTAAATGAAATGAACAATGATCAAACATTATCTCAGCAACAGCAAAATCACGAGAAAATAAAACAGCAGCAACAACAGCAACAGCAACAGCAACAGCAACAGCAGCAGCAACAGCAACAACAAACACAGCAATTATTTAAAGAAACATCAAAGCAATCACAGCTTCAAACAGATTTAAATCAAGTATCAAAATCAGATGTAGATGACTCAATGGATGATGATCTTAATTGGGATTCAATTATGGGAAATGCGCTTCAATTGGCAATGAAAGAAGAAATGTTTGAAGAGCAAGAGCAAAAGAAGAAGAAGAAATCTAAAAAGAAAAATTTAACCTTCATTCAAGAGGGACGAACATCAATAACTAAAAAATCAGCACCGTCAATACAAACAGGTTTGATTGGTAAAGGTTTATCTTCAACTGCTTTGAATCAGCTATTGCTATCATTAAATCTCAAACAGTTAAATACTGATTCTGTGCATGTTTTGAGTACTCCACAGTTAGAAACTATTAAAAAATCTGTTTCATCAGCGTTGTCAAATTTAATGTCTCCTGCTTATAGGGTACCCCCTAGTGAACGCACTGATAAAATTAATTTAGAAAATATGACAATTGAAGAGCGTAAAAGATATGAAAATAGAGAAAGGAAAAAGAGATGGAGAGAATTTAATATTGAACGTAATAGAGATTTAGATTTAAGAACAAGAGTTTCAAGGCGTGCCTATCATTTATTCCCCGGTGATGAACATCAAGATTTACGTGACGAATGGATTAAAAATGAGTTTGAGAAAAGAAAATTAAAAAGATTACGAAAAGAAATGGGTAAACGTGATGTACCTTCTATGGATTCTCATGGATCTGTTGTTGATGATGATTTAACTAATAGCATTTTTAATTCATCATCTGATAATGATATACAATATGACAACTTATTTGATTCTGAAGTTATAACAAGAATTGTTGACGTTTATAATGCCATGGGTGGTCAAGTAAGTGCTGACAAAATTATGACAAGTTCAGCAGATAAGTCTGTTACTATTGCCAGTTTGGCAAGTGTCCTCATGGTGGCATATATTGTGCAATCACAAAATAACAACTCGGAAGAAAAAAATATTCAAGTAGTTACTAAAAGTATTGTTGAATCATTAAATAAATGGATGGATACGCATCCAACATTATTGGGAAATGTTTGGGATAATGATTTAGAAAGGCAAATTGCTAAAATTGCCGGTGATGCCGCAGCTGTTGCAACGGGTACAAATTCTGCTGAGCAGTTAGAAGTAGCTACAGAATCACAGCCACCAGTTGATGATATTGATCCTACTGATCAATTTATTCATGATTTGAAAAAGACACTGACAGAACATTTTAATACTGAACCCATGGAAATAGCACCCAAAGGTGGCGTTGTTTTTAGGGTGCAAAGTAAAGCATCTACTAGGCCTCCTGTGCCTCCTAAATATGGTGTGGATGCTAATTTAACAAAATTTTTAAAAAAGAATACTTTAAAAAAAATCAGTATGGCAAGTAGTGATAAATCAATGGAGACTTCGTTTGGTAATATGACGCTGAATGAAAAATCTTCAAAATCAAATGAAATCTCTTCAAATATCGATATACCCATTATTATGAAAAATTTTGGAGGAAGCTCTAATATAGGTTTTAGACCCCCTTCAATAATTGCCAGACATCAGTCAAAAAAGAAAAAGAAAAAAGAAGAAGAACCCGTTGATATGGAAAAGTTTATGTTACCTAAGCCTCCACCTGCAAATATTTTGAATTTGAAAACAGTCCCAGAGAAGAGAAAAGCTGGAGATGATGGCAATGAAAATGTGCAAATGAAGCAACAAGAAGTTAACAAACTTTTGTCACCAAAAATTGAAGAAGTGGATTTCAATCCCTCTCAATTACAAAAATCTAGCAATGAAGGTGATGATGAATTGCAAGGGGGTGAAGATGGTGCTGGTGATGCACGCGGTGCTGGTGCTGGTGACGGAACTCGTGATAATGACAATAGTGACGGCAAGAACGTCAGAGATGTTGATGTCAGTAGAGATGCAAGTGGAGATGGGGATATTGAAATGAATTTTGAGCCAACTGTTCAGACGGGGGTTGAAGAATTGAATGTTTCTAAAGAGCCTCCAGTGGAACATTCAAAATCGAAATTACCAGCGGAACCCTCTTCAATGGATGGGCATATTTTGCAAACTCCAAAATTACCACATTACTTAAAAAATACTACTAATAAGGTTCCTACTGTTAAACCATTGGGTAGCACGTTGTTGCGAGATGGTAAACCTGGTACATTTCGCCGTCCACCAGCTTTCAGTAGGCCGGGTACAGGAACAAAACAAGGATTTGGGATTAGAGGAATGAAACGGTAAAAAATTTATGTAAACTAGAGGTAAATTATGTATAATAGAACAATATGCGATCTGATAAACCTATTCATTTTGGTAACCTAAATATATAAAAACTCATTCGGCTATTAACTCAGGTTTATCTTCTACAAACTGTGGGATTTCTTCCTGTGTATCTTGTAGGTAACTTGGAACTGTTGTACTATCCAATTCTTGCATATCTAACTCTGCATCTAATGCTTCTAATTCTGCATCTAATTCTGACTCACTTATCTCATCAGGAAGATCGTAGGATCTACCTAACGCCTCCTGAATTTCATTGCCCCTTTCAACCATGTCTAACATTTCATCTTGTAAATCTTCTAACTTATCAATGTTAATTTTCCCATATTGGCGTTTCATTTCCTTGGCTGTCGTTTTCATGGCGTCCACGGTGATCATGGTATTTTTTAAATTTTCTGTAGTCATTTGAGCCTGTGAAATATTCCATAATTGAGAGTCTAGTTGGTCTTTCTGTGCCTCCAGCTGTTTCCTCTTACGTAAAACTTTCAATGCTCTCTGTTTAAGAGCGGTCTTTGCGCCTGAGGCAGGCATTGAATTGAGTTTCTGCTGATAAGTAGAAAGTTCTGCATTGACCTTAGATAATCTAACATCAATTTCAGATATCCTTGTTTCTAGTGAGAATGTGGCATCATTCAAGCTAGCCTTTGGTTGTTTACTTCCAAATAGTCTATTCATTATTTAATTGATAAGTGATTTGTGTTGTGATTGTGTGACGTGCGTATATTTTTTTGTTGCTCGGCAACTAATGCTGATTTACAAAGTTATAATTTACAAAAAAAAGAATTCTAATTCATTCAAAACCCTCTGGGACACCTTTTGCATGTCTTACATTACCATCATTCACCAAGTAACATCCCACACCACCTTTCCATCTACTATTAACGCCACCTGCATCAACCTGAATCCATTTCCAATTTTCTCTTAAAGACTTGAAACAATCAACATCTGCATACGGAATACCATTATGTGGATCATAATAATTAGCAAAACCACCACTGATAAGACATCTTTTCTTTCCACCATTTGGTAAGGTGACACCTGCTGGTGCTGGTGTAGTTATACGAATTTGAGCAGAATCAGAGTCATCGTTATCAGATAATGAAGAGATTACCACCGGTGTTTGTCCAAACTTAGGCAGTTGTAACAAATTTTGATATTCAGTTGCTCTTGTTTGAAAATCTTGTGTTGTTGGGGGTGGCATTGGTAGTATATGAAGATAGGTCTCATAATTTGGATCACGTCGGGTCGCTAATAACGACTGTCGCCCAAAAATTGTTGATTTTATGATTTCTTCAGTTGGTGGTTTGGGGAAGGCAAGAAACGATAAGGTTGTAGTAGGAACTAGTTGAGGTGGGCCTTCAAATTTTGATATTTGTGTCTTTTCGCTATGAAATGTATCTTCAAAATGTACTTCTTTCTGAAAAGTTTCATCTTCTTTAACTGTTTCTGGTAATTCTGAAATTTCTTTATCTGGTTCTGGTTTCTCCACGTCACCTTCCGGTGGCTGCTGCTCAATATTGCCTATTTCAGTGCCTGAAGTAAGAAACTGTGACTCTTTCTCCTCCTTTTCTAAAACTAGTTTATCACTGGATGATACATCAACTGTTTGTTCTTTTACTGATGAGAATTTCAAATCTGAACTGGTAGCTGAGTTATTTATAGCAGCATCAACGTATGGAACAACTTCAGATTTTTCCAGTTCCGGATGTTCATCTTTTTCAATTATCATAACTTTCTTTGTTTCATTTGCGGGTTCCTTATTAGCTTGCTCATTAAATGGCTTGCTTTCTAACTGTTGTGCCTGCTGGTTTTCACTCTCAGTCATGTCTCGTGAAATTGAAGGCACACCTTCTGATTTTTGATTTTCTTCCTGAAGTAATTGTTTATTGTTTTCTAAATCAATGTTTTGCTCTTCTTCCTTTTTAATTTCCTCTGGTTTTTGAATTTTCAGATCATTGTCTTGAGCTTGTTGTAATTTTTCATTGTTTGTTTTACCTGGCTCATCAGTGACTTCAATCTCATTTTTATTGGTCTTTTCTTTTTCTCCTTCTTCTTCTTCCTCCTCCTCTTCATCTGCTTCCTGGGCTCCTTTCCCCCAGTCATCTTTTTCTTGATCATCATCTGGTAAACCCAACTCCTTTCTTAATTGGTCTATTCTTGCTCTTATTATTTTTCGCTCTTCCTCTAGCGTTTCTTGTGCTTCATTCCAATCTTTGGTTGTAGCTTTGCCAATTTTTATCAGCTTGTTCCATTTCCTACGCTGGTAAAGCCATTTACGTTTTATTTTTTTTTCCTCTTCCTCCCACATGGCCTTTTTGTCATCGTATATTCCCCAAATTTGATCTTCAGGATAAACTTCAACGCCAATTGAGTGGTATCTAACAAAAGAGGATAATTTTGGTCTTCTACTAGCTTGTAATTCTCTTTGGCGTTGCTTCCTCACAGATTCTTGTTCAAAAAAATCTGTTAAAGATTGAATGTTCCATAAGGCTGTTAGTTCAGCCTCTTCAAGTCTTTCTTCAAGTGTCATCTCTTTGTACTCTTTTTTAGGTGCAACGACTTTTGGCTGTTGTTCCTGCTCTGCCAATCTTTTTTGAAGTTCATGCGAATGCATGATTGTAGAGGATCTAGAAGATTGTCTTAATGGTTGATTAACTGTAGCTGCATTATTATTACTATTAGAATCATTTTGTAACTCTGATTTTGATTCAGATGTTGACGTTGACGTTGACTTTGACTTTGATTTTGATGGCACCAACGTCTTGGTACGTTTTATAACAGGGATTTGATGCTTTTTTTTTCGTTTACGGTTTTCATTTTGAAGATCCCTTTCACCTTCATACTCATCCTCTTCTGATGATACATCAGAGTCAGAAAAGGCCTCTTCCACCTCTCGTTTTGATTTGAAATCTGCATCCTCTTCATCTTCCTCAAATAAGAGTTTCATCTCTTCATCGGCATCCACGGCAATTTCACCATCAAGTAGCTGTCTCAGCCTATTACCTGCATTACTTCTACGAGCTCTTGTCTGGATGATGCTTTCCGTTTCTTTTTCTTTGTCCATTTGGCTGTTGTGTGGTTGGCAAGCTGCGAGAAAGCCGTAAAATTTAAGCACCAAATTATTTATCTGTAATTTTAATTCTCCTTCTATTCCTTTCTTTTTGGTATTTTGACTATAAAAAATTACTCTAACAAATTATTTCAATTAATTACAATTAAATTTAGCCTTATTTTAATGGCATTTCACAATTTTACCAACTCTTTTTTGATTTTGATTTGGTGCACACGTTGCAGAGCCAAAACCAAGCGCGTTTAAGCGTGTATCACATTGGTTTCACGTTGTGACGAAATGAGGCCTAGCATCTCCAAAAGGTCTTTTTCCTTGCCGGAGAGACATTCTACGGTATTTCAATCAGTGGTAACAAGTTCAATGGCTGTTTTGGATCCTATATCGCCTGCATATTATGTGCATAATCTCCAATCGGGTATCACCACACGAAAATTTAAAAAGCTTGATGATATTTTAAGAAATCCTCCCTTTGAACACTGGCAAAGTGAATTTGTCAATTTGGGTGGTTGTAAATTATTACTGAAAGAATTAGAAAAATTAGGAGAACTTTTAATGAAAAGTAACGATGAAATTAAACGTGAATATTGTCTGCTTACAATTATTAAACTGATTGTTCTCAATGAAATCAAATCAGGCATCAGTATGCAATCACATACAAAGACTCTGCATATATTTACAACGTGTATGTTTTCACCTAAATTGGCCTCTAGGGTTATAGCATTAACAATCATTATTAATATTATCCAATCAGTTGGATTTGAAGCATCAAAGGCATTCCTGAACTCATTATCAAATGCATCTGTTTTATCTGTAATGCCAACTGTTGATAAAAATCCATTTTCACCTTTAGTTTCAAGCATTTTGTTTGAAATGAGTGAATCAAATTCAGTTGTCAATATTCCAACAAAATTTGAAAACTCTAGTGGAATTCATCAATACTTGTTACTATCGTTGTATCTATTCCAAATTTTAACTTTTTTTTTCAGCAATCACACCTCTAGACTATATTTTCGTGATGTTTTAATAGATGCTGGTATTCAAAAACTATTTAAAATTGGTGCAAATTGGAATTGGGAACCTATTAATGACATCATAAAACAATGGTATGGGAAAAATGAACTGGATTTAATAACCACAAATAATTATAATTTTAAAAGCTTTAACGAAGAACAAATAATGAAAAGGCTAGAAACTAGTCAATTAAGAAGTAAACCAGAAACTGAAAGCAAAATCAATAAATTGATTCAAAATAGAACACAGAATGAATCTTTAAAAACATTAAAAATACCAAAAGTTAGACAAAAGAGTATGGCAAATAATTCATCTAAATCATCTTTATCCTTTGAGCCTTCCTCAGTTTCTTCATCAAATGGAAAAGAACGCAAAAAAATTGTCATTAGATCTAAAAGTTTAAATTCTAGTACACGTTCTCATGAAAAATTGATAGATTCAGCAGATTTGTATTTACTGTCATCCGAAGCTTTGCTGGAAGTTGATAAAACAAATCAATTATTAAGAGATCAACGAGTTAGAATGCTACAAATAGAACAAAAATTAGCTTCAAAATCAAGTAGAAGCACATTTGATTTAGCCCAGGAAACGCTGTCACAGGTAAACTCTGTCACAGAGATGATAGAGAAGCAGCACAAAATGATGTCACATCTTGAAAAATTAATAAATGAACGTAAAGATAGTTATAGTTATAAAAAATTAAAGCAAGAAGTTGATCAAGTAGAAAAAAACATTGAAGAAAGTTTGCAAATGCTAAAGCAACTAGAAATTGGTGCTGTAAATGGCCAAAAAATTTATAAAGTGGATGACAACATTAATTCAAAGGGGAACAAAATTAAGGCAAAAAATAATACTACTTCATATGGTACTCCCATTGAACGCAGTTGGCAAAATTATAATGAAATTGAAAATGATCCTAGTAGTGGTACTAGTAAAAATTTTGATGATGTCAGTGGAAATATGAGCACAAATGACAATGCCATCAGTGGATTTGATAACAATGTTGTAATGGACAACGATAAAAAAATGGAGGAAAACAATACCAGAAATTATTTTGATATGAATACCAATAAAAATGCCAATACAAGTGCAAATAAAAATACAAATGCAAATACAAATACAAATACAAATACAAATACAAATACAAATACAAATACAAATACAAATACAAACAAAAGTACAAATACAAATACAAACAAAAGTACAAGTACAAATTATAACGCTATTGCAAGTGCTAATCATCAAACAGGAAAGTGGACTGAAAATACAATTACTCAATTTAACGCTTCAAATGAAACTAAAATTTTAGCTGCATCCTCTGGTGAACTATCTGAACCAACTGAAACTTTGGGTCCTGTTAGGGTTGAAATTAGTAGTATCTCCGATAGTAAATTTCAAAACAATACTACATCTTATGATGACATTGAAAGCATGAACACATTTGATAAATCAAGAAATCTTAAAATAACTGCATTTGAAAGTGATGAAATTTCTATTTCTATGAATGCGAATGCGGTATATGGTAAAAATAAATATCATGATATTGAAATCAAAAATAACAAAATTCAAAATTTAGCCTATAGTGATTCAGTCGGACCAGATTTAGTTCATAAGCATCCATGTGATATTTACAATCTCACAACTTCTTTATCTGATGATATTGGATCGCAAAATAAATATTCATTAGAAAGGACTATTGATTCTAATTCAAAGTCAATGAGTTCAAGTGATGAATCAGAAGATAGATTAGAACAGGAAACAAAATCACAGTCTAAGATTAATATCCGATTTTCATTGCAAAAGCCAGATAATTGCTTGAATTTTCCTTCCGCTACCAAAGAAGATACTAAAAGCATTCGCCTATTTGTTGAAAAATCAACTAGAATTGACGATAGTACAGAATTTCTTGATACTAATGATCTTTATGAATCTTTTGATAATATTCATTACCAGGCAAAAATTAATAAGACAATTGAAAGAGATCTGAAGGCTGGTCAAAATTTTGATAATATTCCGGTTTCCACCTTCCAAAATTCAGAATGTGACAGATCAGAAATTTTGCAAACATTTGGTGATGGCGAAATTTTTGGTAATTTTGACAAGATGCTTTTGGAGCAGAGAGGAGAAAAAGGAAAGTTTAACCAATTGTTGGCAAAATCACAATTTAAAACATATAGCCAAAATTATTGGAAAGAATATTTTGACGAGTATGAGTTGGAACATGATATAGGGCCAGGTGGATTTTCAGATGGAAGTTTAAGGTATCCCAGTAACCGAACATTGCTTTATAAAAATACACTGTTTGGTAACGGCTCATCTGATATAAAGGGTAAGAATGATAGTGTGGGGCTGAACAAAGTTGATGTTGATGTTTCTTCTCTGGCTCTTTCTTCTACCTACGCTGCTACAGCAATACCACCACGTCCACCTCCCATCCCTGATTTATTAATTCATAAGCCAGATAATAGTATACTTTCATCTGCTCCTCCACCTCCTCCACCTCCTCCACCTCCAATCCCTGATTCATTACTTCATAAGCCAAATAATGGTGCATCTGCTCCTCCTCCTCCACCACCACCACCTCCAATCCCTGATTCATTAATTCATAAGCCAAATAATAGTGCATCTGTTTCTCCCCCTCCTCCCCCTCCTCCACTTCCTAGCTCATTACTGCATAAATCAGAAAATGAAATACCCCTGCCACCCCCACTTCCATCTTCATTTTCTCCTGTCAAGTCCCCCTTAGAAAAAAAGGAAATCATTTCTCCTTCAGTCAAAATTGACCCTTTGGCAGAGCATATTGTTGCTCTCAAATCATTCAAAAAAATGGACACCAAACTAAAACAAATTCATTGGGATAAAATTGAAAATATTAATAATACATTATGGAATAGCTCCAAAGAATTAGGTATTTCAAAGGCTTTATCTGAACTGGGAGTTTTTTCAGAAATGTCAGTTGCATTTAAAGCCAAAAATTCAACTATAAAGAAGAAAGTATCGCAACTTGAAACTTCTGACGAAATTTTAAAATTAACATTTTTGCCTGGAAATCTAGCACACCAATTTGCCATTAACCTACATCAATTTCATTCAATAAATGAACATGAATTTATTAAACTTGTAATGAATTGTGATTCGTCTATTATTGAAGCCACTAATGTTTTAGACTTTTTTTTAAACGACTTGGCAAATGAAATAACACCAGAATTAATGAGACTTTATGGACCTTATTCAAAAAATATCAGAATGAAAAATTTTACTACAAAAAAGGATCCACAATTTTTGCAAAGATATGATATCATATATCTTGAATTATTTTATAATTTAAATTATTATTGGAAATTGAGATCTAAGGCACTAATTGTTGCACATTATTATGAACAAGATTTTAATGAAATGATGATTAAACTAAATGAAATGAATCAAATTTTAAATTGTTTGAGTGATTCTGATTCTTTAGTGACTATTTTGACACTTATCAAAAGTATGGGGAATTTTATGAATGATGATTCTAAAATTGCTTTGGGGTTCAAATTGTCCACTTTGGAAAAATTAAAGTATCTTAAGGACTCTACCAATAAATTTACTTTGCTACATTATATTGAAAAAACTGTAAGATCACACTGGCCCGAATGTCAAAAATTTGCTGATGATTTGAAAGGTATAAACAATTTGGCGACTTTGAATATTGATGATCTAGACAGGCAAGTGAGTGAATATTGCACGTTAATATTTACTATTTCTAAGGCATTAGATGATGGTCTTCTTTCTGATCCTAAAAATCTTCATCCAGATGATGAAATTATTATTTTTATGAAGCCCATTATAAAGAAGGCAATACAAAAGGCCAAAACTTTAACTGAAACTTTAAAAAAAACTATGGAAACTCTTAAATCGGTAATGGAATATTATGGAGAAAATTATGAAGATTCTAATAGTAAAAATCAATTTTTCAGTAAATTTCAAAATTTTATTCAACAATATAGACAAAGTTATCAAGAAAATATAAGAATTGAAGAAGATGGAAAAATGATAGAGCGTCGTAAAAGGAATTTAGAAGAAATGCAAAATAAACTGAAAAGGAAAAACAGTGAAAACACTGAGGTTAAAGAATTAGTTGGTAAACTTAGAAATAGTTCAATGAGAAGCACAAAAAAGTCATCGTTGCCAATTTCTGAAAGTGAGGCTGACCTCAAGCGTAATATACAATTAGTTTCTTCATTACTTGAAGATACACAAACATTAGATGACTACTAGATCAATCTATAAAAATGATTTTATATACCCTTTAATAAATATATAGGTTGAAATTGTGAATTTCATTTATTCGCTTTCCGTTTCTTAATTGTTTTATCGGAGCCTTTTCCAGTATCCTCATCTGAAGCTTTTTCAAAAAACTCTGATGTTTTTTCCAAGGGAGCATCCTCCGAGACCTTTTCAACGGGTTCCTTAGAAGAAACAGAAAGGTTTAGGGAGCTTAAAATATAACCAACAAATAAAACAACAAAAATATATGCAGAAATTATGAGTGGCTTTTTAAGCATATCCTTTGTAGTGTATTTATACTTGATGACAACTTCAAAATTTTTCAACTCATCAACCAAATTTTCAAATTCAAAAGTAACTTTAACCCTTCCACCAGCAACGTCTAAATAAGAAAATTCACTTTCAATGGAAGGAGCCTTATCACCAAATGGCAAGCCAAAGTCAATATACTCTGCACCTTCTGGTAAATAAACTGATAAACGAACTTTATCATAAGAGGTATCAAAAGGACCATCAAGTAATTTAACTTGTAAAACATTAATATTATCATCTGATGAATGTAAAAAGTCAGACAAGTGATGATCCCAACCAATGGTAAAATTATATTTCCAAGCACCAAAAATTGGGAAACGTGGCTTAATAATGAGTTCATTATCAAAAATTTGAGATGTAGAAACATTACCAACTTTATCAACAAAAAACATTGAGTCTTGAGTAATCTCTTTTGATGGTAATGGGATAAGAATTTTTTCAATTGCTTGATAATTTTTCATTGAGTAACGTCCATTGAACCATTGGGCACGATTAAATCCAGATTTAAGCTGAACACCAGAATTTGTCATTTCATAATATTCTTCTAATTGAAGTGTGTTTGACCAATGAGAAACCCAAAGATCACGTTCAAGAAGATACACATGCTTTAGAGGGCCAGGTTTAAAAAATGAAAATGTGAATTCTTCAAATGAAAACGGAGGAATTGATTCCTCAGAGGCAAATAAAATTCTATCTTCAATTTCATTTTGAATAACCATTGAATATTTCATTGATTGAGTAACATCAATAAAATTTAAGACACCAACAAATCCAAGCTGATATTTGGTTGTCTCATATGGTGACAATGGATATCTTACAGTATTCAATCTCAAAATTTGTTCTTCATCTATATTTGCCTTTTCAGGATATGGATATAATTGATGGGTGACAATGGCACTAATAGTCATTGTAATTTCACTGCCGGGAGCCACTGGATATGGCAGTTTGATGTTATAATAAGTAGTATTTTCATCACTTTTAATCTTTTGAGATTTCAAAAGACTTCTTTTGCCCTGCAAAGAATTGGCCATAGCCAAAACAAGTGAAATATCTTCGTTAATCGAACTTGGGAAACCAATAATGTAGTCAGAAAGTGGCTCAGAGTCAATGTTCTTACAAGTGATCTCATGGCGATCTTTCAAGTAACTCTTGGTAACATCCAAAGCTCGCAAATAGTCTGTATTCTCCCATTGAGCAGCAACAGCAACAGCAACAGAGCAGAGCAGCCAGAGAAGAAGCATTCGTGTTTGATTGGATTGAAAAAGAGACTTTCCACTTCAAATGGCAAAAAAAACGTGTTGGCAGAGTGGTGCTGGCATTACGTAAGCGGCTCATGACTCGGTGGCAGATAGTGACGGATGGTGGCTTTGCTGGCTGTCTAGGTAGATGTAGTCGTCAGTTTGCTCTTCCCATGAAGTAACGGTACGTTTTAAAACACATGTGAGGTTCCCGGCAAAAGCCACAAAGGCAATGCACACGAGTTGGATCCAACCCAACCAGCTCACATGAGGTGTAAACATGAGAAGATCAGCCAAAAAAGCTAGCAAGGCTAACATAAAAGTAGGAACTGTCCATAAAAGCAATAATAAAAGAATTTTGGCAGAGTTATACATGGCCCTCGTACATAAATAAAGCACCAGACATAATTGAACAAATGTGAACCCCGTCGAAATAGGATGGAAAACTAACAAATATGAAATACTTAATCTAATATTATGTGGTAGTATATATTCTGTTTCATCAAATAGATTATGATATGGATAACCAATGCTGCTTTTTGTACAGCCGCTGTCATCGCAGATGCCAAAAACGCCGTACTTGACCCCATTTGAATTGCTTAAAAACAGATGTTCATTTAAAGGTACTCCAAAATTAACAATTAACTGGAAAACAAGTGCAAATAGCAGTAGAATCCCTTGGAAAAGAAGTACCCTTGAATAAAAGGACCAGTTTATCATTGATTAACAAGATGCACAGCCTCAAAATTGATTTTTCTGTCTTTCTTTTTTTCCCTTTTTTTTCAGCTTTTATTTTTAGGAAAAAAAAGGATCAAATCAGATCAAACTAAAAAGAAAATAATAAATGGTTTCAAGGTCAAAGGATCGTTTAAAACCTAAAAAAATTAAAAGGGGAAATGACCCTAAAACGGTTATTTTCAGAGACAACAAAAATACTCACAACGGTGAAGATGCAAGTGATAATGAAACGGATAGTGAGATTCAACATTCAAAATCTATGTCTCCTGTTCAACTCAGACAAAATGCACTTAACTTATTACAAATTAGAAAGACCTTACCCGTTTATAAAGTTAAAGATGAAATTTTGCCGCAATTGATTAACTCTGCCGTTACCATTTTGATTGGTGAAACTGGTTCTGGTAAATCAACTCAAATTCCTCAATTTCTTATGCCACATAATAAATCTATTGCTGTTACACAGCCTCGTAGGGTGGCAGCAATGAATTTAGCCTTGCGTGTCTCTCAAGAATATGGATGTCAAATTGGTAAGGATGTTGGTTACTCGGTTAGATTCAACAATGTCACATCGCATAAAACAAAACTTAGATATATTACCGATGGTATGCTTTTAAGAGAAATGATGCTAGATCCAACACTATCTAAATATTCAACTGTTATTGTTGATGAAGCGCATGAACGTACTATTTTGACAGATTTACTAATTGGCTTTCTTAAACAACTTTTAGTTACAAGGAACAAAGACATTGAAAATCCTCAATTTAAAGTCATAATTATGTCTGCCACTTTAGATGCTGAAAAATTCTCTAAATTTTTCAATAATGCTCCAATTCTTTTCGTTGAAGGTAAAATGTACCCTGTTGAGCGTTACTACACAAAGAAACCCTCGGATGACATCATAGATACCTTGGTTCGCTCAGTTGTTCAAATAAATCAAGGTGAGCCAACAGGTGATATTTTATGCTTTTTACCAGGTCAAGATGATATTGATAAAGCTGTTGATTTACTCAATAAATTAGCTCCAGACTTACCAAAAGAAGCTCCAAAACTTTGTCCGTTACCATTATATGCTGCCTTACCACCACATTTACAAATGAAAATTTTTAATAAATTAAAATCTAATCAAAGGAAAGTTATTTTATCAACCAATATTGCTGAAACATCTGTTACTGTTCCAGGAATTAAATATGTCATTGATACAGGATTAAGAAAGGTTAAAGTCTGGAGGCATCAGCTTGGATTATCAACGCTTTTAACAGTTCCAATTTCAAAGGCATCTGCTACACAGAGATCTGGTAGAGCTGGTAGAGAGCAATCTGGTAAATGTTTTAGACTTTATAGAGAATCTGATTACTTAAAATTAGAAGACTCAACAGAACCAGAAATTTTAAGATCAGAAATTATTTCTCCAGTGTTGATGTTAAAAAAATTAGGTGTTGATGATATTCTTTCATGGTATTGGCTTGAAAATCCTGGTCAAGAAGCTCTTATTTCTGCCTTACAACAATTATTCACTTTGGGTGCTTTAGATACCACAGGTAAAATAACTGCGTTAGGTGAAAAAATGGTTGTTTTGCCTGTTGCCCCACATTTAGCAGCCGTTTTAATTCAAGCTCAAGAATATGGTCCTTCAACCTTGCAGGCTGTTATCGATATCGTTGCCTGTTTATCTGTTGATAATCTTATTTTAAATCCAGCATCAGAGAAAAGGGATGAAATCAATTCAAAAAGAAAGGAGGCATCCCCTATGGGAACTCAATGGGGAGATCTCATTATGCTTAAAGAGCTTTTTGATACATTCAATAATTTTAAAAATTACCATGAAAGTAAAGGATGGTGTACAGATGTTGGTGTTAGCTTTAAAGGTATGAAAAATGTACTCAGAATCAAAAAGCAATTGCTGGACTATATGAAAAATTTAGGAGAAGTTGAAATTTTAAATGATGATGATGATGATGATGATGATGAAACTTTTACTAAGAACGGATTGCTAGATGTCCCATTGATAATAAAGTCATTTCTCAAGGGTTTTGTTACAAATACTGCCATTGGAATGCCTGATAGATCATATAGAACCACAACTCAAGGTAACCTCATCTCTATTCATCCATCTTCCTTATTATTTGGATCTAAGAAAGATGCAATAATGTACATTGAATACGTTTATACAATTAAAGGTTATGCTAGATCAGTCACTGCGTTATCATTAGAGTGGCTTCAAGATTTAACTCCACATAGACAAAGTACAACTAATTGATAAACTTGCTATTTCAAGAATTCACCTAGAATATATATATAAATTTTTATTTTTTTAAATCTATTTACTATTAATGTAAATATAAATTATAAAGCATAAAAAAAATCAACTAACAAATTTCTTTCCTATTTAACATGATTGACTAAGTCAGCAATGGTGATTAACTTTAACCCAAATTTCTCTGCAAACTTCCAACAGTCTTTTAATCTCATCATGGCACCATCATCTCTAACAAGCTCACAGATCACGGCAACTTCTTCCAAACCACAAAGACGGCATAATTCAACGGCAGCTTCTGTGTGGCCATCTCTGATAAGTACACTATCCATTGCTCTCAATGGACACACATGACCTGGTCTTGTTAATTCTTCAGGTTTAACTGTTGACTTTGCCAAAGTTCTACATGTAAGAGCACGATCATGAGCTGAAATACCCGTTGTTGTACCTTCCTTTGCATCAACGGTTATAGTATATGCAGTACCATGTGGATCCGTCATAACTTCTCTGGATAGCATCAAAGGTAATTCTAATTCATCTGCCTTTTTGATAGACATTGGCGCACATATGTATCCAGATGTGTGGCGAACCATAAAGGCCATCTTTTCTGTCGTTATGTGTTGTGCAGAAATAATCAAATCTCCTTCATTTTCACGTGATTCGTCATCCATGACTACAAGAAACTGACCATTGGCAAATGCCTCAAGGGCCTCTGGGATGGCTGTAAACACCGGTTCTGACATTTTTTAAGGTTTGTGATTTGGTGGAAAAGACAAAGAAAAAGCCGAGGTTTATTTTTTTTTTTATACTTAATTTTCGACTCTTACTAAGATGACAAATATCATGAGTAATAATTTAAACTAGTTTAATTTTATATAATTTACATTCTTTCAACTGGAGTAATACCCAATAAAATCAAACCATTGTATAAGACTTGTCTAACGGCACTAAATAAAGCCAATCTAGCCTTCAAAATTTGTTCTTCCTCACCCATAACTCTCAAAACCTTATAAGTACTAGAAAATTGATGGGTTAATTTAAATAGATAGGTAACAACTGTAGATGGTTCATAATTTTTAGCAGCAGCTCTTAATGTATCTGGATAAGTTGTTAAAATTCTAATTAATGCATCAGTTTTTTCAATTTGATTAGTTAATTGTTCCTTTTTCTTTTCTAATTCTTCACCTGAAAATTGAGCCTCAAGCTTTTCAATTGAACCACAAATATTTTCAATTGACATATCAGCATCAAGAAGTTCAGATTCGGCAATACCAGCATTACGTTGAATTGATCTTAATCTAGAATGAGCATATTGTAGATATGGACCTGTATCACCCTCAGAAGATAACATACGTTCCCAAGCAAATTCATAGTTATTAATACGCTTAGCTTGCATATCTTGAATCATAACAGCAGAAATACCAACATAATCAGCAATTTGTTCAGGATTTTCAACTTGAGAGAATTTTTCAGCATTTTTTTGCATAATATCCAACATGGTATTTTTAGCCTGTTCAAGAATATCATCAAGGAAAACAACGGTACCCTTTCTAGTTGACATACCTAAAACCATACCAAAATTAACATGAACAAGATCTTTTGCCCATTTATTACCCATCATTTCAAGTGTTGTAAAAAATTGTTTAGTGTGAAGATCTTGTTGAGAGGCAATAGTATAGATCATTTTATCAAAGTTATATTTTTCTTTACGTTCAATAGCAGCACCAAGATCTCTAGTAATGTATAAAGATGTACCATCAGATTTTTGAACAAGAACCTTACCAAGTTTCTTTTGACCAAGTTGTTTAAAGTCAATAAGCAAAGCACCACGATCTTCAGTAATCATTTTTTTTTCTTCGAGATCTTTTGTAACTTGTTTCATAACTTCAGAGGAAACTTGAGATTCACCTGAATAAACATCATATGTAATATTTAATCTAGCATAAGTGTTGATATATTTTTCAATTGATAAAGATCTAAATTTTTTCCATAAGGCTAAAGCTGATTCATCACCTTCTTCCATTTTTTTAAAAAATGCTCTAGCTTCATTATCAATTTCAGAGATATCATCAGCTGATGCTTCCTTTTCAGCTGTCATATCGGCATTAATTTTAACATAAACTTCAAATAAGTGATTAATTGGATCAGTCTTTAATTTTTCTTCATCACCATATTTTTCAAAACCAATTGCAAGAATACCAAATTGTTTACCCCAATCACCAAGATAGTTCATTCTAGTAACATCCCAACCAAGTTTTTCATGTAAATTACTTAAGAAACCACCAATAATTGTAGATCTCAAATGACCAGCATGGAAAGGTTTGGCAATATTTGGAGATGAAAATTCAACAATTATTTTTTTACCTTCACCAACAGGGATAGAACCATATTCACTACCACGTTCTAAAATATCCTTAGAGACAAAATTTAAAAGGAATTGTGGATTAAAAAAGAATTGAAGGAATTTACCCTTTGCAACAACTTTTGAAAGATAGCCACCTAGTGGGAATTTTTGTGCGATATCTGCAGCCATAGAATCCAAATCACCTTTTAATCTTAAACGTGGTAATGGAACGATTAAATCACCATTATCCAAAGTTGATGCCCAATCTAAAGCAGGGAATACAATACTTGTATCAACACCAGCCAGTTGAGAAAGATTTGCAGCAATATAATTTTTACAAAGATCGACAGTATTATATTCTGGGAATGAAGATGTAACAGCTGGTGGAGCTTCAAGCTTAAGCTTGGCAAGAGAGGCAGCAAGAGAAGTAGCCATTTTTGGTTTGAAAAGCTTCTGCATTGGGAAATTGACAGAATTTTTTCTTTTTTTTTTTTCGAGTTGGCTGTGTTTGTGTGGAGTGAGTAATTTTGGCGATGACGTAAGCAGTAAAAAAAATGTCTTACAAAACAAATAGTATACAAGTATAAAGTTTTTATTTGTAGCCTCTAGCAGCCATCCATTTTTCCAAACTTTCCCATAAACCTTCGGCTTTCATTTTATCCGTAAATCTTTCACCCCTTTTAAGTCCAACAGATTCAACATTCCAACCTCTAACATTTTCAGGAATTTCACCTTCCCAGCCAACCCAAAATCCTTTAACTTTTTGAAATAATTCATTTGGTTGGCTATATTTATAATTTTTAAATTGCCACTCTTGGCCAGTGGTGAAAACTGCAACGACCCTATCCCAAGAGGCTGGACTTAACAAATGCTTTTCAGGATGAGATAAAAACAAAAATCTTATTTTCTTACCACCAAATTTTGAAGATTGACGTGAAATATGTAACATTTGTTTACTGCCTACTAAATTATCAGAAGATTTAAAAACTCCATCTTTTAAAAATGATTCAATATTGGACATATTTATCATTGCCGTTGCAGATGGTGAAATAATAATAATTGGATCCTTTTTCTTTAATGAAACAGCAAGTGATGTTCCTAAATTGTTGTTGCTGTTATTGCCATGATCAGGTTTATTTGAACTTGAACTTGAACTTGAGCTTTTACTTTTACTTTTATTACTATTGCTATTGCTATTATTATTATTATTGCTGCTGCTGCTGCTGCTTTTTTCTTTTGCCTGTTTGAGTGACGGACGAATAATTTTGAGCTCACATTCTCGTTTAACCTGTGAAAAGTTAACCAATTTTGAACCTCTTAAGGCTTTATTATGATCAATAAATTCAATTTCATTAGTTAAAACTTGTTTAAGTAAAGGATCTGATTCAATTTTTTGTTTTTTATTTTGTTTATCTATTTCAATTGTTGTTGATTCTATTGGACGTTTAATCTGTTCAATTTCAGTTGTTTCTAAAGATTCACTTTCGCCTGAAAGATATAAAATTAATCTATTACGATCAATAAATCCAATAGGCCTCTGATTTGCATCTTTTGATTTACTTAAATATTCAGCCGTTGAAAGATCTTTGTTTTCCCAGGCAAACCAAACTGTACCTAAATCGAATTCTTCAAAGCCAGATTTTTCATTTAAAAGGAAAGATTCATTTTCTAATATTAAATGATCATTTTCAATCTTTACATTTGCTCCACCTGTAAGTGCTAGCCTCAATTTATCCACAACCATTTTATTGCCTTTTTCCATTAAATTTACTCGAGCAAAACTTCAAAAGTTAACGAAAAATATCTCAATCGCGGCTGCTCAGCGCTCAGCTGGCAAATAAACACTAAAAACAAAACTTGCACTTCAAAAAATTAAAAGGTATCGATATACCAATATAAAGAGGTAATATAAAAAAAGTAGACTAAATAAGAACGAAATGAAATAAGAAAAAGGAGGAAAAACTAAAATTAAAATTAGTGTTAAAACACCAATAAAAATAATAATCTTTATAGTTAAATTGATAGATGCATTGCAAATTTTTTTATAATACATGGAGAGTAAAGTTCCCTTCATTTAAAAAACCTTGATAAAATCAAAACTTGTATAAATTGCATCTTTAAACTTGAGCCATAGTTGGCACACCAGTTCTTGGAGTCTTTGGAGAGGAGTGTGAAAAGAAACCATTCTTTAAAACAGAAAGAACTTGAATAACAAGTGAAAATAAGAAAACAAAAACTGAAAAGTAAAGAAAGGCAACAGAAGCTTGAGCCTTTCTACATCTAGTTTCAACACCTTGAGTAACCTTGTTGTTGTCAACATAGTCAGAATTGTTACAAGAGTGACATCTAATGGCAACGGCTAAAGCGGTTGCACCGGCAAATGTAAAGACAAAATTTAAAAAGTCTAAAACAGCCAAAAAGAGTGGTGAAGCCAAAAATGCTAAAAAGTATGCCAAGATACCATAGAAAAATGAACTCAAAAGACCCCAAGCAGCAGCAAAAACACAAAAATTAACTTGTGGATTGTGTTCGTTAACAGTAGTTGCAGCTAATGAAGCTGTTAAACCAAGAACAATTGTAAGAAAGATAAAATTGACAACTCTAAGAGAAATATCACCGTAGGATAACATGTTAATTAGTAATTGGGAAAAGAAAGGAATGCGGTGAGGCGGGAAAAGCTGTTTTATAAAGACGCCCGCGATTTTTTCTTGTTACCCTTCCCTATTGTTTCTGCCAAATGCGGAAAAAGGTAAACATTCGCGTGCCCGTCCATTCCATTTGCAAAAATAGCAAGTTAAAGAGTCTGGTAATGCTTGAAATGCTTTAAAAAATATTTAAGCTTAAATTTTACATTTTTTTATTATTATCCCTTTTTTAAAAATTTAAAAAATAGTTATTTTTCATGAATTTTTAAAACAAAAATAATTTTGATTTCCCAATTAGGTAATTGTTGGTAACCATTCGCAGCGACAATCTCCGGCCCTGGGAAAAAAAAAAAATTTCAATTTCAATTTCAATTTCAATTTCATTAAGCAAACTGGATATATTTTAAAGAATGATTTTTCTCATATAAAATATTTAGTTATCATGTAAAGTGACTCTCACTTTTAATTTCTTGCTTCCCAATTAAATTAAAATTTAGGTATGGTTCTCTGTTTGGGGTTCCTGCTGAAAAACTCAAAACGAAGTGCATCTCCTTCTCTCTGACACATTTTTCCATATTTTTCTTTCTCTCTGAATGAATGTTATTTTTCATTCCTATTTAATTTCCCCCCTCCCTCCCCTTCCAAGCAGTAGAATTCAGAGTTAATTATAATAAAAAATATACCCAAACTGAGCAAACTGAATTTTGCTTTAATTGAATAAAGTCGTTGTAGATGCATCACCTTATTGTGGTCCACTTGTCTTGCAACCACACGCGCACACAAACGCACCTGACACACACAACACATTTATGCACGCAAATTACACCGCACAAACTTCCACCAGTAAACTTTTAAAAAATTTGTTTGTTTAGTTAATCAAACAATTTAAAAAAAAATAAAGAAAATAAAATGAAATGGAAAAATATTTTCAAATTAAAACATCAAAAGAAAAAAAAATTGAATTTGAGGCCAACAGGAATCGAACCTGCAACCCTTTGAGCTGGAATCAAAAGCTCTACCATTGAGCCATAGCCCCAATTCTTATGAAGTTATAAGATTTTGCTGGATAGGATTGTAAAAAAATTAACTTAGAAACCTTACACCGTAATTTTTCCCCCACCGTAATTTCGTGCCAGCGACTTTGCAGGCCAATATCTCAAGAAAAACAAGACTTAATAACTAGATGTTTGGATGGTTCTTAATCATTTTTGCTGTTTTATATATGTGCCAAATTTCAAATATTTTGGATCACGGGAATGTGCTCAAACTGAGACACGACAAATTGAAAGCTGTTTTCTGGCTTTTCATTGCTGAGCATTTTTCATCAATAACTGTGGAACCAGATAAGATATGAAAAAATGAACAAGCTTATATTTTTTATCATAATTTTCTGAACAAAATGATATATTTGAAATTGTGTCATCTATTTTTTTAAGAGTTTTGGATTTTGGCATTAGGGTCAGATTTTCAAGGCTGTGCAAAACTACTAACAAATTTTTGGAAAAAACGCACAGATATGCACAATCATGCACACTGGGTGTCCGAATGAGGAAAGTACCAAAATTTTTTTTGATTTTTCTTAAAGTAACAAGAAAATTATAACATCATTTGATAGAGAAATTTTTTTAAAATCACCCCAATTTCAAAATGAAATCTAAAAGTAGTCGTAAAATTGGATATATATAACATATTTTAAGAAATGATATATCATATGACTCTCCTTTTCTCTCTCTACAAAACTATATAGGCAAAAAGTGTGTCTGATATTTGGAAGGTGTAAATTTTAAAGGTTTTTGGTTTTAACGTCAAATTCTCGGTCGCAAATTTCGAGCATTTCAAAATTTCAAAATTTCATGCATCAAAAATGGGACATTATTGAACTGTTATTAATTAATAAATAACATTGCTTTGATTGGAAAAATTTTCTCTTTCTAATGATATAAATAACTTTTTGAAAATACTTTGTTTAATTTTTTGCTTGTAAAGGTAGTACCAATATGCACGTTTTTAGGGGGAAATGTACGCCGCGTTTCCCTTTTTGAGAACAAGGCGCATAAAAATTTCCTAATTGAGCAACAAAATTCAGCCGTTTCTGTACGATGAAAAAAGACACATTTTTTAGCGCTAGACTAAGAGTACTAAGAGTCCTCTAATGCTAAAAAATGTCAGATGATGAAGATTCATATGATTCAGATACCAGTGTGTCAAGTGAAGATTCTAGACGCATTAACCGTGACGAGAATTTGATCTATGCAGATATAGTTAAAAAAAAGCATGTTGATATTGTTTATTATAGTTTGAGCAACTACATTCAGGCTGTTTTACAAAATCCTGAATACTTAAAGCTACTGCTTGACCACCATAACGGTATATTTGAACCTGGAGGGTATGAAGATGCAATAATTGGTAAAGAAGAATTAGAAGAAGAAAGAATGAACTCTCCAGATATTCTTTGGTTACATTTTGTCTTTCATATAGACGGTGTTAATGTGCTATCAAAATCTAGTTTAATTCTTGATATTCCAACAATGGTATTATTGGATTTACCACTTAATATTGGTTTAAGAAAAGAGATGGTTTTCACTCCTATGATCATTCCATCGATTAATGATCCAAATCATTTTCGCCAATTATGGTCTAATTTTACAGCAGAAATGCAATTCTTTTACAGTATAGGACAAATTTTTAGAGCTGGTAATGGTAATGTTTACAGGGTCAAAGTCAAAATTATTTTTGCATGTAGTAATAACATGGCATCTGCTCCTACAATAGCTTTACCAACCGCAAAAAGCACATACCCATGTCTATATTGTAATGTTAAAAGAAAATATATTGGGCGGGCATCAATTTGTCCTGTCAGCTCTACAGCTCATTTGGTAAATGAAGATGAAATGAGCCAGTTGTTGAGAATGATTAAAGAAGATCCACTTTCAAGACCTACGTGGCCTTGGTACCACAAGAAGTGGGGTCCAAAAGGTAGATCAATGCTTGGTGATATATCTTACTTTAATCCTATAAGATCTTGTGTTATTGATGTTTTTCATATGAGGGAAGAGTGGCTAATCACAAAGGGGCTAATTGACGAGGCTTCACACGGTAAATTTTTAAATAATTATGGTGTTTATGGATATAAAGAAAGTATTAATTTAATGAGAAATATTAAGCTTTTTAAAGATTCAAAACTGGAAAAGCTTGAAAAACATTTATTTCACATGTTTAATATTCACTTAACGGCCAGCGACTACAATGCCGTCATGAAAGCATACACATTTTTCTTTAATCGAGGTGTAATGAAGCTCCCAAAAGATTTAAGGAATACAGCGGATTCAGATGCCGACTTTTTGGATATGATAATACTTAGATTTTGGTGCCAATTATTAACTTCTTTAAATTACGATGTTTCGAAAAATGATTTGCTAGTTCAAAATGTTAGAGAATGGGCTATTTCTGTTCAAAATACAGCCGATAATGAATACATGGGGCTTCATTGGCATCATTTACCACACGCTTTTGAACAAAGAAAGCGTGTCGGTGATCTTTCAAGGTTGTGGTGCTTTATTTCTGAACAAAATGTGAGAAGAAGCAAAAATTTGTCTAAAGCTAACGGATCTGTTCTAACTCAAACTAACAATTCAAATTTCACTGAGTTTGGGGAAATAAATTTTAAAATGATCATGACAAGACCGGTGGGCAGAGATTGGTTCAATTTATATTCCAAAAGACCTAAAACACTGAACGCCATACTTCCATACAAATCCACTGGTTGTTTGGAAAAAATAAGTTCTTCAATTATCGAATTAGGCATTAGAAAAAAATCTCGGCTGGCAAATGTTATATTAAGAACAGATGGAGTAGTAAAAGTCGTGGTTAAAAAACATATTGGTTTTAAATGTTATGACAATCTTATCACATCTGTATGCAAGACTAAACGGTTAGCACATGATCAGTTTGAAAAATTAGATCTTAATTGCTATGCAAATTTGTTTATTGATGGTGTTTGCCATCTGGTCAAAATTATGGATATTCTAGAGTATTTTGGTTATGACGAAAATGGAAACATTGTGAGATCAGCTACACAATTGGAATTTTATATACTAAAAGCCACAAATAATTGGGTTATTTACAACGATGATTTTTCTATTTGTACACACAGAACATATTTTCCAAAACAACTTAACGTGAGAGAAAGACATAAATGCCTAGAGATCAAACAACAAAAAATGCTCTTCAAATCTGTAAGTATGTTACCAATCAGAAAACCGGACAGACGAACTACAGAATATTTTTTGTTTGAAGATACATCTTTTGAAAATTTAGTTAAATTTAATTAATTTTTTTAAACTCTATTTTGACATAACGCACACATGTCCGAACCCTCAGGGACTAAATTTCGCCTACATCCACATAATTTAAGCACAACATGCTCACTATTTTGAAGTATTTGTTGACTTACTTTTTTGTAAATAGTTTGAACAGTCGTTATCACTTCCCCCTCAAAACTAATAACGTTAGGGTCTTGATTAGCGGTACGCTTATATTTAACTAATAGTCGATTGGCATGCTCTTGGGTTAATTTTCGCTGAACATACGCTTGAAACACATGTTTTGCTTGAGCTGCAAAATGATAACCCCATTTTGCCATAATATCAAGAAACACCTGGTGGATCTGTGATTTAGCAAGCTCTCCTGGTTCGGTAATAGTATTGGATCTTCTTTCAAAAGATTTAGATATTTCTGTATTATTAGCTATTGTCTGTAAAGTGGCTGTTGGTGCCATGTCAAGCGTAGAATGAACAACCTCTATCATATCATTCTCATCAACAGTACCATAAACTGTTGGTGGTAGCACATTTTCTGAAGGAGCTTCCCACTGTTGCTCATCATCATCAGCAGAATCATCATCATCATCATCATCAGCATCGTTATCAGCATCTTCTGGTTCAACATAAACGCTATTAATGTCCAAAGGAACACCCACACTAAGATCACAAGAATTTAAATAATCTATGAAATCTTCATCTTCCTCATATTCAGTGCTTTCAAGTCCAGGTATTGGCTCAAAATCATCAGCACTCGTATTAAGATCATCACTAGAGGATGGTGGATCGGAGTTTGTAGTGGCATTTCTTATATCTCTAATCATTGTTGCATATAAGTATTCAACATCTGTCATATCCACCAGAGGTAAAATCATTTTTTCAAATGCCATATCCATTCTGTTGTTGCTCGGCAGGGTGTTCCGGTAAAGTACGTGAAGTGCATAAAGTCCACCTATGGTGTAATTAAAATGTTCATCCTTAATGATTGTACCGGAAGTTGATACCTTTTTATGCAATTTTTTATATTTGTGCAAACCACCATATGATGCCAAACCATCAAAAATGGCCTTTGTTTTATCTTCAGATGAAAAATTTCTCCAAGTTCTTCTTTCTGTACGATCAAATGTTTTTAGGTAACGACGTGACAAATCTTCTAGTGCCCAGTGATACACAAATAAATTTCTAAAGGCACGATCAATTCTGATATCACGATCCCTTATGTTTTGACATAACAATTCCATTACGGAGTCCATTGAGTTAACTTGTTTTACAAGTGGGCGCATCCAAGAAAATGGAATATTCATTTGGGGTAACTGCCTTCTTCTTACATTATGGGGTTCAGGTTGGACAACCGTTGGGTAATGGGTCTGAAGACATCTTGGCGAAAAAAAAAGAGCAAAATTTTTTTTGGTCAAACACATGCCACCCCTTAACATTTACGATACCATTGAACATGTGGATTTAAGGGAAAAAACAACATTTGAATTATCTCGGGCATCCATTACACTTTTTACGGGAGCCGGTATTGGATGTGCTGCCAAACTGACTGCGGTAAAGGCAATGCTATTGACAGATCTTAAAACGGATCTTTCGAAACTAAATTCAGAACATAGATCTACTCTTGCAATGGCTGTGGTTAGAAAAATTGCTTTTCATTACATTTTACATTTTATTTGTTACCACAAGTTTGTTTACAAATTAAATCTGGATTTCATTCTGGAACATAAGTTCACCAACTTCCTCGGATTACTATTGAAGAAGTTAGGTAAGGAATTTTATGAATCAGAATGGTCACAACAGGGATTTTTTGAAGCATGTCAAACCATGACATTAGAAGCCTTGGATATATATGCCCCTTTGTATGGAATTGAAGATATGAAAGAGTTTGATGAAAACGAGGCAAAGACCAGATATTTGAAGTTTGTTAGGAGAACAGTACAATTTTTTGAAACTTTTATTAATGAAGTAAATGAGTACATTCCGAACAGACAATAATTGATAAATTATAATAAGAATCATAATTATAATCATAATTAGAATATGCATATGATTATCATTTACTTTTCAAATGTTAGATGTGCAGTGAGTACATTAACAATACGACGTGCATGCGTTGTTTTAGTTTACATTCCCTAATGTTGTTTACGTGTTTGCCGACGATGTTGTTGTTTTTTTTACTATAAAAAGGGAGATTCCATCTTTTTTTTTTACCCTTTTTCTCCTCTTATTTCTTCATCAAATATTAATAAAATTTTCTATGACATAAGTTCAGGTACTGTTTTTATTTATAAGGATTCCAATAACGCCATAGTTATTTCTTATACTAACATTGTTTTGTTTTTCAGGCTTCATATATACATTTATTTTATTTTCTATTCTCAATATAAACATGTGTATTCTACATTTCTAATATTTTTTATTTGCTTAAAAAAATACCAAAGTTGATTTACTAATGCCGGAGTAGGTGATTTAAAGGGGTAGTCATAGGTTTGTTTGATTCTGTTAAGTTGGTAGAGGGCTGTGTTGTTGTTATTTTGTTGGCATTGCTGGATATTTCCATGGCATGGACTTTTGCTTAGATTTGGTTTTGGTTAATTGTATTTTGAGTCTGTTGAATCGTTTGTTTGTTGGGTTGTTAGTCATGAATTGAATTAAATCGTTTTTGCCGAATTAACTAAACAACAAATTAGTGGATATATTGACAAAAAATTTCAAAATCACGTGATCTAAAATCAGTATATGCGCGCAATCCGAAATGGTTGTTCACTTTACAACTCGGTATTATTTTATAAAATTTATAATTTAAAACAAATTAAGTTGCTGAGCTATTATTCCAAACAAAAATAACACCCCCAAACACGCGTCTTATGCTTCAGCACCATGTCAAGGTACCTGCATAATTTTGTCATGCACGACACGGCCTAATCGGGACGGTACCTTTTGGCTGATAATTTTTAAAAATTCAAAAAAAAAAATTTCGCGTTGAAATTGGGGTGATATTACTGTTATTTTATTTTTAATTTATTTTGATTTTTCGTGGATTTATAGATATTTAAAAAGTTTTACAACTTGGACGTTGTCACAAGATTTCCTTTTTGGGAACTTTATGCATGAGTTGTTCAGTGATCTGACAAAAAATAATGCGCGTTGAATAAAATGTGGCGTATTTGTGGCGGATGACAAAAAATAAATTTGGCGTTTGTAAATTTTTTTTTGTCGCGCGTAAAATTTTATTTGACACACCTCCTTGATTTAAGACTTTACGTGACAAAACGAATAAAATTATTGGTGATTTATTAGGCTTTACGCCATATATTAGTATTTCTTTATTGATTGGATCTGGTTTAAAGAATGCAGATTACCTAAAACTTATTTTGAAACACAGAAGAGGCATTTACAATCGTGGTGGGATTGAAGAAGGAACAGTGTGGAAAGGGAAGCCAGAGAACCTGGTATTTTATGGCTAAATTTCGCCTTACATCTTGATGAGGTTAATGTGTTGTACAAATAATACTCAGGTTTGGATGTTGCTACTGTTATTTTACTTGATCTTCCTCATCAAATCGGATTGCAGAAGGAGATGATTTTTACACCAATAAGTACACCAGCAACTCATAATCTTGAATATCTTCGTGATTTATTGGCAAATTTGGTGGATGATTTTAATAATTTGTATACAAAAGGTGAACAATTTGAGGGAGCCGATGGTAAATCTTACCATGTCAAAGCCAAACTTTTATTTTCTTGCAGTGATAACCTTGCTCAGAGTATCGCTGCTGGAATGAGAAAACCAAACAGTGACGTCCCTTGTATTTATTGTAATGGTAGTAGAAAACTTTCAGGTTTGGTTCAGGAAAGTACTTTCCAATTGAACAAAATGTGCATTCTGTGGCAATAACGGAGATGAGCACTAGATTTCCACCATTTAATCCTCCAACTTGGGAATGGTATTGTCATGCTTATGGTCCATATTGTAGATCAGTTTCACAAGGATTAGAAGGGTTTAATTTAATTAAAAATACTGTAGTTGATCCTTTCCATACCCGTGAAGAATTTCTGGTTGAAAAGGGTCTCATGCAGCAAGCTTATTTTCACAAATTCATTGTGAATTTTGGTGGATATCATTATGAAACAAAATTACAAGCAGCTCATGGAATTAAAATTTTTTCAGATGTGAAGCTCCAACTTCTACATAAATCATTATTCAAAAGTAAAACACTTCATTTATCAGGTCATGATTATGGTGTTGTGTTAAATTGTTTCAGTTATTTTTTTTATGATGGTATTTTTTTATTATCTAATAATGTTAGATTTAATAATATGCTAACAGAAGAACAATATGCTTTAGCTGATATGGTTTTTTTACAATGTTGGTGCCAGCTTTTATCTTGTACCGGATTTGATTATTCTAAAGTTGATTTTCTTGTTGAAAGACTTAAAAAGTGGGCTATAGAGGTGCAACAAAGACGTTTAAATACATCTACAACACCTAATACAAAAAATTTTCATAAAAAACAAGTTGGTTTTATGGGATTGCATTGGCACAATTTAATTCATTTGTATGAGCAAATTGGCAGATGCGGCAATTTGTTTTTTTTGTGGTGCTGTGTTTCTGAACATAATGTTAGAACCCAAAAAAATCTTTCCCGTCCTAACGCTTCTGTTTACAGACAGACAGTTTATTCAAATTTGTTCCGAACTATGATGAATAATGAAAAAATAGTATCTGCTAAAGTGAAAGATGCCCGCTTAGATCTTTTTTCTAAACGGGCTCAACATATTCAAATAAAAAAACATTTCAATACAGGAAAAAGTTTGGAAAATTTTGATGAAGGGGCATTAAACCATTTTTATGAACAAAGCACTCGCCGCTTAACAAAACTTTTGAAAAGAGATAAAGTCGTTGATGTGAAAATTAAAAGATATACTAAATGTTATGGTAAAGAAATAATTAGTGCTTATCACAAATTGGGTCGCTTTCGATCTTATGCCTATGTGGAAATTGGCGGTCAGGATTTGCTGATCAAAATCAAAGATATATTGCTTTTTGAGAGCTATGATTTTCAGGAAAATATGTCACATGAAGAAGTGGTTCTTGATTATTGTTTTTTGAAAACAAATGACCAAGCGCTTCACTTCGATGATGATTTTTCATTTATTCACAGCAGAATTTATCATCCGGAAGTTTTAACTGCACCCTACTGTAGATCTGAAAGAATTTGTGGAAAAAGTTTAACTTTTAAGCCTATTGCAATGCTTCCATTCCAAAATTCAGACTCTGACTATATTTATGGTGAACATTCTTTCCAGAATATAATTAAATTTCATAATTAGTTTTATAGATAATATTACTATTGCTCATCTGAAGTATATAAGTCATCAGTTGAATCATCTCATATTTCATCATTATTCTGTCCACGATATAAATCGTAAGGATTCAAACATGATTTGCAAAGTTTATCAGTTTCATTTCGAATAAATCTATTTTTACATTTTCACAACCTCTCAATTATCACATGCTTCTTTTCACTGATTTCTTTGAAAATTTTTTTCATAATAGTCTGAATGGTAATTTTATAACCACTTTCTTCATCAGCAAGAAACTTGTTTGCCAAAGCTTGAGTCATAATTCGATCATTATATGATTCAACAATTAATTTTATATGTTGTTCCTTTAGCACAGGGTGTGCCATTGCAATATCCTTAAGTCGAGAACCTTAAATCACAATCTCCTAATCTCACAACTTTGGACCGATCTATTTTAGATATTGCAATATACCTCAGATAATCCCAGCAAGCTCTTGTAAATGTGTAAATAGTATTAAAGCCATTTATTATGATTCCGTTGCAAAATAGTAATTTTTTTGATAATTTGATAATATAAGATATAATATCTTTTGACTACCGTTTAAATAGAAGCCGGCAACTTATGGTTCTCTTTCCAATGAGTCGCCCCATGCACATATAAGCCAGGCTATTCTTTTGTGACAACAAGTTTGTTTCTTCCCTTCTGTTTATAGATTAAACTTCCAATTCACAAATATAGATCTGCCCTATTGAGAAATTGAGTCCAAAATAATGGTAAAACCGTGAATTGTAATTGTAACTCAAAGATTAGTTGATTGCTCATACCAGTATATAAAGCAACTCATTTTATCACCAGTTGACCCGATCAGAGATCTTAAATGTTATTAATGCTATATTCATTCAAATTATATTTAGTATTAAAAAAATTTCACTCTATCAAAGTGTGATAGAAAGCATGCATGTCCCAAACCGAGCTAATTACACTCCACTGGCCCAACAAAATAGTTGATAACCCAGAACACTAATGAAAACGCTGAATCTTAAGTTTTTTTTGCTTGCTAGCTGTTTCCAGTGGCAGCTAGGAGACACTCCGTCTTGAAGTTTCAATTCAGTGAATTGTTTTTGCAGTTGGAAAATTTTTTAAAAGTTGGGCGCAAAACTCTAATTTCGACAAAAACTTTAACGTTGCAGAAGCTTTCGTTCTATCATTTTCCCATTGCCCCATTTGAAAAGACACCTTTGAAGAGGATGATGATAATTTTGAAAAGAAAAGTGTTAACCTTAGATGCAGAAAATTAAAATGATTCAGCTAATTCTAAATGTTCTTGAGTCACTCAATTAAGAAACATGCCACAACTAATGGTGCTCTTACAGAGCCGATAAATTTTAATGATTTGTTTTGATGAAAAGCTTGAATTTATTTATATTTTCTGCTACTAAATGGTGAAATCTTTGAAAGGAATTACGTTTTGCCAACTTATTTATTAGCTTTCCAGACACATATATTTTTCTCTAAGTTTTGGAATATCTCTTTTCATTTTTAAATCAGAAATTTTAGGAAGTAAAATTAGCACAACATATACGAAAATTGTCTTTCTCTTTATAATATCAAATTGTCAATATTGTTTATCAAGTGAATATTTGATCCACACTCAACTATATACGTGGATAATTTAAAGTTGGGATAAGGAGAAGAATCATTGTATTAAGTTTTAAAATATCTATCAACCCATCATCATGTTCTTACTTGATAGTGTGCATGAATTTCTTCCTCAGAAGTTTCAAACATTCTTAATGCATTCCAGTAGTTTTTAATTCAACTTAATTGCTCTTCCCTTTCCGGCAAAACAGTTAGCAAAATTGATTCCATTAAAATATTTATGACCATACTTGCAGTTTCTTTTGTCAGTTGTGTTGCTTTTTTTTTCGATATCACCAGAGCCTCTGCTGTTGTTAAATCTACCTAAACCTCTGTTGTCGTCGTTACCTTTACTGTTGCCAAAGGATTTTCTGTTAATCAAGTTTATTACTATCCATACCTTTTGAAACACTAACATTGAGATCTTGTATGTGATCCTCAGAAATTCTAGAAATAGCAATTGCATTTAAAGTTGTAAGATTCAAGAGCCAGTGTGCAATTGATTGTTTCTACTAAAAGTATATCAACTCATTCCTTTGCCACTTGTCAATCATTAGAGTTTTGATAATTCGTTTTATCGTTTCATTGTAAAAAACCAAGGATACATCTTTTTCTTTCAATTTTGAATAGTTCAAATGTTGCAATTTTTAATAAACCTAGTTATCATTTGCAATTCTTGAAGACCATTTAGCTTGCTATATTTCTTGTTCATGCCAGCAACCATTTCTGCCTTCATCTTCAGCAAAACGGTCAATCTTGGGATCTTAAAACTGTAAAAGAGCTGATTCTAATAATTTTGCTAATAAGTGGTATTTCCTTGGACAACTCAAAGTATTCAACCATTAGGAACGATGGAAACAGTCAGTGAAACAACTTTCTTAAGGAAATTAATAAATTTTGGTCAGCCAGTTGGGTGGTTGTGTTTAATCAAAACTTAACTTAATGTTTTCAAGACATTTGTGCAGCTCCTCAGAAATAATATCAATTTTAAACTTGATCTTTGTACTGCTTTTCGTTTTTAAAGATTAAAAATCTTTTAAATGTACACACTTTTAACAGGTGCTTTACTTTTGTGGTTAAATTATATAAATATTTTCCCCCGTGAAATCTGCTGCAATATACACGGTTTCAAGCGAAAATCCATTGGATTAATATTAAATAGGTGAATGATTATAATTTAAATTAAGCTATATTTCCAGAAACCTCTATTTTATCGCAAGTTGACAACTTCAACGTGTGTTTTTTTTCCTGATTGAGCGAGAAAGTATTCTGCACTTTGAATTTTTTAAAGGGGAGCCGTGATTTTTCGTCTATATAGACGTAGTAGAATTACATCTAGAAAGAAAGTGTGATATTGGTTGTTATAGTTTAAGCAACTGGGATGCGGCTGTTGGGTGGATATGAACCCTGGTGGGTTTAGAGAAGCAACAATTGGAGAAGAATTAGCAGAAGGAAGAACCAACTCTCCAGATACTCTTTGGTTGCATTTTGTCTTTTAATATGCTATCAAAATCTAGTTTAATACATGATTTTTTAGCAATGGTACTGTTGGATTTACCTCATAATAGTGGTCTAAGAAAAGAGTGGCTAATCACAAAAGGGCTCCCTGAAAAGGTTGAATACGGTAAATTTTTGTTTGATTATAATGTCCATGGATACAAAGGAATTTTTAATTTTATGAAAAATTTTAAGACGTTCAAAGATTCAAAACTAGCAAAGTTTTTTATCAAGTGTGCTTACTTATTCTCCTGCGTAGGAGAATTTAGTAACGATTAAATGAAGACTTATAATGGGATAATAAGTCAGTTAGGTGTGCAAGAAAATAGTAATTTTGAAATAGTAAACTTATCTGCTGTTTTTTAATTATAAATTTTATACATTGGAATTCTCTCCTTCTATTTATACTAATTTCTTACCAACTTCTTTCGTATGGCTTACATTCTATTGCATTACTTGCATCATTACCTTTTTTTCAGCAGTTTTATCTAAATTAATCTTTGATTATTTGTATGCTTATGGAAATTGCCACACATTTAAGACGATTTTGTTAATTTACAAAAAAGATTGTGGTGCTCAAAAGAATTTTGGCTTAGCCTTGCTTAAAAGCCTTAAAAAGTGCTAAGGATTTCTTGATGGTATTGTTGTTACCCCAATTCAGGTTTTAAAAAACCACGGCTTAGGTACTGATAGAACCAACTTAAGTTCATTCGAGTATTACCATGATACTTTGGCTGCTGTCCTATGTTGGAATAAATGTAAACTTAAATTTATTAATGTTTGTTGAAATTATGATATTATTATCAATACGTCATATAGTAATATTTTTCTTTATCTAAGTGATAATAAAGCATAATTTGTTATTAGATTTAGTCTCACTTTAATACATAGAATGGCGCTCGCTCAATTATAGTTTTTATTGATTGAACCGCTATACACTCAAAACTAACGTACCTTGAACTTAAATAATGTATGTCCTTGTTTTCGATTATGAATATAAAGATTGTGGAATAACTTGTAGTTAGTTTTACTGATGTGACCAGCTGAGCAAAATATGTGGCGCATGTAAGAAACGCCACATGGATTGCCAACAGCTGCGTATAAGAAAAGAGAGGTTTTGCCACTCATTTTGTTTTAAATTAATTAATCAATGTTATTTTTTGATTATAAACACCCATTGGTATCGTTAGCCTAATTATGTAAAACAAAAAAGTTCTTTATTCTCAACAGGCATATGGAAACATAAAATAGCACAAGCTTGTTAGCATTGTAAAAAAATTTTCGTTTGATTAAAAATTAGTGGACGAGTTGGGAATCGAACCCAAGACCTCTTGCATGCTAAGCAAGCGCGCTACCAACTGCGCCACACGCCCGGTTAATAAAATATTGGAAATTTATTTCCATCTGTAGGATAAACTTACTTCACTAAGTAATCTTAATCTATCAATTAAGGGCTTTAAGGTTCCCTAGATTTTTTTAAACCAATTCTATTAATATAATATTGTGAAAATAGGAGATAAATAATAATATTGTATCTTTATTGTCTGTAAGTATTAGCGAATACATGAGCCATTTATAATGAAAGAAACCCTTAGGTTGGGGTTCGTGCAAGAGTGTAAAAGTTATGATATAATATAATGTTATCATAACAGAATGTTGAAGAGAATTAATTCTAGTTGTGAAAACCATTATAAGCTTTTAAATGAGTATTTGGGTTTAGTCTCACTCCAAACATGTTGGAAATGAAATGCACTTAACATTCAATGATAAGCTCATCCAGGTTATCATTTTAGGAAATAGCCGATGATTCATCTTATGACATTAGACTATTTGTCTATTTGAGTAACAGGCGACAATGTTCGGCGATTAATAATGTCGGCTAACAGAAAAGGAAATAATAATCTGATAAGGGTTTTACATTTATCAAGAGTATATATATCGAGGGGTTTCCTCATTTTATAATTTATTTAATTAATCAAAAACTCTATTAAATTATGGATTTACAAGCTAGACATACCTTATTACAACAGGTTATGAGCTCTTTTGCTCAGCGTTACCCATCTGGCTCCTTAGTGCAATTAAAATCTTCCTCTAATTTTAATGTCTGGCATTCCAATTTGTTAATGGTTCTATCTCTTGAACCAGCTGGTGTTGTTGAGTATTTCCGCAATGGTGATGCTCAGCTTCCTGATGATATTCCTGCAGAACAAATGCATCTTGCTACGATTATCACTAGTCAATTGGAAGGTATTATTAACATTGTCTTGGTTAACACCGTTGATGCTAAAGTTAGAAACAAATATCTTGGTACTCCTGGTGCCTATGGTCTTGGTTTGTTAAGAATGATCACTAATGATATTGGTCTTGTCTCTCCACGTGATGCATATGCAATGATTCAAAAGTTATTTGGTCACATTTCCTCCAAAAACTTCAGTTCTCCAGATGTTCCAATGTTGATGAATGACATTGTTGCCAGTTTCAACAACTCTGTTGAAATCAAAGAATTCATGGGATTTTTGTTTTTATTGATGGTTCCGTACAAAGGTGTTGAACGTATCCTTGAAGGTGCTGATCCAAATATGGACATCTCTGTTGTTACTAGAAGACTTGCTGATATTATTAACTCAAGAGGTTCAAAT
Source organism: Martiniozyma asiatica (nom. inval.) (assembly GCA_037044635.1). Classification (NCBI taxonomy): domain Eukaryota; kingdom Fungi; phylum Ascomycota; class Pichiomycetes; order Pichiales; family Pichiaceae; genus Martiniozyma; species Martiniozyma asiatica (nom. inval.). The sequence continues at coordinate 1,307,793 of BTFY01000003.1, read as the reverse complement.
CCGTCTGATCATGTTTTTGCTGCCAATAACAGAGCCAATCAACGTACTTCTCCGAGGGCTTCTACTACTAACAGAAACCACAACAGAACACGTCTTTTCTGCTCCAGATGTCAAGAAAATGGTCATAAATCTTTTGAATGCACTGCTCCTATGCCAGTTCCTAGAAATGCTTCCACTGCCGGTACTAGCTCTCCTGATACTAATAGAAACAGAGTTTGGACTGTTGCTCATACTGCACTCCATGCTTATAGCTCCTCTGATTATGTTCTTGATTCCGGATCCACTTTACATGTCAGTAAGGATCTGTCTCATTTTAAGGATCTAACTCCGTCCTCTGGTACGATTCATGGTATTGCCGAATCTCCTCTCTCTATTCTTGGTGTTGGTACTATCAAATTTACTGATGGTACTAATAATATTACTCTTACCAATGTTGCGTATGTTCCAACAGCAACACAAAATCTAATTTCAATTAAGCAAGCCTCCAAAAGTTCCAATGATGGCTTCTATTTTACTGATACTGGTGTCTTTACTGGCCTTGACCGTCACCAAATTGGATATGTCAGCAATTCCGATATCCAACTCTACTTATTTTCTTATTCTCCTGTTTTACAACCTGTCGACACAAATTCCGGGTTGCCTCTATCTAGTGTGTTTCACACTAAACAAAAACCACTCCAAAATGGTCCATCTTTGGATACCAATTTTGGATTACTCCATGCAAAGCTGGGCCACCCATCTGTCCATGCTATCTCAAAGTTGGGTTTCAAAACTCCAGCTACTTCCATTTTATGTCCTGATTGTTCGTTGAACAAATCGGTGAAAAATTACAAACCATTCTCTGCTTTAAAATTCAAATCTGAGCATCCACTGCAGTTGATTCATGCAGATGTTAGTGGTCCATTCTCTGTGTCTGGTTTGAAAGACCAGAAATACTTTCTTACTCTTGTTGATGATTTTACTCACTGGTTAAGTCTCACACCACTAACTCAAAAGTCTGAAGCATCATCTGTTATTAAACAATTTATTAATCAAGGTGAAAAATTTTTCTACTCAAAAGGTTTTAAATGTGCTATTTTGAGATCTGATAATGGTGGTGAATTTTGCAAAAATGATTTACATAATTATCTTACTGAACGAGGCATCGTTCATCAATTAACTGTTCCATATAATTCTTTTCAAAATGGTGTTGCAGAAAGAATGCATCGTACAATCAAAGACAAAGCAAGGATTCTACTGAACTCTTCTCATTGTCCTGAGACTTTCTGGTCGGAAGCCGTTAAAACTGCTGAGTTTCTTATCAATAGATTACCATCTAGAGCCATTGACAATGATACGCCATTTTTCAGATGGTACGGTTTCAATCCTGATTACACAATTCTTCATGTTTTTGGCTGTCGCTGTTTTCCATTCGTTCCACCTGAGAAAAGACCATCCACATTTTCCACTACTGCATTAACAGGTGTTTTTGTTGGCTATGAACCTGATCACAAGGCTTATAGGTGTTTCATTCCTGATCTTGGTGATACTATTATTTCAAATAATGTAACTTTTGATGATGCAAATTTTCATTTCAATAAGACTTCAGGCTCTAACTTTGACTATTCCTCTCCTGCATCTAGTGATATTATGTTTGGTGCTCCATCATCTGGAATTTATTACCCATATTTGGATTCATTTTCCGATACATCTATCTCCACTGATGTTGATCAAACACACAAGTTAATGGATACCTCCAGATTGCCTGCCACATCTCCTATTCTTCCTTCCTCTCCATCTCCCACTGCTGCTCAAGATGAATTTTCTCCTGTTTCAGATGTTCCAGATAACTCATCTCTTGTTCAAAATATTGTTCCAGAAGAATCTTCTCCAGTGGTACACGACCCTTCCTCTGCTTCTGTTGCTCGTATACCTGATCATTCCCCTGTCTTAGATACTGCTACTCCGTTGTCGGTTGCTACCGATGAATTTGATCCTGAAGGTATTTCTCATGTCTCTCCATTTTTTGATGCTATAGATACAACTGCTGATGTTCCAGAATTTCTTTTGCCCACAATTGTTACCAATCCAGCGGATGCCTCTGATATGGATATGTTATCATCTGTTGACTCTGACACTAATGAAGTGCTTGTTGAACCCACATTAACAGTTGCTCCTCGTACTATCTCTCAGACAGACTTTAAAGATCGGGAAGCAAAACGTCAACATCTGTCTCTTTTTCTCAATATTGGTAAAACATTCTTTTCTTCCCTTCATGATGTTCATTATGCATTCTCTTCTCATGCCTCATCTACTTTGCCTATCACTATTACACAGGCATTGAACTCTTCTGAGTCAGTGCTCTGGGAAAAGGCCATTAAGAAAGAAATGCAAGCTCAGATTGATAATGGTACTTGGGAATTGGTTGATCTTCCAAGAGGTCGTCGAGCTATTGGTTGTCGTTGGGTGTTTACTATTAAAGACACTTCTACTCCCCCTACTTATAAGGCTCGTCTTGTTGCTCAGGGATTTCGTCAAGTACATGGTTTGGATTATTTTGAAACATTTAGTCCGGTTGTTCGGTATGAAAGTATTAGGATTCTGTTTGCCATAGCTGCTCAATTCAAATTGCAGATTCATCAAATGGATGTCACGACTGCCTTTTTGAATGGTGAAGTAGCTGAAGAGTTGTATATGGTTCAGCCACCTGGTTTTGAAGATGCTTCTGGTAAGGTCTGTAAGTTAAAGAAAAGTCTCTACGGTTTGAAGCAAGCACCGCTCTGCTGGAATCAAAAGATTAATGCTGTGCTTCTTGATGCTGGATTTGAACGCACTGTTCCAGAATTTGGTATTTATGTTACAAGACACAATGGGTCTATATTGATGGTTGCCTTATATGTTGATGATTTACTGATTCTTTCAGATGATGACGATGCTATGGCACGGTGTAAGTCAATTTTATCGTCCCACTTCAAGATGAAAGACTTAGGTCCTGTCTCTACGTTTCTTGGTATGCAGATTCATCAAACTTCTACTACTATTTCTGTTTCACTGAAACATTACTTATCTTCACTGCTCTCTGATTTTGGTATGTCTTCTTGCAATGCTGTCTCTACTCCGCTTCCTGAGAATGCTGATTATCTTCCTACTGGTACTCCACTGGATGACAACCAGGCTAGCACTTTTCGCAGCATGGTGGGGAAGTTACTTTTTGCTGCTAACACTGCAAGGCCCGATTTAGCATATGCTGCTTCGTGTCTTTCCAGATTTATTAAAGCTCCTGAGGACAAGCATTTGAAGTTGGCTAAACATACACTTAGATACATTAAAGGCACCATTGACTTAGGTATTATATTCAGGGAAAGTACAGCTTTTAATTTGATTGGTTACTGTGACGCCGATTGGGCTGGTGACAAAATTGATAGGAAATCAACTACTGGTTACTTATTCATGTTGGCTGGAGCCCCTATTACTTGGAAGTCTAAGAAGCAAACTACAGTTGCTCTATCGAGTACTGAGGCTGAGTATATGTCTTTGTCTGATGCTACTAAGGAAGTGTTATGGTTATTACAGCTTCTAAAATCTATTAATCTGAAGCTTAAAGGTTCTCCAGTTTTATTTGAAGACAACGAAGGCTGTAAGGCTCTAGCTGAACATCCTGCTCATCACCAACGAACTAAACATATAGACATTAGACATCACTTTGTAAGAGATCATGTTGGCAAGGATTTCCAGCTACAATCCTTGGATACACATTCAATGGTTGCTGACATATTTACTAAGGCTCTTGGTGGTGTTAAGTTTAGACAGTTTAGAAGTATGATGGGTATGGCTTTTGTTTGAAGTTGCTTGTCTTGAATGTTTCGCTCATGGTGGGGTGTTGGAAATGAAATGCACTTAACATTCAATGATAAGCTCATCCAGGTTATCATTTTAGGAAATAGCCGATGATTCATCTTATGACATTAGACTATTTGTCTATTTGAGTAACAGGCGACAATGTTCGGCGATTAATAATGTCGGCTAACAGAAAAGGAAATAATAATCTGATAAGGGTTTTACATTTATCAAGAGTATATATATCGAGGGGTTTCCTCATTTTATAATTTATTTAATTAATCAAAAACTCTATTAAATTATGGATTTACAAGCTAGACATACCTTATTACAACAAAACATAGTCGCACAGGTAAAAGGGCGAAAGTCCGCTTTATATTTTTTTATAGAATTGAAGATTCGTGTTACTCAAATTTACCCTACCCACAAACCTTTATAATGAGAGCTGCGCGTATAAAAAAGGTAGAAACGTGTTTATATTGTAAATAAAGATATAATATTATTACTTGAATTTAGTGTTGAAGAGAATTAATTCTAGTTGTGAAATCCATTATAAGCTTTTAAATGAGTAGTTTTGATTAATTATAAAATAAAGTATAAAACAGGCAATTGCCTGTTTATTTATTCTAAGTACGTTTTCCTATATAATATACGCTCATGTTTATGTTTATGTTTATGTTTATGTTTATGTTTATGTTTATGTTTATGTTTATGTTTATGTTTATGTTTATGTTTATGTTTATGTTTATGTTTATGTTTATGTTTATGTTTATGTTTATGTTTATGTTTATGTTTATGTTTATGTTTATGTTTATGTTTATGTTTATGTTTCATGTTTCATGTTTCATGTTTCATGTTTCATGTTTATGTTTAATGTTTAATGTTTATTATTATGAAGTGAATGATAAGAACATATCATTACAACATTTAGGACAGATTTACCTAACAGTTTGCTGTTTTGAAAACTACTCAAAAGTTTTTATAAGTTTTTTTCTTAATTATATATAAAAGTTTACACCTTCGTATAAACTTTACAGATCGTGATAGAATTCTTAAAATTCCATGATAAGATTTCTCTAGAGGATTGTCTAAAATTAGAAATCAGAAACTCTAAAAGTGATAACGGAAAAACTTCCTTCAATATAACAATAAAAACTGTGAAAATAGGAGATAAATAATAATATTGAATCTCTATTGTCTGTAAGTATTAGCGAATACATGAGCCATTTATAATGAAAGAAACCCTCAGGTTGGGGTTCGTGCAAGAGAGCTGCGCGTATATATAAAAAAGGGTAAAAACATGTATATATCGTTAATAAAAATATAGTATTATTAATTGAATTTAGGACAGATTTACCTAGATTTCCAATCTTTATCCAAAATAATGAATAATAATACATTAGATTTTTCTGTCGTCGGGGACGCAGGAACTTTCAGCTTTTCAAAAGACATCACAGGCAAGGAGTTAGCCAACGTCAAAGAAGTTATTGATGAAAAGAAACAGAAACCTGAGGACAATCCATTGGCTTGGCCAAAGTTTCTAAAATACATTCAATTGAACTTTCAAAAGGCGATGGTTGACATTGATTTGGGAGAGGTACTCAAACATTGGAGTTTCAGTGGTCCAAGAGTGAGGTATGGTAGAGCGTTCGAAACTATCACAAGAAGTTACTTTAGTGAAGATTTCGTTAGTGAATTTAATGATTTAGGTGGTATGGAATTCTTTGGGGCTTTAAACAGAAAGTATCACTCAATTGAATTACCTGAACACATATCACTGGTCTACAACTTCTTAATGGGGGCTCTGACAAAGTGGGATCCAAACAGAATTGCACAAGAAGCAGAAACGCTATTATACTATAATAGTAAGTTAGATATGGTTGCTAAATTCTTGATGCTAATGAAAATGGAAACAGGGGCGGTAACCGAACTGTTTGAACACTTTGGAATGGATGAGAGACCAAATAGCCTACTAACTGATGTGTCAACTGCGGAGTTATTGAGAAGGATTAAAACTAGAGCGAAAAGAAAGGGTTACGCTCTCTCAAATAACAACAGGTTTGACAATAAAGTTGAAACTTATTTCTCTGGACAACCAAAAGCCCGGAATGACCAGAGAACAAACAATTACCAGGGTGGTAATGGAGGCTATCAGGCCTATAAATCAAAATCCGGAGGGTACAGGGGTACCCAACATACTCAAGGGGGTAGGGACCAACATCATCAATTGGCCAAGGATCAATGCATGGCATGCTTTGAAAAAGGTCATAGACTGATTAAGTGTCCACTGTTACAGCAGTTAAGAGAGGTTAGGGAAGATCAACCACGGAGGGCAGGAGCCAACATGGCAGAGGGTGCTCAGAGTGGACAATCCATTCAAGATACAATTTTTGATGGAAGTGAAATGTTTGGGACTGACGTTGCAAATAGTTTTGTTACAGAAACATTTGTAGTGGGGGAAGCACATATGAGTGCATGCACTGAGGAGACTGATCAGCAGCTTGTGCTTGATAGTGGTGCAACTATGCATATCATCAAAGATGAATCTGTGCTGACGAACGTTAAGCCCCAAACCACACTAGTTCAAACACTAAGTGGTACCATGACCTCCTACAAAAAGGGGGATTTGAGATTTAAGAATGGACTTTATCTCAAAGATTGTTTGATTCTTCCTAATTCCGCACGCAACCTTTTATCAGTCAATAAATTATTAGAAGAAAATTATCAAATTAACTTCTGCAATAAGAAAGGTTTTGGTGGTAATTTAAAAGATCCTCACGGGAACTTAATTGCTAAAGTGGAATGGAAAAACCAACTGTTTTTTGTTAAAGCCACAAACTTAGCTAATGCACTATGTGGTGAAAGTACCAACAATGCCACTAACAAAGACAAATACAAGTCAATCCTGGTAGATCATATCAAGTATGGACACTGTGGTACTGGCAGGTTGAAAAAAGATCCAAATTACAAAGAAATTTCAATTGAGGAAATTCAAGAGGTGTTGAATAAATGTGAAACATGTCATGCTGTTGTTACGAAAAAACATGGCAAAAGCAAAGTTACAACCACAAGTAAAAGGTTAGGTGAAAGAATTGCCATTGACATTTTGGGTCCTATCAGAAAACAGTACGCAATTATAGCAAGAGAGTTGAAATCAGGATACACTATTGGCAAATTGATGAACGCCAAATCTGAGGCAACTAATAAAGTTATTGAGATGGTCAAAGTTTTTCAGAACCAAGTGGCATTAAGAGGTGGCACTGTATGCTATCTGAGAACTGACAACGAGTTTAGAACAAAGGAATTAGAAAAGTTTTGTGCTGATCAAGGAATCATACACGAGTTTACAGCTCCACATTCGTCCTATCAAAACGGTGCTGCAGAATCTACTATCGGCAGTATCAAGAGAAGACTAATGTTTGCAATGTTAGACTCAGGTGTTACAAGTGACCTATGGACATTCGCATTTTTATATGTTTTATACATGTTAAACATTACTCCACGTTATCATGGCCAGCAATCGCCTAGAAAAATTCTTAAAGGATACGAAGAAATCAACACCAAAGATTTACTTCCCTTTGGATGTCAAATTTTTGCCCACAATTATTATTCTGATCAAAAAATATTCAATCATTCATATGCAGGTATATTTGTGGGCTATGACCAAACAATGAAAATAGCCAAAGTTTACATTCCGTCTAGTGGGACAGTTAAACGCACATCAGCATTTAAAGGTATGAAAACAGTGTTTCCATTACAACAAAGTTGGGCTAAGAAAATGTTTGATCCAGAAGATTTTGATTTAAGTGAAATCGAAACAGTCAACGAGAGATCCAAATGGGAATCATCTAAACAAAATAACCGTCAAACCAATATGATAGGAGGAGGTGGAGCGCTACCAACAGTGCCATATAGTACAAATCCAGAAAACGGCAAGCCTACAATTAAACAAGATGCATCCAAGGATAAGAAAAATAAGGACGCATCAGTGACAACTATCCGTACTGCCAAACCAAACAATACTTTGGATCATGGGATAAAAGAAAAAGAAAATGACCTATCACAAATGTCCATTGATACTATCAGTGTACTTGAAAAAGCACAAAGTACTCAACAAGAAATTCTTAAGGAATTACATGATAATGTGGAGGATCCACCAGACAAACTCAAAGAATGGACTAACCGTATTAAGGCAAGTGAAAGGAAAGCACAACAAAAGGCCAAACTAGATGGCGAACACATAGCTCAGTTGGAGCTAAGGCTGAAACATATGGAGAAGTTAAGGCAACAAGATAGTAACATTGCCCAACTGGAAAACAAAATAAAAGAATTGGAAAAGTCACAAAAGGAAAGTGAAGAAAAATTTGAAAAAGCGGCAAAACTGCAACAAAACAGCGACAGCGACAAAAACAACGACAACGACAACGACAACAACAACGACAATGACAACGATAAACCGGACGATTTAGACACGGACAACACAAATGTCGACGACAATATTACAGATGACAAGGTTTTTCAACAGCAATTAGAGGAAGAATCATCTTTCCAGGATAATTTTTCCATGCCTGACTATTTCTCATCTAATGTGCAGTCATCCCCTAATGCTGAAAATATCAGGTCTGATTTAACAACGCACAACATCGACAATGCAAACCAACCAATAGAGTCAGATGAAAAAGTACAAAATAATAGTGGCTTGGATATGCTTAGTGACAACAGCTCTTCTGAAGAAAATATTAGTGAGCAACAAATTTCACAGAAACCTTTTATCACCAGAAAAATTATGGCACATAAAGTAGCTTCGTCAGATAAAGTTACTAAACCAAAGACTACACCATTACCGAGATATATCCCATACGAAGAACGTGATTTTGACGAAATTGCTGGTTTCTCTCCTTGTAATGTCAAGGAACTGATGAGACGTACAACTTCTGGGGGGGAGCATGCTTTATTAACTGTGAATAAACACAAATACATTTTACCAAAGACATTTTCAGAAGTCTTAACATCTCCTCAAAAAGATCAATGGTTAGCAGCAATGAAAGAAGAACTGAAGGCAATAGTGGACCAAGGAGTTTACATCGAGTTCAAGAAATCAGATCTACCTACAAAGAACTTAATAGTCAAGTCAAGATGGGTATTTAATGTTAAAATAGAACCTGATGGAATTGAAAAATTCAAGGCTCGATTAGTGGCAAAAGGATTTACCCAGAGGAAAGGAGATAACTATGTTGAAAAGTATGCACCAGTCATGAAGGAAGACACAATGAGAATGATGCTGGCAATAACTGTTCAGAAAAACTGGGTAATCAAACAAATGGATGCTAAGAATGCATTCTTAAATGGGGTAATCGATTATGATACATATATGCTACCGCCATCAGGAACGGACTGTCCAAAGAATATGGTATGGAAATTAAAAAAGGGATTGTACGGATTAAAACAAGCCCCACTACTATGGTATAAAACATTGACACATGTTTTAGAGAAAGCAGGATACAAGTCATCTATATTAGAACCATGTATGTTCTTCACCACCAAAAAGGACTGTATAATATTAATATATGTTGATGACATTCTAATTACAGGACAAAATGATGCAAAAATTAATGAAGCTAAAATGGTACTCACCAAAGCATTTATGATGAAAGATATGGGTACACCTGAAGTCTTCTTGGGAATTAACCTAAAAATAAATAAAAAGGGGATTATGCTTAATATGAGATCAAACATTGAGAAAATGAAAGAAGATTTTGAAATCAGCACGTCAATGAAAGAAATATCTACTCCAATGGAAAAGCGCTTTGAGAGTAACCTACATTTGGAATCTCCATTTTTAGATAAACAAGAGCATGAAAAATATCGATCAATTATTGGTACACTGTTATTTTTCGCAAAGATGTGTAGGCCAGACATATCTTGTGCTGTATCAATATTATCCTCCCACTTAGTGCAACCAAGAAAAGCACATCTTAAAGCAGCACAAAGAGTTGTACAGTATCTGATTCAAACTGAAAAAAGAGGAATATCCTATGAAAATAATATTGAAAGTAATTACAAAGATTTCAGATATTTAGATAAAACCAAGGATGTAGAAATTAAGGATTATGATGAATCAACTGACTTCAGAATTACTGTTATGACAGATGCTAGTTGGGCCAATCATGCAATGGATCGAAAGTCACAAGGAGGATATGTAGTAATGATAAATAACATGATCATAGGATGGGGATCAAGAAAGATTAAAACCATTGCCGAATCTTCAGCAGAAGCTGAGTATATGGCCATATCAGAAGGTGATAAGGAAGGGCTATATATACGGAATTTATTAAATGAAATAGGGTTTAACGTTGGATATATTAATTTGTGTGTTGACAACATGTCCGCACTGACACTATCATCTCACAATACGCAACATCAAAAAACTAAGCATATTGATCTTAGATATCATAAGATCAGACAACTTGTGAATGACAAAACAATCAAGCTTAATTATATAAACACTAAGGATAACCTAGCTGATATTATGACTAAGTCATTGGATCCTACCACATTTAAGAGATTAGTATCTAAGATGCACATGGATTCTAACTAATGGGGGTGTGTGAAAATAGGAGATAAATAATAATATTGAATCTCTATTGTCTGTAAGTATTAGCGAATACATGAGCCATTTATAATGAAAGAAACCCTCAGGTTGGGGTTCGTGCAAGAGAGCTGCGCGTATATATAAAAAAGGGTAAAAACATGTATATATCGTTAATAAAAATATAGTATTATTAATTGAATTTAGGACAGATTTACCTAAAAACAAGGAGATACCTTCTTTATATAATAATCAGAGCTTTCATGAGCTCTTATCCGATATCTACGAATCTTCGGATTCGGCTGTTTGTAACTCTTAACATCGTCCGATATCTGCGAAGTCTTCGGATTTATCGTTCTATGGATCATGTTTGAATCCCTTAGACTAAATCCGTAACATTCCAAAAAAGATGACTGGGTGGCCAAGCTGGTTAAGGCGTGCGACTGTTAATCGCAAGATCGTGAGTTCAATCCTCACCCTGGTCGTTTATTTTTACTCCTAAGGGAATCGAGTAGTAATGGATTCAGAACAAGCACAACAACCTTCACCACCTCCCGTTCCAACACCTCCGGTGTAAAGGATAAGGGATTACCGATATCAGTATTAGGTGATATATTATGTAATCACTTAAGATCAGATTTTATGAGAGTGAGAATATTCAGGATGGAATATTCTAGAAATAAAATGTTGAGCATTTACTCATACTACAAATTAAAAATGTTGAGTAAGTATAAATATAGAACCTAACCCACTTTATAATCAAGTTTATTTTAATAACCTTGAAACCTCCAAAAAGAGCGGATCATATAATCTATAAAAGTTACATCCTTTATATCCGGAGCCCAATGATCACACCATGGAGGACATAAGCCCTGCATTTGAGAATTTCTCCTCTCTGGATGATGCATCCCACGCATCAAGATAACGAAATCACTGATAAGAGTGACACCAACTCAAAAATCACGGAGAATAACAAAAAAATAACTGAAAAACAAAACTCACAAAAAAACAATAGTGATAATAATTATAAAAAAAATTTAGGTGTAGAAATGTGAAATAATAGCTATTATATTATTTCCCATTTAGGAAATTAGTAAACAATCATTATCACATGTATTTGTTATCTCGGAGATAACGAATATACGTTTCTGAATTATGTATTTAAATAGCTATCTGCTCTTATACAGTTTATAATAATTACCGCATACATATTATAATTATGGGTATCTTAGATATTGGGTGCCTGGAACAACTCTTCCGTACTAAGAAAAAAGCCAGTCTTCAATGACAATCCAATTTCCTTTATCAAATCGCTAGAACTTTATGTGAAAATGAAGGTCTATAAACTATCAATCAAACTGACATATTCAATTGATACACATTAGATAAGAACATCGGACCGAAACAAGTGTTATCAGTAAGTGAAAGATAATATTAATAATCTAAAGCAAGGCTTATCTATTGATAATGTGAAAATAGGAGATAAATAATAATATTGAATCTCTATTGTCTGTAAGTATTAGCGAATACATGAGCCATTTATAATGAAAGAAACCCTTAGGTTGGGGTTCGTGCAAGAGAGCTGCGCGTATATATAAAAAAGGGTAAAAACATGTATATATCGTTAATAAAAACATAGTATTATTAATTGAATTTAGGACAGATTTACCTATGAATCATCGGCTATTTCCTAAAATGATAACCTGGATGAGCTTATCATTGAATGTTAAGTGCATTTCATTTCAACAAAGAAATCCGGCATCTCAATCATGGTAACAAGGAAATGACAATATGTAGCCGAAGATGTTGTAATGATATGTTCTTATCATTCACTTCATAATAATAAACATGAAACATAAACATAAACATAAACATGAAACATGAAACATAAACATAAACATAAACATAAACATGAAACATAAACATAAACATAAACATGAAACATGAAACTGTAAAGATTTAGGGATTACGGATATCAGTATTAGGTGATATATTATGTAATCACGTAAGATTGGATTTTATGGGAGTAAGAATATTATAAAGAGAATATTCTAGAAGGAATAAAATGTTGAGCGTTTACTCATACGTCAATGAAAAATGTTGAGTGTGTATAAATATAGGACTCCATCTACTTTATAATTACTTAGTTTTAATAACCTTGGTAACCTCAAAGAACGGTACTATAAATCTAGTAAGCCATAATCCTTAATAGATTTCCAATCTTTGTTTCCAAATGTCAGGCAACACCACATTCACATTTAAGAAGGACATTACTCCTGAAGAGCATAAGGCTGCTCTTGAATCGTTCAAAGCGTCCGTTGATAAAAAATCTCAAATATCTATGGACTGGCCAAAATACTTAGAACTCATGGAAGAGTGCACATCCGACTTTGTTGGATATGAAATGGAAAGTATTTTAAAGGCAACAAAATTTGTCGATGCAAAACCAACAATCTCTAGTTTGTTTGAATTAACAATAAAAGAATATTTTCACTTAAATATTATTAGAGACTACAAGGGTCTCAAGGGTATGAAACTGTTTGGTTCAATGAATAAAGATTTTAAAATCTTAAGTGGTGTTGAGGAATTCGAATTAATTGGCAAAATTCACAATCATGGATCAAAACTCACAATTGATCAAATTATTGATGAGACTAGTACCATTGTATACTACAATCCAAGCCTATCAACAACATTAAAGTTCTTGTTAATGGATAAGCTTCCAAGAAAACAATGGGTAGCATTTTTGACTGCTAACGAAATGTATGATACAACAAATGTTAAGGAAACCATTGAAAGTATGGATCCTGTTGAGTTAGGTAAAAGAATCAGGAAATATCTAAAAGATACTAGGTCAGAATTAAAGTCGGAAAGTTCATCAGGTGAAGAAGCCAACTATGTTAAAAACAAGAAAGGTAAGAAGAATTCAAAATATAGCAAATTGGTATGCTATTATTGCAAGAAGTTAGGACACATTAAATCTCAATGCAAAACAAGAAAGAAAGATAATGAAAGTAACTTCTGTTTGGACACTGACACATCCTCGGATGAAGAAGAAGGAAAAGAGGCAAGGTTAACCCAGGAGGATGAGGAGTATTTATTTGGTAAAAAGAAAGTTAATAGATCTATAGTTAAGAAGAATGAAAATTATTTTGCTGGTGGAGGAGATTCAAAACACAATGAATTCTTATTAGATTGTGGCTCCACACTACATATTGTAACAGATAAGGTAAATTTAAAGAATCTAAAAAAGCAAAAAACTACACTTAACACTATAGGAAAACCAGTGGTATCAAAATCATGTGGTGATATACAAATAAATGATAAGTTAAAGCTTAAGAAAGCGGTTGTGGTCCCATCCTCGAAGAGAAATATAATTTCAGCAGGGTTGTTGGTTAAAGAAGGATATGAAATACATTTAACCAAGGAGAATAGTAAGGTAATAAAAGATAATCAGGTGGTAGCTAAAGTGAAAATGTCTAGTAATGGTCTATTTCAAATCAAGAGTGATAAAGAAGAAAGCTATTACACATTTTCGGAAAAAGAAATTCAAATATTGAAAGACCACATAAGGAAAGGCCATGCAAGTGCCAAAACTATTCTAAAAATGCCACATAATAGAAAATTCAGAGTTGATGAAATCTCCAGAGTAATAAAACAGTGTGAAGCTTGTGCTGAAGGTAGAGTGGAGAAAAGACATGGCAAAAGTAAGGTATCAACTCATGAAGTAAACGTCGGTCAAAGAATTGTTGTCGACATATTAGGTCCTGTTAATAAAAAGTATGGCATTATTGCGAGGGATACAAAAACAGGATACATTATGGGAAGAATAATGAAGTTTAAGAGTGAAGCATCAATTAAAATAATTGAGATGCTTAAGATTTTCAGGAATTTAGCTAAAGCTAAAGGAAGCTCAGTGTGTTTTATAAAATCAGACAATGAATTCCGTACAAAGAGACTTAATCAATTTTGTGAAGACAATGGAATAATTCAGGAAATAACAGCTCCACACTCAAGTTATCAGAACGGGTCCGCAGAAGGTACCATCGGACATGTTAAAAGAAAAATGAGAGTATACATAGTGGAATCAGGAATTCCTAAAGAATTATGGACATATTGTTTTGAGCATGCAATTTTTCTAATGAACACTACGGTAAGGGAAGGTCAAACGGAAAGTCCAATGACAAGAATGACAGGCACAGAGGTGCTAGACCATGATGTGAAACCTTTTGGATGTCAAGCATTTGCTTACTCATATAATAGGGATCAAAAGTTATATAATGTTTCAATCAGTGGTATATACTTAGGTCATCAAGAATCTTATAAAATTGCAAACATTTATGTTCCACATTTAGATAAAGTGATAAAAACATCCGCATGGAACTGCATGGAAGAAGTCTTTCCATTAAGACATCATTGGTTTGATAAAGCAGATAAAAACAGTATGGTAGAATTCAAAGACATTCAAATTATGGATTTAGAAAAGGAAGACATTGAAGGTAGATATGATTCACCCTTAGGGGGTGGTGGCGGTAGTAGCGGAGGCGATAGCGGTGGCCAACCAAAAAAGGCATCCCGCCTGGATACAAATGCATTTTTTGTAAAGGATAAGGGATTACCGATATCAGTATTAGGTGATATATTATGTAATCACTTAAGATCAGATTTTATAAGAGTGAGAATATTCAGGATGGAATATTCTAGAAATAAAATGTTGAGCATTTACTCATACTACAAATTAAAAATGTTGAGTAAATATAAATATAGAACCTAGCCCACTTTATAATCTAGTTTATTTTAATAACCTTGAAACCTCCAAAAAGAGCGGATCATATAATCTATAAAAGCTACATCCTTTATAGATTTCCAATCTTTCTTTCCACAATGTCAGACACAAATACCTACACCATCAAGGAAGACATCACTCCTGAACAGTTCAAGGCTGCTCTTGAAATGTTCAAAACTTCAGTCGAGAGGAAGTCAAACTCCAAACTAGACTGGCCAAAATACTTAGTAATCATGGAAAACTGCACTTCTTCATTTGTTGATCTAGAAATGCACAAGATTCTAACAGCACATACCTTTGTGGATGAAAAACCTACACTCAATAACTTATTTGAGTTAACTATTAAAGAGTTTTTCAGTAATACATTCATCAGCGACTACAACGGCTCAAAAGGTATGACGCTATTTGGTATTATGAACAAAGAATGCAGTAGCTTAACAGGTGTCGAGCAACTCGAATTAATTGATAAAATCCTTCAGAATGGACGTAAAATGTCTATTGATGAAATCAGAAATGAAGCAAATTCATTCCTATTTTACAATAAATATTTATCATCAATCCTAGTGTTCTTCTTAATGAAAAAACTCCCAAGAAGAGAATGGGTTCAATTTATGATATCAAACGATATGTATAAAGGAACAAATGTTATTGAGGCTATCAGTTCCACTAACCCATCCACACTAGCAAGAAATTTACGTCAATTCCTCAGTGACTCAGGTATTAGTGAAACAGCAGATGACCCCAATGAAGAAGCTAATCACATCAAAGGCAAATCGAATAAAAATAAGAAGCCAAAGGTTAAGAGATGTGAGTTCTGTAAAAATTTTGGTCATGTGAAGGCAGATTGCAGAAAGTTTAAAAAGAAAAACAACGAAAGTAATTTCTGCTGTATCGAATCTGACGAATCCTCGGATGAAAAAGTTAAGGAAAATGAGGCAAGGTTAACCCCAGAGGATGAGGAATATTTATTTGGCAAAATTAATAAGTCTATAGTTAAGAAAAATGAAAATTATTTTGCTGGTGTAGAAAATCCAAATAACAATGGATTCCTACTTGATTGTGGATCTACACTACATATTGTAACAAATAAGGTAAAACTAAAGAACTTAAAGAAAAAAGAAACTATCCTATACACTATAGGAAAACCAGTGATATCAAAGTCATATGGTGATATTCAAATAAATAATAAGTTAAAACTTAATAAGGCAGTTGTGGTCCCATCTTCAAAAAGAAATATAATTTCAGCGGGTTTGCTGGTTAATGAAGGATATGAAATTCACTTAACCAAAGAGAATAGCAAAATTACAAAAAACAATCAAATAATAGCCAAGGTGAAAATGTCGAATAATGGATTATTCTTAATTAATAGTAACTACGAAGAAAGTTACTACACATTTTCGGAAAAAGAGGTTCAAATAATGAAAGATCATGTGAGAAAAGGCCATGCAAGTGCAAAGACTATTCTAAAAATGCCACACAATAAGAAACTCAGAGTTGATGAAATCTCCAAAGTTATAAAACAGTGTGTAGCCTGTGCTGAAGGCAAAGTGGAGAAAAGACATGGCAAAACAAAAGTATCAACTCATGATGTACAAATCGGTCAAAGAATTGTTGTTGACATATTAGGTCCTGTTAATAAAAAGTACGGCATAATTGCAAGAGATATCAAAACAGGATATATTATAGGAAGAATAATGAAGTTTAAAAGTGAAGCATCATTCAAAATTATTGAAATGCTCAAAATTTTCATGAATTTAGCTAAAACTAAAGGAAGCTCAGTGTGCTTTATCAAATCAGACAATGAATTCAATACAAAAAGATTAAACAAGTTTTGTGAAGACAATGGTATAATACAGGAGTTAACAGCTCCACACTCCAGTTATCAAAACGGGTCCGCAGAAGGTACCATAGGGCACGTTAAGAGAAAAATGAGAATACACATAGTTGAATCTGGAATTCCTAAGGAATTTTGGACACATTGCTTCAATCATGTTATATTCGTAATGAATACTACAATAAGAGAAGGTCAAACTAAAAGTCCCATGACAATGATGACAGGTACAGAGGTACTCGAAACAGAAATAAAACCATTTGGATGCCAAACATTTGCTTATTCCTACAATAGGGATCAAAAATTATATAACGTTTCAATCAGCGGCATATTTCTCGGGTACGACAACTCACCAAAAATAGTAAACATCTACGTTCCACATTTAAACAAGGTAGTAAGATCCTCAGCTTGGAACTGCATGGAAGAAGTTTTTCCTCTAAGAAATCATTGGTTCGACAAGGCAGATAAAGAAAGTATGACAGAATTGAGAGATCTACAAATTCTAGATCTAAGTAAAGAAGACGTCCATGGTATGTACAGTACACCCTCAGGGGGTGGCGGTGGTAGTATTGGAGGCGGAGACACAGGCCAACCGGTAAGGGCATCCCGTCTTGACACAAATGCATTTTTAAAATACTTCAAAAACACCAGCCATATAGACGAAGATGAGATGGATACATCAGAAGATATCACCATATTAGATCCATACACTGAAAGAAATGAGAATACATCCAATAACAACAACACTACTCAAACACCTAATATCATACCCCATATGCAAACGAGGGTAAATACAATAGAAGAAGTTCCAGATCAAATATTTCAAGAATTAAATGAATTAAACGACATTGAAATGACATACGATGAAGAGCCAACTACAGAAAACAGAACTGTTTTAAGTAATGAATCACAAAATAAAAGACAACAAGAGAAAGCTAGAGCAAAGGCAATGAAGCATAAGATCGATCAAGAGGCTAAGAAAATTGCAAAGCAAAAACTCGCGGAAGAGGAAAAACGCACAAAGTTGTTAAATAAAGGCTTGAAGACAAGAAAACTCATCGGTCAATCCTCTGAAATCACTGGACGACAACAACAACAACCACCAACAACACAAAATCCAGCACAAAAACAAACGCAAACGAGTCCTACAACACCATATATAGAGGAACCAGAGGATACACAAGAGACGATTGACAATGGACCACAAGAGCAATTACGCATAACGGATGGTGCAGAAATTAGTGATGCAGAAACAGAAGTCATTGGTACTAGAGAATCAAATAGAAGACAAGTACTAGATGTCAATGATACAAATACAAGAGCATTAGTTCAACAAGTCAATGCACTAACTAGACAAGTTCAGGCACTAAGTAAGAAAAGAAAATATTCATCATCGTCCAGCAGTCCAAAAGTTGGTAGCAAGCAACTAGTCAAATATACTAAGTTTCAAAAAGAACCTGGTCCTGAATTAAAGAGAAGAAAAGCTGAACTACGTGCTATTATGAAGCACAAAACTCCACGACTTATAGAAAGAGGGGGTGATATAGCAAATGGCGACAATCACGAAAATAATTTGCTAGTCAATATTCATAAATATGATATTCCAAAGACTTTCCAACAAGTCTTGAAGTCAAAAGAAAAATACAAATGGTTCGATGCTATAAAAGAAGAACTTCAATCAATTAAAGACCAAAAAGTATATGACAGTATACATAAGAAAAAGCTTCCTAGTAAAGCCTTACTAGTAAAGGCAAGATGGGTGTTCAACGTAAAGAAAGAATCAAATGATTCAGAAAGGTTTAAAGCTAGACTCGTTGCTAAAGGCTTCACACAAGAAAAAGGAGAAAACTATGTTGATAACTACGCACCAGTAGTCAAAGATGTTACAATGAAAACCACTTTAGCTATGGCTGTAATTAATGGGTGGTATATCAAACAATTAGATGCAAAGAATGCCTTCCTAAATGGTGACATAGATTATGCTACATACTTAGTTCCACCTGAGGGTACAGGAACCGACAAAAATTATGTATGGAAATTGAAGAAAGGCTTATATGGACTCAAGCAAGCTCCACTACTATGGTACAATACATTAAACAAAGTATTAACAGATGCAGGATACACTGCATCAGTACTAGAACCATGTCTGTTTTACACAAAAGATAAAAAAGGTATAATAGTAGTCTATGTTGATGATATTATCATTGTCACTGAGAAAAAAGAAATGTTAAATAAAGCCATGAATACATTAAATAAAGCATTTGTCATGAAAGATTTAGGCACACCTGAAATGTTTTTAGGTATTGATATTAAGCAAAAGAACAAAAAGCTTACCATGAACATGAAATCAACAATAGAAAGGATTATAAAGAATTTCGACATCACTCCAACTCAAAGAAAAATTCAAACTCCAATGGTGAAAGGCTTTGAGTCAAATAACAATCTACAATCTAATAGACTAAATAAAAGTGAACATAACGAATACAGGTCAATTATAGGAACAATATTATACATAGCCAGAATGGCAAGACCTGATATCTCATTTTCTGTATCAATATTATCTAAAAGTTTAGTTAATCCTACAATGGCTCATTTAAAAACGGCTCATAGGATATTACATTATTTATGTCAAACATCAAACTATGGTATTGTTTACAGTAAAAATACACCAAAAGTAGAATTCAAAGATTTCAGATATATGGACAAAACTAATGAAGTTACACTAAAAGACTATGATGAAAGGACAGATTTTAGAATAACTGTTATTGTTGATGCAAGTTGGGGAAATCACATAGAAGATAGATCATCCCAAGCAGGATACATTGTTTTATTAAACAATAATATAGTTGCATGGAATTCCAAGAAAATGAAAACCATCGCAGAGTCATCTACTGAAGCTGAGTATATGGCTATTACCGAAGGTATTAAAGAAGGTCTTTTTATAAGAAATTTATTACAAGAAATGGGATTTCACATTGGTTACATCAATTTATGTTGTGATAATCAATCTGCACTAACATTATCCTCACATAATACACTGCATCAACGTACTAAACATATAGCTATAAGATATCATAAAATTAGACAGTTTGTTGAAAATAAAGAAGTCAAATTGAACTACATCAATACTGAAGTTAATTTAGCAGATATATTCACTAAGTCCCTAGACACAACAAGATTTCAAACGTTAGTCAAATTGCTTAACTTGAAGTATGACTAAAGGGGGTGTGTAAAGGATAAGGGATTACCGATATCAGTATTAGGTGATATATTATGTAATCACTTAAGATCAGATTTTATAAGAGTGAGAATATTCAGGATGGAATATTCTAGAAATAAAATGTTGAGCATTTACTCATACTACAAATTAAAAATGTTGAGTAAATATAAATATAGAACCTAGCCCACTTTATAATCTAGTTTATTTTAATAACCTTGAAACCTCCAAAAAGAGCGGATCATATAATCTATAAAAGCTACATCCTTTATATTTTTAGGCTACTTTAAAAATGCCAACAATCAAAAAGATGAAGATGAAATGGATACCTCGGAAGATATCACAATAGAAGATCCAATCACTGAAAGCAATCAAATGGAGAAATCGACCAATAATAACACTCAAGTACAAACACCTAATGTGCAAACACAAAGTAATATGTTACCGCAAGATAATTTCAATAATACTTATGATCAAACTAACAATGTGTTACCTCAAAATAGTATACAACGTAGGCATAACACAATAGAAGAAGTTCCAGATCAAATATTTCAAGAATTAAATGAATTAAACGACATTGAAATGACATACGATGAAGAGCCAACTACAGAAAACAGAACTGTTTTAAGTAATGAATCACAAAATAAAAGACAACAAGAGAAAGCTAGAGCAAAGGCAATGAAGCATAAGATCGATCAAGAGGCTAAGAAAATTGCAAAGCAAAAACTCGCGGAAGAGGAAAAACGCACAAAGTTGTTAAATAAAGGCTTGAAGACAAGAAAACTCATCGGTCAATCCTCTGAAATCACTGGACGACAACAACAACAACCACCAACAACACAAAATCCAGCACAAAAACAAACGCAAACGAGTCCTACAACACCATATATAGAGGAACCAGAGGATACACAAGAGACGATTGACAATGGACCACAAGAACAACTACGTTTAACGGATGGTACAGAAGTTAGTGATACAGAAACAGAGGTCATTGATAATTCAAGAGCATTAGTTAGATCAGAAAGACAGCAAGTGTTGAATGTAAACGATCCTAATACTAGAGCATTAGTTCAACAAGTTAATGCATTGACCAAACAAGTTCAGGCACTAAGTAAGAAAAGAAAATATTCATCATCGTCCAGCAGTCCAAAAGTTGGTAGCAAGCAACTAGTCAAATATAATAAGTTTCAAAAAGAACCTGGTCCTGAATTAAAGAGAAGAAAAGCTGAACTACGTACTATTATGAAGCACAAAACTCCACGACTTATAGAAAGAGGGGGTGATATAGCAAATGGCGACAATCACGAAAATAATTTGCTAGTCAATATTCATAAATATGATATTCCAAAGACTTTCCAACAAGTCCTGAAGTCAAAAGAAAAATACAAATGGTTCGATGCTATAAAAGAAGAACTTCAATCAATTAAAGACCAAAAAGTATATGACAGTATACATAAGAAAAAGCTTCCTAGTAAAGCCTTACTAGTAAAGGCAAGATGGGTGTTCAACGTAAAGAAAGAATCAAATGATTCAGAAAGGTTTAAAGCTAGACTCGTTGCTAAAGGCTTCACACAAGAAAAAGGAGAAAACTATGTTGATAACTACGCACCAGTAGTCAAAGATGTTACAATGAAAACCACTTTAGCTATGGCTGTAATTAATGGGTGGTGTATCAAACAATTAGATGCAAAGAATGCCTTCCTAAATGGTGACATAGATTATGCTACATACTTAGTTCCACCTGAGGGTACAGGAACCGACAAAAATTATGTATGGAAATTGAAGAAAGGCTTATATGGACTCAAGCAAGCTCCACTACTATGGTACAATACATTAAACAAAGTATTAACAGATGCAGGATACACTGCATCAGTACTAGAACCATGTCTGTTTTACACAAAAGATAAAAAAGGTATAATAGTAGTCTATGTTGATGATATTATCATTGTCACTGAGAAAAAAAAAATGTTAAATAAAGCCATGAATACATTAAATAAAGCATTTGTCATGAAAGATTTAGGAATACCTGAAATGTTCTTAGGAATTGATATAAAGCAAAAGGATAAAAAGCTTATTATGAACATGAAGTCAACAATAGAAAGAATTATAAAGAATTACAACATCACTCCTACACAGAAGGAAATAACGACTCCTATGGCTAAAGGATTTGAATCAAATAATAACCTAAAGTCAGAAAAATTAAATAAAAAGGAACACAATCAATACAGGTCTATTATAGGAACAATATTGTATATAGCCAGAATGGCAAGACCTGATATATCATTTTCAGTATCAATACTATCAAAAAGTTTAGTTGATCCTACAAAAGCGCATTTAAAAACGGCACACAGGATACTACACTATTTATGTCAAACATCAAATTACGGCATTGTATATAGTAAAGACAAGTCAACGGTAGATTTTAAAGATTTTAGATATATGGATAAAACAAATGAAGTCACTTTAAAAGATTATGATGAACGTACAGATTTTAGAATAACTGTAATAGTTGATGCTAGTTGGGGAAATCATATAGAAGATAGATCATCACAAGCAGGGTATCTAGTTCTACTAAATAATAATATGGTCGCATGGAATTCAAAGAAAATAAAAACGATTGCAGAGTCAACTACTGAAGCTGAGTATATGGCTATTGCTGAAGGAATCAAAGAAGGAATTTTCATTAAAAACTTATTAAAAGAAATGGGATTTAATGTTGGATACATAAATTTGTGTTGTGATAATCAATCTGCACTTACTCTATCCTCACACAATACGCTACATCAACGTACAAAGCATATAGATATAAGATATCATAAGATTAGACAAGTTGTTGAAAACAAAGAAGTGAAGCTAAATTATATCAATACCAAAGTTAATTTAGCAGACATTTTTACTAAGTCCTTGGACACAACCAGATTTAAAAAGTTAGTCAAACTGCTTGAATTGAAGTATGACTAAAGGGGGTGTGTAAAGATTTAGGGATTACGGATATCAGTATTAGGTGATATATTATGTAATCACGTAAGATTGGATTTTATGGGAGTAAGAATATTATAAAGAGAATATTCTAGAAGGAATAAAATGTTGAGCGTTTACTCATACGTCAATGAAAAATGTTGAGTGTGTATAAATATAGGACTCCATCTACTTTATAATTACTTAGTTTTAATAACCTTGGTAACCTCAAAGAACGGTACTATAAATCTAGTAAGCCATAATCCTTAACAGAAACATAAACATAAACATAAACATAAACATAAACATGAAACATAAACATAAACACGAGTGTACATTATATAGGAAAACGTACTTAGAATAAATAAACAGGCAATTGCCTGTTTTATACTTTATTTTATAATTAATCAAAACTACTCATTTAAAAGCTTACAATGGATTTTACAACTAGAATTAATTTGTTGAAATGTGAAATAATAAGTAATATATTATTTCCCATTTAGGAAATTAGTAAACAACAATTTCAGTTTATTAATTAATGTTTATTATATTCCTAATTAGGAAATATCTCAGCACCTCACAATTATTTATCTATATAAAGTGCTATTGACACAGTTTTAGTTTATAATAAAATAACCGCATATATTTGTAATTTTGGTTATCTAAGACAGATTTCCAATCTTTTATTCTTTAGAATTGTCAATTACACAAAATTATTAATATATTAACATGTCCTCTGAAAATACTTCCGAAATGGATATTGACAAAAGTACAAGCAGCATTAATCCAAAAACTGGAAATGGCATCTACCAAGGTATCTATTACTTTAAAACAGATTTATCTCAAACTCAAATGAGTGATATTAGAAAATACGCACAGGAGTTGAGTAGAAGGCAACTATCAAACAAAAAATCAGACTGGCCTAAGTTTCTAGAATATCTAGAAGAATTTAGTGAACATTTTCCTGAAGTTGATTTAGATCAGATTGCCAAATCCGATAGATTTGAAGGTGAAAAATCTAGATATGGACTAGCATTCTCCGCAATTTTAAAGAGTTTCTTTAGTTCAACCTTTTTAAAACAATTTGGACTGAAAGGTATGAGCCTTTTTGGTGCAGTGAATGAAAGATGTTCAAAGCTAACTCTTATGGAAAATACTGCAATGGTTAAAGAGTTGATGAAAAAGGTAGACTCCTGGACAATTGATACTTTAGTGAATGAATCACATACCATTTTATACTACAACAGTGATTTCAAGAGACATATTAATTTAATGTTGGTCGCAAAATTAGAAGTAAGATTAGCAGCAGATTTCTTAAATGAATACAATGATCTCAAGAAAGAAAATCTAGCACATGTTGCTACTAAAGAATTAATACTCAAGTTACAGGATTTCTGTAGTGAAAGAGGTATTGATTACAATAAGAAAAATAACGTGGGCGAATCTTACCTTATGGAAGAGGTAACTCCAAAGAAAACAAAGAAACCATTCTGCCACTATTGCAAGAAAAGCGGACATTTGATTGAACAATGTTACCATAAAAAGCAAAAGGAAGAAGAAGGTCAAATAAATATGGTTGAAATGGAAGTTACAGATGAAGATTTTATTTTCACTAAACAAAGCGTGAACCCAGTAGTTGAAACACAAACAACTGGCACTAGTTTTATGGCATCTACATATACTAATACATACAACAATGTTGAAATGGTGGTTGACAGTGGTGCTTCATTACATGTTGTTCACAGTGAAAAGAATTTAATCAATAAAAGAAAAAGAAAAACCACGGTTTACACGGTTAACAATAAAGTTAATTGTAACATCATTGGTGATCTACAACTAAAGAATGGTTTATATCTTAAAGACTGTGTGGTAATCCCTAACTGCAAAAGAGACTTAATTTCAGTTGACAAATTGGTGGAAGATGGATATGAGGTCTCATTCAAAACTGTTAAAGGTCAGAAAAAGGGGGTAATTAAGAAAAATGACACGCTTATTATTGAAATGACATCGAACTCTGGCATTTTCATTTTAAGAAATACAAACATTGGTGAAGTTAACAATGCCGAAAATGTTGATGTAAACAGGGAAGTCATGTTAGGACACCTTAAATGGGGACATCTTGGTGCCAAAGGCTTAAAGAAAAAGTCGGAATATTCTAAGTACACAATCAAAGAAATGAAAAAAGTTCTCTCACAATGTGAATCATGCCAATCTGTGGTCACAAAGAAACATGGCTCACAACCTGTAACTATTGTTACTAAAAATGTCGGAGAGAGAATTGCTGCTGATATCTTTGGTCCTATTGATGAAAAATACGGTATAATTGCTAGAGACATTCACACAGGATATATTATTGCTAAAGCCATGCTATCCAAAGGAGAAGCCTCAACAAAGCTTATTGGGATGCTAAAGATATTCATAAATCTATCCAAACTTAATGGATCTGTTGTAATGATATGTTCTTATCATTCACTTCATAATAATAAACATGAAACATAAACATAAACATAAACATGAAACATAAACATAAACATAAACATAAACATGAAACATGAAACATGAAACATAAACATAAACATAAATATGAAACATAAACATAAACATAAATATGAAACATGAAACATGAAACATAAACATAAACATAAACATAAACATGAAACATAAACATAAACATGAGCGTATATTATATAGGAAAACTTACTTAGAATAAATAAACAGGCAATTGCCTGTTTTATACTTTATTTTATAATTAATCAAAAATACTCATTTAAAAGCTTATAATGGATTTAACAACTAGAATTAATTCTCTTCAACAGGTTATGAGCTCCTTTGCTCTACGTTACCCTGCTGGCACTCTTACTCAATTGAAGTCTCCCTCCAATTTCAATTTATGGCATTCCAATTTGCTCATGACTCTTTCTTTAGAAGGTCATGGTATTATTGAATACTTTCGTACTGGTGCTACACAACTTCCTGATGACATTCCACAAGAATTAATTGGTTCTGTTGCAATTATTACCAGTCAATTAGAAGGTATTGTTAATTTAGTTCTAGTCAATACGGTTGATGTCAAAATTAGAAATAAGTATATGGGTACTCCAGGTGCTTATGGTCTTGGTTTGTTAAGAATGATCACGACAGATTATGGCCAAGTCTCTCCACGGGCTGTTCTTACAATGGTCAAGAAACTTTTCAGCCATATATCTTCCAGAAATTATGGTTCCTCTGAAGTCCTTGTTCTAATGAATGATCTTATTGCCAGTTTCAACAATACTAATGAGATCAAAGAATTAATGGGTTGTCTATTTCTCCTAATGATTCCTGAAAAAGGTGCTGACAGGCTCCTTGAAAGTGCTAATCCTAACTTGGAAATTTCGAATGTTACTAGAAAATTGGATGACATTATTAATGCCAAAGGTTCAGGTTCAGAGTCTGCTCATGCTTTTGCTACTTCCTCATCTCATCATAAGAAAAAGAAAGTCATCTGCAGAAGATGTTATGAACCGGGTCATAAGTCCCCTGATTGTCCAGCTCCTTTACCAGCATCTCCGGGTAACCAAGCTTCCACTTCCTCAAAGAGTTCTTCTAGTCGTAAGCAGAGTGAACAAGTTTGGACTGTCACGCATACTGCGTATAGTGTGCACAGCTCTGATAACTATGTGATTGATTCAGGCTCTACATTACATGTAAGCAAAGATTTGTCTCACTTTAGAGACCTTGTGCCCTCTTCTGGGAGCCTTCGGGGTATTACTGAAGCTCCACTTTCTATTGTTGGTATTGGTACCATTGACTTTGTTAATGGTGATGACATTATTAGTCTAACAAATGTTGCTTATGTTCCTGGGGCTAATCAAAATTTGATATCTGTTAAACAGGCATCTAAAGTATCTGATGAAGGTTTTTTCTTCACTAATGCTGGTGTCTTCTTCGGTTCATCTAAAGTTAAAGTTGGTTATGCAGATGAACATAATAACCAATTATATAATTTCCTGTACCAGCCGGTTATTCAAAGTGCTGCAGTCACTAATCAACTTTCCACTGCCATTTCTTTTCATGTCAAATCTTCTGATGATACTTCCCCTGATTTCATCGACAAATTTGCTTCCAAAACCAAATTTGAATTAGCACATGCTCAACTTGGTCATCCTTCATTAACTGTGATGAACCAACTAGGTTTTACAGCTCCTGCTACTTCCTTGTGTCCTGACTGTACACTTAACAAGTCCACAAAATCCTTTCAAAAGTTTTCTTCCTCCTCTTTTCCAATTACTCATCCAATGCAATTGATTCATTCTGATGTCAGCGGTCCATTCACGATTCCTGGTGTCCTAGATGAAAAATTTTTCCTGACTATCGTTGATGACTTCACCCACTGGGTGTGTATTGAACCACTGAAATTCAAATCTGAAGCATCTTCCAAAATTCAAGATTTTATAACCAAAGGTGAAACATATTTTCATGACAAAGGATACAAATGTTCTGCGTTGCGCACTGATAATGGTGGTGAATTCTGCAATAACGAGCTTCATCATTTTCTTTCTACCAAGGGTATTACACACCAATTGACTGTTCCCTACAATTCGTTTCAAAATGGCATTGCTGAGAGAATGCATCGTACAGTTAAAGAAAAAGCTCGTGTGTTGCTAAATTCATCTAACTGCCCTGAGACCTTTTGGTCTGAAGCTGTTAAAACCGCTGAGTTTCTGATTAATAGACTCCCCTCTAGAGCCATTAACAATGATTCACCCTACAAGAGATGGTTCGGATCTTCACCATCATATGATTTTCTTCATGTGTTTGGATGCAAATGTTATCCTTTTGTTCCTCCTGAAAAACGTCCGACTACATTTTCTACTACTGCTCTAGAAGCTGTATTTGTTGGCTATGAGCCAAATCATAAGGCTTACAGATGCTATATTCCTGAACTCAATAACACCATTATCTCCAACAACGTCGCCTTTGATGATTCCACCTTTTATTTTCAAACGCACTCTAAAGTGGCTGATTATTCTTCCATTCCACCAAGTGATATTTTGTTCGGTACGCCTTCGTCTGGTATCTTTTATCCTTATCATGACACCTCCTCTAGTGACACTTCCACTGTAATGTCTTCTGATGCTGACAACAGTAAGGTTCCTGAATCCACATTGGTGCATCATTCTTCTCCTGACCTGGGTGATTCCATTCATGAGAACAAAGATGCACCTGTGCCTGATACTACTCTGGATATTTTTGATGTTCCCTCTTCTGTTGCTACTGATATCTCGTCTGTCTCTGTTGAGCCGTCTGATGATCTGCTGGTTGACACTTCTGCAAATCTTCCTGTTCCTGCTGCTTCTCCTCTTATTGATGAGTCCTCTATTACTGAACCTCCTGCTTTGCCGGATGATATCGGCCATGTTTCTCCCTTTGTTGATGCTATTGTTAATCCTGAAAATGTTCCCCCGGCACTACACCCTGTTGTCGTTACGTCTAGTCTGCCTCCGCATGATGAAATTGATTTATTATCCACTGATAATTCTCCTTCTGATGAAGTTTCTGGTGAACCTGTTCACTATCATCCTCTCTCTGTTGTTGTTGAACCAACTCTGGTTTCTGCTGCTCGCCCTGTTTCAAAAACTGACTTTGATGATCGCTCTCCTGCTAAACGTCAGCACCTTTCTCTTTTTCTTCAACTTGGACAAACAGCTTTCCATGCTTTCCACACTGTTCAACAAGCGTTTTCGTCAACAATTTCGTTTACTGTTCCATCTGATATTACTCAAGCTTTGACGTCTCCGGAGTCTTCTTTATGGAAGGCTGCCGTGGATAAAGAAATGCAAGCTCAACATCAAAATGGAACTTGGGATTTAGTTGATTTGCCTACTGGCCGTAGGGCAATTGGTTGCCGCTGGGTGTTTACTATTAAAGACAATACTTTCCCTCCAACATATAAAGCTCGACTGGTTGCTCAAGGTTTTCGTCAAGTTCATGGATTGGATTATTTTGAGACCTTCAGTCCGGTGGTTAGGTATGAGAGCATTCGTATTCTGTTTGCTTTGGCTGCTCAATTTCATCTTCAGATTCATCAGATGGATGTAACTACCGCTTTCTTGAATGGTGAACTTACTGAAGAATTATACATGCTACAGCCTCCTGGTTTTGATAATGGCTCTGGTCAAGTTTGCAGATTGAAGAAAAGTCTGTATGGTTTAAAACAAGCTCCTTTATGTTGGAATCAAAAGATTAATAGTGTGTTGCTTGATGCTGGTTTTGAGCGTACAGTTCCTGAGTTTGGTATATATGTTACTCATCATGGTGATTCTGTGTTGATTGTTGCACTCTACGTTGATGATCTTTTAATTCTTTCCAATGCTGATACTGCCATGCACAAGTGCAAATCTATACTTTCAGCTCATTTCCATATGAAAGATCTCGGTGCTGTATCTACCTTTTTGGGAATGCAAATCCAACAGTCAGCTTCCACTGTTTCTGTTTCTCTAAATCACTATTTATCATCTCTCTTATCTGATTTTGGTATGTCTTCCTGCAACTCTGTTACTACTCCATTGCCAGAAAATATTGATACGTCTCCTTCTGGTGATCCTCTGGATACTTCACAGGCTAGCATTTTTCGTAGCATGGTGGGGAAACTACTGTTTGCTGCAAATACTGCTAGACCTGATCTCTCTTATGCTGCTTCCTATTTATCCAGATTTATTAAGGCACCTAATGAGAAACACTTCAAATTAGTCAAGCATACTTTAAGGTATATTAAAGGAACTATAGATTTGGGAATTGTATTTAAAGAGGTCTCTTCATTTAGCTTAGTTGGTTACTGTGATGCAGATTGGGCTGGTGATAAAATAGATAGAAAATCTACTACTGGCTATGTATTTATGTTGGCAGGAGCTCCCATTACTTGGAAGTCTAAGAAGCAAACTACAGTTGCTTTATCCAGTACTGAAGCTGAGTATATGTCATTATCTGATGCTACTAAAGAAGTTTTATGGTTATCTCAGTTATTAAATTCTATTAATGTGAAACTTAAATGTTCTCCTGTGTTATTTGAAGACAATGAAGGCTGTAAGGCTCTAGCTGAACATCCTGCTCATCACCAACGGACAAAACACATAGACATTAGACATCACTTTATTAGAGATCATGTGGGTAAAGATTTCCAATTACAATCAATTAGTACTTACTCTATGGTTGCTGATATATTTACGAAACCATTGGGTGGCATTAAGTTTAAGTACTTTAGAGAATCTATGGGTATGTCTCTTATTGAACCATTGAATGTTTAGAACAAGGTAGGGTGTTGTAATGATATGTTCTTATCATTCACTTCATAATAATAAACATGAAACATAAACATAAACATAAACATAAACATGAAACATAAACATAAACATGAAACATGAAACATGAAACATAAACATAAACATAAATATGAAACATAAACATAAACATAAATATGAAACATGAAACATGAAACATAAACATAAACATAAACATAAACATAAACATGAAACATAAACATAAACATGAGCGTATATTATATAGGAAAACTTACTTAGAATAAATAAACAGGCAATTGCCTGTTTTATACTTTATTTTATAATTAATCAAAAATACTCATTTAAAAGCTTATAATGGATTTAACAACTAGAATTAATTCTCTTCAACAGGATCCAGTGTGTGCTACGTTAGAACGGACAATGAATTTGACACAAAATTGATCGCTGCATTTTGTGAAGAAAATGGTATCATTCATGAAACAACAGCTCCTCATTCCTCTTACATGAATGGAAGTGCTGAGTCTACCATTGGACACATCAAACAGAAAATGAAAAACTATGTTTCAAGTTCAGGAGTTCAGAAAGATCTATGGGCATATGTCTTTTTATATGCTGTATACTTAATGAATATTACTCCTCGTTACAATTCTCGTAAATCGCCATACTCAATGATTACAGGTAATGCTGAAATCAACACTGAAAATTTACTTCCATTTGGATGTCAAATATTTGGGTATAACTACAAGCCTGATCAAAAAGTCTATAATAGCTCATATGCTGGTATCTTTGTGGGTTATGAGGGAACTCTCAAGAAAGCATTAATTTATGTTCCTTCCGAGGACAAGGTTCATAGAACATCATCATTTAAAGGAATGCCTGATATATTTCCAATACAACAAAGATGGTTAGATAAAATGTTCAATGAAGAACCAATACCTGTCAATGAAAAAGATTGGTTTGAAATTGACAACAAAACAATTACTACGGAAGTTAATAATGAGGAAAACTACTCAGGCACAGCCATAAGTTCAAAAGAAAACACTAATTCAACTCCTTCCATTCCAAAATCAGACTCCTCTGAAGTATCTGATGTTATTATGGACGGAGCATCATCACCTGTGAGTCATAATCTTCAACCAAATGAAAGATTCCTGGGAGATTGTGTCACTGATAGCGGTACATATGCATGGATAACAGAACCAATAACTGATAATACACATCAAGATGAGGAAGCTATCCAAACAAGTAACAATGTGGCTATTATATCCGTCAGTTCTCCTAAAACCCCATTACCCGTTCAGTCACGATTTTCGACGGCCCTTGTTTCTAATCCTCCGGAAGATGATGTCAATATGTCATCATCGGTATCTCCATCTCCTGAAGCACAAAATGTTCCTCAAAAACGGGAATATATACTACCTGCTCCACCTCATCGTCCAGCTATTACCAATATCCCTCATACAAAGGGTAGAATTTCACAAAATTCAGACAACAATATGAGTAGTAGTGACTATGATTACACGCCATCTGAAGAAATAAATAATGAGAGTCCATCAGATGAAAGCATGAGTAGTAGTGATTATGATAATATACTATCTACAGACTCCACTAATGAGCAGTCTCATAGTCAAAGTAACGAAAACAAAATGGTCATTAATAATAGTCCTGCTCTAATTGATAATTCCAACGAAAAAGATATGCCCAAGGAGGTTCCCAATAGAGGTACAAAAAGAAATAGAGAATTCAGTGACAATACTGACAAATCTAACGACTCTGACTACTCTGACTACTCAGATAATGATGAGCATGAGTCCTGTATTGATAATGACCCAGAAGATAACATTCCTCAAATTAACAATCATCAAATACCAATCACTGGCAATGACAACGAAGAACTGGAATATGAATCGGATTCTCCACTCGAATATGAATCTGATGAACATAATAACAACAATTTCATTGATACTCCCGAAGGAACAAAAGAAGGAGATAATGAAGACGATACTCAACAAGATTCTTATTTCCCTGATGACACATATGATCCACCGGAGTTTGATAATAAGTCTCAGGTCGACACAAATACTATGGACATGCTCAGTGACGAATCAAGTGCTGAAAATGATGACTATAATAGTGCAGAAATTTTGTTACCTCATTTAGAATTAGTTAAATATGATAAACACATGGCTGAATCCAATATGAAATCTGCGTATGTTCGTCAACTGCAACGTGAACGAAATGAAAAATTTCGTGTTACAAAACCCGCATGGCAATCAAAGTCGCCGACAAAGTCGCCAACAAAGTCTTCCACCTTAAGTCTTCGTCCACGTCCTCTCTTTCTTCGTATTCCAGACATCAGATCGTCGGGGGGAAATGAACATAATAGAAATGAAGTAGCAAATCTATTAGTCAGTAAAAACAAGTATGTTTTACCAGAGACATATGCTGATGTACTTCAATCCAAACAAAAGTATCATTGGATAAATGCGATGAATGAAGAGCTAAAAGCAATCTCTGATCAAGAAGTATTTGTTGAACACAATAGAACTAAATTACCTCCTCGAAGTTTACTAGTTAAATCTAGATGGGTATTTAATGTCAAAAGTGAAGTTGATGGATCTGAAAAATTTAAAGCACGATTAGTAGCAAAGGGTTTCACTCAAAGTAAAGGAGACAATTATGTTGAAAACTATGCTCCAGTTATGAAGGATAATACCATGAGAATGATGTTAGCATTAGCAGTTGTAAATAAATGGAAAATTAAACAAATGGATGCAAAGAATGCATTCCTAAATGGAAACATTGACTATGATACATACTTAATACCACCATCTGGTTCAAACTGTTCTAAAAACATGGTTTGGAAATTAAAGAAAGGATTATATGGTTTAAAACAGGCTCCACTAATCTGGTATAAAACATTAGCAACAGCACTAACAAATGCCAAATATAAAGCCTCAATACTAGAACCGTGTGTCTTTTACACCAAAGAAAAGGATTGCATTATTTTAGTATATGTTGATGATATTTTAATAACAGGAAAAGATGAGCTAACAGTTGAAAAAGCTGCAAAATGTTTAAATGATGTATTTGTTATGAAGGACCTAGGTACACCTAAAGTGTTTCTTGGTGTCAATTTAGACATTACCAATAATAATTTAAAAATGAATGCAAAATCAAGTATTGAAAAGATGCAACAAGACTTTGAAATAGAAACTCCTAAATATAAAATGAAGACACCAATGACAAAAGGCTTTGAATCAAATCCACATGAGAAGTCACCAATACTATCTTCACTAGATCATTCAAAATACAGATCTATTGTTGGAACTCTTTTGTTCTTTTCAAAAATGTGCAGGCCTGATATTTCATTTGCGGTTTCAGTTCTCTCATCAAACTTGGTTACTCCTAAAATGGCACATTTAAAAGCTGCATATAAAGTTGTCCAATATATAATACAAACAAAAGAAAGAGGTATAATATATGGTGATAAGAAAGTAATAAATGAGTTTCAAGACTTCAGATATCTTGATAAAACTAAAGATGCAGCCATTAAAGATTATAATGAAACTACAGATTATAGGATTACAGTTATGACAGACTCAAGTTGGGGTAATCATATTGAAGATAGAAAATCTCAAGGTGGCTATATTGTGTTACTAAATGATTTAATTATAGGATGGGGTTCCAAGAAAATTAGAACAATAGCAGAATCTACTGCAGAGGCAGAATATATGGCTATATCTGAGGGAAACAAAGAAGCAGTATATTTTAGGAATTTATTAGTTGAAATTGGATTTAATATTGGGTATATTAATTTGTGTGTTGATAATATTGCAGCCCTTACTCTATCATCTCATAACACTCAACACCAGAAAACAAAGCATATTGCTATAAGGTTTCATAAGATCAGACAATTAGTTAATGACAAAATAATCAAACTTAACTATGTAAACACAAATGACAATTTGGCGGATATCATGACCAAGTCTTTAAATCCAACTACATACAAAAATATTGTTGAAAAACTGATAATGGATTGTGACTAAAGAAGGAGTGTTGAAATGTGAAATAATAAGTAATATATTATTTCCCATTTAGGAAATTAGTAAACAACAATTTCAGTTTATTAATTAATGTTTATTATATTCCTAATTAGGAAATATCTCAGCACCTCACAATTATTTATCTATATAAAGTGCTATTGACACAGTTTTAGTTTATAATAAAATAACCGCATATATTTGTAATTTTGGTTATCTAAGACATAATTCTCTTCAACAGAAAAATCTGGATCTAGCTCTAGTTATAATTAACTAAGTAATTACACACATGCATGCATATATATATATATATATATATGCCCCTGGCCCTCCCTGGCCCTAGCTCTCTCTAAACACCACATATAACGCTCTCTCTCTCGAGCTAGATCGCGATGCATGTGATATATTTTATCTATATATATTAATATTGAAAAATGAAATGACACTAAATGGAGAGGAAAGTAGTGAAATAGCCCATAGCCAGCGCAAGTGGTTTAGTGGTAAAATTCAACGTTGCCATCGTTGAGCCCCTGGTTCGATTCCGGGCTTGCGCATTTCTTGGTCCGAGATAGTTTAGTGGCTAGAATTTCCGCTTGTCACGCGGGAGACCCGGGTTCAATTCCCGGTCTCGGAGCATTATTTTTTTCCATCTCTTCTGTGTTTCCATGATTTTTTTTTGGCATAAGAGGATGACTTTGAAGGACCCAGTGAAGAAGTCTTTGTTATCATGAACTTTTAAACCATATTGAAACTAGTTGGCTATATGTTACAGGGAGGAAGAGCAGGGCTCCTATAGGCACTCTTTTTTTCCTCCTTATGCGCGTAAGTAGGCGCAACTCCCGCGGCTTTTTCTAGGGGGGCTGGATTGAAAATTAATGTAATTGAAAAAAAAAATTAAAAGAGAGAAGATTTTTGAAGACTAGTAAGATTGAAAAGGGCGTAGGGTAGGAAACCTGCAACGATGGTTGTATAGTGTAGTGGTTATCACTTTCGGTTTTGATCCGAACAACCCCGGTTCGAATCCGGGTACGACCTCAAGGATTAGCCTGGTTAGCTCAATCGGTAGAGCGTTTGACTCTTAATCAAAAGGCTGCGGGTTCGAGCCCCGCATCGGGCTATTCATTTTTTTAAGGCCATAAAAAAGGTTGTAAAGTCTTTTTTTTTTCACTCAATTGAATCCCCAGACCCTGCAACAACTATTGCATGTTCAG
The DNA here is from genome assembly GCA_037044635.1 of Martiniozyma asiatica (nom. inval.). Lineage (NCBI taxonomy): Eukaryota > Fungi > Ascomycota > Pichiomycetes > Pichiales > Pichiaceae > Martiniozyma > Martiniozyma asiatica (nom. inval.). The sequence goes on along the minus strand of BTFY01000003.1, from coordinate 1,272,062 downwards.
GATGGTAGAAGATGGTGCATAAAATAGAAAGAAAGAAAGAAAGAAAGAGGGCCCCCGGCAGGCCCATGACAAAAAGAGAGCTATAGCTAGAGAGAGCTAGGAGCTACTTTCACCAACAAGTAAGGTTATTCTGGTTAAAATAGGGAGACAGGCATGAAGATGCAAGCAACGCCCGTGTAGCGTAATGGTTAACGCGTTTGACTTCTAATCAAAAGATTCTGGGTTCGACTCCCAGCATGGGTGCAGGCGTATGCTTCAAATTTTTTTTTTCCTTTTAAAAATTAATTTTGGTTTGTTAAAACGGCTTGTTGATAAAGAATTTACTTTGTTTCATATAAATTGTGATAATAATTGAAATTTGATGAACATTAAAGCCAAAAAAAAAAATTAATATATTCGACAACTGCAGGACTCGAACCTGCGCGGGCAAAGCCCAAAAGATTTCTAATCTTTCTCCTTAACCACTCGGACAAATTGCCAAATTACTGGTTTACTAGGGCCAAATTTTGCATAATATTGCCCCGTGTAGCATAAAAAATACAACGCGTCATGTGTGTGTGTGTGTGTGTGTGTGTGTGTGTGTGTGGTGTGTGGCCTGGGGCCGGCCGGTGCACACACACGTATATACTTATTATATAGTATTTTAAAATTCACAAAGGTACTAAACGCAAAATGTGGCTTATATGAAGCCAAAGGCATGCAACATATGGTCGATTGGTCTAGTTGGTCATGGCATCTGCTTAACACGCAGAAAGTCCCCAGTTCGAACCTGGGATCGATCAGTGGTTAATTTTTTTTTTCTTGCTCCATATGTCCTTGTAACAATTGTGAGGTGTAAAAAAATACTACATTTGTTTTTAAATGCCAATAGCATGTTTTTTCAGGATTGATAATATTTTAGTATAATAATAAAAAAAGATATTCCGATACCGGGAGTCGAACCCGGGTCTGCCCGGTGAAAGCGGACCATGATAGCCGTTACACTATATCGGATCTTGTTGTCTGTTAAGTGGCGCGCTGGCCCTTGAGGGAAACACAGTTTCAAAAATTTATTTTTCCCACATATATACCACACACGCGATCTTCTTGGATCCACCCGGTCTGTTGTGCAAGTGTTTGCAGAGAGAGAGAAAGAGAGAGAGAGTTCTAGATAAGAAAGTTCATGGCTATATATAGGGATCAGGTTACAAAGGAGGATACGGGAGTAGTACAACGGGTCAATGGTCTAGTGGTATGATTCCTGATTTGGGTTCAGGAGGTCCTGGGTTCAATTCCCAGTTGACCCCGTTTTTTTTTCTTGGGCGATCAGGGTGAATAATGCTGCTATCTTTTCATTTTTTTAAAAAAACGAAACAAAAAGAAAACATTGAAATTTATTGGCTCCATCTTTAGGAGCAACAAACAAAATTTTGTTTCGTACTTCAGCTCTATAAATAAAAGCCATAAAGCATTTATGTTAACGTGGTAAATTAGCTGGCTTATGCCTTCTTTGGACTTAGCTGTTCCGAACCGCCAAACTGGATACATGCCACTGGCGTATATGTTTTCAAAATTAACTAGATCCCTCCTGTCTATCATTCGCAGGATTGCGAGACTGCTAAGGGGGGGGAGAGGGGAAAAAAAAACAGAAAGAGGCGAATAAGAACAATATCTAGAAAATTAGAGAGAGAGAGAGAGAGAGAGAGAGAGAGAGAGAGAGAGAGAGAGAGAGAGAGAGAGAGAGAGAGAGAGAGAGAGAGAGAGCTAGAGAAAAGGAAGCAATATAAAGCATCTACTTGTGAGAGAAAATGGGACACATAGTAACGAGTTGCATGAATGGCCGAGCGGTCTAAGGCGACAGACTCAAGTTCTGTTTCTGGAAACAGAGCGCAGGTTCGAATCCTGTTTCATGCAATTTACTTTTAGTGCGGGCTTAGCTCAGTTGGGAGAGCGTCAGACTGAAGATCTGGAGGTCCTGAGTTCGATCCTCAGAGGTCGCATTAACTTTTTGTGGTACGGCGAAAGCCACTTTTTCACAAATGTGAGCAAATTTTATCATTAAAAAAATTTCTAGATTTTTGAATTTATGTTGAAAAGATGTATGATTATGCATAGTGAAAGAAAGTATATAGATAGGTCCCTTGGCCCAGTTGGTTAAGGCGTGGTGCTAATAACGCCAAGATCAGCAGTTCGATCCTGCTAGGGACCACTTTATTTTTTTTGTGTCATATCCATCTGCATTCACCTAAATCTAAGCTGGTCCACTGTTTGATTTTTGAAGAGAAAGCTTCCCTCCTAAATAGTTGATTCATTCCTGGTTTTTTGGCTACATATAGAGCTGCAAGGGGAGCCCCGGTATCCTGGTGTCCCAAAGGCCCAGGTGGGTTTTCTCTCTCTGCCTCACATGATATATGTGGGTGTACATATAAGTTATATTTTTTGAGGCGCTATCTAATTAGCTAATTGTATACAATTAAAAAAAGGTTTTTGGAATGGATTAATTATATAAATTATGTATAATTAAAATACATAGATAAAGAGAGTGAGTGCTGGGGGGAGGGAGAGAGAGAGAGCTGTATAAAAAAAAAAAATAAAAAAAAATAATATATATAAATTAATAAAAAAAAAAAAATATTTCAGAGGTTTCATTACACAGGATCATTGGATATATGGGCGCAGAAGAAAAAAAATCTGTTATATATCGGGCGTGTGGCGTAGTTGGTAGCGCGTTTGCCTTGCAAGCAAAAGGTCATCGGTTCGACTCCGGTCTCGTCCACAATATCAGAATATTTTTTTGGTTACCATTATTAAAATAACAGGTACACCTTTTTAATGGCCGTACAAAGTTACATGGAATGCAATATTCACGCTCTCGATCGGTATTCACAGGGCGGCGGCGCCTGGCGAACAAAAAAAAAAAATTAAAATTTTTCCAATTAATTATATATAACATGCAGTTAAAATCAATGCTATATGCACTGACAAAGAAATGGTTAATACCCCAAAGGCCAAGTACAAGAGCTCTTATGGCCAAGTTGGTAAGGCGCTACACTAGTAATGTAGCGATCCTCAGTTCGACTCTGAGTGAGAGCACTTGACTTCTTTTTTTAGATATTTTGGGTATTTTGTTATTTACTTGGGATTTTTAATGGGAAAACAAGGAAGCGCTGCTAAGCAACCTTGGTAGGCCGATGTTTAGTACGAAATCATTTAAAAGTATGTAGCCGAAAAATCTGGATCTAGCTCTAGTTATAATTAACTAAGTAATTACACACATGCATGCATATATATATATATATATATGCCCCTGGCCCTCCCTGGCCCTAGCTCTCTCTAAACACCACATATAACGCTCTCTCTCTCGAGCTAGATCGCGATGCATGTGATATATTTTATCTATATATATTAATATTGAAAAATGAAATGACACTAAATGGAGAGGAAAGTAGTGAAATAGCCCTGTTACGGATTTATTCGGACAAGTCCAAATGTTTAGTGAAACTTCCACGTGTTTCCTTATTGACATTCCACGTGTCCTTTTAGTGACATTCCACGTGTCCTTTTAGTGACATTCCACGTGTTCAATGGAATTTGAACATTATATAAAGAAGGGATTTCCCTGTTTTTATAGTTATATTAAAGTAAGTTTTTCCGTTATCACTTTTAGAGTTTCTGCTTTCTAATTTTTAGACAATCCTCTAGAGAAATCTTATCATTTGGTAGCACCAGTTGGTTAAAGATTGAATAAAAATTATTGAAAATTACTTAGAATTATTGAAATTTACCTTACTTCTTGAAATGAGTAACGCCATGGATATTGATACTGACACTGAAGGTGTCCCTGTTGTTCCCGTGACCAACAGTTACAAGAATGAACAATCTTTGTTGAAACCTGTGATGGCTACTTTTGACGGCTCAGCAACAGGTGAAGAAGTTTTAGGTTTTATGGTCAATATGGGGTATGCTTTTGATACTTTGAATCTTGTTAGTGATAAAGACAAAATCAAATTTGTGAGGAGACATTTGGTTAACACCGCCGCTGAGTGGTTTAACGCTAACCATGGTATGTCATTTAATTGGGACGAATTTGAGAAAAACTTCGTTGAAACATTTTTGCCTATTGGTTTTGCCATCTCCATGAGAAATCAATTGTTAGATTTGACTCAAACAGGTAAATGTGCGGAGTACATCAAGCGGTTTAATACGTTAAAGAATAGAGTGGGTCATGACTACATGAACACCACGGGTTGGAAGGATCTGTTCATCAGGGGTCTGAAGAAGAATACGAAGACTGCTGTGAGAACTAATGGTTTCGATAGCAACAATACTGCTTCGTTATACCAAGTTCAACAGTTAGCCTTAACCCTTTCGAACGAATTAGACTATCAGTTGCAGAGAACGCACGGGTTTAGAGATGTTAACGTGGAGGTTGTTGAATTACCAAGACAACGCAATGGTAGGAACCACAGTTCTAAGGTAAGATGTTGGAGATGTCAGGGCTTGGGTCATACTAAGAATAATTGCCCAAAAGACATGAGACGTCACTAAGTACCTCGAGTGAACGTCTAGCAGAGTTTATTTTGAATGAGGTAGAAGTTTCGGACAGTTTAACAGTTCCTGTTAATGTGGTTGGGATTAATCATGGAGCCATCGAAGGTTTGGTTGATTCTGGAGCCACGGGTAACGTGTTGAGTGAAACTGTGGTGAGAGACTTGGGTTTATGGAAGTTCTGTAAACCAGTGAAAAATGTGTTTGGGAGTTCAGCCACAGCATCTAAGATAGATGTTACTCATGTGTTTGAGGGTGAAGTTGTGGTTGACTTGTTGAAACCGGTTAAGGTTTGGTTTACCGCATGGGTCTCGCCATCGGTTAAACGTTGTTGTTATTTGGGGTTGCCTTTTATTAGAAAGTTTCATGATTTGATTCCTTTTAATGAAGCTGAGAAGAATGTTAATATAGCTGATACTTCGGTCATTGAAGTTGCTGTTGAAAATGTTAAAGAGTCCTCTGGGTTGGATACCACTATGGGTAGTCCTGTTGTTGATTCTTCTTTGCCTTCTGATGAAAATCATATGTATACTGACTTGTATACTGTTAATAAAAGCAATTCCTCTTACTGTGCTGTCGATATTCCAGCTGATAAATTCTTGGTGGATGCTATTGAGTTTTCCCGCTTAGCAACTAAGGCGTCTACGTCCTTGGGTATGTTGTTTGTTTCAGCGGATGATAGTTATCAAGATGAATGTGTTAATGTGGAGACAATTGATGTTAATATTCCTGTGGCTAACTCTGAAGAGTTGTCTTCCACATTGTTGGACGGTTTTAGTGATGTGATTACTAATGAGCCTCCTGGTACCTTGCCACCCCGGCGAAGGATCGATCATAAAATCACGTTGATCGATGAGTCAAAAGTTATTGCTAAAGCGCAATATAGGTTGAGTCATATGGAACTCAAGGAGTTGACAAAGCAAGTAGATGAGCTAGTTGAGAAAGGCTTTGTGAGACCAAGTGCGTCTGGGTTCAACTCACCCGTGTTGTTTGTTAAGAAGAAAGATGGGACGTTGAGGATGTGTATAGATTATAGGTTGTTGAATGATGCTAGCATTAAGGATAGGTTTCCGTTGCCATTAATTGATGATATTTTGGATACAGTTGGCAAGGCGAAAATTTTTTCAAAGTTGGATCTATTATCAGGATATTTTCAAGTGCGTGTTGATGATAAGGATATTCCTAAGACAGCTTTCTCCACGCCTACTGGTCATTATGAATGGGTTGTTATGCCATTTGGATTGACGAATGCACCTTCTACTTTTCAAAGATTTATGAATTCGGTGCTAGAGCCCTTGATGAAAAAGTTTGTGATGGTTTATTTAGATGATATTATTATCTTTTCAGATACTATAGAGGAGCATAATAAGCATGTTCGGTTAGTTTTAGAGTTACTAAGAAAACATCAGTTAGTGGCTAAGTTGAAAAAGTGTGCATTCTTTTATGAACAAATTGGATTTTTAGGTTTTGTAGTTGGTAAAGGTGGTATTCAAGCTGATCCTGATAAAGTTAAAGCAGTGTTGGACTGGCCAACGCCAAACAGTGCCAAAGATATGCAAAGATTTTTAGGTTTGACAGGTTTTTACAGACGGTTTGTGTCACATTATTCAAGTAGAGTATTAGAATTACAACAATATTCTTGCGGCAAGTCTGATTGGACACCTTTCCATCAGTTATGTTTTGAGCATTTGAAATATTTAATGACGGTTGCTCCTATTTTAGTTAGTCCACATTTTGATGATGATTATAAGTTTAGGTTGACTACTGATGCAAGTCATGATTGTCTTGGTTTTGTATTAGAACAGTTGGGTCCAGATGGTAAATTGATGGGCGTTGTTTCCTATGGTAGTAAGAAGTTACAGTCGGCTGAGTTGAATTATCCGGTGAGAGAAAAAGAGTTCTTTTCTATTATTACAGCATTGAAGAAATTTAGAAGTTATTTGTTGTACAGACCTTTTATTGTTAGAACTGATCACCATAGTTTGATTTATTTGAAGAAGCAGAAAGAAGTTAATAATAGTAGGTTGGCGAGATGGTTAGATTATATCTCCCAGTTTGATTTTGATATTGAGTATTTACCTGGTCCATCTAATTTCGTTGCAGATGCATTATCGAGACCACCATCCATTGAAGAAATTGAGGTAAATGAGACTGTCACACAGGTTGTTATTAACGAAAATTTGAAGAAAGAGATTATAGATGGTTATTTGAAAGATGAAACGTTTGCAGAAATTTATGATATATTAAGTTCAGAGTTGCCTGTACCAAAGCATTTGAATGTTACAATTACTCACTATAGACTGTTTGATAAGTTGATGTATTATTCTCCTTTAAGTGGGGGAGGGAATGACAGTGCTTTTGTTCGTATTTGTGTTCCTGATTGTCATATTAGAAGGAAGTTAATTAAGCAGTGTCATGATGCTTTGACGAGTGGCCACTTTGGTACATTTAAAACGTATGAGTTATTGGCTAGATCATTTTATTGGCCTAGCATGATGAAGAGTGTGAAGAGATTTGTTAATACCTGCGACACTTGTCAAAGGTCTAAGCCTAATAGAGTTGCTACTCAAGGTTTGTTTCAACCATTACCTGTTCCTGAAGGAAGATGGACAGATGTTACATTAGATTTTGTTGGTGGTTTGCCCAAAACTAAGTCTGGATTTGATACTGTGTTGGTCGTAGTAGATAGATTTTCAAAGAGAGCTCATTTTATTCCTACTACAAAAGAATTATCTGCTGCCGATAGTGCTGATTTGTTTTTGAATTATGTTTTTAAGTTACATGGTGTTCCAAGGAGAATTGTTTCAGATAAAGATATTAGGTTTACTGCTAACTTTTGGAGAACCATTCATCATAGGTTAGGGTCTACTATTTTGTTTTCCACTACTAATCATCCTCAGACAGATGGTCAGTCTGAGAGGACAATTCAAACACTTAATCAATTGTTGCGTTGTTACGTTGGTAGAGATATGGCTAATTGGGATAAATTATTGTTTGGTTTAGAGTTTGCTTATAATTCCACTTATCAAGAAACTGTTAAGGGTATTCCATTTGAATTAGATTTAGGTTTTGTCCCTGATGGTCCATCATTTGTATCAGGTATGTCTGTCAATAGGTTTAGTGCTTCTGCTAATGAGTTGGCTTCTGAGTTGAAAACAGTGTTGACACAAGTGCAAGATAACATTGTTGAGGCACATAGAAAGCAAGAAGCAAGAGTTAATCAATCAAGATCGGTTGCCAAATATGCTGTTGGTGATTGGGTATTAATACATAAAGATGCTTTAGTGATGGCTGCTTCCAAGACTTACAAGAAAATACATCCTAGTTATTTTGGTCCTTATAAGTTGGTTAAAAGGTTGAATGGTAATGCTTTTGAGGTTGATATTCCAGTTATGACAAAGAAGCATAGAACTATTAACGTACAGTGGTTTAAGAGATATAATTTTAGAGATGAAGCTTATCCTAAGGTTCCTCCTCGTACAGATTTAGAAATATTAGATAGGATATCTGAGGTTACTGGTATTGCTGGCTTTGATTATGAAAAGCAAGTTGTGAATGTGTTTTGGAGAGATTGTCCACCGGGTTTAAGTTCTGAGATTTCTTATGAGCACTTCAATAAGTTACCGGCTAGTGTTAGAAGGACGTTATTAGAGCGTGCCGAAGTTTTGAAGGATAATACTGAGAAGTCGAGGACAACTTCTTGAAGTGGGGGAGAATGTTACGGATTTATTCGGACAAGTCCAAATGTTTAGTGAAACTTCCACGTGTTTCCTTATTGACATTCCACGTGTCCTTTTAGTGACATTCCACGTGTCCTTTTAGTGACATTCCACGTGTTCAATGGAATTTGAACATTATATAAAGAAGGGATTTCCCTGTTTTTATAGTTATATTAAAGTAAGTTTTTCCGTTATCACTTTTAGAGTTTCTGCTTTCTAATTTTTAGACAATCCTCTAGAGAAATCTTATCAAGCCCATAGCCAGCGCAAGTGGTTTAGTGGTAAAATTCAACGTTGCCATCGTTGAGCCCCTGGTTCGATTCCGGGCTTGCGCATTTCTTGGTCCGAGATAGTTTAGTGGCTAGAATTTCCGCTTGTCACGCGGGAGACCCGGGTTCAATTCCCGGTCTCGGAGCATTATTTTTTTCCATCTCTTCTGTGTTTCCATGATTTTTTTTGGCATAAGAGGATGACTTTGAAGGACCCAGTGAAGAAGTCTTTGTTATCATGAACTTTTAAACCATATTGAAACTAGTTGGCTATATGTTACAGGGAGGAAGAGCAGGGCTCCTATAGGCACTCTTTTTTTCCTCCTTATGCGCGTAAGTAGGCGCAACTCCCGCGGCTTTTTCTAGGGGGGCTGGATTGAAAATTAATGTAATTGAAAAAAAAAATTAAAAGAGAGAAGATTTTTGAAGACTAGTAAGATTGAAAAGGGCGTAGGGTAGGAAACCTGCAACGATGGTTGTATAGTGTAGTGGTTATCACTTTCGGTTTTGATCCGAACAACCCCGGTTCGAATCCGGGTACGACCTCAAGGATTAGCCTGGTTAGCTCAATCGGTAGAGCGTTTGACTCTTAATCAAAAGGCTGCGGGTTCGAGCCCCGCATCGGGCTATTCATTTTTTTAAGGCCATAAAAAAGGTTGTAAAGTCTTTTTTTTTTCACTCAATTGAATCCCCAGACCCTGCAACAACTATTGCATGTTCAGGATGGTAGAAGATGGTGCATAAAATAGAAAGAAAGAAAGAAAGAAAGAGGGCCCCCGGCAGGCCCATGACAAAAAGAGAGCTATAGCTAGAGAGAGCTAGGAGCTACTTTCACCAACAAGTAAGGTTATTCTGGTTAAAATAGGGAGACAGGCATGAAGATGCAAGCAACGCCCGTGTAGCGTAATGGTTAACGCGTTTGACTTCTAATCAAAAGATTCTGGGTTCGACTCCCAGCATGGGTGCAGGCGTATGCTTCAAATTTTTTTTTTCCTTTTAAAAATTAATTTTGGTTTGTTAAAACGGCTTGTTGATAAAGAATTTACTTTGTTTCATATAAATTGTGATAATAATTGAAATTTGATGAACATTAAAGCCAAAAAAAAAAATTAATATATTCGACAACTGCAGGACTCGAACCTGCGCGGGCAAAGCCCAAAAGATTTCTAATCTTTCTCCTTAACCACTCGGACAAATTGCCAAATTACTGGTTTACTAGGGCCAAATTTTGCATAATATTGCCCCGTGTAGCATAAAAAATACAACGCGTCATGTGTGTGTGTGTGTGTGTGTGTGTGTGTGTGTGTGTGTGGTGTGTGGCCTGGGGCCGGCCGGTGCACACACACGTATATACTTATTATATAGTATTTTAAAATTCACAAAGGTACTAAACGCAAAATGTGGCTTATATGAAGCCAAAGGCATGCAACATATGGTCGATTGGTCTAGTTGGTCATGGCATCTGCTTAACACGCAGAAAGTCCCCAGTTCGAACCTGGGATCGATCAGTGGTTAATTTTTTTTTTCTTGCTCCATATGTCCTTGTAACAATTGTGAGGTGTAAAAAAATACTACATTTGTTTTTAAATGCCAATAGCATGTTTTTTCAGGATTGATAATATTTTAGTATAATAATAAAAAAAGATATTCCGATACCGGGAGTCGAACCCGGGTCTGCCCGGTGAAAGCGGACCATGATAGCCGTTACACTATATCGGATCTTGTTGTCTGTTAAGTGGCGCGCTGGCCCTTGAGGGAAACACAGTTTCAAAAATTTATTTTTCCCACATATATACCACACACGCGATCTTCTTGGATCCACCCGGTCTGTTGTGCAAGTGTTTGCAGAGAGAGAGAAAGAGAGAGAGAGTTCTAGATAAGAAAGTTCATGGCTATATATAGGGATCAGGTTACAAAGGAGGATACGGGAGTAGTACAACGGGTCAATGGTCTAGTGGTATGATTCCTGATTTGGGTTCAGGAGGTCCTGGGTTCAATTCCCAGTTGACCCCGTTTTTTTTTTCTTGGGCGATCAGGGTGAATAATGCTGCTATCTTTTCATTTTTTTAAAAAAACGAAACAAAAAGAAAACATTGAAATTTATTGGCTCCATCTTTAGGAGCAACAAACAAAATTTTGTTTCGTACTTCAGCTCTATAAATAAAAGCCATAAAGCATTTATGTTAACGTGGTAAATTAGCTGGCTTATGCCTTCTTTGGACTTAGCTGTTCCGAACCGCCAAACTGGATACATGCCACTGGCGTATATGTTTTCAAAATTAACTAGATCCCTCCTGTCTATCATTCGCAGGATTGCGAGACTGCTAAGGGGGGGGAGAGGGGAAAAAAAAACAGAAAGAGGCGAATAAGAACAATATCTAGAAAATTAGAGAGAGAGCTATAGAGCTAGAAATAGATAGATATAGATTGAGAGAGAGAGAGAGAGAGAGAGAGAGAGAGAGAGAGAGAGAGAGAGAGCTAGAGAAAAGGAAGCAATATAAAGCATCTACTTGTGAGAGAAAATGGGACACATAGTAACGAGTTGCATGAATGGCCGAGCGGTCTAAGGCGACAGACTCAAGTTCTGTTTCTGGAAACAGAGCGCAGGTTCGAATCCTGTTTCATGCAATTTACTTTTAGTGCGGGCTTAGCTCAGTTGGGAGAGCGTCAGACTGAAGATCTGGAGGTCCTGAGTTCGATCCTCAGAGGTCGCATTAACTTTTTGTGGTACGGCGAAAGCCACTTTTTCACAAATGTGAGCAAATTTTATCATTAAAAAAATTTCTAGATTTTTGAATTTATGTTGAAAAGATGTATGATTATGCATAGTGAAAGAAAGTATATAGATAGGTCCCTTGGCCCAGTTGGTTAAGGCGTGGTGCTAATAACGCCAAGATCAGCAGTTCGATCCTGCTAGGGACCACTTTATTTTTTTTGTGTCATATCCATCTGCATTCACCTAAATCTAAGCTGGTCCACTGTTTGATTTTTGAAGAGAAAGCTTCCCTCCTAAATAGTTGATTCATTCCTGGTTTTTTGGCTACATATAGAGCTGCAAGGGGAGCCCCGGTATCCTGGTGTCCCAAAGGCCCAGGTGGGTTTTCTCTCTCTGCCTCACATGATATATGTGGGTGTACATATAAGTTATATTTTTTGAGGCGCTATCTAATTAGCTAATTGTATACAATTAAAAAAAGGTTTTTGGAATGGATTAATTATATAAATTATGTATAATTAAAATACATAGATAAAGAGAGTGAGTGCTGGGGGGAGGGAGAGAGAGAGAGCTGTATAAAAAAAAAAAATAAAAAAAAATAATATATATAAATTAATAAAAAAAAAAAAATATTTCAGAGGTTTCATTACACAGGATCATTGGATATATGGGCGCAGAAGAAAAAAAATCTGTTATATATCGGGCGTGTGGCGTAGTTGGTAGCGCGTTTGCCTTGCAAGCAAAAGGTCATCGGTTCGACTCCGGTCTCGTCCACAATATCAGAATATTTTTTTGGTTACCATTATTAAAATAACAGGTACACCTTTTTAATGGCCGTACAAAGTTACATGGAATGCAATATTCACGCTCTCGATCGGTATTCACAGGGCGGCGGCGCCTGGCGAACAAAAAAAAAATTAAAATTTTTCCAATTAATTATATATAACATGCAGTTAAAATCAATGCTATATGCACTGACAAAGAAATGGTTAATACCCCAAAGGCCAAGTACAAGAGCTCTTATGGCCAAGTTGGTAAGGCGCTACACTAGTAATGTAGCGATCCTCAGTTCGACTCTGAGTGAGAGCACTTGACTTCTTTTTTTAGATATTTTGGGTATTTTGTTATTTACTTGGGATTTTTAATGGGAAAACAAGGAAGCGCTGCTAAGCAACCTTGGTAGGCCGATGTTTAGTACGAAATCATTTAAAAGTATGTAGCCGAAAAATCTGGATCTAGCTCTAGTTATAATTAACTAAGTAATTACACACATGCATGCATATATATATATATATATATGCCCCTGGCCCTCCCTGGCCCTAGCTCTCTCTAAACACCACATATAACGCTCTCTCTCTCGAGCTAGATCGCGATGCATGTGATATATTTTATCTATATATATTAATATTGAAAAATGAAATGACACTAAATGGAGAGGAAAGTAGTGAAATAGCCCTGTTACGGATTTATTCGGACAAGTCCAAATGTTTAGTGAAACTTCCACGTGTTTCCTTATTGACATTCCACGTGTCCTTTTAGTGACATTCCACGTGTCCTTTTAGTGACATTCCACGTGTCCTTTTAGTGACATTCCACGTGTTCAATGGAATTTGAACATTATATAAAGAAGGGATTTCCCTGTTTTTATAGTTATATTAAAGTAAGTTTTTCCGTTATCACTTTTAGAGTTTCTGCTTTCTAATTTTTAGACAATCCTCTAGAGAAATCTTATCATTTGGTAGCACCAGTTGGTTAAAGATTGAATAAAAATTATTGAAAATTACTTAGAATTATTGAAATTTACCTTACTTCTTGAAATGAGTAACGCCATGGATATTGATACTGACACTGAAGGTGTCCCTGTTGTTCCCGTGACCAACAGTTACAAGAATGAACAATCTTTGTTGAAACCTGTGATGGCTACTTTTGACGGCTCAGCAACAGGTGAAGAAGTTTTAGGTTTTATGGTCAATATGGGGTATGCTTTTGATACTTTGAATCTTGTTAGTGATAAAGACAAAATCAAATTTGTGAGGAGACATTTGGTTAACACCGCCGCTGAGTGGTTTAACGCTAACCATGGTATGTCATTTAATTGGGACGAATTTGAGAAAAACTTCGTTGAAACATTTTTGCCTATTGGTTTTGCCATCTCCATGAGAAATCAATTGTTAGATTTGACTCAAACAGGTAAATGTGCGGAGTACATCAAGCGGTTTAATACGTTAAAGAATAGAGTGGGTCATGACTACATGAACACCACGGGTTGGAAGGATCTGTTCATCAGGGGTCTGAAGAAGAATACGAAGACTGCTGTGAGAACTAATGGTTTCGATAGCAACAATACTGCTTCGTTATACCAAGTTCAACAGTTAGCCTTAACCCTTTCGAACGAATTAGACTATCAGTTGCAGAGAACGCACGGGTTTAGAGATGTTAACGTGGAGGTTGTTGAATTACCAAGACAACGCAATGGTAGGAACCACAGTTCTAAGGTAAGATGTTGGAGATGTCAGGGCTTGGGTCATACTAAGAATAATTGCCCAAAAGACATGAGACGTCACTAAGTACCTCGAGTGAACGTCTAGCAGAGTTTATTTTGAATGAGGTAGAAGTTTCGGACAGTTTAACAGTTCCTGTTAATGTGGTTGGGATTAATCATGGAGCCATCGAAGGTTTGGTTGATTCTGGAGCCACGGGTAACGTGTTGAGTGAAACTGTGGTGAGAGACTTGGGTTTATGGAAGTTCTGTAAACCAGTGAAAAATGTGTTTGGGAGTTCAGCCACAGCATCTAAGATAGATGTTACTCATGTGTTTGAGGGTGAAGTTGTGGTTGACTTGTTGAAACCGGTTAAGGTTTGGTTTACCGCATGGGTCTCGCCATCGGTTAAACGTTGTTGTTATTTGGGGTTGCCTTTTATTAGAAAGTTTCATGATTTGATTCCTTTTAATGAAGCTGAGAAGAATGTTAATATAGCTGATACTTCGGTCATTGAAGTTGCTGTTGAAAATGTTAAAGAGTCCTCTGGGTTGGATACCACTATGGGTAGTCCTGTTGTTGATTCTTCTTTGCCTTCTGATGAAAATCATATGTATACTGACTTGTATACTGTTAATAAAAGCAATTCCTCTTACTGTGCTGTCGATATTCCAGCTGATAAATTCTTGGTGGATGCTATTGAGTTTTCCCGCTTAGCAACTAAGGCGTCTACGTCCTTGGGTATGTTGTTTGTTTCAGCGGATGATAGTTATCAAGATGAATGTGTTAATGTGGAGACAATTGATGTTAATATTCCTGTGGCTAACTCTGAAGAGTTGTCTTCCACATTGTTGGACGGTTTTAGTGATGTGATTACTAATGAGCCTCCTGGTACCTTGCCACCCCGGCGAAGGATCGATCATAAAATCACGTTGATCGATGAGTCAAAAGTTATTGCTAAAGCGCAATATAGGTTGAGTCATATGGAACTCAAGGAGTTGACAAAGCAAGTAGATGAGCTAGTTGAGAAAGGCTTTGTGAGACCAAGTGCGTCTGGGTTCAACTCACCCGTGTTGTTTGTTAAGAAGAAAGATGGGACGTTGAGGATGTGTATAGATTATAGGTTGTTGAATGATGCTAGCATTAAGGATAGGTTTCCGTTGCCATTAATTGATGATATTTTGGATACAGTTGGCAAGGCGAAAATTTTTTCAAAGTTGGATCTATTATCAGGATATTTTCAAGTGCGTGTTGATGATAAGGATATTCCTAAGACAGCTTTCTCCACGCCTACTGGTCATTATGAATGGGTTGTTATGCCATTTGGATTGACGAATGCACCTTCTACTTTTCAAAGATTTATGAATTCGGTGCTAGAGCCCTTGATGAAAAAGTTTGTGATGGTTTATTTAGATGATATTATTATCTTTTCAGATACTATAGAGGAGCATAATAAGCATGTTCGGTTAGTTTTAGAGTTACTAAGAAAACATCAGTTAGTGGCTAAGTTGAAAAAGTGTGCATTCTTTTATGAACAAATTGGATTTTTAGGTTTTGTAGTTGGTAAAGGTGGTATTCAAGCTGATCCTGATAAAGTTAAAGCAGTGTTGGACTGGCCAACGCCAAACAGTGCCAAAGATATGCAAAGATTTTTAGGTTTGACAGGTTTTTACAGACGGTTTGTGTCACATTATTCAAGTAGAGTATTAGAATTACAACAATATTCTTGCGGCAAGTCTGATTGGACACCTTTCCATCAGTTATGTTTTGAGCATTTGAAATATTTAATGACGGTTGCTCCTATTTTAGTTAGTCCACATTTTGATGATGATTATAAGTTTAGGTTGACTACTGATGCAAGTCATGATTGTCTTGGTTTTGTATTAGAACAGTTGGGTCCAGATGGTAAATTGATGGGCGTTGTTTCCTATGGTAGTAAGAAGTTACAGTCGGCTGAGTTGAATTATCCGGTGAGAGAAAAAGAGTTCTTTTCTATTATTACAGCATTGAAGAAATTTAGAAGTTATTTGTTGTACAGACCTTTTATTGTTAGAACTGATCACCATAGTTTGATTTATTTGAAGAAGCAGAAAGAAGTTAATAATAGTAGGTTGGCGAGATGGTTAGATTATATCTCCCAGTTTGATTTTGATATTGAGTATTTACCTGGTCCATCTAATTTCGTTGCAGATGCATTATCGAGACCACCATCCATTGAAGAAATTGAGGTAAATGAGACTGTCACACAGGTTGTTATTAACGAAAATTTGAAGAAAGAGATTATAGATGGTTATTTGAAAGATGAAACGTTTGCAGAAATTTATGATATATTAAGTTCAGAGTTGCCTGTACCAAAGCATTTGAATGTTACAATTACTCACTATAGACTGTTTGATAAGTTGATGTATTATTCTCCTTTAAGTGGGGGAGGGAATGACAGTGCTTTTGTTCGTATTTGTGTTCCTGATTGTCATATTAGAAGGAAGTTAATTAAGCAGTGTCATGATGCTTTGACGAGTGGCCACTTTGGTACATTTAAAACGTATGAGTTATTGGCTAGATCATTTTATTGGCCTAGCATGATGAAGAGTGTGAAGAGATTTGTTAATACCTGCGACACTTGTCAAAGGTCTAAGCCTAATAGAGTTGCTACTCAAGGTTTGTTTCAACCATTACCTGTTCCTGAAGGAAGATGGACAGATGTTACATTAGATTTTGTTGGTGGTTTGCCCAAAACTAAGTCTGGATTTGATACTGTGTTGGTCGTAGTAGATAGATTTTCAAAGAGAGCTCATTTTATTCCTACTACAAAAGAATTATCTGCTGCCGATAGTGCTGATTTGTTTTTGAATTATGTTTTTAAGTTACATGGTGTTCCAAGGAGAATTGTTTCAGATAAAGATATTAGGTTTACTGCTAACTTTTGGAGAACCATTCATCATAGGTTAGGGTCTACTATTTTGTTTTCCACTACTAATCATCCTCAGACAGATGGTCAGTCTGAGAGGACAATTCAAACACTTAATCAATTGTTGCGTTGTTACGTTGGTAGAGATATGGCTAATTGGGATAAATTATTGTTTGGTTTAGAGTTTGCTTATAATTCCACTTATCAAGAAACTGTTAAGGGTATTCCATTTGAATTAGATTTAGGTTTTGTCCCTGATGGTCCATCATTTGTATCAGGTATGTCTGTCAATAGGTTTAGTGCTTCTGCTAATGAGTTGGCTTCTGAGTTGAAAACAGTGTTGACACAAGTGCAAGATAACATTGTTGAGGCACATAGAAAGCAAGAAGCAAGAGTTAATCAATCAAGATCGGTTGCCAAATATGCTGTTGGTGATTGGGTATTAATACATAAAGATGCTTTAGTGATGGCTGCTTCCAAGACTTACAAGAAAATACATCCTAGTTATTTTGGTCCTTATAAGTTGGTTAAAAGGTTGAATGGTAATGCTTTTGAGGTTGATATTCCAGTTATGACAAAGAAGCATAGAACTATTAACGTACAGTGGTTTAAGAGATATAATTTTAGAGATGAAGCTTATCCTAAGGTTCCTCCTCGTACAGATTTAGAAATATTAGATAGGATATCTGAGGTTACTGGTATTGCTGGCTTTGATTATGAAAAGCAAGTTGTGAATGTGTTTTGGAGAGATTGTCCACCGGGTTTAAGTTCTGAGATTTCTTATGAGCACTTCAATAAGTTACCGGCTAGTGTTAGAAGGACGTTATTAGAGCGTGCCGAAGTTTTGAAGGATAATACTGAGAAGTCGAGGACAACTTCTTGAAGTGGGGGAGAATGTTACGGATTTATTCGGACAAGTCCAAATGTTTAGTGAAACTTCCACGTGTTTCCTTATTGACATTCCACGTGTCCTTTTAGTGACATTCCACGTGTCCTTTTAGTGACATTCCACGTGTTCAATGGAATTTGAACATTATATAAAGAAGGGATTTCCCTGTTTTTATAGTTATATTAAAGTAAGTTTTTCCGTTATCACTTTTAGAGTTTCTGCTTTCTAATTTTTAGACAATCCTCTAGAGAAATCTTATCAAGCCCATAGCCAGCGCAAGTGGTTTAGTGGTAAAATTCAACGTTGCCATCGTTGAGCCCCTGGTTCGATTCCGGGCTTGCGCATTTCTTGGTCCGAGATAGTTTAGTGGCTAGAATTTCCGCTTGTCACGCGGGAGACCCGGGTTCAATTCCCGGTCTCGGAGCATTATTTTTTTCCATCTCTTCTGTGTTTCCATGATTTTTTTTTGGCATAAGAGGATGACTTTGAAGGACCCAGTGAAGAAGTCTTTGTTATCATGAACTTTTAAACCATATTGAAACTAGTTGGCTATATGTTACAGGGAGGAAGAGCAGGGCTCCTATAGGCACTCTTTTTTTCCTCCTTATGCGCGTAAGTAGGCGCAACTCCCGCGGCTTTTTCTAGGGGGGCTGGATTGAAAATTAATGTAATTGAAAAAAAAAATTAAAAGAGAGAAGATTTTTGAAGACTAGTAAGATTGAAAAGGGCGTAGGGTAGGAAACCTGCAACGATGGTTGTATAGTGTAGTGGTTATCACTTTCGGTTTTGATCCGAACAACCCCGGTTCGAATCCGGGTACGACCTCAAGGATTAGCCTGGTTAGCTCAATCGGTAGAGCGTTTGACTCTTAATCAAAAGGCTGCGGGTTCGAGCCCCGCATCGGGCTATTCATTTTTTTAAGGCCATAAAAAAGGTTGTAAAGTCTTTTTTTTTTCACTCAATTGAATCCCCAGACCCTGCAACAACTATTGCATGTTCAGGATGGTAGAAGATGGTGCATAAAATAGAAAGAAAGAAAGAAAGAAAGAGGGCCCCCGGCAGGCCCATGACAAAAAGAGAGCTATAGCTAGAGAGAGCTAGGAGCTACTTTCACCAACAAGTAAGGTTATTCTGGTTAAAATAGGGAGACAGGCATGAAGATGCAAGCAACGCCCGTGTAGCGTAATGGTTAACGCGTTTGACTTCTAATCAAAAGATTCTGGGTTCGACTCCCAGCATGGGTGCAGGCGTATGCTTCAAATTTTTTTTTTCCTTTTAAAAATTAATTTTGGTTTGTTAAAACGGCTTGTTGATAAAGAATTTACTTTGTTTCATATAAATTGTGATAATAATTGAAATTTGATGAACATTAAAGCCAAAAAAAAAAATTAATATATTCGACAACTGCAGGACTCGAACCTGCGCGGGCAAAGCCCAAAAGATTTCTAATCTTTCTCCTTAACCACTCGGACAAATTGCCAAATTACTGGTTTACTAGGGCCAAATTTTGCATAATATTGCCCCGTGTAGCATAAAAAATACAACGCGTCATGTGTGTGTGTGTGTGTGTGTGTGTGTGTGTGTGTGGTGTGTGGCCTGGGGCCGGCCGGTGCACACACACGTATATACTTATTATATAGTATTTTAAAATTCACAAAGGTACTAAACGCAAAATGTGGCTTATATGAAGCCAAAGGCATGCAACATATGGTCGATTGGTCTAGTTGGTCATGGCATCTGCTTAACACGCAGAAAGTCCCCAGTTCGAACCTGGGATCGATCAGTGGTTAATTTTTTTTTTCTTGCTCCATATGTCCTTGTAACAATTGTGAGGTGTAAAAAAATACTACATTTGTTTTTAAATGCCAATAGCATGTTTTTTCAGGATTGATAATATTTTAGTATAATAATAAAAAAAGATATTCCGATACCGGGAGTCGAACCCGGGTCTGCCCGGTGAAAGCGGACCATGATAGCCGTTACACTATATCGGATCTTGTTGTCTGTTAAGTGGCGCGCTGGCCCTTGAGGGAAACACAGTTTCAAAAATTTATTTTTCCCACATATATACCACACACGCGATCTTCTTGGATCCACCCGGTCTGTTGTGCAAGTGTTTGCAGAGAGAGAGAAAGAGAGAGAGTTCTAGATAAGAAAGTTCATGGCTATATATAGGGATCAGGTTACAAAGGAGGATACGGGAGTAGTACAACGGGTCAATGGTCTAGTGGTATGATTCCTGATTTGGGTTCAGGAGGTCCTGGGTTCAATTCCCAGTTGACCCCGTTTTTTTTTCTTGGGCGATCAGGGTGAATAATGCTGCTATCTTTTCATTTTTTTAAAAAAACGAAACAAAAAGAAAACATTGAAATTTATTGGCTCCATCTTTAGGAGCAACAAACAAAATTTTGTTTCGTACTTCAGCTCTATAAATAAAAGCCATAAAGCATTTATGTTAACGTGGTAAATTAGCTGGCTTATGCCTTCTTTGGACTTAGCTGTTCCGAACCGCCAAACTGGATACATGCCACTGGCGTATATGTTTTCAAAATTAACTAGATCCCTCCTGTCTATCATTCGCAGGATTGCGAGACTGCTAAGGGGGGGGAGAGGGGAAAAAAAAACAGAAAGAGGCGAATAAGAACAATATCTAGAAAATTAGAGAGAGAGCTATAGAGCTAGAAATAGATAGATATAGATTGAGAGAGAGAGAGAGAGAGAGAGAGAGAGAGAGAGAGAGAGAGAGAGAGAGAGAGCTAGAGAAAAGGAAGCAATATAAAGCATCTACTTGTGAGAGAAAATGGGACACATAGTAACGAGTTGCATGAATGGCCGAGCGGTCTAAGGCGACAGACTCAAGTTCTGTTTCTGGAAACAGAGCGCAGGTTCGAATCCTGTTTCATGCAATTTACTTTTAGTGCGGGCTTAGCTCAGTTGGGAGAGCGTCAGACTGAAGATCTGGAGGTCCTGAGTTCGATCCTCAGAGGTCGCATTAACTTTTTGTGGTACGGCGAAAGCCACTTTTTCACAAATGTGAGCAAATTTTATCATTAAAAAAATTTCTAGATTTTTGAATTTATGTTGAAAAGATGTATGATTATGCATAGTGAAAGAAAGTATATAGATAGGTCCCTTGGCCCAGTTGGTTAAGGCGTGGTGCTAATAACGCCAAGATCAGCAGTTCGATCCTGCTAGGGACCACTTTATTTTTTTTGTGTCATATCCATCTGCATTCACCTAAATCTAAGCTGGTCCACTGTTTGATTTTTGAAGAGAAAGCTTCCCTCCTAAATAGTTGATTCATTCCTGGTTTTTTGGCTACATATAGAGCTGCAAGGGGAGCCCCGGTATCCTGGTGTCCCAAAGGCCCAGGTGGGTTTTCTCTCTCTGCCTCACATGATATATGTGGGTGTACATATAAGTTATATTTTTTGAGGCGCTATCTAATTAGCTAATTGTATACAATTAAAAAAAGGTTTTTGGAATGGATTAATTATATAAATTATGTATAATTAAAATACATAGATAAAGAGAGTGAGTGCTGGGGGGAGGGAGAGAGAGAGAGCTGTATAAAAAAAAAAAATAAAAAAAAATAATATATATAAATTAATAAAAAAAAAAAAATATTTCAGAGGTTTCATTACACAGGATCATTGGATATATGGGCGCAGAAGAAAAAAAATCTGTTATATATCGGGCGTGTGGCGTAGTTGGTAGCGCGTTTGCCTTGCAAGCAAAAGGTCATCGGTTCGACTCCGGTCTCGTCCACAATATCAGAATATTTTTTTGGTTACCATTATTAAAATAACAGGTACACCTTTTTAATGGCCGTACAAAGTTACATGGAATGCAATATTCACGCTCTCGATCGGTATTCACAGGGCGGCGGCGCCTGGCGAACAAAAAAAAAAAATTAAAATTTTTCCAATTAATTATATATAACATGCAGTTAAAATCAATGCTATATGCACTGACAAAGAAATGGTTAATACCCCAAAGGCCAAGTACAAGAGCTCTTATGGCCAAGTTGGTAAGGCGCTACACTAGTAATGTAGCGATCCTCAGTTCGACTCTGAGTGAGAGCACTTGACTTCTTTTTTTAGATATTTTGGGTATTTTGTTATTTACTTGGGATTTTTAATGGGAAAACAAGGAAGCGCTGCTAAGCAACCTTGGTAGGCCGATGTTTAGTACGAAATCATTTAAAAGTATGTAGCCGAAAAATCTGGATCTAGCTCTAGTTATAATTAACTAAGTAATTACACACATGCATGCATATATATATATATATATATATATGCCCCTGGCCCTCCCTGGCCCTAGCTCTCTCTAAACACCACATATAACGCTCTCTCTCTCGAGCTAGATCGCGATGCATGTGATATATTTTATCTATATATATTAATATTGAAAAATGAAATGACACTAAATGGAGAGGAAAGTA
The DNA here is from genome assembly GCA_037044635.1 of Martiniozyma asiatica (nom. inval.). Lineage (NCBI taxonomy): Eukaryota > Fungi > Ascomycota > Pichiomycetes > Pichiales > Pichiaceae > Martiniozyma > Martiniozyma asiatica (nom. inval.). The sequence continues at coordinate 1,250,110 of BTFY01000003.1, read as the reverse complement.
GTGAAATAGCCCTGTTACGGATTTATTCGGACAAGTCCAAATGTTTAGTGAAACTTCCACGTGTTTCCTTATTGACATTCCACGTGTCCTTTTAGTGACATTCCACGTGTCCTTTTAGTGACATTCCACGTGTTCAATGGAATTTGAACATTATATAAAGAAGGGATTTCCCTGTTTTTATAGTTATATTAAAGTAAGTTTTTCCGTTATCACTTTTAGAGTTTCTGCTTTCTAATTTTTAGACAATCCTCTAGAGAAATCTTATCATTTGGTAGCACCAGTTGGTTAAAGATTGAATAAAAATTATTGAAAATTACTTAGAATTATTGAAATTTACCTTACTTCTTGAAATGAGTAACGCCATGGATATTGATACTGACACTGAAGGTGTCCCTGTTGTTCCCGTGACCAACAGTTACAAGAATGAACAATCTTTGTTGAAACCTGTGATGGCTACTTTTGACGGCTCAGCAACAGGTGAAGAAGTTTTAGGTTTTATGGTCAATATGGGGTATGCTTTTGATACTTTGAATCTTGTTAGTGATAAAGACAAAATCAAATTTGTGAGGAGACATTTGGTTAACACCGCCGCTGAGTGGTTTAACGCTAACCATGGTATGTCATTTAATTGGGACGAATTTGAGAAAAACTTCGTTGAAACATTTTTGCCTATTGGTTTTGCCATCTCCATGAGAAATCAATTGTTAGATTTGACTCAAACAGGTAAATGTGCGGAGTACATCAAGCGGTTTAATACGTTAAAGAATAGAGTGGGTCATGACTACATGAACACCACGGGTTGGAAGGATCTGTTCATCAGGGGTCTGAAGAAGAATACGAAGACTGCTGTGAGAACTAATGGTTTCGATAGCAACAATACTGCTTCGTTATACCAAGTTCAACAGTTAGCCTTAACCCTTTCGAACGAATTAGACTATCAGTTGCAGAGAACGCACGGGTTTAGAGATGTTAACGTGGAGGTTGTTGAATTACCAAGACAACGCAATGGTAGGAACCACAGTTCTAAGGTAAGATGTTGGAGATGTCAGGGCTTGGGTCATACTAAGAATAATTGCCCAAAAGACATGAGACGTCACTAAGTACCTCGAGTGAACGTCTAGCAGAGTTTATTTTGAATGAGGTAGAAGTTTCGGACAGTTTAACAGTTCCTGTTAATGTGGTTGGGATTAATCATGGAGCCATCGAAGGTTTGGTTGATTCTGGAGCCACGGGTAACGTGTTGAGTGAAACTGTGGTGAGAGACTTGGGTTTATGGAAGTTCTGTAAACCAGTGAAAAATGTGTTTGGGAGTTCAGCCACAGCATCTAAGATAGATGTTACTCATGTGTTTGAGGGTGAAGTTGTGGTTGACTTGTTGAAACCGGTTAAGGTTTGGTTTACCGCATGGGTCTCGCCATCGGTTAAACGTTGTTGTTATTTGGGGTTGCCTTTTATTAGAAAGTTTCATGATTTGATTCCTTTTAATGAAGCTGAGAAGAATGTTAATATAGCTGATACTTCGGTCATTGAAGTTGCTGTTGAAAATGTTAAAGAGTCCTCTGGGTTGGATACCACTATGGGTAGTCCTGTTGTTGATTCTTCTTTGCCTTCTGATGAAAATCATATGTATACTGACTTGTATACTGTTAATAAAAGCAATTCCTCTTACTGTGCTGTCGATATTCCAGCTGATAAATTCTTGGTGGATGCTATTGAGTTTTCCCGCTTAGCAACTAAGGCGTCTACGTCCTTGGGTATGTTGTTTGTTTCAGCGGATGATAGTTATCAAGATGAATGTGTTAATGTGGAGACAATTGATGTTAATATTCCTGTGGCTAACTCTGAAGAGTTGTCTTCCACATTGTTGGACGGTTTTAGTGATGTGATTACTAATGAGCCTCCTGGTACCTTGCCACCCCGGCGAAGGATCGATCATAAAATCACGTTGATCGATGAGTCAAAAGTTATTGCTAAAGCGCAATATAGGTTGAGTCATATGGAACTCAAGGAGTTGACAAAGCAAGTAGATGAGCTAGTTGAGAAAGGCTTTGTGAGACCAAGTGCGTCTGGGTTCAACTCACCCGTGTTGTTTGTTAAGAAGAAAGATGGGACGTTGAGGATGTGTATAGATTATAGGTTGTTGAATGATGCTAGCATTAAGGATAGGTTTCCGTTGCCATTAATTGATGATATTTTGGATACAGTTGGCAAGGCGAAAATTTTTTCAAAGTTGGATCTATTATCAGGATATTTTCAAGTGCGTGTTGATGATAAGGATATTCCTAAGACAGCTTTCTCCACGCCTACTGGTCATTATGAATGGGTTGTTATGCCATTTGGATTGACGAATGCACCTTCTACTTTTCAAAGATTTATGAATTCGGTGCTAGAGCCCTTGATGAAAAAGTTTGTGATGGTTTATTTAGATGATATTATTATCTTTTCAGATACTATAGAGGAGCATAATAAGCATGTTCGGTTAGTTTTAGAGTTACTAAGAAAACATCAGTTAGTGGCTAAGTTGAAAAAGTGTGCATTCTTTTATGAACAAATTGGATTTTTAGGTTTTGTAGTTGGTAAAGGTGGTATTCAAGCTGATCCTGATAAAGTTAAAGCAGTGTTGGACTGGCCAACGCCAAACAGTGCCAAAGATATGCAAAGATTTTTAGGTTTGACAGGTTTTTACAGACGGTTTGTGTCACATTATTCAAGTAGAGTATTAGAATTACAACAATATTCTTGCGGCAAGTCTGATTGGACACCTTTCCATCAGTTATGTTTTGAGCATTTGAAATATTTAATGACGGTTGCTCCTATTTTAGTTAGTCCACATTTTGATGATGATTATAAGTTTAGGTTGACTACTGATGCAAGTCATGATTGTCTTGGTTTTGTATTAGAACAGTTGGGTCCAGATGGTAAATTGATGGGCGTTGTTTCCTATGGTAGTAAGAAGTTACAGTCGGCTGAGTTGAATTATCCGGTGAGAGAAAAAGAGTTCTTTTCTATTATTACAGCATTGAAGAAATTTAGAAGTTATTTGTTGTACAGACCTTTTATTGTTAGAACTGATCACCATAGTTTGATTTATTTGAAGAAGCAGAAAGAAGTTAATAATAGTAGGTTGGCGAGATGGTTAGATTATATCTCCCAGTTTGATTTTGATATTGAGTATTTACCTGGTCCATCTAATTTCGTTGCAGATGCATTATCGAGACCACCATCCATTGAAGAAATTGAGGTAAATGAGACTGTCACACAGGTTGTTATTAACGAAAATTTGAAGAAAGAGATTATAGATGGTTATTTGAAAGATGAAACGTTTGCAGAAATTTATGATATATTAAGTTCAGAGTTGCCTGTACCAAAGCATTTGAATGTTACAATTACTCACTATAGACTGTTTGATAAGTTGATGTATTATTCTCCTTTAAGTGGGGGAGGGAATGACAGTGCTTTTGTTCGTATTTGTGTTCCTGATTGTCATATTAGAAGGAAGTTAATTAAGCAGTGTCATGATGCTTTGACGAGTGGCCACTTTGGTACATTTAAAACGTATGAGTTATTGGCTAGATCATTTTATTGGCCTAGCATGATGAAGAGTGTGAAGAGATTTGTTAATACCTGCGACACTTGTCAAAGGTCTAAGCCTAATAGAGTTGCTACTCAAGGTTTGTTTCAACCATTACCTGTTCCTGAAGGAAGATGGACAGATGTTACATTAGATTTTGTTGGTGGTTTGCCCAAAACTAAGTCTGGATTTGATACTGTGTTGGTCGTAGTAGATAGATTTTCAAAGAGAGCTCATTTTATTCCTACTACAAAAGAATTATCTGCTGCCGATAGTGCTGATTTGTTTTTGAATTATGTTTTTAAGTTACATGGTGTTCCAAGGAGAATTGTTTCAGATAAAGATATTAGGTTTACTGCTAACTTTTGGAGAACCATTCATCATAGGTTAGGGTCTACTATTTTGTTTTCCACTACTAATCATCCTCAGACAGATGGTCAGTCTGAGAGGACAATTCAAACACTTAATCAATTGTTGCGTTGTTACGTTGGTAGAGATATGGCTAATTGGGATAAATTATTGTTTGGTTTAGAGTTTGCTTATAATTCCACTTATCAAGAAACTGTTAAGGGTATTCCATTTGAATTAGATTTAGGTTTTGTCCCTGATGGTCCATCATTTGTATCAGGTATGTCTGTCAATAGGTTTAGTGCTTCTGCTAATGAGTTGGCTTCTGAGTTGAAAACAGTGTTGACACAAGTGCAAGATAACATTGTTGAGGCACATAGAAAGCAAGAAGCAAGAGTTAATCAATCAAGATCGGTTGCCAAATATGCTGTTGGTGATTGGGTATTAATACATAAAGATGCTTTAGTGATGGCTGCTTCCAAGACTTACAAGAAAATACATCCTAGTTATTTTGGTCCTTATAAGTTGGTTAAAAGGTTGAATGGTAATGCTTTTGAGGTTGATATTCCAGTTATGACAAAGAAGCATAGAACTATTAACGTACAGTGGTTTAAGAGATATAATTTTAGAGATGAAGCTTATCCTAAGGTTCCTCCTCGTACAGATTTAGAAATATTAGATAGGATATCTGAGGTTACTGGTATTGCTGGCTTTGATTATGAAAAGCAAGTTGTGAATGTGTTTTGGAGAGATTGTCCACCGGGTTTAAGTTCTGAGATTTCTTATGAGCACTTCAATAAGTTACCGGCTAGTGTTAGAAGGACGTTATTAGAGCGTGCCGAAGTTTTGAAGGATAATACTGAGAAGTCGAGGACAACTTCTTGAAGTGGGGGAGAATGTTACGGATTTATTCGGACAAGTCCAAATGTTTAGTGAAACTTCCACGTGTTTCCTTATTGACATTCCACGTGTCCTTTTAGTGACATTCCACGTGTCCTTTTAGTGACATTCCACGTGTCCTTTTAGTGACATTCCACGTGTTCAATGGAATTTGAACATTATATAAAGAAGGGATTTCCCTGTTTTTATAGTTATATTAAAGTAAGTTTTTCCGTTATCACTTTTAGAGTTTCTGCTTTCTAATTTTTAGACAATCCTCTAGAGAAATCTTATCAAGCCCATAGCCAGCGCAAGTGGTTTAGTGGTAAAATTCAACGTTGCCATCGTTGAGCCCCTGGTTCGATTCCGGGCTTGCGCATTTCTTGGTCCGAGATAGTTTAGTGGCTAGAATTTCCGCTTGTCACGCGGGAGACCCGGGTTCAATTCCCGGTCTCGGAGCATTATTTTTTTCCATCTCTTCTGTGTTTCCATGATTTTTTTTTGGCATAAGAGGATGACTTTGAAGGACCCAGTGAAGAAGTCTTTGTTATCATGAACTTTTAAACCATATTGAAACTAGTTGGCTATATGTTACAGGGAGGAAGAGCAGGGCTCCTATAGGCACTCTTTTTTTCCTCCTTATGCGCGTAAGTAGGCGCAACTCCCGCGGCTTTTTCTAGGGGGGCTGGATTGAAAATTAATGTAATTGAAAAAAAAAATTAAAAGAGAGAAGATTTTTGAAGACTAGTAAGATTGAAAAGGGCGTAGGGTAGGAAACCTGCAACGATGGTTGTATAGTGTAGTGGTTATCACTTTCGGTTTTGATCCGAACAACCCCGGTTCGAATCCGGGTACGACCTCAAGGATTAGCCTGGTTAGCTCAATCGGTAGAGCGTTTGACTCTTAATCAAAAGGCTGCGGGTTCGAGCCCCGCATCGGGCTATTCATTTTTTTAAGGCCATAAAAAAGGTTGTAAAGTCTTTTTTTTTTCACTCAATTGAATCCCCAGACCCTGCAACAACTATTGCATGTTCAGGATGGTAGAAGATGGTGCATAAAATAGAAAGAAAGAAAGAAAGAAAGAGGGCCCCCGGCAGGCCCATGACAAAAAGAGAGCTATAGCTAGAGAGAGCTAGGAGCTACTTTCACCAACAAGTAAGGTTATTCTGGTTAAAATAGGGAGACAGGCATGAAGATGCAAGCAACGCCCGTGTAGCGTAATGGTTAACGCGTTTGACTTCTAATCAAAAGATTCTGGGTTCGACTCCCAGCATGGGTGCAGGCGTATGCTTCAAATTTTTTTTTTCCTTTTAAAAATTAATTTTGGTTTGTTAAAACGGCTTGTTGATAAAGAATTTACTTTGTTTCATATAAATTGTGATAATAATTGAAATTTGATGAACATTAAAGCCAAAAAAAAAAATTAATATATTCGACAACTGCAGGACTCGAACCTGCGCGGGCAAAGCCCAAAAGATTTCTAATCTTTCTCCTTAACCACTCGGACAAATTGCCAAATTACTGGTTTACTAGGGCCAAATTTTGCATAATATTGCCCCGTGTAGCATAAAAAATACAACGCGTCATGTGTGTGTGTGTGTGTGTGTGTGTGTGTGTGTGTGTGTGGTGTGTGGCCTGGGGCCGGCCGGTGCACACACACGTATATACTTATTATATAGTATTTTAAAATTCACAAAGGTACTAAACGCAAAATGTGGCTTATATGAAGCCAAAGGCATGCAACATATGGTCGATTGGTCTAGTTGGTCATGGCATCTGCTTAACACGCAGAAAGTCCCCAGTTCGAACCTGGGATCGATCAGTGGTTAATTTTTTTTTTCTTGCTCCATATGTCCTTGTAACAATTGTGAGGTGTAAAAAAATACTACATTTGTTTTTAAATGCCAATAGCATGTTTTTTCAGGATTGATAATATTTTAGTATAATAATAAAAAAAGATATTCCGATACCGGGAGTCGAACCCGGGTCTGCCCGGTGAAAGCGGACCATGATAGCCGTTACACTATATCGGATCTTGTTGTCTGTTAAGTGGCGCGCTGGCCCTTGAGGGAAACACAGTTTCAAAAATTTATTTTTCCCACATATATACCACACACGCGATCTTCTTGGATCCACCCGGTCTGTTGTGCAAGTGTTTGCAGAGAGAGAGAAAGAGAGAGAGAGTTCTAGATAAGAAAGTTCATGGCTATATATAGGGATCAGGTTACAAAGGAGGATACGGGAGTAGTACAACGGGTCAATGGTCTAGTGGTATGATTCCTGATTTGGGTTCAGGAGGTCCTGGGTTCAATTCCCAGTTGACCCCGTTTTTTTTTCTTGGGCGATCAGGGTGAATAATGCTGCTATCTTTTCATTTTTTTAAAAAAACGAAACAAAAAGAAAACATTGAAATTTATTGGCTCCATCTTTAGGAGCAACAAACAAAATTTTGTTTCGTACTTCAGCTCTATAAATAAAAGCCATAAAGCATTTATGTTAACGTGGTAAATTAGCTGGCTTATGCCTTCTTTGGACTTAGCTGTTCCGAACCGCCAAACTGGATACATGCCACTGGCGTATATGTTTTCAAAATTAACTAGATCCCTCCTGTCTATCATTCGCAGGATTGCGAGACTGCTAAGGGGGGGGAGAGGGGAAAAAAAAACAGAAAGAGGCGAATAAGAACAATATCTAGAAAATTAGAGAGAGAGCTATAGAGCTAGAAATAGATAGATATAGATTGAGAGAGAGAGAGAGAGAGAGAGAGAGAGAGAGAGAGAGAGAGAGAGAGAGAGCTAGAGAAAAGGAAGCAATATAAAGCATCTACTTGTGAGAGAAAATGGGACACATAGTAACGAGTTGCATGAATGGCCGAGCGGTCTAAGGCGACAGACTCAAGTTCTGTTTCTGGAAACAGAGCGCAGGTTCGAATCCTGTTTCATGCAATTTACTTTTAGTGCGGGCTTAGCTCAGTTGGGAGAGCGTCAGACTGAAGATCTGGAGGTCCTGAGTTCGATCCTCAGAGGTCGCATTAACTTTTTGTGGTACGGCGAAAGCCACTTTTTCACAAATGTGAGCAAATTTTATCATTAAAAAAATTTCTAGATTTTTGAATTTATGTTGAAAAGATGTATGATTATGCATAGTGAAAGAAAGTATATAGATAGGTCCCTTGGCCCAGTTGGTTAAGGCGTGGTGCTAATAACGCCAAGATCAGCAGTTCGATCCTGCTAGGGACCACTTTATTTTTTTTGTGTCATATCCATCTGCATTCACCTAAATCTAAGCTGGTCCACTGTTTGATTTTTGAAGAGAAAGCTTCCCTCCTAAATAGTTGATTCATTCCTGGTTTTTTGGCTACATATAGAGCTGCAAGGGGAGCCCCGGTATCCTGGTGTCCCAAAGGCCCAGGTGGGTTTTCTCTCTCTGCCTCACATGATATATGTGGGTGTACATATAAGTTATATTTTTTGAGGCGCTATCTAATTAGCTAATTGTATACAATTAAAAAAAGGTTTTTGGAATGGATTAATTATATAAATTATGTATAATTAAAATACATAGATAAAGAGAGTGAGTGCTGGGGGGAGGGAGAGAGAGAGAGCTGTATAAAAAAAAAAAATAAAAAAAAATAATATATATAAATTAATAAAAAAAAAAAAATATTTCAGAGGTTTCATTACACAGGATCATTGGATATATGGGCGCAGAAGAAAAAAAATCTGTTATATATCGGGCGTGTGGCGTAGTTGGTAGCGCGTTTGCCTTGCAAGCAAAAGGTCATCGGTTCGACTCCGGTCTCGTCCACAATATCAGAATATTTTTTTGGTTACCATTATTAAAATAACAGGTACACCTTTTTAATGGCCGTACAAAGTTACATGGAATGCAATATTCACGCTCTCGATCGGTATTCACAGGGCGGCGGCGCCTGGCGAACAAAAAAAAAATTAAAATTTTTCCAATTAATTATATATAACATGCAGTTAAAATCAATGCTATATGCACTGACAAAGAAATGGTTAATACCCCAAAGGCCAAGTACAAGAGCTCTTATGGCCAAGTTGGTAAGGCGCTACACTAGTAATGTAGCGATCCTCAGTTCGACTCTGAGTGAGAGCACTTGACTTCTTTTTTTAGATATTTTGGGTATTTTGTTATTTACTTGGGATTTTTAATGGGAAAACAAGGAAGCGCTGCTAAGCAACCTTGGTAGGCCGATGTTTAGTACGAAATCATTTAAAAGTATGTAGCCGAAAAATCTGGATCTAGCTCTAGTTATAATTAACTAAGTAATTACACACATGCATGCATATATATATATATATATGCCCCTGGCCCTCCCTGGCCCTAGCTCTCTCTAAACACCACATATAACGCTCTCTCTCTCGAGCTAGATCGCGATGCATGTGATATATTTTATCTATATATATTAATATTGAAAAATGAAATGACACTAAATGGAGAGGAAAGTAGTGAAATAGCCCATAGCCAGCGCAAGTGGTTTAGTGGTAAAATTCAACGTTGCCATCGTTGAGCCCCTGGTTCGATTCCGGGCTTGCGCATTTCTTGGTCCGAGATAGTTTAGTGGCTAGAATTTCCGCTTGTCACGCGGGAGACCCGGGTTCAATTCCCGGTCTCGGAGCATTATTTTTTTCCATCTCTTCTGTGTTTCCATGATTTTTTTTTGGCATAAGAGGATGACTTTGAAGGACCCAGTGAAGAAGTCTTTGTTATCATGAACTTTTAAACCATATTGAAACTAGTTGGCTATATGTTACAGGGAGGAAGAGCAGGGCTCCTATAGGCACTCTTTTTTTCCTCCTTATGCGCGTAAGTAGGCGCAACTCCCGCGGCTTTTTCTAGGGGGGCTGGATTGAAAATTAATGTAATTGAAAAAAAAAATTAAAAGAGAGAAGATTTTTGAAGACTAGTAAGATTGAAAAGGGCGTAGGGTAGGAAACCTGCAACGATGGTTGTATAGTGTAGTGGTTATCACTTTCGGTTTTGATCCGAACAACCCCGGTTCGAATCCGGGTACGACCTCAAGGATTAGCCTGGTTAGCTCAATCGGTAGAGCGTTTGACTCTTAATCAAAAGGCTGCGGGTTCGAGCCCCGCATCGGGCTATTCATTTTTTTAAGGCCATAAAAAAGGTTGTAAAGTCTTTTTTTTTTCACTCAATTGAATCCCCAGACCCTGCAACAACTATTGCATGTTCAGGATGGTAGAAGATGGTGCATAAAATAGAAAGAAAGAAAGAAAGAAAGAGGGCCCCCGGCAGGCCCATGACAAAAAGAGAGCTATAGCTAGAGAGAGCTAGGAGCTACTTTCACCAACAAGTAAGGTTATTCTGGTTAAAATAGGGAGACAGGCATGAAGATGCAAGCAACGCCCGTGTAGCGTAATGGTTAACGCGTTTGACTTCTAATCAAAAGATTCTGGGTTCGACTCCCAGCATGGGTGCAGGCGTATGCTTCAAATTTTTTTTTTCCTTTTAAAAATTAATTTTGGTTTGTTAAAACGGCTTGTTGATAAAGAATTTACTTTGTTTCATATAAATTGTGATAATAATTGAAATTTGATGAACATTAAAGCCAAAAAAAAAAATTAATATATTCGACAACTGCAGGACTCGAACCTGCGCGGGCAAAGCCCAAAAGATTTCTAATCTTTCTCCTTAACCACTCGGACAAATTGCCAAATTACTGGTTTACTAGGGCCAAATTTTGCATAATATTGCCCCGTGTAGCATAAAAAATACAACGCGTCATGTGTGTGTGTGTGTGTGTGTGTGTGTGTGTGTGTGTGTGGTGTGTGGCCTGGGGCCGGCCGGTGCACACACACGTATATACTTATTATATAGTATTTTAAAATTCACAAAGGTACTAAACGCAAAATGTGGCTTATATGAAGCCAAAGGCATGCAACATATGGTCGATTGGTCTAGTTGGTCATGGCATCTGCTTAACACGCAGAAAGTCCCCAGTTCGAACCTGGGATCGATCAGTGGTTAATTTTTTTTTTCTTGCTCCATATGTCCTTGTAACAATTGTGAGGTGTAAAAAAATACTACATTTGTTTTTAAATGCCAATAGCATGTTTTTTCAGGATTGATAATATTTTAGTATAATAATAAAAAAAGATATTCCGATACCGGGAGTCGAACCCGGGTCTGCCCGGTGAAAGCGGACCATGATAGCCGTTACACTATATCGGATCTTGTTGTCTGTTAAGTGGCGCGCTGGCCCTTGAGGGAAACACAGTTTCAAAAATTTATTTTTCCCACATATATACCACACACGCGATCTTCTTGGATCCACCCGGTCTGTTGTGCAAGTGTTTGCAGAGAGAGAGAAAGAGAGAGAGAGTTCTAGATAAGAAAGTTCATGGCTATATATAGGGATCAGGTTACAAAGGAGGATACGGGAGTAGTACAACGGGTCAATGGTCTAGTGGTATGATTCCTGATTTGGGTTCAGGAGGTCCTGGGTTCAATTCCCAGTTGACCCCGTTTTTTTTTCTTGGGCGATCAGGGTGAATAATGCTGCTATCTTTTCATTTTTTTAAAAAAACGAAACAAAAAGAAAACATTGAAATTTATTGGCTCCATCTTTAGGAGCAACAAACAAAATTTTGTTTCGTACTTCAGCTCTATAAATAAAAGCCATAAAGCATTTATGTTAACGTGGTAAATTAGCTGGCTTATGCCTTCTTTGGACTTAGCTGTTCCGAACCGCCAAACTGGATACATGCCACTGGCGTATATGTTTTCAAAATTAACTAGATCCCTCCTGTCTATCATTCGCAGGATTGCGAGACTGCTAAGGGGGGGGAGAGGGGAAAAAAAAACAGAAAGAGGCGAATAAGAACAATATCTAGAAAATTAGAGAGAGAGCTATAGAGCTAGAAATAGATAGATATAGATTGAGAGAGAGAGAGAGAGAGAGAGAGAGAGAGAGAGAGAGAGAGAGAGAGAGCTAGAGAAAAGGAAGCAATATAAAGCATCTACTTGTGAGAGAAAATGGGACACATAGTAACGAGTTGCATGAATGGCCGAGCGGTCTAAGGCGACAGACTCAAGTTCTGTTTCTGGAAACAGAGCGCAGGTTCGAATCCTGTTTCATGCAATTTACTTTTAGTGCGGGCTTAGCTCAGTTGGGAGAGCGTCAGACTGAAGATCTGGAGGTCCTGAGTTCGATCCTCAGAGGTCGCATTAACTTTTTGTGGTACGGCGAAAGCCACTTTTTCACAAATGTGAGCAAATTTTATCATTAAAAAAATTTCTAGATTTTTGAATTTATGTTGAAAAGATGTATGATTATGCATAGTGAAAGAAAGTATATAGATAGGTCCCTTGGCCCAGTTGGTTAAGGCGTGGTGCTAATAACGCCAAGATCAGCAGTTCGATCCTGCTAGGGACCACTTTATTTTTTTTGTGTCATATCCATCTGCATTCACCTAAATCTAAGCTGGTCCACTGTTTGATTTTTGAAGAGAAAGCTTCCCTCCTAAATAGTTGATTCATTCCTGGTTTTTTGGCTACATATAGAGCTGCAAGGGGAGCCCCGGTATCCTGGTGTCCCAAAGGCCCAGGTGGGTTTTCTCTCTCTGCCTCACATGATATATGTGGGTGTACATATAAGTTATATTTTTTGAGGCGCTATCTAATTAGCTAATTGTATACAATTAAAAAAAGGTTTTTGGAATGGATTAATTATATAAATTATGTATAATTAAAATACATAGATAAAGAGAGTGAGTGCTGGGGGGAGGGAGAGAGAGAGAGCTGTATAAAAAAAAAAAATAAAAAAAAATAATATATATAAATTAATAAAAAAAAAAAAATATTTCAGAGGTTTCATTACACAGGATCATTGGATATATGGGCGCAGAAGAAAAAAAATCTGTTATATATCGGGCGTGTGGCGTAGTTGGTAGCGCGTTTGCCTTGCAAGCAAAAGGTCATCGGTTCGACTCCGGTCTCGTCCACAATATCAGAATATTTTTTTGGTTACCATTATTAAAATAACAGGTACACCTTTTTAATGGCCGTACAAAGTTACATGGAATGCAATATTCACGCTCTCGATCGGTATTCACAGGGCGGCGGCGCCTGGCGAACAAAAAAAAAATTAAAATTTTTCCAATTAATTATATATAACATGCAGTTAAAATCAATGCTATATGCACTGACAAAGAAATGGTTAATACCCCAAAGGCCAAGTACAAGAGCTCTTATGGCCAAGTTGGTAAGGCGCTACACTAGTAATGTAGCGATCCTCAGTTCGACTCTGAGTGAGAGCACTTGACTTCTTTTTTTAGATATTTTGGGTATTTTGTTATTTACTTGGGATTTTTAATGGGAAAACAAGGAAGCGCTGCTAAGCAACCTTGGTAGGCCGATGTTTAGTACGAAATCATTTAAAAGTATGTAGCCGAAAAATCTGGATCTAGCTCTAGTTATAATTAACTAAGTAATTACACACATGCATGCATATATATATATATATATGCCCCTGGCCCTCCCTGGCCCTAGCTCTCTCTAAACACCACATATAACGCTCTCTCTCTCGAGCTAGATCGCGATGCATGTGATATATTTTATCTATATATATTAATATTGAAAAATGAAATGACACTAAATGGAGAGGAAAGTAGTGAAATAGCCCATAGCCAGCGCAAGTGGTTTAGTGGTAAAATTCAACGTTGCCATCGTTGAGCCCCTGGTTCGATTCCGGGCTTGCGCATTTCTTGGTCCGAGATAGTTTAGTGGCTAGAATTTCCGCTTGTCACGCGGGAGACCCGGGTTCAATTCCCGGTCTCGGAGCATTATTTTTTTCCATCTCTTCTGTGTTTCCATGATTTTTTTTTGGCATAAGAGGATGACTTTGAAGGACCCAGTGAAGAAGTCTTTGTTATCATGAACTTTTAAACCATATTGAAACTAGTTGGCTATATGTTACAGGGAGGAAGAGCAGGGCTCCTATAGGCACTCTTTTTTTCCTCCTTATGCGCGTAAGTAGGCGCAACTCCCGCGGCTTTTTCTAGGGGGGCTGGATTGAAAATTAATGTAATTGAAAAAAAAAATTAAAAGAGAGAAGATTTTTGAAGACTAGTATAGGTAAATCTGTCCTAAATTCAATTAATAATACTATATATTTTTTAACGATATATACATGTTTTTACCTTTTTTATACGCGCAGCTCTCCTGCACGAACCCAACCTAAGGGTTTCTTTCATTATAAATGGCTCATGTATTCGCTAATACTTACAGACAATAGAGATTCAATATTATTATTTATCTCCTATTTTCACACACCCCCATTAGTTAGAATCCATGTGCATCTTAGATACTAATCTCTTAAATGTGGTAGGATCCAATGACTTAGTCATAATATCAGCTAGGTTATCCTTAGTGTTTATATAATTAAGCTTGATTGTTTTGTCATTCACAAGTTGTCTAATCTTATGATATCTAAGATCAATATGCTTAGTTTTTTGATGTTGCGTATTGTGAGATGATAGCGTCAGTGCGGACATGTTGTCAACACACAAATTAATATATCCAACGTTAAACCCTATTTCATTTAATAAATTCCGTATATATAGCCCTTCCTTATCACCTTCTGATATGGCCATATACTCAGCTTCTGCTGAAGATTCGGCAATGGTTTTAATCTTTCTTGATCCCCATCCTATGATCATGTTATTTATCATTACTACATATCCTCCTTGTGACTTTCGATCCATTGCATGATTGGCCCAACTAGCATCTGTCATAACAGTAATTCTGAAGTCAGTTGATTCATCATAATCCTTAATTTCTACATCCTTGGTTTTATCTAAATATCTGAAATCTTTGTAATTACTTTCAATATTATTTTCATAGGATATTCCTCTTTTTTCAGTTTGAATCAGATACTGTACAACTCTTTGTGCTGCTTTAAGATGTGCTTTTCTTGGTTGCACTAAGTGGGAGGATAATATTGATACAGCACAAGATATGTCTGGCCTACACATCTTTGCGAAAAATAACAGTGTACCAATAATTGATCGATATTTTTCATGCTCTTGTTTATCTAAAAATGGAGATTCCAAATGTAGGTTACTCTCAAAGCGCTTTTCCATTGGAGTAGATATTTCTTTCATTGACGTGCTGATTTCAAAATCTTCTTTCATTTTCTCAATGTTTGATCTCATATTAAGCATAATCCCCTTTTTATTTATTTTTAGGTTAATTCCCAAGAAGACTTCAGGTGTACCCATATCTTTCATCATAAATGCTTTGGTGAGTACCATTTTAGCTTCATTAATTTTTGCATCATTTTGTCCTGTAATTAGAATGTCATCAACATATATTAATATTATGCAGTCCTTTTTGGTGGTGAAGAACATACATGGTTCTAATATAGATGACTTGTATCCTGCTTTCTCTAAAACATGTGTCAATGTTTTATACCATAGTAGTGGGGCTTGTTTTAATCCGTACAATCCCTTTTTTAATTTCCATACCATATTCTTTGGACAGTCCGTTCCTGATGGCGGTAGCATATATGTATCATAATCGATTACCCCATTTAAGAATGCATTCTTAGCATCCATTTGTTTGATTACCCAGTTTTTCTGAACAGTTATTGCCAGCATCATTCTCATTGTGTCTTCCTTCATGACTGGTGCATACTTTTCAACATAGTTATCTCCTTTCCTCTGGGTAAATCCTTTTGCCACTAATCGAGCCTTGAATTTTTCAATTCCATCAGGTTCTATTTTAACATTAAATACCCATCTTGACTTGACTATTAAGTTCTTTGTAGGTAGATCTGATTTCTTGAACTCGATGTAAACTCCTTGGTCCACTATTGCCTTCAGTTCTTCTTTCATTGCTGCTAACCATTGATCTTTTTGAGGAGATGTTAAAACTTCTGAATATGTCTTTGGTAAAATGTATTTGTGTTTGTTCACAGTTAATAAAGCATGCTCCCCCCCAGAAGTTGTACGTCTCATCAGTTCCTTGACATTACAAGGAGAGAAACCAGCAATTTCGTCAAAATCACGTTCTTCGTATGGGATATATCTCGGTAATGGTGTAGTCTTTGGTTTAGTAACTTTATCTGACGAAGCTACTTTATGTGCCATAATTTTTCTGGTGATAAAAGGTTTCTGTGAAATTTGTTGCTCACTAATATTTTCTTCAGAAGAACTGTTGTCACTAAGCATATCCAAGCCACTATTATTTTGTACTTTTTCATCTGACTCTATTGGTTGGTTTGCATTGTCGATGTTGTGCGTTGTTAAATCAGACCTGATATTTTCAGCATTAGGGGATGACTGCACATTAGATGAGAAATAGTCAGGCATGGAAAAATTATCCTGGAAAGATGATTCTTCCTCTAATTGCTGTTGAAAAACCTTGTCATCTGTAATATTGTCGTCGACATTTGTGTTGTCCGTGTCTAAATCGTCCGGTTTATCGTTGTTGTTGTCCTTGTTGTTGTTGTTGTCGTTGTTTTTGTCGCTGTCGCTGTTTTGTTGCAGTTTTGCCGCTTTTTCAAATTTTTCTTCACTTTCCTTTTGTGACTTTTCCAATTCTTTTATTTTGTTTTCCAGTTGGGCAATGTTGCTATCTTGTTGCCTTAACTCCTCCATATGTTTCAGCCTTAGCTCCAACTGAGCTATGTGTTCGCCATCTAGTTTGGTCTTTTGTTGTAATTTCCTTTCACTTGCCTTAATACGGTCAGTCCATTCTTTGAATTTGTCTGGTGGATCATCCACATTATCATGTAATTCCTTAAGAATTTCTTGTTGAGTACTTTGTGCTTTTTCAAGTACACTGATAGTATCAATGGACATTTGTGATAAGTCATTTTCTTCTTTTTGTGATAATTCTTTGTCTTCTTTTTCTTTTATCCCATGATCCAAAGTATTGTTTGTTTTGGCAATAGGGATAGTTGTCACTGATGCGTCCTTATTTTTCTTATCCTTGGATGCATCTCGTTTAATTGTAGGCTTGCCGTTTTCTGGATTTGTACTATATGGCACTGTTGGTAGCGCTCCACCTCCTCCTATCATATTGGTTTGACGGTTCTTTTGGTTAGATAATTCCCATTGGGATCTGTCGTTGACTGTTTCGATTTCACTTAAATCAAAATCTTCTGGATCAAACATTTTCCTAGCCCAACTTTGTTGTAATGGAAACACTGTTTTCATACCTTTAAATGCTGATGTGCGTTTAACTGTCCCACTAGACGGAATGTAAACTTTGGCTATTTTCATTGTTTGGTCATAGCCCACAAATATACCTGCATATGAATGATTGAATATCTTTTGATCAGAGTAATAATTGTGGGCAAAAACTTGACATCCAAATGGAAGTAAATCTTTGGTGTTGATTTCTTCGTACCCTTTAAGAATTTTTCTAGGCGATTGCTGGCCATGATAACGTGGAGTGATGTTTAACATGTATAAAACATATAAAAATGCAAGTGTCCATAGGTCACTTGTAACACCTGAGTCTAACATTGCAAACATTAGTCTTCTCTTGATACTGCCGATAGTTGATTCTGCAGCACCGTTTTGATAGGACGAATGTGGAGCTGTAAACTCGTGTATGATTCCTTGATCAGCACAAAACTTTTCTAATTCCTTTGTTCTAAACTCGTTGTCAGTTCTCAGATAGCATACAGTGCCACCTCTTAATGCCACTTGGTTCTGAAAAACTTTGACCATCTCAATAACTTTATTAGTTGCCTCAGATTTGGCGTTCATCAATTTGCCAATAGTGTATCCTGATTTCAACTCTCTTGCTATAATTGCGTACTGTTTTCTGATAGGACCCAAAATGTCAATGGCAATTCTTTCACCTAACCTTTTACTTGTGGTTGTAACTTTGCTTTTGCCATGTTTTTTCGTAACAACAGCATGACATGTTTCACATTTATTCAACACCTCTTGAATTTCCTCAATTGAAATTTCTTTGTAATTTGGATCTTTTTTCAACCTGCCAGTACCACAGTGTCCATACTTGATATGATCTACCAGGATTGACTTGTATTTGTCTTTGTTAGTTGCATTGTTGGTACTTTCACCACATAGTGCATTAGCTAAGTTTGTGTCTTTAACAAAAAACAGTTGGTTTTTCCATTCCACTTTAGCAATTAAGTTCCCGTGAGGATCTTTTAAATTACCACCAAAACCTTTCTTATTGCAGAAGTTAATTTGATAATTTTCTTCTAATAATTTATTGACTGATAAAAGGTTGCGTGCGGAATTAGGAAGAATCAAACAATCTTTGAGATAAAGTCCATTCTTAAATCTCAAATCTCCCTTTTTGTAGGAGGTCATGGTACCACTTAGTGTTTGAACAAGTGTGGTTTGGGGCTTAACGTTCGTCAGCACAGATTCATCTTTGATGATATGCATAGTTGCACCACTATCAAGCACAAGCTGCTGATCAGTCTCCTCAGTGCATGCACTCATATGTGCTTCCCCCACTACAAATGTTTCTGTAACAAAACTATTTGCAACGTCAGTCCCAAACATTTCACTTCCATCAAAAATTGTATCTTGAATGGATTGTCCACTCTGAGCACCCTCTGCCATGTTGGCTCCTGCCCTCCGTGGTTGATCTTCCCTAACCTCTCTTAACTGCTGTAACAGTGGACACTTAATCAGTCTATGACCTTTTTCAAAGCATGCCATGCATTGATCCTTGGCCAATTGATGATGTTGGTCCCTACCCCCTTGAGTATGTTGTGTACCCCTGTACCCTCCGGATTTTGATTTATAGGCCTGATAGCCTCCATTACCACCCTGGTAATTGTTTGTTCTCTGGTCATTCCGGGCTTTTGGTTGTCCAGAGAAATAAGTTTCAACTTTATTGTCAAACCTGTTGTTATTTGAGAGAGCGTAACCCTTTCTTTTCGCTCTAGTTTTAATCCTTCTCAATAACTCCGCAGTTGACACATCAGTTAGTAGGCTATTTGGTCTCTCATCCATTCCAAAGTGTTCAAACAGTTCGGTTACCGCCCCTGTTTCCATTTTCATTAGCATCAAGAATTTAGCAACCATATCTAACTTACTATTATAGTATAATAGCGTTTCTGCTTCTTGTGCAATTCTGTTTGGATCCCACTTTGTCAGAGCCCCCATTAAGAAGTTGTAGACCAGTGATATGTGTTCAGGTAATTCAATTGAGTGATACTTTCTGTTTAAAGCCCCAAAGAATTCCATACCACCTAAATCATTAAATTCACTAACGAAATCTTCACTAAAGTAACTTCTTGTGATAGTTTCGAACGCTCTACCATACCTCACTCTTGGACCACTGAAACTCCAATGTTTGAGTACCTCTCCCAAATCAATGTCAACCATCGCCTTTTGAAAGTTCAATTGAATGTATTTTAGAAACTTTGGCCAAGCCAATGGATTGTCCTCAGGTTTCTGTTTCTTTTCATCAATAACTTCTTTGACGTTGGCTAACTCCTTGCCTGTGATGTCTTTTGAAAAGCTGAAAGTTCCTGCGTCCCCGACGACAGAAAAATCTAATGTATTATTATTCATTATTTTGGATAAAGATTGGAAATCTAGGTAAATCTGTCCTAAATTCAATTAATAATACTATATTTTTATTAACGATATATACATGTTTTTACCTTTTTTATACGCGCAGCTCTCCTGCACGAACCCAACCTAAGGGTTTCTTTCATTATAAATGGCTCATGTATTCGCTAATACTTACAGACAATAGAGATTCAATATTATTATTTATCTCCTATTTTCACATAGTAAGATTGAAAAGGGCGTAGGGTAGGAAACCTGCAACGATGGTTGTATAGTGTAGTGGTTATCACTTTCGGTTTTGATCCGAACAACCCCGGTTCGAATCCGGGTACGACCTCAAGGATTAGCCTGGTTAGCTCAATCGGTAGAGCGTTTGACTCTTAATCAAAAGGCTGCGGGTTCGAGCCCCGCATCGGGCTATTCATTTTTTTAAGGCCATAAAAAAGGTTTTAAAGTCTTTTTTTTTTCACTCAATTGAATCCCCAGACCCTGCAACAACTATTGCATGTTCAGGATGGTAGAAGATGGTGCATAAAATAGAAAGAAAGAAAGAAAGAAAGAGGGCCCCCGGCAGGCCCATGACAAAAAGAGAGCTATAGCTAGAGAGAGCTAGGAGCTACTTTCACCAACAAGTAAGGTTATTCTGGTTAAAATAGGGAGACAGGCATGAAGATGCAAGCAACGCCCGTGT